>CM020509.1:4477500-5077500 GCA_009823395.1 Thamnaconus septentrionalis
CACGCGCACAAGCACAAAAATCACAAGTTTGTGCTTCTGTGAAATTCTCGGGATAACCGGTTGGCGTCTGCTGCTTTTTTTTTTCCCACCCTCCCCCTCCTCTTCATTGGGGAAGGAGACACTTTCACAAGGATGGATACCGTCTCCGCGAGCCCGCTGGATCGGCTTCACATTTGAGAGCCGATTCCTCGACACTTGCGCAAACATGATGGCAAGATTTTGGATTTCTGCAGTTTCCGGGGGAGTAGAAGAGGCCCGCGTCGATGCTTGACGAGGAAACAATTCCCGCAGCAGCACCAGGAGGAGGAACAGGCACCTACAGAATTGCCATTCTTTTGTCCTTTTTCCTTTTCTCCCTCTCTCTATCTCTCTTTTGCATGAGCAAAAATACACCCGAGCCCCGCTAGAGCAAAAACAAGTGACGGGCGCGTATACAGAGACACACAGCCGCCAACTATGGAGCACACTGGCATCGAGGAGGTGAACCAGACGCACCAGCAGCAGCATGAGCCCATCAGCTTCGGCATCGACCAGATCCTTAACAGCTCGGAGCAGTCGAGCGGCTGCCAGATGCTGCCCAACCGGACCGGCGAGCCGGATTACGCGCTGGCCACCAACGTCTACGGCAACGGCTACAACAGCGTCTACAACCCGGCCTGCTCCATGGCGGCGGCGGCGGCGCTGGCCGGCTCCTACAACGTCAACATGAACATGAACGTCAGCATGAACATGAACGTCAACGTGAACTCGGGCGGCGCCGGCGGGGTGATCCGGGTGCCGGCGCACAGACCCATGCCGCCTCCGCCGACGACGACGAGCGCAGCCGCGGCGGCGGCGGCCGCAGCTGCAGCCGCTGCGGCGCCGCATCCGCCCACGACTCACCCGGCCGGCATCGGAGCCGGCATCCCGTCCGTGCCCGGCATGGGGATGGGCAACGCGGCCAACTTCACCTTCCCCTGGATGGAGAGTAGCAGGAGGTTCGCCAAGGACAGACTCACAGGTAACTGGCGTGTATGTGTGTGTGAGTTTGTGTTTGTGTTTGTGTGTGTGTGTGTGTGTGCAACTCACACACCTTCCTGCAGAGTTGTTGCACTTCACTGGCCTCGCAGTTCGTGGGTGGAGGTTGAAACATTTTGGGTGATTTTCATTTTTATTCAAACGGTGCCAAATGAGTGAAGGGGGCTTGACCTTTTTATCTCTAGTCTGTAGATCTGCAATGACATCACACACACACACACACACACACACACACACACACACACACACACACACACACACACACACACACAGAGTAGAGTTGGATTTTTATGAAGCTGGAAGGCCAGAGTGACAAACGACGGCAGCTATTGACTCGGACGTGCTGATGAATCAGTATTGGAACATCACTCTCCATTTACAGCGGATGACGGATAACCACGTTCACTGTCCGCACATGAGAATGAATGATTCTTTATTAATATTATTATTATTTTGGTTCTTTAATTTTGGTTGTCTCTGAGCCAAGCACAAAGATGAATCTGAATCTTGAAAAAAAAAATAAACAAAAAGTGTAACTGGTATCAAATATTTGGGCATGTTATTATTATTATTATTATTATTATTATTATTATTATTATTATTATTATTATTATTATTATTATTATTATTATTATTATTATTATCATGCTGCAGTATCACGGCCAGTATAAAGTTACAGTTCACAGTTCCAAACCTCTTTGCTTATATGTGTCTGGGATTTATGGAGACCATAAATCTCAACTCACTGGCCAGATTCAGATAATTAAAAAACAGTCATGGTACATGGTACATTTATTAACCAAAAACAACGTATCTTCGTGGAAGTGGTAATATTTGTTTTAAGTCTATTTGAGGAATGATGTTTGACAGTGATCAACATTTGTTCACTTCAAGGTATCCATCCTTCTTTTGTTGACGCCTCATTTAAAACGAACAAATCAGATGAATTCCATTTTCATAATCTCGCACTAGATCCCAGTTGATTGAGTTGTTTTTTTTTACGCGCAATACAGGCGCGTAAAAGTGCTGTCTCAATTTCACAGTTTCTGATGGCTTCATTTCGTGGCACTTGTTTAATTTTCTGCAAAAAATGTTGATGGAATTGATGTGGAGTTTTAAAGTGCTGGAGACGTAAATAACGCACTTAATTGGAATTCATCTATTCTGTATTCATGCGTAGACCAGCACATTTATCAACACAGTTCTCTAGCAGCGCGATGTGACTTAGCAGAATGCTAAAATGCCCATTTTGCTCTTTATTCGAAGACAAAAAGACATTGAAATAATAGAATTTCTTTCTTATTTTTTGTACCATTGACCCTAGCGGTGGACTTGGGTACTTTAGGATTTTCTTTTCTTTATTTCTGTTTGTTTTTAAACATCACACTGGCTTCTTAACTTCCTGTATGGCTGAGTGTGTTTCCCCTCTCATGACCTCACCGTCATGCAGGTGAAAATGAAGAACATGGTAGATGCGCTGCCCTCGACACCTCCTCCTGCTCCCCCGTCTATTAAATATTCACTATTCTGAGTGTTGTTTTTTTTTAGGCCAATTCCAGATCAATTATTAAATAGTGGTGGAGGAGGTGGAGGAGGAGGCGGTGGTGGAGTGGGAGGGGTGTCAACTGCAAGCGGATACAGTGTAAATAGGCTTATCAATTCCACTCATGGTCACAGAGGGCCGCTCGTTTCATTGCCGCCTGCTTCGTGTCGCTGTAATTATTTCGCAGCTGATATCATTCAGCTGTATTGATCAGCACGGGCTCGCTGTCACACACACACACACACACACACACACACACACACACACACACACACACACACACCTACGGTCCAGATATAGCTTGCTGTGTAAAATCAACCGGACTATCATCTGTCTGACGGGCTGAGCTAGGCTCTGAATGTTTAGTGAAAGCGTTTTGATTGTTTGTTTGTTTATTTATTTTCTATTTTCATTTGTAATAAAATACATCTTGGATTTTCCCCTCCTTTCGCTCCCTCCTCTCCTCCCTCCATTCTCTGATTAAGCTTTGGAGGGAATCACTGAAGCCATCCGAGATTTGCTGATCAATGGTCGTAAAGACTGAAAGCACTGTTGCTTATTCATTTTTATAACTCTTATTTTTTATCGATTTTTCACTGATGCTAATGCAAAAAAAAATAATAAATAGAACCAATACTTGTCATTTAGCCTCCAGAAATAGATAATAATGAAAACATGCACTGTCATAGGGATCAACTGGACAGGAGTAACGATAAGTCATTAAATCGATCAATTATGTCTCTGAATTATTATTATAGGTATACACAATTATTATTATTATTATTATTATTATTATTATTATTATTATTATTATTATTATTATAAACTTTTTTTTTCATTTTGTCCTAATAATTAAAAAAAAAAGAAATACAGAGTAAGATGTTTTATATTCCAAGAAAAAATATTCCTACTGTCTGCACGATATAATTTTAGATTAGAATATGAAGAACAATTATATGTTTTCCAGATCACTTCCATTCTAATACATATATATATATATATATATATATATATATATATATATATACACACATATATAGTGCAGAAGATTTGTAGGAAAACATTAATGTGTCTCCTGCTGCACCGTGTCTGGGTGTTAATGGCCGCAGTACAGGGACATAACACGTCTTTCTAATATCATCGCCTCTCACGTCGTCGCTGCAGCGGCTCCTTCTCCGTGTTTTCATGGCGCCCTGAGTCTCGCCGTGCAACCGAAAAACACCGTTGCCGCCTTTTGTCCTCTCCACTGTAATAAATAGCAATATATGTTCATGTTATATTTCAATATCCCCTTTAGAATCCTTCATGGATATATTTATTAGATTGCTGCCGAGGTAATATCCGCAGTGGGGAAGGGAGGCGCTGTCACCGCGAAGTGTTATTAAGTATAGATGGTTTTATTATGGGAAACATATTCTCCACGGTGGCATTTTATTCCGTGATATGCTTATGCTAAATTATATTACCCACGGAACACATTCACTATTTGCCTCTTCATCTGCTTTTGTCATTTGGATATGGGAAAGAAAAGGCCATTTTATTTTTATTTCTTTTTTCCCCGCCGCCAGTTTATTGAAGCAGATTTTTCTCCCTCGCAGATGTAACGATTTTCATTTTTTGCCTGCAGCAATTACAGGATTATTGTTGTTTGCTTAATTATTCTTGTCATATTAAAGTAATTAAAATCTTGGCTTTTTGGATTTAGACAATGCGAAATACAAAATGAGAATGAATAATGGATTGTATTCATTTTTCTTTGACATTCTTTTTTCAGTTTATTTATCCAAATTTGAAACCTAAACATCGTTTATTATGAAAGCACAGCTCTATTAGAGTGCAGTTAGGTGTTTTGTTGGTGCTGCTGAAACATCAGCCTTAAAACGAAGGGAACAGCAACAACAACTTTTTCTAATAGCAATAATCAGTTAAATCTTTAATCCAACTATATATTCAATTAATAAATATTTGGCTGGGATATACCAGAAATGGCACAAATAAAATAAAATAAAATAAAAAATAAACAGAATGTGAATAACAGATTTTCTGATATTTCCTCGAGGGGAAAAATGTTCTGCATCGTGATAGTTAAGTTGTCATGTATGGAATCTCATGAAGACTGATGCTTTTGCACCAAGACTAATAATTTGCATTTAGTTTTACATGTGGATGATTGATGGTTTTCTGTTATTACATTGAGTCCAGTAATGACGACGGCTGGTGAGCTTGGCAGCAGACGTGCACAACCTTCAACCTTTTTGGCCCAAACACTAAACACAACGTGCTGCTTCTCCGAGTCTAAGACGCTGCGAGCTCGTCATCTCCTCAATGCCGGTCCACCATTTTCTACTTGGGTTTCCCCCCTCGAACGTGCTCGCATGTATGTGCCTGGTCCATTAGTTTAGCTGGCAGATGGCCTGAAATAGCCATCTAATGCAGCGTGATTCAGCCAGGGCTGCTGCTGTTGCTGCTGCTGCTGCTGCTGATGCCAACAACAGGCCTGCAACACCGTGGCCTCCAGTGAGGCCACGAGAAAAGGAGCATTGAGGTTAAAATGCAGCTTGCATATGTGCATAAGAACACCAAGACGCGATGGAGAACACAGGGGATGAGGTTTAAAAAGCACGTTTTTACTGCGTGAATGTAGCCGCTCATCGACATGGATTACGAGTCAGGAGGTGGCGGAGGGAGGATCTTATAGGAACATCATGGGAAATCTGTCACCATAAAGTGATGATTAGAAGGCTGGATGGATCCCAGAAGGAATAGCAGAGGGATGCGATTACCTGATGTGCTCTGGGAGCATTGAAGCAGCTGATAATTTGAAATATGGCAATGATATAATGAGAAAAAAAAAAAAACCTCGTCAGATAAAAATATATACACTACCAGTCAAAAGTGTGGACACACCCTATGAATTTAAGGTCTTTTCTTTCATTGTCATGGCTGTCGACATTGCAGTTTCCCACTGAAGGCATCAAAACTATGTATGAACACACGTGGAATTATGTAGGAAACAATTTAAGTGTTAAATAACTCAAACACGTTTTGAATTGAAATTCTTCAAATAGCCACCTTTCATAAAAAGCATATTTAGAGTTATTGAACGTGTTTTTCTTTGCTGCATAATTACATGTATCTTGCTCATATTTTTGATGTCTTCAGTATGTATCTACAATGTAGAAAGTACTAAAGATAAAGAAGAAACGTTGCATTAGACAGTGTGTCCATACTTTTGACTGCTAGTCTGTGCATAAAACAGAAAAAGCAACTGAAGAGAAGGAACGTGGCTGTGTTTTCAGGCCACGCGTTTGTCTATTTTCGCTTCACGTGTGATGTCAACTTTGTGTGACCTATACCTCAAACGGCAGCTATTCCTCCTCTTTTATTTTTATTTCCACTCATTTGCTCCACGCCTCAATTTGTTGCTCAGCGCAGCAATCGGGTGGGGGATCGGCAGCAGCTCCCTGGAAAATAAAACACACGCAAAAAAAAAAAAAGGCAACGACTGGCAGGCACCAAACGGCTTCATGTTCCATCTCCCATCCAAATTGTCCTCATCTGTTTGGCAGATCATTGTTATTATATATTTTTTTCTTGATCAGGTTGCTCAGAGTCAGTGAGGGGGCCTCGGGGGACACCTGCGCAGATGTTTTCATATTCATTTTGGCTCCTGGTGAGCTTCACTGACAAAACAAAAACAAATAAACAAGGCTGTTAGACAGGAGGAGGAACAGCCGGGGAGAAGTGACACGCACACACACGCTCACACACAGAGAGGTGCACACACACACACACACACTCTCAGAGGCAGCAAACACAAGCATGCTTCTTCTTCCTTTTTTAAAAAAAAAATTCTTTATTAATTTCACTCTGTCATTTTTCTCACACTTGGCTTCCTCACTGTGCTGATGCGGCCTCGCCGACTGGATCCATGGCCTGAAACGATCCCATTACACTTATCGACCTCCTGTTTACCCGCGGCTGACAAAATAGACAGGATTCATAGATATTTCATGATGCAGTGGATAAGCTGTTATTAATACCCGGAGATAAGTGCGTGGCAGTGTGTCTCTTTTCTCCTTTATTTCTCCAGAAAAGCTCAAATTATATGTCACGGAAACATGGCATCCACATCTACAGACGTGTGTTTAATGCTGCATGAGAATAAAATAGCATTTTTTTTTTTTTTTTTTGGTGAATGAAAAGATCCATTCAGAGTTTGTGCCCAGATTCTCTGTCAATCTTCACGCTGCTGATCCATCACGAGAGCTCTCAGTTTGTGTTTGATTTCATTGTCGAGCAGCAAGTTGTCGTTTGTCTTCTCGGTTTTTTCCAGCAGTTGTCTGATTTTATTGCCAGACCCATTTAAAAAAAAACAAACTACTACAACATGTGTATGTATTTCCCTGAATGCTATCATAAGAAACAGGCCGTCCAGATGACATTAAGAGCAGACGCTGCTCCTCATTCAGGCCTCGTAGTCATGTGATTAGTCGCTGTTGCAGGCGCCGGCGGCCAACTGCTGCCGCTGCTGCTGCCGCTGCTGCTGCTGCTGCTGCTGCCGCTGCTGCTGCTGCTGCTGCTGCTGCTGCTGCTGCTGCTGCTGCTGCTGTGCTCCAGATGTGGGACCTCACTGTGTCTCCCCCTTTCCATTTAGGGGAGCAGGCAGAGGAGAGCCGAGTCGGAGAGGCCACAGGTGTTCCGGGGCCCGCCGGGTCCCTCTGTCCTCTCCCCAAGGGAGACATCGGCAGGGTCCCCGTCTGGAGCACTGTGGAGACTTTAGCCAAATGCTATTACCCCGAGCTGGCTCACCTGCGAGACAGTGGCAATGGCCTCCTCGCTGACTATGCCTTCCCAAAGGGGGCGTGTCCAGGTGAGTCAGCCTCTGCCCCGCCTCCTCAACCTTCAACATCACTTTTTTTCTTTTCCTCAGGGAAATGTGCTTTGTTTCTTCCTGTGTCTTGTGCCTTGAAGTGTTTTTGGAACAGATGTTAAAAAATATGTACACTACAAGTCACTGACAGTCAGGCGGACTTCCTTAAAAACCAGGCTTCCTTAAACGTTTTTCTTTTTTTGGAGCCCTGAAAAAACAGGCTGAGTAAACAGCCTGAGCCAAAACGAGCAAACTCGTTCTGGCTTGTTTTTTGAAATCAGTTTTTCAAATGAACGCTAAAGCTAATCTGACCTTGTGTTTGCAGCCTGAAGCTGCAACCCCCCAAGTCCAATGCCACACAAATTCATTTGTGTGTTCCTTGTATGTTATTCTCTCTCCCCTGCCCGCTGCAGCCGCCCTCTCTCCGTTCTCCGTGACCCGCCGAATCGGACACCCGTACCAGAACCGGACACCACCCAAGAGGAAAAAGCCGCGCACCTCCTTCAGCCGGGTGCAGATCTGCGAGCTGGAGAAGCGCTTTCACCGGCAGAAGTACCTGGCGTCGGCCGAGCGGGCCACCTTGGCCAAGGCCCTGAAGATGACGGACGCACAAGTGAAGACCTGGTTTCAGAACAGACGGACAAAATGGCGGTAAGATGGCACTCTTTCCTTCCCTCCATTTCTTCCTTCCTTCGATCCTTTTTCCTTCCTTCCTCCCTTCCTGCTTTCCTTCCTTCCTCTCCTTCCATCTTACCTTTCTTTCCTTCCTTTCTGCCGTCCTGCCTTCCATCCTTCCTTATTTCCTTCTTTCCTTTCCTTCTTCCTTCCTTTCTGTCGTCCTTCCATCCTTTCCTTTTCCCTCTTTCCTTCCATCCTACCTTCCTTTCCTCCCTCCCTTTCTTCCTTCCTTTCTGCAGTCTATCCTTCCTTCCTTCCTTCCTTCCTTTACCCTCTTGTGAGCTCATTAAACCCCTTCCAACATTTCCCCTCGTGTAAAATTTTGGCAGACGGTGGACTGACAAAAATAAATAATTCTAGGCTGCGGCCACAACCCGTAGTATTGTGCTTAACCCCGACTGGCACTCCAGGGCCGGTTCACTTGAGCGAGCACAATCACTGCTGAGCCTCCCTGAAAGTCCTTTTAGAAAAGCTGCTGTCCGAAGCAATCCGGGAATCACTCACACAGGAGGGATTGATTGCCAGGTTGGGTTGGGTTGGGCAACACACACACACACACACACACACACACACACACACACACACACACACACACACACACACACACACACACACACACACACACACACACACACACACACACACTCATTCACTTCATTCTAACTGCTGTTTACAGCCATTTGGAGCTAAATGAGTAGGGAATCAAATTAAGAGGCCCTGCCCGTAGTTAAAGGGACAGGACGCATATTTCAAAAGCATATTACAAACGACTAAATGACCTCTTAATGTTTAAAGCGTCCTAAAGGTTTTCAGAATGAGTTTTCAATTTAATACACACGGAGGGCACTTTACAGTCTCCCTCTCTCTCAGTGTTTCTCTCTGATTTTTTTTTATTTTATTATTATTTTTTTTTTTACAGCGATTGTCTTTAATAGACAAATTATATTTAAGATTTGGTTTAAACTGCACAAATTGCGAATTAATTTGAAGAAATCCACGCGGCAGCATCCACTTTCAGCCAACAGGCTACGAGACATTTCTCACTTTGACGTGAATTTGCGAGACTGAAGGGCTTGTCACGCGTAACGAGGGAATTGGCTGAAATCAATCAATGCGTTTATTTATTTATATATTTATTTTGTTTCTGTCCTGCTCGTTCTGCGGAGATTTATTCCTTCTCCCTGTAGCGTGCACCCCGATAGGACGAGGCATGAGGGATGTCTTTGCGTGACGACTACGCGAGTAACAAGAGGATGATCGAATCAGCAGCCAGGGGAATCGGATTATGATAATGCTGTTAACAATAATGTGTGGCTAATGGATGGAGGCTGGCGTGCATGAAAGAGTGTTTCAGAGGTGTGCGCTTCCTGCCGGTGATTTCTACCATTTGCATTTTATTGTTGGATTTTTTTTTTTTCTGAAGGGATCGCTTTATGTATTAACAGATGTGTACATTTGAAGATGAAAGATTCAAGGTCTTTTAAATTGTCATTATGAAAGCATAAAGAGCTTTTGAGGAGTATCTTGGTTTACACATAGTTCTTTATAGACATGCTGTATGGCACATTTAATTAAATGTAAAAATAAGAATTTAGACGATTGAATCCGCACTGATGGTGATGTCTTTTTGCGGGAAAAACAACAACAACACTCATTTAAATGTAAATGTTTGCCATGGAGTTGAGGTGAAACATTGTGTTTTCTTTAATCTTGAAAAAGGCAGCTGGTGAGATTTTGATCGAATGAATTCCCGCTTGATCCATCTTGAAAAGCTATATAATCAGAATATATATATATATATATATATGTATATATATATATATATATATATATATATGTATAATATATATATATATATATATATATATATATATATATATATATATATATATATATATATATATATATATATATATATATATATATATATATATATATATATATATATATATATATATATATATATATATATTTTTTTTTTTTTTTTGCTGGTCAGAGTAGGACCGGACCAATCAGCTTCCACTTTTGAACAAAGAGGCGGGGCCTCCAGGCTGAATTCACTTGTGACAACAGGAAGCTCCTGCTAGCTTGTAGACAGTCGTGGCGGTTGGCACTAGTGAAGAAATCTGATTGGTCGTTTTGAAAGTCGAGTTGATTGGTATTTAAGGGACAAACAGGAGTTTTGGCCAATCACCTTTCCAGTGTCTTTCTGCCCGCTTCTATCTGAGATTTTGGGGAAGGTTGAAGACGCGGATTTGGGTCCTTTGGCTCCGGAAATCCTGTCAATCTAAAGCGAATTTCCTCTCCCTCGTCTCGCAGGAGCTGCAGCGTGTCGGCGTTCAGCTCCACTGCCGTTCATCGTGAATACTTTCCTACTCAAACACGGACTCTTCCCCCATCTACAAGGCATTCTAAACACACCGTCCCTACGCTTCTCAGCACGGCGAACGCTATTAGCAGCAGCGGCAGCAGCAGCTGTCTGAGCGCGCGCACTAGATTTTATTGTTGACATATGCCCGGACAGAAAAGCAACCCGAGTGGAGCGTGTTTGCGGGGCCGTCAGTCACGTCTGAACCTCACGCACACCTGTCACTCACTCTCATCAGCTGCTGTGAGGCCCGGAGCTGAAATAAACGGCGCAGGTGTTGCGATGAGACCGAATACGTTTGAAGGAGGCCGCATTTCTTTTCACGCGTGTATTGACGTCTTTTTTTCTTTTTCTTTTCCTGCACAGTTATTTTTTATTTAATTAATTTAAGACTTCAAATTTACACTGAAAGAGCTTAGGGCTTTTTACAGCAGATGCGGAACATATTTTTCTCACCAATTAATTATTTTTTTTGTTGAGCTGCTCACTGGGAATTAGGCATTGCACTCAGATGAGGATATCACACTACATACACAGCAAGACTTTTACCTTTTTTTTTTTTTATTAGTTCAGTATTTTATTTCTGACCATTTTCTGCATTGTGAACAAACAGTCAGTGACTTTACTTACAGCAGCAGCTTGCCAACCCGCTGCTGCTGCTGCACTTTCTCTGTAGAGGGGCCTCGGACTGTCGTACCGTCATCCTGAAACATGTCTGAAACCAGCTGTGGTACGGTTTTAACTCTCCTTTGAGGTGATGAAACTCTCGGCAACTACTTTGGGGTACAGTCACTACTTTTTAAAAGCGTGATGAGGATGAGATCTGTATCACTTTGCCCTTTTTTACACGCGAAGTGTTGTAAATTTTCGTATATTTAAATTTTGATTCAGATATTTTGCGCATGAACATTTTGCATATTCGTTGTAGCTTTAATTTTAGTGCATTGATTTGCTAGAACTGTTTCTTTTAGTGCACCCAAAGAGAGATTGAGCAATTCACAAACATGCTACATGTTGGATGCAGAATGCTTGAATTAAAACCCATGCCAGCATACTCTGAGGGTTTTCAGTCACACCCCATCCTAAAGCAAGGAGAGTCAAAACTGAACCACGGAAAGTTTCAGACATATTTTAGGTGTTTGTTTGTGTGTTTATTCAGACGGTAGTGATCTGCCCAAGTGATCTGCGATTCTTTGCTTTTACGTTGACTTGCCTGCTTTATTTTTTTTGGTTTGTTGGTTGATATGTTTGTTTCCAAAAGAAAATCTTATATCTGAAAACCAAAAAAATTATTCATTTTGTCATTTTGTATTCTGCATGCAAATATTCTTGCATGATGAACTTGAATTCTGTCCAGATTGCCAAAGAGGTCTTACATCTTCCTTAATTTGGCCCTTCCCTTCCTTCCATGTCTCCCCCACCCCCAGGAGGCAGACGGCCGAGGAGAGGGAAGCCGAGCGGCAGCAGGCCAACCGGCTGATGCTGCAGCTCCAGCAGGAGGCCTTCCAGAAGACGCTGAGCCAGCCGCTGCAGCCCGACCCGCTCTGCCTGCACAACTCCTCCTTGTACGCCCTGCAGAACCTGCAGCCCTGGGCAGAAGAAAATAAGGTGACCTCCGTCACCTCCGTGGCATCTGTGGTGTGAATGTGTGTGTTGTAGGGAAACGGGGGCGGGAGGGGTGAGAAGGTAGAGAGAAAGGAAGCCAGGAAGCCAGGAAGCGTGGACGTGTCTGACGTTCAAAAAAACGCAGTCGGGGATTAGGGGAAGAAAAAAAAAAAAAAAGAGGCATGCTTTGAAAAGAACCAGAGCGTTTAGATTGGACTCCGCGGCACAAGGGAGCTGTTGGTGTTATTTGAAATATCTGAAGTGTGTTGAGTCCGTTTTTTGCCCCCGATTTTTTCGCTGCCCTCACACCACGTTTCCGCTTTCCCTTCAGCTGACTGTCTAAAAGGGAGAGGAGGGCACTTTATCCACAAGTGCCGGGACTCAAACGGGACACCTCTGTACATGCCCCGACTATGAAGACTTGCCCCCCACCCCCCCCTCACCCCCAAACCCCTCCCCCCACCACCCACCACCCTTCACCCTCCGGATCCCCGAGGCGCCCCAGAGACTTTGTGCCGAACGACGGCACAAAAATAAAATGAAAAAAAAAAATGAAAGACCTCCTGTTTTATTTCACTTTTGACTTTGTACAATGTAGTAAATGCATGTTTCAATCCCCCCTCCCCCTTCTTTTTCTGTGTGCACTGCTCACCCATCGCGTTGGATCGCGGCGGTCGAGCAGCAGAGGACTGGCGGAAAACCCTGCGATGGCCGATTTCCCCATTCTGTTCAATTTAAAGGTGTTTTATATTAAATGATATTGTGACTTTTTGAAAAAGATGACACGGCTCTCTGTTGTTGTTATTATTTTTTTGTTACCTCACTCTGTCTGTCCGCCTCAATAACAGACCAGTGGAGCTAGTTAAGCTCTCAGGATTTCGGCCACGATTAGACATTAAAGTTTCAAACCCCCCCAAAGGTAAGATACCATCAAAGTGTATCAAAAGGAAAAGCGCAATATATATTTTTAATGTGTAAAAAGAAATGCTGACCGGAGTTCCAGGTGTTATCTGGAGGGAGGGTTTGCTGGAAAAAAAACCCGCTGTGATAAGGGTGAAGAAAAAAGAAAGTCACCTCGGGGGCGAATGACGGGAGTCATTGATGAAGCAGATGCACAAACTAGCCGCCCCGAAACATCCATCCATCCAAGGAAAAACACCCAAGATGTTGTAAAGTGTGATGAAACACTGCAGGGAAACGGCGCATGAAGCACGTTCAGTTGAGCAAGTTGTAATTTTCCTTCCTGCTCCGCCAGTGTTGGACACACTGGACGTGTCGCAGCACGTGATTGGCGGGGGGGGGGGTTTGCTTTTGTAAACAGTCATCACGTATTTCACAATGTTGCAACCTATAAAAAAAAGTGTTTCTGTCACTCAAGTGAAAGAGATTCTTTTTCTTTGCGTGAGTCAAAAGTAATTTCTAAGAGGCGTAAACATAAGTAAGACGCTCTAGTTTTTCGCAAAAATAAAAGTGATATTTCTAAAATTTAGCCAACGTACAGTAGCGAGTTGCAGGTGTTTCCATTGAATGGCGTGAAGCGCGTAAGCTGAAATTCTTGCAAATCTCGTCCCACTGCTGTTTGTTTTATACGTTTGTTTGTTGTCAAGAATGGTTGCTATATTTTTCTCTTTGATTACTTGCAAAAAATATTCCGTCTTCTCCTCCGTCCAAACATAATGCGCCATTTTCACTTATAGTGAACTGGTCACATGACCGCGTACGTCACATCCACTGACGTGTAAATGCGAAAAAAGATATACCTCGATCTGGATGCGTCTGAAAAACCACCTCATGAGAGCAAAAAAAAAACTTTTGGCCATATTTGAGAGGCTTTTCCAAGTTTCTGTGTTTCCATTACCAGTTTTTTATTGTGATATTTATGTTTTGCACAATTCTAGCGGTAATCAAAAAGCAGCTACTCGTGTCCCAAATTAGACCTGAACTCATCCAGTGTGACGCTGGAGACTTGGCGCTCAGTGTTTTTCTTTGCTCACTTGTGCTCAGGTGTGAAAAAAGAAAATCAACAGCGGCGAAGTGATGCGTCATAGTAAACAGGAAGCCCCGTCTATCTGTGCGTGCGTCCATGGTACCGAAAAAAAGAAAGAAAAAAATCTCTAACATAAATCAACCCTTTGAATCTAATCTTTACTTTGTACATATGCTGTGAGTTCTAATGGGACGCAAGAGACGCGAGTTGCAAAAGGGGAGGCAGTGGTCTGTGGAGGCACCTCCTCGGCCTTGATGTGAGAGGGCGCGGGGAGCCACGTCTGCCGGGTCTTATCTCACGCTCAGCGTTTGTGGTATTGGGTTCCCATTGTTGTGGAGGTGAATCATAGGCTCGTAGACGGCAGCCAGCCGTAAACACAGGTTATCGCCGCGATCATGCAAATGCGTACCGCCCGAGCCATAACAAAAACAGCTCCTCCGGGAGGGGTGGGGTGGAGTGGGGAGGGAGCGTCCCTGTAAGCACGTCGCTCAGATTCTCTGATGGTGAGTGACCCCTCCTGGACGTGGTCCCCGGTCCAACGCCCCTCGTTATTTAGCTGGTGGAGTCCCAGGAGTCCCAGGACTCCACCAGTTGAGAATCATTGCGTTAGATTTTTTTTGTGCAGATTTCAGAGCTTTTGGCTGCCAGTTGCAGCTCCAGCCTAAGCTGCAGCTGCCCCGCGCTGCTGCTCCTGCAGGCCAAGAAGGCTGAAAACCAGGCGCTGATGTCGGCTTCCTGTCAGTGCCTGGTGGTTCTCCAGGTGACGCCCCACCACCTCCAACCCCACCCCCACACTCACCCCTCAACCCCTACCAGCCGCCCCCTGCTTCCTCCGCCCCCTGCAGCTTTCATCTCTCTGTCTCGGCTGCCTGGAAGACGTGACTTGGCCCACTGCAGGCAAACATTCCTGCCTTTCGCCATCTTCAAAAGCGTGCATTGTGTTTTGCTACAGGTGCTTAAAGATCGCAGCCCCTCCCTTGTCTTGCTTCTATTTCTCTCGTCGTGTCTCACAGCCCCCATCCTTATCCAATAAAATGTCACCACACAAGATGAACAACAAGAGCTTAGAGGCTCGGCGTGTATCGGACTTCCTATCAGGCGCTGATGTTTTGAACTCGGGCTTGAGAGAGAGAGAGAAAAACTGTTTGTTACATGGCCTCGCCGTCACGCTCTGTCTGCCCCCGTCAGGTGTTTCCATTCCTGAGAGACGCATTTACCTGGTTAATATAAACACGCATTTTTTCGGCCCAGCGTGGAAGCTTGATCCCAGTCGACCTTCATAAAAAAGAGTTGCTTCATGTGTGATTAGGTAACATTAGTCAGGGAATAAGCACACATTTTGCATCTATTTAATGTATTTTGAAGGTTTCTTTTCTTTTTTTTAAATCCTGGACTCCAGTGGAGCAGCCTCATCTGATCCAAAAAGCATATTTAGCCCTGTGTTTGCAGGCTCCGGCTGGGTTTCAGCATCCTGTGAGAACTCATGCCTTGTTTGACCTTCCACATCTTCTCACCTGGCTGAGGTGGTGAGGTATCAGTTCCCTCCGTGACAACAGAAAAGGCTAATTTCCAAAACTGAGCAGCAGAAAGCGAAGGAGGGACGGATTCGTCGGGTTGGATTCTCTGCGGAACATCTGCGCACCTCCAACGGCTCGCACCCTGGATTAAAGCTGATAACAATGAGCCTGATGACATGATTCTGTTTTTCTTTTCTGGCCAGTGTGATTGAATAGTGCGAACAACTGCGTATAAAAAAAAAAAAAAGAAACAAAACAAAACGCTTGACTCTATCAAGGCCACGTTGCTTCAAACGTGTCAATGTGTCAGTCTGTGTTGACAAAAGGCTTTCATGGATTCTGACTTTAAAAAGCTGCCACGCTCCGTTAGGTTGAGCTCCTTGAAAAATAATGGCTGCACAGAGGTCCTTGATAATAGAATGGTGTGTGTGTGTGTGTATGTGTGTGTGGGCGCGTGCGTAAGGAGGCTGGGCTGCTGCTGCTGCTGCAAATTCTAAATCAATATTATGATGTGCTCTGTTGTGTTCAAGTTCCCTCCTGGGTCAAGTTTTCTTGAAATAAACAGGTTATTCAGAAACAAGTTGAAACATGTGCGTGAGAAAAGCATTGGGGGAAAATCTGAGGTTGCCACAAATAATATATCAAATAATAATCTTTTTGATCCAAAAGCTCTCTGGAAAAAATGTAACTACGATGAAGAGTTTCAACCAAATGCATCTTGGCAAAAATTAAAAACATCCAGTGTTGTGTTGTTGTGGAGCCGCCAGTGTTTTGTGTTTTGAATGATGTCTTCATGATTCTTCACAAAGTTTATTTTGACAGAGCCAACGGAGATGCTTTCTCAGGAAGGTCAGCTCCTCTAATTTTCCACGACAATATGCTAATTTCATAAAAATGCCCTCCAAAGCTGAATAAGAGCAGCGCAGTATCTGTTACTGATGGGTTGAACATTTATTTTTAATGGCTGATTTGAGTTAATGGTTGTTTTTTGAAATGGTACCAGCATAAGTCACTTCCAGCGAAGTCAAGTGACTTAACCGGGAGTTCTGTATGACTCCAGTGACGCACAGTGAGAGCAAGCCTGCAAAGGGCGTAGCAGTCAGTTTTGCATATGTGCGCCGAGGCAGGAACAACATTTGTAGCACGCAAGACTCCTTGATTCCAGCGTACGTGCAGAACGAAGCGTGTTGAGTAAGTCCAAGGGCGACGGCAAAGCACCAGCCGTGAGAATGGACGTGCCCTCGCGGCGTGCCATGCATGAGCGCCATCCGGAGCTTTCAGTCACGCATGGGGACAAGTCATCGCTTAATACTGCTATCACGGTTCAGTGAGTCAACAGCTGCTCGATGCAGGCCTGCCACTGATCTACAGCCATGTCTCAAGGTGAGACATGTTAAGCAATGCTGTTTGGACAAAATAATGAAACAAATGTTGTTTTTAGACCTCTGATGATGAAGCAGTCAAAAACTCTGCTTGAGATTTGAAAAACCCTGATGCAAGATTTAATAACCAGAGGGAAATAAAGGTATCAACTCTAATACGGAATGTATGGGTGGAATTTAAATTAAAAGAAGAGAAGAAGTTACCATGGGTGATATTATTTTATTTTCAGCATTAAACAAAAGTTTTATTGCATAATATCCTCCTGCTCTTCTCGGGGATACCTAAGACTACAATGGCTGTTTATTTTATTATCAGTATTACTTTTTACAACCGCAATAGGCTCTTTAAGGGCCTCAACTGCCCCTTGGGCTGGACTTTTAATATTGTCGGCTAAAGGCCTCTTTTATTTAACACAAACAGCACATTAAGTGATAGACATTAGGGAGAATATCCCAATTTTGAAATAAAAAATAAAAAGCACCTATGCTGCAGAAGCCGCTAGAAATAAAGACGAAAGATTTACAAGCATAAGATAAGAGCCAGTAATGTATTACTTTTGACGGACAAAAAAAAAAACCCACTTCAAATTTAAATGTACTCTTTACAATTTCGCTTAAAACATTAGTATCCATTCTATAAAGCATGAAAGAAAACAAAGACAGAAAGTAATTTGTAAAGTTTCGAGCTCTCCCCGATATATTATAGTACGCACACAGCAAACATTAAATTGAATAAAACAATATTCTAGAATTTACATCGTAAATCGTTCGTCTAAGTTTTTTTTTTCTCCATCCCCTGCACAACTCTTGGGCTTGTTTATCGTCATAGCGACGGCTCCATCTAGCGTTGAGCGATCATACTTTGGTGCGGCACCAACCCCGCCCACTCTCTCTAAGTCTATTGACGGACACTTCGTGACGTTCGGCAGCGTTTCCTTAGCCCATTGGCTAACATTCGCGCCAGTCACGTTGGTTTACGGAAGTTAAACCACCCACTTCCAAGATGGAGGACGGCTCCTCTGATGTGAGCCGACCAGAAGTGTATTTATTTGGTGAGCTGCTTTCTTTCTGACAGCGCCGGTGATGTTTTAGCCGCACAATACTGTTAGACTGAGGCTGCAAACGTGCGCAAACCCGTCCAATATGTCCTCAAGGGGGAGCCTTAGCTTCCGCGTAGTTAGCTCGCCAAGTCGCTCGCCCCCTGTGCTCGCGCCAATTCCCTCCGCTTTGTTGTCGCTCGACTGAGCAACCCTGGGAGGCACACGCAGCTCGACCTAGATTCTTCTTTATTTTCTAAGTGTTTCAGTTTCGCGTTTGTCTTTAATCTTCGCAGGTTGCACCCTCAAAGCGGACAGACGGGAGTTCAGAGTTCACACATACGACGATGACGCGGAGCAACAGCTGTCACTCAAATCTGTAAGGAGGACTAATAATGCTGCGGCCGTGTGGCCTCTTCTTTCAAGGGAAGTGTTACCACAGTTCACCATGAGAGGGCGCAGGTTTTTTTTTTCACAGTACGACGAATCGTTTTGCTTTCTGATAGAATCTGTGTTTACTGTCGCTGCTGGGGGAACAATGAAAAGCAGAATAGCGACTTGTTGTGTAAATTGCTGCGCAACACCGAACTGTATAGAGCAGCGCATCGGTACAAAAAAATCAAACTGTGAGTCTGTATACAAATAATGAGGTGCCAGGGGTCAGTGGTAATGCCATTTGGTCGTAGTTACCTTTTCTTGCATCTTCTCTATTTTATTTGAATCCCCCACAACAGAAGGACTAGTAGATCACTGCTAAAGAAATGAAAAAAAACTTTAAAATATTTTAGGCAGTTGAGCAAAAATAGATATTACTTATGTTGATCCCTATTAATTAAGTTGATTGATTACAGGAACAAAGTAAGAAGGGAGATGAGGAAGAACAAAAAAATGTAATGACCTTATAATCGTGGTATTTTAATAAAGTGTTCTTTTTGTTTGTCTGTTTTTCAGGTGTGTCTCGGGGCCGAGGCTGAGGATAAGTTCCACATGGTGGAGGTTGAGGGCCTCACTTACGATGGAAAAAGTACCAAAGTGCCTCTGGTCATCCTGAAACCATCTGTCATGCCATCAGTCAGTGTTTCATGAAACTCATGCTCGCACTAGTTTATTTCTCTGGGTTTTGCAGATTTTGACAGTTTTAAGATTTTCTTTGTCTCTTTTTTTTCTCTTTTTTTCTTTTCTGCCTCAGATGAGTTTAGGTGGATTTGAGATCACACCCCCCGTTACCTTCCGCCTCCAGTCAGGCTCGGGACCGGTTCACATCAGCGGGCAGCATTTTGTCCGTAAGTTGTCAGTGTGTCAGGGTAGCAATCAAGCAAAAAAACATTGTAGGGAATGCATGCATTTCATCAGGCGTTCCTCTTAGAATTATTTTTCTCTCCTCTTCATATCTTAACTACATGCTTTTTTTTTTGTAGGTGTGAAGAATTCAGAGGATGAAGAAGAGGAGAACAACACATCTCCTGTCAAACGGCCCTCAGCTCTGATGTCTGGGAAGAGGCCACCATTGGTAGTAACTTCAAGATCTTGCTCTGTAATTTTGCTGCAGTGATGCTTTCAGTTATTTATATTTTTTTTTTTATTTCAATGGCCATTTTGCAGAAAAAACTAAAGATGGAGTCGGATGAGGACGAAGATGACAGCAGCGAGGAAGATGAGGAGTATGTCTTACATTCATTTTGACTCTTGATTTTCTTTTATTTTTAGTCTCCCCCGATGACCTACACAAAATAAAGCTTGTTTGTGTGGTGACAACATTCTGGTTTCACCTGAGTTTTATTCATTTCCTTAATAGTGATGATGATGATGATGATGATGACGACAGCGATGAGAATGATGTCAAACCCCAGAAGAGCGCTGGAAAAGAGCTCAAAAAAGTAAGACGCTTTGGAGGCTTTTTCTGGTTTATGTTGCCCATTTCGCACAGAAATGTTTGCATCATTAATCGGCTGCTTTCAATGCTAAGAAAACATTTGGGTTCTATTTCCCTGTAGGGAAATTTGACTTCATTTTGCTCACATATAATTTCGTGTTTGGATATAGACACAGTAACGTTGATTCTCTTGGTGTGTAAAAGTGTCAACCCCCTTCCTAAGCTCTTATTGTTATGCACGTTTGTCACACTTAAATGTTTCAGATCAAACAAATTTTAAATATAAAATAACATAAGTAAACACAATGCTGTATTTAAATTAAGCTGTTTAATTATTAAATGGAACAATAAAAAAAAAAAAAATCCAAACTTGAGCTGGCCCTGTGTGAAAATGTGGTTGCCCCCTAATAACTGGTTGGGCTTCTCTTGGCTTCCACCACTGCAGCAGCGTTTGCCATAACTTGACTGTTTTGTGGAGCAATTTTGGCCAACTCATTGTTGTAATTCAGCCCCATCAGAGGGTTTTTCAAACCGCCTTTTTAAGGTCATGCCGCAGCATCTCAGCCGGATTCAGGTCAGGACTTTGACTTGGCCACTCGACCACTCCAAAGTCTTCATTTTATTTAAGTCAGTCAGAGGTGGACTTGCTGGTGCAGCCTGTCACACTACCACCACCGTATTTTACCATTAAAACGATGACCCTTTTCTGAAAAGCTGTGCTACTTTTGCGGTAGATGTAATGGCCTTCCAAAAAGTCCAAAATTCGTCAGTCGACAGAGTATTTTTTTTTCCAAAAGTCTTGGCAGATGTTTTCTGGCAAAATTGAGACGAGCCTGTGTGTTCTTGTTCTTCAGCAGTGGTTTTTGTTATGGAACTTTGCCATGCAGGCCATGCCTGCCAGTTCCTTTCTTGCGGCGGAATCGCGAACACTGCCCTCTACTGAGGCAAGTGAGTCCTGCAGGCCACTCTGGGCTCTTTTGTGACCTCGTGGATGAGTCGTCGCTGCGCACTCAGGGTAATTTTGGATCCTTCTAGGAAGCCTCAGCGCTGTTCCATGTGTTCGCCATTTGTGGAACTTAAGAAATAAGAGATTGTTTTTGAACCTTTTCCAGACCGATGGATCCCAAGTAGTTTCTTTCTCATTTCTTCTTGAATTCCCTTGGCCTGCGTGTCTAGTTTTCGCGGACCCTTTGGTCTACTTCACTTGGTCAGGCAGATCCTATTGGAGTGATTTCTTGATTGAGAACACGTGTGGCAGTAATCAGGCCTGGGTGTGACGAGAGAAATTGACCTCAGCTTTCCAAAGATGTGATAAACCACAGTTAATTTCTGCTTTAACGTTGGGGTGAGAGGTTATCACTGTTTTCACACAAAGCCATGCAGGCTTTCCCCCCTTGATCGTAAAAACCTTCATTTAAAAACACTTTGTGTTGACCGGTATTATCTTTTCAAAATTTAAATTTGTTTGGTAACCTGAAACATTTTAAGTGTGACAATGTGGAATGGAATAAGACATCGGAAAGGGAGTGAGCGCTTATTCACACTGCTGCACATGCGGTAGAGTTCACAGTGGGCTTTGGTGCGTTGCAGTAGTCGGAAGTAAGTGAATATCGATATTTTACTCTAATTAGCGATCGATATATCGCTAAATATATCGATATGCACAGCACAAGTTCACGCCGGAAGGCGTTTTTTCCTGAATTCTCCACTTTTCAGTGCCTAAAAATCTGTTTGTGTGCAGCTGAAAGGTGGAACCACACCGAAAAGCTGTTTGTTTAAAAAGAAAAAGCGAAAAAAAAAAAAAAATCCCCTTTATGTTTGACTTTATCTCTTCTGGAGCGTTTCCAAATTCCCCGTTGACCAGCAGGTGTCAGAGTAGCCCAGGCATCTCTGCACACACGCATGCATGAGGGTGTGCGTGTGTGATAGGAATGTCTCTGTGTTGATTCACGCTGCCCACTCCCCCCTCGACTCCACTCGGCTGCAACTCCCTCAGACTGCGCGCTAACATTTCATGTGAGCGGGCCCTTCCCATACCTGCACTCACTGACCGTCCACCCTTTTTTCTGTTTCCTTTTTTTTTTTTTTTTTCTTTCTTGTATGAGAGCAGCAGACCTGGAACTTTTTCATCCTGTTCATTCATGCACCCACCTGTTTTCCAGCAGTAAAACACAGGGTCTACGTGGTGGTAATGATCGGATTTCTCCTCTGTAATCTGCTTGAATTCTCACTGTCTCACCAACAAGACGGCACCGTGTGTTATCCCTTCATTCACATACAGACACGCACACACGCACGCACACACACACACACACAGCCTTGAGACGAGGCAGCCCTCTGCACCCATTTCCAAATATACCAGGCATGCAAACATTAATAATTGAAACCAAGGGCGGCCATATGCATTAAATATAAGTCCCCCTCCACACACACACACACACACACACGCACACTCTCACACATGCACCAGTTGTGGGAACCGCCCCCCCACCCCCTAATTTTTCCTCTTGCAACCCTGCATATCTTTGTCCCTCTGTCATCCCACTGTTAATATGATTGCTCCTTTTTATCATCTCTTCATGCTATTTCAGCCTTGCACCTGGCCTCTGCCTCTTTGAACACTTGTTTTTTCGTCTTCCCGCAATTGTTTGCAAGTGTGTGTGTGTGTGTGTGTGTGTGTGTGTTTAGGAAGGTGCGTGCATCTGCCTCATTCTTGCAGTGGTGTCTGTTTGTGATTTCTTTTCTTCTCCGGGAGAGGAAAAAAAAAAAAAGGGAAGAAGAAGAAGAAGAAGCAGCAGCGTTATTGTAGCACAAAGCGTGCCAGGCGGGGAGATCAAAGCCGGGCAGATGCGCATACCTGCGACGTGAGCGCCGATCTTTGCCCCGGGCTCAGATGACAGCTGAGCATTTCTGTCACCCGTTGATTTATTCTGTTGTCTTCTCCTCCAATTCTTGCAAATCCCCTCCCCTCGACAACCTTAATCTTTTTTTTCACCTTTCTTTTCACAACGCTAAATGCCTGCCTGCCTGCCTGCCCCGTCTCATTCTTCAGCCATGAAAGCACTCAGGAAAGCAGGACTTGAACCGGCTCACTCCCTTTTTTTTTTTTGAAACCAGTCAGGGGGGGGGGGCGATGGTGGTGGAATGGTGCCACTGTAGTTTGGTGGCCTGTAAATTTTGCTTTAAAGAGGTTGCGTTTTGTCTGATTGAAAAAAACTTTGTTGCTGCTGTTTACTTTTTTCTCTGGTGGGCCTGTAACCAAAGTGCAGGCATAAATAGATCTCTGTTGTTTACATGGGTGTTTAGAATTTGAAGGATCCCCCCCACCCCCCCTATGAACTCATCCCTTCTCTTCATTTTCATCTGTCCTAAATCTCACCACTCAAAACCCGGCCGGCACCGACTCCTCTTCCTCTCCGGGCTTTTGCCGAACTCTTCGCAGAAAAACAAAGGACCCGAGCATTCCAGTCATTTAGCGACCTGCTCCTCTGCGGAGGCGGAGTGACACAGATTACTGGCCGAGAGCGCCCCGTAACGCGCAACATGTGTCCCGTAGTTATTCTTTGAAATTTGCAAATAAGACACACTCGGCATTTTGCATGGAAGCGGCGTTTTGGGGGCGAATGCGGTGTTCAGCCACTTTACTCGCTCATGTTTTCAATGTGCGTTCATTCGAAAAGACCAAAAGCTTTGCCACCGCACTCGCAGCGGCCTTACAGCCGCTTGTATTACCAGGTCTGGCTCGCAGGAAATAACATGTAATTGTCTTGTAGCGGTTTTGTCAACACAGCCAATTACGCTCCCAGTCCATTCCAAGGTTGAATACCAGTGATTGCGCGCCGAGGATTGGCGCTCTGGAACAGCAGGCACTTGCCTGGGCTATTACATGGTAATTACATTGCTGACTGACAGCGGTGGAAGCGCGGTGGCTCGGCGAGGGGAGTTGGGGTGGGGGTGTGGGGATGAGGCACTTGGCCGCTGCCGCGCACCCGGCCAGCGATTTCGAATAAACCGTCACGCTCTGCGTCCTCTGTGATTTCAACTTCTCCTGCAAATTGGCGATAATGCGAAAGAAGTGTTTTTACACTCTGCCCCCCCCACCCCCTCCCACTTTTTTTTTTCTCAGAGCGTGGAGCCATCGCCAAAGAAGTTTAACAAGACTCCGGGCAAACAAAATGGCCCCGCGGGGAAAGCGTCAGGCTCGTCTTTCACAGCCCAGATTAAGGTAAGGAAGCATCCACCATTCACTCAACCCGTTTGTTTTTTCTTCCCCCTGTTTTTTTTCATCGATTGGCTACTCCCTGCGTTCGGTCAGCAGCCAAATTCTTTGAATTTTTCAATCTTTGAAATCAAGTGTTGTGACCTCAGCGGCGCTCGCCCGGTATCCGGTACGATAGAACTTGTAGAATATAGAAGACGGCTGGGCAAACTTTTTGACTGTTTTGTCAACACTAGGTGCTGCTGAATTGTGCAGACTGGGCCTTTAAGCTCCTTCACTCAGAAGGGAAAACTGATGAGCTTCATGCCTAAAGGTTTCCTTTTAACTTCCACTCCCTCAAATAAACAAAATTACATTTTAGAAAATACATTTTTGATCACTAAAAAAAAAAAAAAAAAAAAAAAAAATCAACATAATGACAAATAGAAAATCAGTATTGAAAAAGGCTAACGCAGGAGGAACCGGCTGCTTATTAAAGACCTGCAACATGTCGGAGCCCCCTGCACCTCTTCACCTGAACATCAGTCTGCGTATTAATGCTGCACCAGATCCATCCACTGGCTGAGGGCTTTAGTCTAATCATTAAACAAAACCTTTTCCACACGGTGCGCAAGCCCGTCGCACGGTGTTTGAAAAAAAAAAAAAAAAAAAAAAAGATGAGAGATGCCTTCCACCACTCGATCCGTCTCCGTTACGCGATCTCCTCGTCTCGGAGGCGTCTGTCGCCGCGCTAAGTGCATTCATTAGCCAAAACAAGGAGGAAAATACCTGCACAAAGACAACACTTTGAGCACCGTCCCCACTCTGCCAGCCAGGAAATGTGATAAATTGCAATTAGCCAAAGCTGATAGTTAATTTCTGGAATGTCTTGGACGGCCGCCTCTGAAAAAAAAAAAAAGCAACCCCGAAGCGTGAACTCTGGCTCTCTTTAAGCAAACACACCTGACCTCTAAACGGGTTTCCTGGGGGAAGGTTTAAACCCGCGACCCCGTGACCTGACCCCGCCGTCTTGTGTTGCAGCCACCTTTGATGCCCCCCCTCCGAAACCCCCGACCCCCCGCCATCGCACACAAGCGCACTCGAGGGGATGAAAAAAAAAAGAAACCCGGGCACGCTCCTGTGCACGGCCTCATGCTAAATGTGAAATCGTGGCTGTGCTTTGTACAGTGAAATACGCAGGGTTCCCACGGCCATGGAAAACCTGGAAAAGGAGTGGAATTTGCAAATGCCATTTTGCAGGCCCGGAAAAGTCATGGAATTTTGTAAAAATGACTGAAAGTTTTGGAAAAGCCCTGAAATCTGACCGCAGAATTTGTTTGTCGTTCCACCCCAACGTAGACTGACGACTGGCTCCGCCTGTGTAGTTCAGTCTGATTGATCACCTATGGACCTGCAATCACCTTGATTTCAGACCAGGCATGGGCAAACTATGGCCTGGGGGCCATATGCGGCCTGTTAAGCCTTTTAATCAGGCCCACCAAACTTGAAGAAATTATATTAATAGTCAGTAAGTCATAAAATAGCTGTATTTCATCCATTTTTTCAATGTTTTAAGAGTCATTTCAATAAAGAGCTAAATTCTGTGGGGCTTCAAAGACACACATTTTGTTGTCACTTTACTTTTGTTCATTTTCAGTTGACATTAAAGCTACATGATTTGTTTTTCTACATTCCCCTCATTCATGTTTAAAGACCCCTCTGTTAAATTGTAGAACCCACTGTGGCCCACCAGTCATAAAGTTTGCCCACCCCCGTTTTAGACTGACACAAATTCCGCGTTTGTGTTTTTTGAATGTTTTAATCGATTGCGCCGTAAAGTCATTGGCCGAGGTTTTACATGTCTAGTGAGTATGAAAATTGCGGCAAGGTTGTGGAAATTTCATGGAAAAGTTTTGAAATTGTGTCAGTGAAAATGAGGTGGGAGCCCCGAAAATCCGGCTTCTGCCAAAGTGGCAGCGAGCCTCCCCGTGCACACCCAGTGCGCACGACATGGCCTTCGACACCAAACAGAACGCCAAACAGGACTGATAAATTCCTGAGGCTAGAACCCCCCCGCCGCCGCCCTGCTCCCTCGCCACTTTTTTTTTTCGCCACAACAACTGTTCCCCTTCTACAACCTCTTCACACCCCTCACTTCCTGGACACACCTTCTCCCAATTGCTCTCATTACTGGCGTTTGATGTCTGGCGAGGCTCGCGCTTCCAGATGCCCTCGAGGGCCGAGAGGAAGCGGGCGTGGATGTCTGTTTTTTCTCTCTCTCTCTCTCTCTCTCTGGCTCGCTCCCTCCCTCGTCCTAAAAGCAGGTGACTGGTCATTAGGTTGGCTCGTCAGATCTGCTGCCAGCGCAGCAGGCCCAGCGTGTCGCTTGCGGCCTCTTGCGTAACGGGCCTCGGCGTACGAGGAGCAACTTGACGTCCTCGTCGCCTTTCGACTCGTCGCTTTTGATCCTGGTTTGTTGGTGACATTTCGCCGCCGTGTGATGCGACGCCACCGATAATGTTTGAATCTTGAAGCCGCTGTGTCGCTCCTGCGGCTCGCTGGCCTGTGCAGGTGATTCTCTCGCTGCGCTGCCACGCTTGTAAAAGATGTCCGCCGCTCGTCTCGGGTCCCCCCCAAACCCTCTCACCCTTCCCACCCCGCCCTCAGAGGGCGTGAGTCATTGTTTCAAGCGGGGCCGATTGGCACGTGTCGCGGCAGGTGCCTGTCTTATTAGCGTTTATTGCTTGTCCCACGACTGTAAAGTTTGCTTCGAAACCAAAGGCATTTTCTCTTATTAAGTCATAACGACGTCCAGGGGGCCTGGCGGGGGTGGGGGTTGGCGGGGGTAGGAGGGTGTGATCACCATCCGCGGCTGCATTGACTGCTTTCACATGGAAACCTGGTTGACCGTCAGCGGCGCTCTGGGCCACTTGAGGTCGAGCCGCTCGGGATGAAACGTGTGGGATTATCACGTCGTTATTGTTGTCGGTGCCGCAGGTGTGAGGAGTTCTGGTCCAGTCAGATGTGTTGGAAGTGTTTAGGGCTCGTTAAATTTCACCAGCGACTACGTTTTTTTTTGTTTTTTTTCGTGCACAGCTTAATCAGGCTAAGCTCAAAATTCAGGTTTAGCCGTCCAGTCGGACTTCTTGTCCTCGTCCCAGTTGACATGCTGAACTGAGAAGAGTGGAATTACCGACGAGAGCGCGTCCTCCTCAACACTAGGGGGCGATGTCTGTCGTTTCAAGGGGTTAAAATTCCATGTCGCGTCACGTGATAATAAACAACCGGAGCATGATGCGACAGCAAGGTGGGCAATCGTACAGCTTTTTCCATTTCGTACGTAATGTGCAGATAAGCTGCACGCCATCCCTCGTGGTCTTGCTCGCCTCAGATGACAAAGTGACTGAAGGAACAGACAAGACAGTCCTGCTGTGGAAGGCACTGCTGCAAAAAAACCTAAAAATTGGCCGACTCAAGTAAGAAAGAATGAGGCAGCATACACTAGCAGTTAAAAGTTCTGACAGAGCCTCTGTATTTAATGTCTTTTCTTTCATTCTCATGACTATTGACGTTGCAGCTTCTCTCTGAAGGCATCAAAACTACGTATGAACGCATGTGGAAGCTGATTTAGAACTTTATTTAACATGTTTTTTCTTTGCTGCATAATTACATACATCTCAGCTCATATATTTGATGTCTTCAGCATCAATCTGCAGTGTAGAAAGTTGTAAAGATAAAGAAAAAAAACTTTTGACTGATAGCATACATGCAGTATGGCTTCAAAGCCATAGAGAATCATCTTCTGAATTATTGAATAGCAAATAAAAGTAAGAAAGTGCGTGAAGGAGAAAAACTAAATTCAATCTACATCATCTTCGGTGCCTTAATCGCATCTCAGATATCCGTTGGACTAACGCGTTCACGTGTGTTCCAGTCGTCCAATCAAATAATTTGCTTCGTCCATGCAAACGTACTGAGTGTCGCCAACGAGCTCGCTAGGCCGGAGCGGAGTCGTCGCGGCCGCGCGTTTCCGCCGGATTACTGGAGGCAAGACTCGAGTCGCATCGGATGAAATGATAGCGTGCCCTACGATAAGAGTTCCGTGTCTGGCCGCATCTGTAATCAGCGTCTGGCCGAGATGAAAAAGCTGCGCTCGCCTCGTGTGTTTATCAGCTGTTTCAGGTCCACAGCTGTCCTTCTGGAAGTTAAGAGCTGCCCCATACATAATAAATACGTAGCACATTGGTCTGGCCCAGCGCCAACGGCATTTCGCGCTCCTCACCCTCCACCCCCACCCCCACCGCCCCCTTTGTAGTCCGTTATGTGTGTGTGTGTTGTGTGCGTGTGTGCGCCAGGTTTTGCGTTTATGCCTTTTGATGTGTGCCATAAAAAGCAGATTTTTGGGGACAGGGACAGTTAATTGGCATTTTGCAAACCTGTTTTTAACTTGGCCAGGTTCTGTTCTCGCACTGCCTCAAGTATCACTCACATCGTGGCTTTTTTTCTTTTTTAAATGCTCCCTTTTTTTTAAGCCGTTGCAAAAATGATGAATTGAGGAAAATATGTAATTGAAAGGCTTCGTTTTGATTCAAGTGTGAAATGGACCTGTTCCTGGGGCTCTTCTGTATCTCTCAGGACTTTAAAGCGCTTCAGAGGACTCAGGAGTGCACGTCTGAAAACAGCAGTTTCCTCCTGGTGCTCCCACCAGGTTTCCTCCCACCATCTAAAAACACTTCGATCAAGTTGCCCCAAGGCACTCATGGGTTATAAGTTGAATGTAATGTCATTATGTAATTTTATTACAAAATAAAGATAATTGTAGTCTGTTACATCACTGTGAAAATGCATCATTAAGTTACAGTTACAGTTGTGCAGCTATTCATTTTTTTTTATGCGTGCATGGTTTTCTCGTGCACCGGTTTATTGACTTTGACTTTGATTTGACTTTTTAGATGCTTCTGATTGGCTCTCCTGCCAAGTTTGTCATTGCAGCCCCCAAGCACTGACAAGGCACACACATGCATTTGAAAAATGTGCAAAAATGTAGACGGTTGCATTTTCAGTGGGTTCACTGAGGGCAAGTTAAACGTTAAGTGATTCGTTTCGCAGGCATATCTTTTCCAAAATGTGATTGATTTTGCTGATTTCAAAGATACTGGGTCTATGCTGCCCTGATTTTGTATCTCAGAATGATCGCACAGGAAAAAGAGACACTGAAGTCTGACCTTGTTGTGGCTGTTATGTTTGACATTGTTGTAGTTGAGTACTGATGAAAGCTGAACACCGTCAGGTTCAAGCAGTTCACAACATGATTTCAGAATGTTGTCATCAAAATGAAGTCAAATTCAATTAGAATACATTACTGTGATGAAGTTATTGAAATAGTTACACCGCTGCTATTGTATTTTCAACAGGGCAACTTGTGATTGTAAGCCATTGCATTTGCAAAGTAATCTTCCCAACACTGCCCCAAAGTGGCGGCGTGCTCACTCGCAGCGGCTCAGGGTCCATCGTCGATTCCAGTCAGGCAGTTTTGTCGTGCTTCACCTTTACCAATTTTTCTTTTAAAAAAATGCCTGTTTTCTCTTCTCTTCTCTGAGCCTTCGATCGCTTGTTTCTCATGAGTCATGTTGACGTAGCCGCCTTCTCACACTAAACAACCAAATTGCGAAGACTGTTTCCAGTCCACGCTCTGTGTGTGTGTGTGTGTGTGTGTGTGTGTGTGTGTGTGTGTGTGTGTGTGTGTGTGTGTGTGTGTGTGTGTGTGTGTGTGAGAGAAAACACTGGGCCTCCTCTCTTTTTTTTCTCTCCGATGTCTCTCCGGCTATCAATGAAACCCTGCAATTTTCACTGGATTCCGCGCCGGCTCTGCGTGTAGCGACAGGCTCCGCTGCTTGTGGAACATGCAGTCGCAGCATATGTCGAGTGTGTGTGTGTGGTTGTGTCACATTCATACGCTTGTAATTGAGGGCCTCGGCCGCCGAGTCTGGACACACCTGCGGGGCTGCTCCCATGTTTGTGAGTGAAGGAGGAGGGTGGGTGAGCATTGGGGGGGGGCAGTGTTGCACTGGGAATCCAAAGTCTTGACCAGAGATTTGGACTCACATTAATATCAATAGGCGTCATCCTACACGATTTTTTTGATTGTATTGAAGTATTGTAGATTGAAAATTGCCTTGGTAATAAGATCAGAGTATCTTCTGCATCTTTTTTTTTTTTTTTTTTTTTTTTTAGTAGTGCTCTATGAAGTGGTATAAAGGTGGATTACAAAACTGCTATTTATCACTCAGGGGCTTAAATGGAGCACAAAATGAAGCGGTGCCATGAATCAGCCCAGTGTGTCATTATTTTCTTACAGCCCTGTTATTGACCGTCCAGCACGGTTTCCACTCCGCGACTCGTCTTTTCTTCATCAGTGTTCTCTCTTCTCTCTCTCTCTCTCTCTCTCTCTCTCTCTCTCTCTCTCTCTCTCTCTCTCTCTCCCTTTTTTTGAATGCCATTCTAATATTTTCTGGAGACGCAAACTCCACAACATTCGTTGCACACTGACCTTGTTTTTTCTTTTTTTTTTTTCATTTGCTTGTTCAGGATTAAGCATCAAAGGAAAAAAACAAATTTGACAAACAATCTCCACTGCTCATCAGAGAGCTTTCTGGGCTTGCCCACTCTCCCGCTTGCAAACAATAAAGAGCGTAATTTGTACCTGATGTATTTGTGAAAGAGAGAGATGTCGTAATTAGGCTAGAATCTGTTGTCCTTTCTGACGCTTTTATCTCCTTCCAGCTGGCTGCCTGAGCCAAGCCTGTAAACATAGACCCAGACGAAACGGGTCACGATAGGGGCTGCAGTCCAGACCGGCTGCCGATGTCGGCCCGCGAAATGGATTCGTCTGGAGTTGAACGTTTTGAATAGGCCACTTTTTGTCTCCAGTTCAAATGAGAAAATGGAAGAAAGAAAGGAGCTCCAGTTGGAGTGTAGAACAGTGTTTTTCCACTGAGCTGCGGCGCATTGATTCCATTGAAAAAAAATCCAGTGGCAACACCAACCAAAAATATTCTAAACATGCTTTTTAGCTTAATAATGACAAAATAGTCACTTAGACGCTTAGACGCAGACAAAGCTGGTATCCTGGGAGGAAACTCGGCTCACATGCCTTTTAAAGCACAGCCACTCCACAGTGGCGTGTTATTATTTTAGACCAGGGGTCACCAACCTTTTTGAACCGTAGCGCTGCTTAATGGGTACTGGCGAACCCTGTTTTAGACCAATTAACTGAAATCAGCAAATTTTTCATGACACGCCGGCCATTATCTCGCAGTACACTAGTGATTGAAAAGCACTGGTGTAGAAGAAGACTTAGTGCGAGATACTAACAGCTTTTCTTTTCAGCTCCAAATCTCCTAAGACATGAGACTGAATCTCATTTTTCTTTTTTCTTTTTTCTTTTTTCTTTTCCAGACACCCACCCCGGGAAAAGACAAACCGCAGGCCGGTCCGTCCAAATCTCCCTCCGTCGCAGAGATTAGGAACAAGTTGTTGGCGGCGGCCAAGGAGGTGAGGCCGTCGCCGTCCTTCACTGAAAGTCTGACACCTGCTTTAAACCGTTGACTGAACGTCCTCCCTCGCTTTGCTCTCTTCATTCGTCCCAACCAGGGGAAACCGCTACCGAAGACGGAGCAGAAGTTCGAGAACTTTGTGAGGAGCTCCTTCAAAATCTCAGACAAGAAGGTGAGTCGCGTTTCGTCTTTCACTGGTTTTAATCCGTGCGTTCGGGCCAGACTACTGGGCCACTGTGTGCTCTTGCACAAATGATCCCAAGGAGCTTTTAGTCGTGACGGATGGCCGGGCGCGTGCCATTGTTCCCCACACTGTCCTCATACCTCACGCCGCCCCCTTCACGCCGCGCCGGTCCGCAGTGCGTTCTCTGTGAGTTATATCCCCTTTGAGTTGGCGGCGCTCCGGGATGGGAGTTCCGCATGCCGAGGCAAACTCTTTTTCTGGGTGATTTAGTGGATTGTGTGTCTCTCGCAGCCCTAATGAAGGGACTGCTGCTGTGCGGATGGTACCAACCTCTATTCCCGTTCAAGGCCTTTGACCCTCCCCCGAAAATGTTTTTTTTTTTTTTCTAAATGCAAGCCTTAAATCTTGGCCGACCGCTCGCTTGTCATCTTAAAAGAAAAATTTGAAAACAGCCCCCCTGCGTTTTATTTTTCAAAGCTTAAATTAATCACCCGCCCCACCCAAAAAAAAAAAAAAAAAAAAAAAAAAGCAACTTGCCTGGTTGCTTGCGGTTCCCACTGCACTGCTGCTGTTAGGAGCTAAAGACACTGCAGCCAACCAGGACCATTCTTCTATTATTAGAGTCTGACTGCTGTGTTCCAATGCATCCCAACGCAGGGGTTCCCAAACTTTTCCACGCCACAGCCTCTGGCCGGGACCCCCTTCATAAAGCAACTGACGATGCTACAAAATATAATAACATGTTGATCATCGTGGCCATTTTTCTGTATGGCTGTAAAGCCGTACTTAACAAGTCACACTCACAACCGCCATGAATGATGTTTTTGAGCGGCAGCCAATCATATGATCGATTATATTTAATAATAATTATTAAACAATCGTTAGATTGCATTTTCTAATAATAATTAAAACACAATTTATTTCTTATCTTCTTTCCAATTTTCTGCGGCCCTTCTAGCGCCCCCTGATGTTCCCTACTTTGAAAAGCACTGTCCTCCTAACAAACTACACCAAAAGGGAAAACGGCCCCTTCAGGGAAACTTCTCAGGTGTAAAAGTGACTTTTTCTCCAGCTTCTGGGTTGCCGCTGCCTCTGCGAGCACCTGCAAGAAGGTGACAGCCCACTGGGGCCACTTCGATATTCACCCGAGGTCGCACACGCACGCGCGCTCTCGCCACATCAGCCGTGCGTCGGCGGGAGCAGGTGAAAGCGCTCCAGAGCGGACGGCAGGGAATAAAGAATGGGGGCGGAGTCGCTACACAGCGCTCGCCGATCCCGGCGTGCAGAAACATCTGTGGAAGTGCTTCGGTTTCATCAGCCGAGGCTGAGATCTGTCAGACCTGGAGCACCTAGTCATACACTCTGGTATGCGGAGGTGCCCCCACCCAACCTCCCCCCGACCCTCCACCCCTTCCCCCGGCAGCCCCCCCTGCCGTCCAAACGACGCGTTCCCGCAGGCAACGGGGTTGCACGCGTGTAGCACGAAAAGAAGTGAGTCACGGCGTGACGCCGCGTCGCACTTCATTTGGATGATTTCATATCCATTTTGTTTCTCCTTCCCTCCTTCCCACTCTGGAAGAACTGTACCGATCACGCTGCCTCAAGAAGGCAGTGAACATACTGAGAGACGCATCACACCCTGGTCACACTGCACCTGAGCTGCTGCCATCAGGCAGGCAGACGATACATACAGGGTCATTCAATGGGAGAGCAGTAGTAGTAGTTTTTATCCTACTGCTGTGCGACGATGCCCAATGTTCTCTTTCTGCAACACAATTACAATAACAATCTGTGCAATAATGGAAATGTGCAATATACATATGAAGGAGTGCAGGTTTGTGTATGTGTATGGGTGATTGTTTTTTTTTATTGTTGCTTTTGTTACTCTGTTTAACTGCTTATTTTTTAGTGTCTATTTAGTATGTTCTACTGCACCGATGCTTGGCACTTGATTTTGTCGTCAACCTTGACAATGTCAATAAAGATTCTATTCTATTCCTCCACATTCCTCCACCTCCACCCGTGTGCCTTCCTCAGGTGGCCAAGGACCTTTGGAGTTTCGTGCAAACGCTGAAGACCGGGAAGAAGTAACGAAGCCCCGGGAGCTTTTTGGAACCCCTGCAAAAAAAACAAAACAAAACAAAAAAAAAACAAGACATTTAAAGGCACAGTCGGCGAGATTTCCTACTCGGCCACCATCGGCAAAACCGAGTTGAAGACGGAGCGCCGGGGAAAACTGGGTAAAGCCAAGCAATGTTCCAGGCCGCTCCGGACTTCTGCAAACTCACTCGTTCATCAGCAGTTCTGCAGGCTTTTCCCCACAACAGACCTGCGACCATCACATTGCCAACCTGCACCACCTGTAGGGGAAGGGAAGTAACTGCACCTTTGAGAGGGACTCGGCGACGGCCCCGAGCCGACGTTAACCCAGGCAGACAGACAGACTGACAGAGCCCACGAGTTAGCCGTTAGTCGAACCATCAACCGTGTTTGACCTCCTGATCCCTCTTGTTCCCCCGCGGATGTCGTCTCCTGTTACGACCGCAGCAACCCGCTCCGCATTTCCAATCGCTCAACGAAAGCGCTCGTAAACGCTCAGCGTAAATCATCAGGCGGTGGCTGCACAGTTGACAGCGGCTGCAGGTGGCGCATCTGTCGGTCGGCAGAAGCTGCTCCTTCCCCGGTCTGTGGAAGGGCAGCAGCAGCAGCAGCAGCGTTGTCTGCAGCTTCCCCTCACAATCTGATGGTCTGTTTTGTTCAGTTTAGTTCTTTGGCTGAACCAGCGGGTATTCCAGGAGGTGGGTTCAGTGAGGAATCTTGAGTGTGTTGTGCCAGAAATGAGGGAAACTCTGGGCTCCCGGTTCCAGAAAGAGGGTCGGACATGGAGGGTTGTCATTAATTCATAAATTACTACTTCATTCAGAGGCGGTTGCTCTAAGACTGCAAGGAAGCTCAGCTTCCCCTAAAATGTCAGAAAATAAGTGGTCAAATATGTACAGTTGTGTGTACATTTCATTGACTAAATATGCGATAGAAGGCGTTCATCTTTTGTTCAGAATCAGCGACTTATCGCAGGTAACTGACGCGACTTTCTTCTCATTCATCCCCGCAGCGTCACAGTGCTGAGACCGTGTAGACGCTGAGCGTCTATTGAATTCCTCGGGGAAGCATGGAGTGGGTTGTTCCACTGCAGCGAAACTCAACGGTCATTGGATAAATGCTGGGCTTTGTCCCGCCCATCGGACCCTCGGCATCTCTGGGGGTCTATGGGGCAGTGGGCGGCCTCGGCTGGCCCGGACGCTCGGCTTCTGCATGATGATTGGATGATCTGTTTGAGGCAGAGACCCTTTTTGATTGACAGTGAAATGAGCGAATCAGCGATCTTGAAGTATAAACATCAGCCGAAGCAGTTTTCAAGTTTTTCATTCCGTTGTTTTGAGTTGATCCGACGACTCTACGGATCCTCTGAGCGACTTTGTCTTTGTTAAAAACGTCTAGCGACAATTCTAGCGCTGTGTCAGAAGTCAGACTGACTTCTCCCCCGTCACAAAGCACTCACAGGCGGTCACACTTCACACGAGCCTCGCGCAGAAGCTCCAGCTAGCGAGCTAGCTGCCAGCAAGCTTCACATCATGGCAGATAGTATGAGCGTCCTAAAAAGTTCTGGCTTTGATTCAGGGAGACTGAGGTCTGAACTTCAAGCCCTACATTCAAACCAGGACTTGCAGGGAAACAGAGGAAAGCTGTGTTTTTTTTTTTTGCCGTTTCCCAAAGACATGGAGTTGGACAGTGCAATACCTCAGCTGTACAAACTTGTCATTAGTAGCAACGATTGGAGCTACATCTGCAGGTGTAGAGAGGAGCTTCTCCTGTTTAAAGAAGACTTTTTGCTCCAGCGCAGTATGCTGACCTCCTCTAGTTGATGGCAGCCACGGTGACTCGCAGTTTCACCGTTCCATTGATGTGGGCTTTGTGTCACACTGAACTTACTCCAAGTTTATTGACCCAGTTCAAATCAGCGGTTTGGAACCAGATCCTCAGAGTTTTCCCAGTTCAAGGTCAGTTAACTCAGAGTTGAGGGCTCCACTCTGAGCGTGTTGAACCTCCTACCTGGAATACCCCTCTGGTGTGAACAGGACACTCTGTTCGTGTCCAGACAAAAACAAAAATGCAATAGGAGATATTGCAGAATGTGCCTTTAAATATCTGATATGTAAATGGAGACAACACTGAGTCCTGGATTGTTTGTTAGAACGTCATTACGCAAGAATGATTATAAGATGTTACAGCATTTTCTATTTCCAAAACATTTTTTTTCTTCTTTTTTTGGTAATTAGTTTGCTTTTCAAGACATTATTACATTTGAAAATGTGATTTTTCTTGTTCGGTGCTTACTCGCCTCATTCTGTTTTGGTTGTTAAGCTGTCTGCGAATGGTGCAAAACATCAATTCCCGTCAATATTTGTATATTTTGCAGTAAAAAAAAATATATCTTGGAGTCAGAAAAACGCTGATTCGACAAACCTCCTTTTTTCAGGAGCCGTTTCTTTTGAACCGAGTCCATGTGAATATAAAATCTTAACATTTTAGTTGGATGTTGCAGTCGCTGCTGTGCTTCAACCCATAATCATTCGTCAAAAAAAAAGAACTCGCGGGAGCGCGTGCACAGAAACCGTTCACGTTCGTATAAAAAAAAAAAAAAAAAAATGCCAACCAAAGCCAGATGATGCAGCTGAAATGTTTTTCTTGACATCCAAAAAAACAAGTGGGACAGATTAACGAGCTCCAGGAGCATATTAACAGCATGCCGACACCGGTCCCTTTAATGCGCCGCAAAAAAACATTAACTCCTCGTTACTTTATTTACCGCAACGTGATCATGAGCTACATCCCCGAGAATGACATCAGAGCCCAAGCACGTCATTTACGGAAAGCCCGTTAAAGGACTCGAGCCCGTAATTGTTTGCACTCTAGTGTGTCGGCGCTCTGGTGACAATAATCGCGGCCTCGCTCTGTTCTCATAATGTGTTTACGGCCCTGTGTTATACCGTTTTATGGGCCAAATGTTGGCATGCGGGCGCCATCTTTAACCGATCAAACGCACGCTGCCCCCACTTGTCCGTCGGGGATTCTTCAGCCGTGCACTTAACCGCTAATTAAGGCCCTTTGATAATTTTACCTTAATATCGCATTTGAAACAGCTGTCGTGTCCTCTTTGTAGTGGAGTGTGCACGAGTTCATGATAGCCGCTCCCCCTTAATGACCTACACTTCATTTGCTTTCCGTCGGGCTTTTTAAAAGGGTTCTTTTGCCCTCGAAGTGACGCTTTTATTTGCAAATATGGCAGCTGAACATTTGTTGTTATCATTGTTATGATTGTGATTTTAATTTGTGTTTATGTGTTTATCCACCCCTCGCTCGCGGCTGCTTCTGCAGCTCGGATCTGTTATCGCGACCTCGGTTTGTTTTTTCGTTTGCGTGCCCTAGTTTGACCTTATTGTTGTTATTAGGTTGTAATTATGGCGTCTGTTGATCTCAAGCCGTCCTTTTTTTTCCCTCCTGATTAATGCTTAGCCCAGCGTCGTACTATAGTATTATAATAAAAAAAAGTTTCATATTAAAATTAATTATAAGAATTCTCCTTTTCCCCAGCAGGCTCTGTAATTAGCTAGATGCCCTTTGCAAAGGCAAAGCAGATTAGTGGAACTGCAGCTAAAGCGACTAAAGGTTTTTTTGTAATAGTTTCTGACTGATATAATTGTGTGATTTTCACCGTTTTAATTCAGCCTCCATTTATTTTTTTCTTCCTTGTTTGTGACCTGAAATATCTGCTGTGAAAAGTCCAACTGTATAGTCTGCAGCTTCCACAGCTGACTGTGGATGACATTATCATGCACTGTCTTGAAACAGTGAGTTTCAATTTGTCTACCCAGTCAAACATTGTGCATGATTTATTGGCAGCGTTCTATAATCTATTTTTTTTATCTGTTGAGATGAACATATCCATCTGTCTTTTTTTTCTTTTTTTATCATAGATGTAGATTTGTTGCCCCAAAATAAAGTGAATCCCAACTGGTTTTGAGTGGTGGATTGTTTTTTTTTCTTCCCCGTTTGCCACTGAAATAGTTGCTTAATACTAAGTTACTTACTTAAGACTTTGCAACAATTAACATATCACGTTTTTGACGAGTTGTTCAACTTTTCACTGGGCTCGTTTTTTTTAGGTGTTGAAATACAAAGAAGCTTCCTTCAGCACATATTAAATTTTCAGGTTCCATATTATTTAATAGGTGTTTTCCAACCACTGCGGATGCCAGTAGCGGCGCTGTCAGTGCACAAATGAACCTGTGTGTGTTGGTGCGAAGCTCGCTAGAAAATCTTTTCCTTTGATGCTAATCACCACCTGTCTTTGCAGCACTTGGTGGCACTGCCCTAAACTTCAAAGGAGGATCTTATTATGACATAAATTGATGAAGCTTTTATCTGCAGCGTGAGTCAGACATCCGCGCTTTACTGTCAGATAAACTTTTTTTCCCTCCGTTGCCCCGAGGTAGTGAGGTGCGCTCACGGATGCAGCCACAGGATGACGCACCGCCTCAGTTCAAAACGAGACGACTTAGGCGGGTGGAAATCCCCAGGTTTTTTTTTCCCTCTTTTTTTCTCTTCAGTTGATTTGAATTCCAGTCCAGACTTTGACTGTGCCAGCCTGGAGGCATCAAGAACGTCAAACCTAAATGTCAAAGCTCCCACCTCTGACGAGCTGCTCCAAAAGCCTGATTCTCTACTATCAGTCAATCGGAGGTGGGAGCTTTGACACCATGACGCACTCCGAGTTGATGGAGCTGTTGACTGTTGGCCAAAGGTCGCTGGATGCTGGCAGGAAGTGGAACAACGTGGTTTAGGTTAAACCATTCATCCGTTGTCATGGGCTGCCGGAGTTTGCTGGAGCTTCTTCCAACGACAGTGTCGTAGGTGCTAAATGGCGTAAAACCTGGAGACGTCACCCATTACTTTGACCTGTACAGCTTTTTCATGCAAGCCTTAAAATTCTCCGTGTCTAATCAGACTTCTATCCCAGTGAACATGCAACTGAGAGAGTTGAATTGCTGGTGGGAACGTGTCCTCCTCCTCAGCACTAGGGGCGGTATACCTACAAGTACTAAATGACGTAAAAACCTGGAGAAGTCACTCATTACATTTCCATACACAGTTTAAAAGAGCCATGCTCAATTTTTTTTTTTTGCGTCGAACCGGACTTCTTTTCAAGTTTACGTACAACTGAGAAAGTCGAATTACTGACGGTAATGTGTTCCCGGTTTGCACCGGGTACAACACCGATCCAAATCCACAGTCACAAGCAACCAAAGCTTGCATGTCTTCGAACTTTAGGAGGAAGCTGAAGAACCTGGAGATAGCTCCCACTGCAGCATCCATGCTGACATAATCATTCATAAGCTTGCAGCGGCTTTCTGCTTCTGCCACAGCCAATGCCTGGCCGTAGCTCTGCTTGTTTTCCATTGGAGGGTGCTGATTTGTATGGTCACCCAAAACAACAACAAAAAAAAGCGGTACATATTGGAGTTTTTCAAGGTGGATGTAAGAATTCAGGAGTTGTAAGTGGCTCTTTTCAGTGAGTCAGTTCTGTCTGCTTGCAGTGGCCTCCAGTGTTTTGGCTGCAGCCTCTTTCGCCCATTGACGGACTGACTGAAAACAGTTGAGGTTGGAGTTTTTCAAGGTGGACCAGCAGAAGCTCACTGCCAGAAACCTCGGCTATCCAGCGGCTTTGAGTCGTTTCCTTTTTTACCAAAATAATGGGTGGTTTCATGTTTTCGTTTCCATTCCTGTAGTTTTTTGTCTTTTTTTGTTCTGTTCCATGTAAAGCCTCGACCCATGTCTCACCGCTCTGCCATCTCCTTTGTCAGTGCGGCTTGTAGCAACTAGTATCAATTAAGCTACAAATTTCCATTTGATACAATCCCTCGCCGCTCGCTGCCAAGAGTCTTGCTCCACATGCTTCTCATCAGACGTGGAAGAAGTGTCAGTATATCTTTGTCAAGGAGCCGCGATTTGTTTGCATGGATCCGCGGAGGCGATTATGCAACCTCACCGTTATTTAAGTTGCCTCCGGGGAACGCTAACACTACTGTCAGGCTGACTGTATCGCTGCACTCAATTCTGCGCTGCTATTTTTTTTATTCAGTGGGGGTAGGGGGTCTGAAGTTGTGTGTTTTTACTGAACCGTTACAATGGTGAAGTTGTGCACTGAATTCTTCAACAAGTTGAGTGAGAACAAACGTAAAAAAAAAAAAAAAAAAAAATCTAATTTCTGCTGGAATCTCCATGCAGGACAATCCAGACAGCATTTTAAAATGTGATTTCTGGTGGAAAGAAATGCAGGGTCATGTCTCTGCAGGCTTGTACATTTACGCCCTCTTTTTTTCTCTTTACTCACGAGCCAACGGGATGTGTGATTTTAAACACCTCTGTTGCAGCCCGTCAGGAGAAAACCCTGGTCTCTGTGCCAGTCGTAGTGTAGCAGTTGTTTTTGCTAAATCTGGATCATAGAGATGTGTTTTGTTGAAAGAGAATAACATAACTTGATGAAGCTGCACTGTCATATTTGCTCTCTGGCGGCTCCAAGTGGCAGTGACAGAAATCCTTTCCCTCTCGACCGTCTCAGCATGTAGACTGTCATGAATTACTTGAGTACATGTGCTAAGTTAATTTTTTTTGTTGAGAATTATTTGAAAAGATAATGCATCAACTGTGAGATCAAATAGAGACACATTAGTGGCTCATATGTTTTGCAACCTCAGCTGAGGGCATTAAAAAACAAAACAGAAATTTTACATCCCTCAAAAGTGTCAAAACTAACTCTCGCACTTGTGTTTGATTGAGCACATTGTCAACAATATCCGAGTCTGTGTTGAACATGACAAAATAACAAACCCACACACACACACACACGCACCCGCACACACACACACACCAGCCGTCTCTCCCTCCATCTGAATGGCTTTGACCTTTGCTCCGAGGAAACAAGGCTGTCTGCGCTTGATGTGACAGGTCGGCACATCACCTGGATATGAGCGAATAAACACAGTATGAGGGAGGCGAAATATATAAATATATACACACATAAATATATGTACATATGGAGCTTGGACAGAGCTTTTTCAAAAGGGAACAATGACTTCGCCCCGGGGGGGGGGGGAGAAGAAGAAGAAGTGATCCTGCTGGTATGTTTATATTAGACGGAGAGGAAGCCGTCATTGTCATCGGGCGCTGATGCTGCTGACAGTCCTGCTGTATCTCCGTAAGAACACCCCTCCTCACACCTCACCCCCCACCCCCACCCTCCGACCCCCACCCCCTCCTTGTGCGAGCCGGGTGTCACGGCTGATGCGCTTGTGTAAACATTTTTCTTCACGCGCCGAGGGGAGAGAACGGGGGACGCTCGCACGTCGTCAGGGTCCGTCCAACTCCTGCGCGCTTGCTAGTCGGAATGTTGAAAACAGTTATTTGGATGGATGAATGGATGGATGGATGGATGAATTGTAGTTTTATGTGTTTATCCCGCTTTAGGTACTAGGGTGCGGAGAAGGAGGGGGTCAGGGGTCAGACGGAATTGTCGCTAGTTTACTTAGACGCTGAAGATGAAGGCTTTGGCGCCGAACGACAGACGTGGCGGTGGCGAGCGAGCGAGCTGCGTTTCCCAGCGAGACGCGGCCCGGTCGGCGCAGCGGCAGAACACGCGGGGTGTTGACGCGGCGGAGGGAGGCGCGCTCGCCTCGACAAGCGCCGACACGCCGCCTCATTACCTCCGCGGCTGCTATGGCAAAGATGTGAGCTGCATTCCTCTGCCCGCAAAACTCACGGCTGTTTTCTTTTTTCTTCCTCCTCCTCTTCTTCTTCTTCTCCCCCCACAATGCAAGAGGAGAGGCTCCCGAGTTGTCTGGAGAGGCTGGGGGGCGAATTCTGAGGTCAGACTGCCGGGATTTGAAGGCATCAGGTGGAGATTAGCTGGAGAGATACACTTTGCTAGAAAAAGGTTAAACCCACTTTTCACCTCCAGAGCTGCCTAAATTCTTTGCGACGTACCTTCACCAAGGTGATGGGACGATCCCTCAGATATTTTGATCCATCTTGACACGATAGCGCTAATGCAGATGTGTCGGCTGCACAATTACTGTTGCCTTTTCATATTTTCTTGTTTTTGGACCATTCACTGTGAACCTGAGAAAGTCCCACTCATGTTCAAAGTTACTTAAATCTCCTTTCCTCTGCCATTCTGAAGCTCAGTTGCAACTTCAGCGAGGTGTCTTCACCACCTCTACATGCTGCCTCAATGCATTAAGCTGCTTGCCTGCGATTGGCTGATCAGCTATTTGTGCTGACAAGCATTAGAACAGGTGAACCTAATAAAGTGGCCGGTGAGTGTAAATGTGTAGAATAAACCAACTGATAAGGGTCACAGTGGAAACTTAGTGGACTTTCTTCTGTTCAAATCTTCTTTATGTCACCTTCATACCTGCAGCTTTGCGTGTTTCCAGCATTTTAACCTGATATTAATGATTGTGATCAAATCAGCTGAGATTGAGCAACATCATCTAAATGGGTGACGACTGAACGGCCTCTGGGTCATCACAAGGCCATGTGGTACAAATTCTAAATCCATTGTACTTCGCAAAGTATTTGCGACACTTTCGACCTGCTGCAAAAACCAAAAAAGTCCGATTTTAAAAATGATTTTTGCAGCAACGTCCTTTGGTTCAACAGCAGTTTTGGCTTTGATGCTGTAATCCAGGCTTAGTTCGCCGACGCGAACTTGAGCGTCCGAGTAAACGAGCTCGTCTCGGCTCCACTGGGCTCACCCCATGATTTTTTAATATCAGCCTGTTTAAGACGCACATAAAAAAAAAAAGACGCTGCCAGACAGAGGTGCTGATTACTGTTTTTACGACAGCGCTACACGCTCCAATTTCTCGGACGTATCATTGCTCATTGTCTCCAGGCTAATATCAGGGTGCCACCTAATCCGCTCGGCGCTAATGATACAGTCCCACCGGCTTTATCAAAGGTCGCCGTGTTGTGCTGCGCCCTCGGGACGGGGGCACCGCAGCAGCGTCTGCAGCCGGGACTGTCGGTGGAAAAGCCGCTCGGTTTGTGCCGCTTTCTGGGAAACGGTGGAAACACGTAGTCGCTGAACGCTAAACAATTGGACAAACACTGGGCGGGACTCGTCTCGCTGCGAGGGACTGAGTCAGGATGTCAAGTGAGGATGTTGGGAGGTCGCTAATCTGTCTTTTCTCACACCCCCCTTTCAGTCCGCGATGAGTCCACGGCCTCCGGCGCTGCTTTTATCAGACGTTTGACAGACATGCCTCAGTCAAATCAGCGCGGTTCAACAAGGTAATTTGTCAGTCCCGCAGCACCGCAAAACGCTGATATCCCTAATGACTTTAGCCCCCCGAGCTCTATTACGGCCGTCTGGCATCTCGCCTCTTCGCTCACTTCCCGGCCTGGGTGGCGACATCGATTGCAGCTTTGGAAAGTTTAGTTGAGTTGCGTGCAGCAGAAAGGCACATCTCACTTTCAAACTATATTGTTGGCTATTTTTTCTCTCGACTTCACTCTCCAGCCAGTGTTTCTCTGGCCCACTAGATGGCGATCTGTGGTCCACTTGTGGGCCTTGAAATGCTGGATGACGTAGCAGTATCAAGGCCACAGATTAATATCAAACTCTACAACTGAAGTTGTATTTTTTTCCATTTTTTTCTGTTTACGTGCAGATTCTTCGTGATTTGCATGTAAATTTCGCTTCTATTGATGTGCGTTGATTCACACGTTTTTGTTTGTTTTCCTTTTGTGTCTAAATGGCATTTTTTTAAACGTATTAATCGCCAGTTCAATGTGATTGAAACCCACTGATTTTCCATTCATTTCCAAGGGTCGCAATGTACTGATTGCAGATTTGGGGTACCGCATCTTTATTTACTTTACATTATTTTTGCAGATTTTATGGTAAAATTCAGTGAACTCTGCCTAAACGAGTAGAACAGTCTGGACTGGAGAAACTGGAAATCAGTTCAATCACACCTAGGTCAAGGACAGTATCACCATAATGTGATGACAAGGCTCTCAAATGCATAGATGATGGTGTTGCATCCTTCTTAAACTTTTAACTCGTACCCTGAAGCGCAGGAGTGAATTTGGAAGTTATTTCGGAAAACTTTGGACCAAACGGGGGAAATTACCGACACTTACGTCTTATTATGATTAACAGTTTTATTTCTTCACACGGTCCCAGAGGTTTGCACAACATACGACCGAGTAAGATCTCGACATGCACAGACAGTGAGACAAGCATGCATCACGCTTTATCTTTGACTGTCTAAATTTAGTTTTGAGGTGATGCAATGCATTGCAATTTTTTAGAAGGGAATGGCCCAGGGAGGAGCAAAAAAACCAAAAAAAAAAGCAAAACCATTATCCATATCAAAGCAGGGTGGGTGTGGAAGGGTCCGGCCTTTTTCTCGGTGGGTGGAGGTACCGGCCTGCCTTCCCCTTTTGTACATATTACATCTGGAATGGGACCCTTTTCTTGGTTCCCCCTCTTTCCCAAATAGCATTGGCAGCTTAAAAAAAAAAAGCAGACAGGTAGTTAGAGTTGATCGGTCATGGATGGATTTTCTCTCTCCCTTTCTCCCTCCTTTTCTATTTCACAAAGCCCAGGGGCTAGTATTTCACTGATTACAGAGTCCCTCCATTTGAATGGTCGTTTGTGTATTGTCAGAACAAAGGGGCGAGCGGCCTCTGAAGAGGTGCTAGACAGGGGGGAATGGATTGGGGCTCGGCGATTAGGATGAGTGGTGCTGCAGGTTCAGGCTAGCTTTCGCTCAAGGAGGGACTCCACTTCAGCTGCCGCCGGATCTTTGGTGACTGGGAAAAGTGGCCCCTGTGTTTAAAAAAAAAAAAAAAAAAATGTTGTTGTTGAGTTTAATCTGGAGGACAAAGTTTCGGCATAGCGTCGCGCAGATTTGCTGTCACAGTCTGTGAATTTGGCCGGGAAAAAAAGGCAGGCTGGAATCAGGTGTTTCTAAAGCAAAATAAAAAGAAGGCAACATAAGTAAAACACTCTACAAACCTGCAAGAGTAAGAAGATGAGCGAAATGTTGTCCGATGCGTTTTTTTTTTTTTTTTTTTAAAAAAGCCTGAGAAAGTCGGCATCGTCGCAGTGTCACTCAAAACAAGCGCCGCTCTCAAACCGTTTTTGCGTGTTAAGGCTCTGGCGAGGAACGCAAAACTGTTCCCGCTTAGGAGCAGATTATGTTTTTTTCCCTTAAAACACCTGGGCTTCGTCTCCGCAAACACGGCCGAGAAACTCGTCCAACATCTGGCTCAAAATATTTGGTTTAGTCGAGCCAAAACGCGGCTGGAAAAATCTGCATTTCGCATCATCGGCTGTGCGATGACCCAGTTTGACAGTCGGTGGTCTCCTCCAGGTATCACGCGATGCCGCGGGTGATGACCACCACCTCTGGATCGGAACGCATCGTGCAACGCCGATGGGGAGGCAGGGTGCGGACGCAAATACTGCAAACACTTTAATCTGGTACCTTGGTTGCTCATGACACGAGTATTCCCAGAGTGATCGTCCACTGATTACCACTGAAACATTTGGACGCGGACGGCGTTCCAACAATCTTCTCCAACCGGCTGTAACGCGATCCGTCTTTAGTTGGAGGAACGTTGTCGAACCCGACACTGCGGGATGAGACTGACCTCGCAAAAGAGGTGGCGAGACCCCCGAAGAGGCTCCCCCACCCCACCCAACCCTACCGGACGGACGGCGCGCTAATCAGAGCAACGTTTCCAGCCTGGCAGCTGCTGCCTTTGAACACTCACTTAGTACTTCTCACCCCTCCCAGCCCCGCCACCTCCACCCCCTGCACCCCCGCAGCATTGACGGTAGCAAGTCATGCAATCAAAGTCCTCATCAAATCATGTGGGTGAGTCCGGGTCACACTCTTGCTTGGTGGGCTCGGGGAGGGCGGGGGGCAGCCTTTTGATTCCGGAGCATCACCTCGGCAAAGCTGTTTCCAAGGCCCATTTTCAATTTACTTCAGAGTCATTGGCTGGCGGGCGGGCGGGGGTTCAACGCAAAACCCAGCAGGGCGGCAAAGGTGTCTTTAAAGGTCCAGCGTGTAAAATTTGGCCTGATTTATGATTTTTATATTGATAAAAGCTTAATATGCTGCCCATAAATAAATCAATAAAGGTGCATACTTGCAGTACACCGGCAAGCTCGGGAGAGGGAGGGCCTCAATCTAAAACTTCACCACTTGATGTCTTTGTTTCCTCTCAAAATCTCCAAACATGACACACTTCACCTTTAAATATCTGTCAGACCATCGCACATCTTTGCGTGATCCAGTCGGGGCCTCTCTCTCGCTCGGGCTCGCGGATCTTTGGCGCAATTTCGATGCGCACCGCAAACAAACCAGCTGCTTAATTCGCTAATGGCGGCAGTCCCGAGAGCAAAGGCTCAAAACGCTCGGCCGTTTGGATTCGTGGGAAATCAGAGAGCTGACAAAAGAACACTTACATCATTTCGCTTCCCAAATTTTTTTCGCCTGCGCCAGTCCGCCCAAAGCTCTGACAGCTTATTATGTCATGAATGCTCTCAAATTATCGGGGGGCTGAAAGCTCCGAGAGCAGGAACGTTTTTTTTGATTGCCTCCTGCTCGTCCGAAGGGATTTGACATTTATCTGTCTGGTGCTGGCCAAAAACAAAAAGAAAAAAAAAAAATTCTGAAAATGCATGCGGGGTCCCGTTGGCTGATTGTCGTCCGGCCGTAGCCCCCGTGACGCATCTTGGCCGCTTTGTCCGCGCTGAGCAAACGGCCAAAGAATCTGTCGGAGCTGCAGCGGTGGTGGGTTTTTTTCACTCTGCCTCCGAAAAAAAAGAAGGAAAAAAAAAGCATGCGGTCACATAAGTCATTCCACGTGTTAGCAACAAGAGGGGCCCCCGTAACTTTTGTTTATGTTTTCGGACAAGTCGGGACTCCAACAGCCGCCCCCCCCCTCCCCCCTCCCCCCAGTTGGAAGCTAGATTGGAGCCAATCGTCATTAAGCAGGCGACTGACTGAAGCCAGTGGCGCTCGGGGGATGATTTGTCGAAGAGCGACGCTTTAATTTTCACCCTTCACTCCCGTCACACACACCCCACCACCACCACCACCACCACCACCCACCCCCACCCCTGAGGAAGAGCGCCCCCCCCCACCCCCCACTCCGACGCTCCCCCACATTCTCCGGCCTCTTCCCCTTCGAGGCAAAGGGCCCTAAATGGGCCCTTAATGACTCCATGCAAACAACGTGTGACGGGGGACAAATTACTAAAACACTTCCCGCCCCCCTCCCCCCCCACCACTCCCCCAGCTCCCCTACAGGTGACAGTTGAAAGCTCTGGGAGCGGCGGGTGCCTCACTTGGCTCCTCTGGCTCCTCTCTCCGTCACCCTCCGCAATGTCAAGGTGTCGCGACCCCGCGGCGACCCGAGGCTCCCTCGCCGGCCAACCGCCGGCCTTCAGTAGTCCAGAGTAAAGGTTGGGGGCGGGTGTGGAAAGGAGGTGTGTGTTTGCAGAGGTGGGGGGTCAACACGTTTCCTAATGGGGTGAGGCCGATTCCAGCGAGATGAGAGGAGGACGGGGGCGGGGGGGCGTCCCGTCGGGGTTCTCGCACGCTTGTCGCCTCTCTGACTTCTAATTAATTGTAAAGGAAAAAAAGGGGGAAAAAAAGCTTCTGGGTGGCTTATATGAGCCGCCGGTCGCCCCCCCCCCACCCTCCGCTTCGGTCGCCCTCACCTTGCCGATTGAATGGGCCACATAAAACCTCCCCACGACACGGCGCCCCCCCTCCCAGACCCCCCCACCCGCTTCCCTTTAAGTCAATACGTCCGTGTCAGAGATGAAAGTGCAGAGTGGGAGGGAGCGCGGGGGGGGGTCCTGACACTAATGTAGTACATTGGGCTTCACTTACTGATCTGCCAGCTTCTTTTGTCAGGCCCTAAAATGGCTGCTACGGCCCTTTGAACCGCCGAGCGCCCGCCGCCTGCTCGCTCGCCCGCCCAGACCGCCCGCCCCCCCTCACCGCCCTGCCCGCCCTCCGATGCCTCCTCTCGGACCCTTCAATGAGATGATGTCCTCCCGGTGACGTTCCCACAGTCCCGTCGCCGCGCACCGACACGCATAGCTGCACGGATGGAGCGCTCGCCGTTCACATCCAAAGACCCTGAAAGGAGCCCATGGGAGTCGCACAAAATCATCTTTTGCTGAGGAGTTAAATGTGCAATATTCTTTTTTCTTTTTTTTTTTGGTTTTGCAGCAGAACGGAAGGACGAGTTGAAGGCGGCGTCTTCTCAAAGACGGCGACCTTTACCTTTGCATGCTTGTTTTTCTTCACTCCTTCCCTCTTGTCGGCTAATCTCTGGGGGTAACCTTATCCCCGCTCCGTAGCCGCTGCCCCCCCCACCACCACCGACCACACACACACACACACACACACACCTCCCTTCTCTCTTTTTAGCTTCAGAAACGAGACCAAGCGACAGCTTTTCCTCGGCCGTCCCCGCTCCTCTTGTGTTCCGGCAGCGGAATCCTGCATTTGTGTGTAGAAAAATCAATCAAAAGCGGTAGTTATATTCAACTGTATTTGTTTCTCTGCATGACTCAGATGCTTCAATGAAGGGTGAGCCAATTGTATTGCCGTTTTGTCCGAGTCTTATCGCAATAAACAAGGCAACGGTTGAAACATCGACCCAAAGGAAAGCTTCAACAGACAAATTCTCTTTGCTGCAAATCACTGCAACTCCTAAAATGGTACATTTGTTGGTTCAAATGAATACATAAATTAACTAATAGATACAATACTACAAGAAATAGTAATAAAAAAAACAGAAGTCAGACTCCTCGGGTGGCACCTCGATGCTCTCCGGCCCTGTGACGGCTCCCTCTGATTGGCCGGCTGCCAGAGTGACTTGATAGTTTGGAAGAATGCGGTGCCACAGAAGCATCCGAAGCGTTGGCTCGCTGCCACTTTCCCATACGCTTCAGATGTATAAAATAATAATAATAATGACAATAATCAGTTCTTCTCACAGGGAAATGACGGTGGGGGTGGGGGTGGGGGGTCATGGAGCTCTTCGCTGCTGGCCGCCGGCCGGCAGACACCGTGTGGTGACTCACACGGGAGGCCGCATCCAAAACATCCACCGTCGCCCGGCGCTGCTCTCCCCTTCCTCTCACTTGTGGATTTACAGTCACGCTCCGAGAAGTTTTGCTCCCAAACATGTGCTTAAGGGCCGATGAGTGACTCCACAATGCCGGCTCCATGGGGCCCCGCCGCCTGCTAATTGCTGTTTATCATCCTGCCTTTGCCCCAAATCAGGTGTCAGGTGCCTTTTCTGTTTTGGACCGTACGGGAGAAATGTGTCCTCAGTGGCTGAGCGCGAACATCCTCGCGCAAAGCCTCATTTGATCGTCCCAAAGCCTCGCATTTGTCAAGAAATCATCAAAACTATCCGCGACTCCGTAATTACTATTTTCTCCTCTCTCTCTCTCTCTCCTCTCCTGTTTTTTCTTCCTTTTTTTTTTTTTTTGCTGTGATTTCCCTCCCTTAGGCTGACAAGGCTAAATTAGTCACCCTTTAAATTACATTATACATGAGTTGTATAACAGGGGTTATTAAAGTGCACTGCGGCTGACAGGATCAAAAAACCCGCCTTGTTAGACAGGCAGCCACGAATCACACCTCCAAAGCCACATCAACGGCTCCCATCCGGCGCTGTGCAAACAGACAAATCACGCTGTGGCCTGGCGCGTCGTTAAGAGTCATTAACACTTGGTCATAATAATAATAATCATAATAATAAAGAAGGAAGAGGGCGCACATTCATATTTTTTTTTTCTCCTCCCCGGATAAACAAACTGTTTGGTTTATTTTGCTTCCTCTGTGTCGGCGGGCAAAAACTTTCTTTCATTCGCCACTAATCGCACCACACGACGCCCCCTCTGACATCCCCGACATGGGAAGTTATGTATGTAATCGTTTAGAATGATTTTGAATATGAATGGCGGAGGAATGCCGAGGATCCTGTTTTAATGGGACAATAAAGACGAACCACAAAGGTTTTTTTTTCCTGTCTCTCTCTCTCTCTCTCTCTCTCTCTCTCTCTCTCTCTCTCTCTCTCTCTCTCTCTCTCTCTCTCTCTCTCTTTTTGTTTAACGGCAGCGAGGATGTGGGCTCGCTTTACTGCCGCCAGCTCGTAAACACATTCGCACCTCTCTTTCATTTAAATGCGGGATAAGTTATAGCACATTATTGAATAAAATCGAGGGCAAACCTGCATTTGAATGGTGTCTGGGAGAGCCGGGGCCCAATCCACAAAACCCCCTGCGACACGCAGTTTAGACAAACCACAAGAGGGGGTTTAAAAAAAAAAAAAAAAAAAGGGGGGTGAACAGAGAGTTTCAGTGGCTGAGTTCATTTACAGTAGCGCGAGCCATCTTAAAATAACAAGGACGCACAAGGAGGGTGAAGGGGAACTTGTACAATTTATTCCCAATTTATTCTAACGTCTTGTCATAAAAAAACATCATTTTTTATGATGACAGTCATTTTACTTCAAGTGTAAAAAATATAGATTTTTTTTTCCAAAGAAAGACGTCAATATACAATGATACATCAATAATTCAATCACAATACAAACAAACAGCCCCATCTCTCCTCAGTCCTGCTTCGCTCTCTGCCCACCGGGAGGGGGAGGAGAGGGGGGATGGGGGTGTGAGGGGGCGCCGGCCTGTGAGAGAGATTACCCTATCAGGTGCAAACCGCTGACATGTTTCCACCCACCGACAACAAGCAAAAAAAAAAAAAAGAAAGAAAGAAAAGAAAAGGAAAAAAGAAACCTCTCTGTGCCCAAATCTCACGCCGCAGACGCACAAACACCACTGACAGGCACTGCTGCGCCATCAGCAGCCCCTCAAAGCTCTCCGGGGAACCGCCGCTGCCGCTGCCGCTGCCCTCCTGCTGCTGCCGCCGCCGCCGCTACTGCTGTCGCCAATCCTACACAACCCTCTGACAAACAACATTAAAACAAAAGAAACCTTTGTGTATTCGGATAAGTTGTGGCTGAATTGGAGGGGGACGATTTCTTTTTCTCCTTTTTTTTTTTTTTTTTTTTTTGCTTTTCCTTCTTCCACTTCTTCCATCGGCAGCGCTTCCCCCACCAAAAAAATGACCCGTGCAAGGTGTAGGAATCCCCCGCAGGTACACGGACGGAGCTGAGGGGAGCCAGAGCCTCGACCCGGAGCGGACGGATTTGGGATTGTGCGCACCAAAAAAAAAAAAAAAAAAAGTCCAAGGATAACTTTTGGAGCGAGGGTGGAGGTGCTGGTGGAGGTGGAGGTGGAGGTGGGGAGATTGTTTTTTGTTTTTAAATCCTCTCCACGCTTTGACGGAGTTTCGGGCAGCGGAGGAGACTGAGCCGAGAGCGAGAGGAGAGAGGAGGAAGAAGGAGGAGGAGGAGGAGGAGGAGGACAGACTGAAAACAAGATAATTCTGGATAATCCTCCGACCTCCCCGACGAGGAAGCCGCCTAATGTTGCACCCTGCGCGGCCGCTGCTCCCGCTGCTCTCCGGTGAATCATCATCATCCTCGCGCTGGGATTCGGCGCCCCGCTCGCCGCCGGAGCTGCGCCGTGCGTAAAGGGGGGAAAAAGGCGCACAGAGGAGGGGAGCAACAGCCGGTGCGTGCGTGTGTACGTGTATGCGTGTTTCGCCGGAGCTCCAAAAAAAGGAGGAAAAAAAAATCTGGAAGCAGGTGTATTTCTTCTACACGCCAAGATGTCTCCGCTGCCTTCCAGGTTCATATACGTGTAAGTGTCGCGCATCTCCGCCCGCTCGTTCCCATGTTTTTACTGTTGCGCATAAGACTCGTGCATTCTTACCAACAGAAGTCGCCAAAAGCGTCATGTTTAGTTTTTATTTAGTTTTTCTCGTCTCCTCCACGCTGGTTGACTGCAGTTTATTTCCTCGTGTAATTGCCTGTGTGATTCACTCCCCTCTCCTCTCCTCTCCTCTCCTCTCCTCTCCTCTCCTCTCTCTTCTCTCCACCCAGGTGTTTACATTTGCTGGTCCTCTATTTACAACTGCAGGTACGTTCACTTCCACCCTTTTAGTATTATTATTATTATTTTATTGTATTTTTTTTTTTTTAAATCGCGCGTTTGCAATGTGAATGCGCACGTCCTCCACCCCGCCTCGCAGAGAGAAAGGAAGACTGAGATATTTGAACGATATTAAACTGGCCTCGTTTTAAACAGCGATGATTTGGGAAGAAAGTGATTCCAGGGAAGGTTGTGTGTTGACAAGGGGGTGGAAATGTATGGCAAAGGTCACCACAATCAGGAAAGTGAATTAAAAACCAGTTCCACACGAGTTATATAGCAGATAATTTCGATACCACGTGCAGGCCTTTAGGATAAAATTGCAATCTTCCTTCATCCGGCAAAAAAAAAAAAAAAAATGTTGGCAGAAAAGACACTGCGATCTGTTTCCGATTAAAAAAAAACCGATCGAAACCTTCCACCAAACTGTCTTGTTTTCGATACGGAGTTCAAGTAGCAGGTTGCTCTCTCTCTCTCTCTCTCTCTCTCTCTCTCTCTCTCTCTCTCTCTCTCTCTCTCTCTCTCTCTCTCCTTCGTGACATTAATGTTTGCAGTCGGCCGGTTTTCCCAGCAGATGGGCTCGTTTGGCGCTCGCTGCATCCCCCCACCGCCCCCCCGCGCGCTGTTTTATGAGTTGCGCCTCGCCTTTGAACAGTAATGATTTGCAGGCATCCACTCACCTAATTGCGCGCCGAGATTTCCACGGGATGCGCGCGGCACGCTCCATGTGAGCGCGCGCCCACCTGATCAGATTATTGGCATTTTGGTTGAAGACACCCCCCCACACACACACACACTCAAAACGACATATAGTCACATTTTGTTGTTCCTGCGCACACACACACACACACACACACAAGGTAAACTCTTAATGGATATTAGCTCTGTGCCCTGTTTCCCGTATGGGTTGCATTATCTTTCACATGAATCCCACAGCTGGGAACATTTTTGATTGCTATTTTTAATGCAATTACATCTTTAGGGAATTCTGTTTGTTTTTTTTTAGTCATGCTCGCGCTTGAACTTTTGGGACAAATGAAGCCATAAAAGTTGCATAAAATAACATTCCTTGTGCGCCCCTCACCCCGGTACAACTCTGAGAGGATCACCTTGCATGGTTCCACGGCGGGCGGGCACAATGCCTACCTGATCCAGAACCAACCGCCCACCCCGACCCCCAACTCCTACACACGTTATATAAGTCTACGTGATGCGATTATTCCAAAAGAGCTGCGCGGAACAAAGCGTCCGAGTCAGTGTGGCCCTTCTTACACGCGAAGGGGTGCCCCGTGTGAGATGTGCGGCGGGCCGCCGGGCTCCAGCGCGTGATTGGCAGGTTTGTTATGGTCTGGGGGAGACGTCAGGGCGAGATAAAGGCCATTATCAAACGGCAGAGGCGGCTCCTTGAGTACCCTCATGATGAGGAGGGGGGGGGGGCGATCCAGAAAACGCAGGAGTTGTGTCCTCCTGTCAGCGTGCCTCTCCAGGCCGCCACCTCCCCACCTCCACCCCCCACCCCCACCCCCAGGCCGCTAATGGCTCCTGCGCGTCACGCTGCGGTTGCCATTTTTCACCAGGAGGAACAACAGCACCGACCGCAGCTGCCGGTTGTGTGTGTGTGTGTGTGCGTGTGTGCACTTTGAATCGGCTGCCAAGTCGCGGGAGCGCGGCTCACCACATCCGCGTTGTGTGCGCGGCTTTGTGCGACCCCCAGTGTTTGTTGTTGTGCGCGCGTCGGGCCAGATAGCGAGGTGTATCTCCGAGATGGATTTTCGACGACTGAGCTTCCTGGCGAAGAGACGAGCGCCAGACTTTTGAAGTTTCAACCGTATCCGTTTTCATGCTGTGTCTTTGAAGAGAGGAGACGGGGTGATAAAAAAAAGAAAGAAAAAAAAAACTGTCGTCGCTCGCGCTCGGCCGGGCCATGTGCTTAGGCTTGCCTTTCCACCCCCACCCCCCCACCCTTACCCTCACCCTCGCCCGGCCTCCTCAGTGCAAAATGCAACTGTCTAGCGAACACACCTTTATGTTTGTTTAGAGACGGGCAGATCGGAGATAAAGCCACTAGCAGCCCACTTAGGGCCGGGTTTTCGCTGCCGGCCGCTTCTTTGATTGTCCTCGGGCTTTGTCAGCTTTGGTTTTTGGAAGGGAGCTGATGTTTGACCCTTGACACAGATGCACCATTAACTCTCTGCGCTTTCAGCTCTCGCACGAGTGCCTTTTTAATTGTTTTGTTTTAGAAATCTGGCACGATTGAACTCTTGCGCTGATTTTATTTTCTCGACGACAAATAAAAGGTACATCCCTCGAAAAACTTGTGTGTGAGCAGCGCAACGCACGAGTCTTGAGTCATACTTTTTGGACGGTTATCTGATCTTGTTTCTTGGATGAGAAGTCATGTAAGCTGCAATTTCTTTCGTCCTTGATCAGCAGCTGCAGCCGAGCGCTAACTGCTCGGCCTTGAAGCAAAGAGTTTTCTAGAGGCGCCAATGGGAACACCATAGGATGGCGCCCAGAACCTCTGTTAAAAAAATATATGCTCTTTGTTTGATTGTCAAGCACCGTCTTCTCCAAGAATCCCTGACGTTTGACGTTTTGTAACGTGTCTCACGTATCAGCCTGAGCTAGGACAAATTTCTTTTTTACTAAATCCCTCATACTGGAGCGTCGAGGCTCTTAAAACATCGTCTATTGATCCTGTAAATTGCACCATTACCGGTCAGCTGATCTGCTCTCTTCTCGCAGTAAAAGCCCAAATCCTTTTGTCTGGGTTGAGGTGTTTAGCGCTGAGCAGCGGCTCCGTCTTTCCCAGCTGGGTTTGATTGGATTGAAAGGCCGCTTAAAGCAGATTTATTGCATGACAAAGTGTTGCGTGGTTATCGTGGTTGCGGAGTTTTGTTCCCGGGGAAATACCTCGTTTGAGTTCAATTTCCCAAGGGGAGTAAAACAAGGCAGTAAAACCAAAACAATTCCTTTTATTATTCCGTTTTGAGAAGACACGCGGCGTCCGCCAGAGAACTTGTCGTCGTCACAACCCTTTAGCCTCAAAGTCAACACCGCAGATTTGTTGCATCAGTAGCATTTTGTGATATGCGGCCTGTCATTTTTTTTTTCTCTTTCCCCCCCTTGCACTCGCTTTTGCCAAAAGTAACATTATAGGCGTGTTTCCTAAATGTCAAGATACAGGAGCCGCGTCCCAGTTCAGGGGCTGGATCCACATTTCTAGACCGCATACATCATCATGAGTCAACAGGCCAACAAAAACCGCCTAGCGTTACGTCCTGCAGTCTGTCGGGCATTTGACGGAGGAAGCTTTTGTGGACGTTGATGTCCTGTCCTGGACAGACTGTGTCCTCCGGGCACGAGACGCCCAAAGTAGCGCTTAGATTGCACAACATCTGGATCACCCCCCGAGTCCTTGTTTGCAGCCTCGATAGGACTTCCTTCCAGGTATTTTTCCTCTCCGATCGCTAAGAGGTTCTGCTCCTCCGGGTCAACACTTTCCCATCATGTCTGTCATTAATTTGCTGAGAGTCAGAAGAACAAGAACTCGGGGTATGTAATGTGTATATAATTAGCCACCTGAGAAGAGCCACATAAAAAGCCATTACCGTGCAATTACTACACCAGACAGCTGCGGAAACGGGATCTCGGTGCGAAGCGAGATTCCAGGGCTTCCGAAAGTATACCTTTCCCCGCTCCGACACATGTCGGGGTGACACACTTGGCTTTTCCTGACATGCCGTCAACGATTTCCGCTCTACTTTTTATGTCAGGTCTAAGGTGACTCGTAAACAGCAGGTTTGGGAATTCGGAAGGTAGATCTGGACGATACAACCCGCAAGTCCTCGTTTTTTTAGGAGGGGTGCAGAGGGGGTTTCTCCTTTCCATTTTCCAGTCATGTCCTCTGCCTGCTGGGCTTCCTAATTTATGGACCCCTGGTCGCCTGCAGGCAGATATTTGTTTGATGATAGTGCAACAGGTCTGGATGCTTCAGGTGTATAATTGCTAGTGGCTCGCTTGCATGTGGAAATGGAGTCCAGGTTTTTTTTTCTGAAAACCGCTCAGGGGTGGGGGGGGGGGCTCCTGGAATACCGCAATGCAAAGCAACAGATGGCTGCGGCTGTCGGCTTTGCACTTGTTCTGTCAGATTTTTTTTTCTTTTCCTTTTTAATTCGAGGAATGAGTTCATTAACACATCTTGTAACACAGTTATCAGCTTGTAAATGCAAACCCGTATAAAAGATCCTTCCCAGATCAGAGTTCCGGCATCATCCGGCCCCTCGAACACAACCAGGCACCTGCGCCACGGAAATCTCTCTGACCGTCCGTCCCTTCTCTCTCCTAGGAGTCACAGCAGAGCAATGCTGATTTCAGGATTTACATCGAGAACCACACGAGGAACCCAGACGACCTGAGCCGCAAGCAGGTCCGGATCTATCAGCTCTACAGCAGGACCACGGGGAAACACGTGCAGATCTTGGGGAAGAAAGTCAACGCCAACGGAGATGATGGGGGCAAGTATGGTATGGGAGAGTTATTGTGCATCTCACCAGACACGTTAGACTTTCTAGTCTTTGTTGTGGTGCTTATGTGTTTGTCTTGTTTGGGCAACGTGGACAGAGATTTTTTAAATGGATGCTTTTGAGAAGCAACCTTGGAATGGATGCTTACCGCCGCTTCTCCAGAGCCGGTCTGTTTTCTTTGTGAAATGACTTCCTGACACCGAATCTCGAAGAGACAAAGTTTCTTCCGTGCTTGGTGCATGTGAGTCACTTTATGAGGGTGACGCGCTATGACCTCGGCTTCATTGTCCCAGTTGAAAAATAACAGGATGGTCAAGGCACGGCTAATCGTGGCCTGGCGTGTCTGTACGCGTTATTAAAATAAATGCACGTCTCTCCCTTATCATCTCTTTGTTACTTTGCCCTTTCAGTCTGGGGTAATTTTGGCTCCCCGAAAATAAAATCAAAACTTCAACGCAACCTCACGTCCCAATTAACCTCCGAGCTATGCTCTCGGCTGTCTGTGTTGCGCGGACTTGTTCGGAGCTCTGAATCAAAACAATTGCGGCGGGGCGGGTAAATTGCCGGTCAGCGAGGGAGCCCTTTGATGCCGTGGCACAAACACACGGCGGAGGGACTCGGGCCGCTGCTCTCCTGCAGACATTTTGCTCACAACAGCTGACTCACGGCTCGAAAATTGCCGGTCTCGAATGCCTCCGAGTTGAGTGTGTCGAGTCGCAGATGCGCCGGGGCGAAGTTTCCTCACTGCTTGTTAGAGCTTGAGTGGAAGCAGATCCAATTTTTCCCATGAGGCCTTGCCAATTCTTGGCTCTCGGCCCCTCCCCTCCCCCTGCTCCCTCCCTGCCCTCCTCCTCCCCATCCAGCTGCAGTACCTGGCACCTGTGAACTCCTTTGCACTCGGCTAATAGTAGCCAGGAAGATATTCCCCGTGCGCTCTGATCCGCTCCCAGGTCTGGATAAACAGGGGGCACACGGATTACCACGGGGTGGCTCAAACCGCTTCAGCGTAAAGCTTCAGGGCCGCTAAACACCAGTCAGCGGCGCCAAAGTGGTGCTGTTATCGCTCTTTTCAAGGCGCTGGTGCATTACGTCGAAGGCAGCAGAACAATCCGAGACAATTCTTGCAAATTGTGCCACTTATCCACAGAGAGAAGAAGGTGACTCACCGCGGAGGCTTGTGAACCCGGTACAACTTTGCAGCGTGTGGGAGCTGTGAAGTTTTTTTTTTTTCTTTTTACGACAGGTGAACCCGCGTTGGCTCGACGTCATTCACACCGTCAGGGCCCCCGCCTGTTGCGAAAACAACTCGTCTTTTACGGATTTAGCGAAGAAGGGGATTAGACATGATTTACAGACAAAGGGAAGACCAAACAAAGACAATCAACCTGCTGGTTTCATATTTTAAGAGCTAGTGAATGGCTGAGGAATGGAAAAGAATGCAAGGAATGGGGACCCCCACCCCCCAACACCCCGCAGAAGAAATCCCACAATGATCTACCTGTTGATTAAACAAACCAATAACCTATAAAATTGTTCCTAATTTTCAAATGAGCCAAACAAAACGGGAGGATCGAGAAAAAGTGAATCAAACAAACTCCTCAGTTTCACCTCTGAGACAGGTTTTTCTTCTTCCTGCTTCTCGCCCAGGGTTTGGGGAGGCGGGGGTGCGAGTAGAGGTGGAGAAGGAGGAGGGGTTGGAGGCGGAGGAGGAGGAGGAGGGAGATGAGGAAGAAGAGGAGGAGGGGAGCTACCTCTGCCCTGGAGCCTGTCCCATCCCCTTTGCCTTTTCTTCCCTCTGCTCCCTTGAGCGCCGCTGAATGGTGCTGTGTGTTAAACAAATGGATCATCTTAACTTTTTGATTGAGTGAGCACAGACTAAAGGCAACTTGAAACCTAATCCCGAGGGGCACATAACCGCTTCACAAAATGTTTGGCAGCTCTCGCCGCCGGTTGAGGGAGGGTGTCGGGGGGGCGAGCGGAGACAAAGGTGACCCGGCCGGGGTTAACATTCAGGATAGTGATGTTAGTGGGAGGGGGGTGATAAAGGAGCCGCTGGGGTGCATCTCAAGAGCGGATTAGCGCCGCGTTGGGCTGAAGTGGATGCAGAGTTGTTGTTCCGACGTCGGTAATCTACTGCCGCGCTTGTTGAAGTTAATCCTGCCCTCTTTTGTCAACGGGCGGAAATGTGGATTTGGAGAGCCGCGGTCGTTATTTGGAGAATATATGTTTTTGTTTTTCTTTCCAATCTGAACAGGAAAGTGTGAAGTCGCGTTTGTGGGTAGGTCGAAATCGAGGGTGAACACGTGGACACCCTGAAAAGCGGGCGTCTTTCTGTGAATGTGATCAAGGAGGATCTCTCGACACATCTTGACCACGTTTGTCGTCCTCCGGCGACTCCGCTAACGTCCTTCTGCCTCTCTTCCTGTTTTCAGCTCTTCTCGTCGTCGAGACGGAAACGTTTGGGAGCCACATCCGAATAAAGGGGAAAGAGAGCGAGCACTACATCTGCATGAACGACAGGGGCAAAATAGTCGGAAGGGTGAGTGTCTTTCTCGAGAGGAAAAAGAAAAAAAATGGGACGTGGTTTTCACTCTCACGGTTTAATCGGCCGGGCTGAATTGAACGCGGCGGAAAGCCGATCCGCTTTTTCCCGCTGTTTTCTTTCTTTCTTTTTTTTTTTTTGTACACCCCAACAAAACCCCTTTGATAACTCGCAGCCCTTCTTCCATTACGTAATCGGCCTACCCCTTTGACACTCGATCAGTCAATTACGGACTGCAATCACCACAATGCATTGAGAGACTAATGGTCACTTAGGAGGAATGCCATTGCAATTATATCACTTAGTCACACCAGGTGGCCACAAGCGCGGGGATGACTGCATGTGACCCTGTGGATGTAGCACCCCCCACCCCCATGCGCACGCACACACACACACACACACACACACACACACACACACACTTGCCATGGATATGGAAAAGATGTTAATATTTGAAAACATTTTGTCGCGCTAATAAGTCATGCTGTCAGCGTCGCTCCCGCTGCGGCACTGCAGGCGCACGTTTTCACTCTTTCACCGCGGCCGTCTGTTGGAAACGCTTAATAAAAGGCGCCGCTGACCTTCAACCGCCGATCCCGGTTGTTGGATAGTTTGTGCCACACTGAGATGCCCGTCGTGTCAGTGTCTGTCAACGGAGGCGAGCGATGACATTTCTTTTGTGTTTCCACGCGAGACGCAACGATGCAGTGAAATGAGGCCGTGGATTCAACAAAGATGGCGAAAGTATTCTCAATCTGTACTTACTCAAGTGAAAGAGAGAAAGTACAGGTTCTGAAATGTACTTGAGTAAAAAGCAAGACCTTGGTTTTTAAGACATTGTCCAGCAACAAGTCAGCTTTTAGATCATTGCTAGTGCACTTAGCTGCAGAAATAACACCTGCACTTTTCAGCGGAAGGCAATTTTTAAAAAATATTTCAGACAGCGCCACCTTCTGCTCAGTTTGGCGAAAAAGAGTTGCATTGCGTTCGGCTGGCCCCAGCTTGTCTTGTCTCCTGGCACCTGATAAAAAAAAGAAGTTGCACCAGCTCTGTGCAACAGTTGGCCAACCAGAGCCTCCATATTTAAAAGTACAGTGTGTAAAATTCTGCCATCTGGTGGTCAGATTTTAGATTGCAGCTCTCATTCGCTCGCCCTCCCTTTCCCAAGCTTGCCAGTGAACTACGGGGCCTGCTTACGCAAACCCGGACCCCTCGTCCACCTTCTTCTTCGTTGGTTTATTGGTTTACTGGAAGCAAGAGCCTTGCACTACGTATTGTCTCATGTCAATGAAAACCATTCTAACGGCAGGAAAACCAAACTGCTTTTATTGTATATTCATATATTTTATTAAGCTTTTACCAATATAAAAATCATAAATCGGGCCAAATTTGACACACTGGACCTTTAAGTATGTTAAATTCAACCAGCAAGTAAACCAAAAAAACCAACAAACCAACAAAAATCAAATGTCTGACGATGCGCTAATAGCCAACTATCTCCTCCTTCCAGCTCGACGGGAAGAAGCAGGAGTGCGTCTTCGTGGAGGAATTCCTGGAGAACAACTACACGGCGTTGGTGTCGGCCCAGTACAAAGGCTGGTACCTGGGCTTCAACAGGAAGGGCCGGCCCAAGAAGGGGTCGCGGACGACGCAGCGGCAACAGGAAGTCCACTTCATGAAGCGGCAGCCGAAGGGCCGGCCGGACCCGCTGGAGGAGTTTCGCTTCACAACGGTTACTAAGCGGACACGAAGGGCTCGCCGGTTAAAATCCAACTCCAAGAGGAACTGACGGGGGCCGACGGGACAGCACTAAAACACAACTTTTTTTTGTCTTTTCGTTTTTTTTTTTTTTTGGGGTTTTTTTTTTTTGGGGGGGTCAGGAGGGATGGGCGAGGTGGGGAAAGGGAAATAAACTGTATCTGCAAATCTCTCCTTGTCTTACAAGAACCGCCTTAAAGACATCGCTCCTGTAAAAGAGGGACAGACGGACAAATAAGGAGGAAAAAAGGAAAAAAAAAACACGTCAAAGAGGTTTTATTTTTGTATCTTCGGGACGACTGAACGCTTCCTGAACTCCTGGATGCCGCCTTTTGTCGCAAACGTGTGTTGTCATGTTATTTATACTGGATAAACTAAAAAAAAAAAAAGGACCTCGGAGAGAGAGAGAGAGAGAGAGAGAGAGAGAGAGAGAGAGAGAGAAGAATCCTGCCGTCTCGCAGCCACTGTTTTTTTTTTTTTTGTTTGTTTTTTTTTCCCCTTCCTTCCTCCCTTTCGGACAATGAGGGGGCCGGAGCAGGAGCGGTGACGCAATGTTATAAAAATCAGCCGACTAGAGATTTATTGGAATACCTGTCGGGTTTTTTTTTGTTTGTGTTTCCCTTCACGACGCGGATGCCATACTTTCCACTGGAGGCGGACGCCATGGAGACCAACTGGAGGGCCGCAGGTGACGCTGCGCCGCCGGCGGGGGATGACTGTGTAGCTTTGAGTGCAATATATATAAATATTAAATATATATATGTGTGTGTGTATGTTTGTTGTCGACAGGTCTCTCTGTGTCTTTCTTCTTCTTCTGTGTTGTTTTTCCCTGCGATTCAGCTAAATCGCGATGTGCTCGACTAGTCGGTCGGGCGCCTGGAGCCTTCTTAAGACACAACAACAACAACAACAACAATAGCAGCACAAACACAAACAGAAAACATCACACTCGTCTTGTCTTCCTCAACGGTTTGCTTTTTTCTTTCCTTCCGCTAACGGTCACAGCTCGTCCTCACGAGCTGCTGCTTCTTTTTTGTTTTTCTTGTTTTTGCCCGCGAGCCTCCTGCTCTGTGTCGCGGTGTTTTTGGCCGATGAAGACTTCCTCTACCTCCTTCATGCTTTTCCTTGGGTTTTTTTGTTTTGCTTTTTTTGCCTCTGTCCCTGAATGACTGCTGGCCTTCATCCCAAGAAGTCGGCAACTGCGGCTGCAGACGCGTCATCGCAGCCTTCTTTCTTTCTGTTTGACAAGCGAGGCTTCTCCCGAGACCACCAGCACATCCGGGAAGGTGGCGACGAAGTCTCTGCTTCTTCTTCTTCTTCTTCTTCTTCTTGGTTCCTCCTCTCACTGACAACTAAATCCAGTCCTTTTCCCAACTTCTCCTGTTTTTTTTTTTGGTTTTTTTTCCACCGGTAGTATGTATTCGCCTGTCTGCTGGCGGGGGTTTTTTTTTGTACAAGTTGCTACTAACAACATGACACATTTATGTCTTTTTTGTTTTTAAAAACAAATGTAAGCAAAAAAAACATTTTATGACTATTATTAAGATATTTATTGCCTCCCTTTGTAAATAAAATGTGATGAGTTTTATTTGGCCTCTGTTAATAAAATGAGGACTATATTTTAAAAAAGTTGAACTATTTCATGTCTCCATTTTCAAGAAATGTTTTGGGGTTGTTGGTTTTTTTCCCTCTTGTTTTGTTGGCCTTGACTTGGACGGACATTGTGTGGTGTGCAGCATGGAAAGTGTGGAGCCTGACAGAAATGTCTCAGGTAGCGACTGGTTGGACATAGAGTACATTCCCTTCTTCTGCATTACTGCCAAGGTATGCATTTTTATATACAAACCCAAAGTATGAGAGCTGTTTTGAAGGGCAGTGTTTTTCTTTTTAAATTGCAGAAGGCTTATTGCAACACCTCCAAAGGCTTTTTATAACCCTGCTCGGCAGCTGGATCGCTCACATTTCACCCCTGAAATCTCCCTCAGAAAGTCTTTTCAGTCTCTTTTAATTGCTTTTAATTGCTCGTCCTGTCGGCTGCAGTCCCATTCTGAGCCAACCAGGAAGCCACTGCTTTGGGCTGCGCCAGAGGGCGTCAAACAGGAAGTGACTCTCTGTCCGGCTGCGGCCGCTAACGAGATTAGCATTAATGCTGCAGTAGCCGCAGTTCAATCAGAACATTAGAGGAAGAACAAATGTCGCCACTTGAGGCTTTTCTCTGCAGGCTCGTTGTGGCTTCGCCTTGGCAGGAGATCAGTGAAGCGGCGTGAATCATCGCGGGCCGAGTGGCGTCATGTGTGGCTGTTTTTACTTCTTGCACCAATGAGAGAGCACGAGCTCCAGTTTCTGGCTAAAATTAGGGGGAAAAAATCCTTGTCCGACCGCCTCTCATCTTTAGAAAATGCTTTCTTTTGGCTCTTTTACAAGATGGATGCATGAGATAAATCAGCATTTTTGGAAATATCCCATGCAGCTAGCAACAAGCTTTGGCTCTATCACATGGCGCAGAGTTAAAAGAAGAGTGAGAGCGTGCACCTTTCAACTTCTGCTGGGTTTTTGTTTTTTTCCCAAAAGCCAATTTGTGTGTGAACAAACTCGGCACGAAATGCAACATCGGCTATCGAACGACACGCAGCTCCGCCGCCAACGGTGCCACAAAACGTAAGAACCGGCAAACGGCTAATAAATTTTGGACATTTTTCCACCTTTTTCAAAAAAAAAAAAAAAAGAAAAACAGAAAAAGCAGGAATGCAGAGCGGCGCGGCGCGTCTCATAATGCTGCGCGCTGGAATGATGTTTACAGCAGCCGTCAGACTGAAAGATGGCGGCTTTGAGGGGGGAAAAAATACTTTTGTTTAAATTCCTCGCGATGCTATCAGGTCCGTCTCTCCTCCTCCTCCTTCTCCACCTCCTCCCGCCCCCACCCCCGCTCCGTCATGGGATTCTGGACGTCTGGCGTGCTTTTAGAGGTGGGAAGACGGCGGCTAATGTGCGATCCAGACATTCACCGCGGACATAATGGATCCGCGGCCGCTCAAGAGGAACGGCTACCAGGCGTCTCTCGCGGCGCTCCGTCTCCTCGGGGGCGGCTCATTGTCTTCCTCGCTCCGAAAAAAAAAAAAATATGGAGGATTTGAAGGCAACATCGACTTCAGCAAAGAAGAAGAAGATGAAAGTAGATCACTTATCACTCCTTCGAGGAGAAAGCTTTTCTACACGTATCGCTGGGTCTTCAGTTGGGCGGGTGGAGGGGGGAAAAAAACTCGGTGCTTTTGTTTGGCTCGTACAAAGTCGGGGGAATTTGTCAAATAATTCTGTGGGTGGAAGGAGAAGGAGAATCCCCGCTGCCCCTTTGCCCGGCCGCATACTTCAAACCTGGCCAAGCAGAGCCGAACTGCATCGGGGCTATATTGACATTTAAACAGGCGCTGATGGTTTCCAACGTGTGGACTGATTCGCAATAAGGAGGCGGTGGGTTTTCTTTTTTCCCCTTTTTTCCTTTGCATAAGCCTCCCGCCAGGCTTTTCTCTGACTCAACCTTTGATCATTGGAGGCTAGATGGACTTGGAACTGGACCAATAACTTCAAAATGAAACATAGAATTGCCTTTTTTTTTTTTTTTCTCCCCTTAGCCCGGCCCCCTTTTTCCAAAGGAGGAGGATTCTCTAAATGCAGTCCCGCTTGCCAAGTAGTTTATATTCTATTATTAGGGTTCCTCGGTGTGCACAATGGACACACTATGACCAGAAGCCTGCGTGTCAGTCTGAAAGGAAAACCCTGTGGTCGCGCGCAAGTTACACAAATTTAAGCGCGACAACCAAAAGTGGCTCTTTGGCCTCGAGATCAGCCACCGCACACTTAGCAATTAGCTCCGTCGACAGAAAGTTTGCTCGGCGTGAGTCACAAAACAAAGTTTTGTCTCCCCCCCGAAACGTCAATGAATTTTGTTGTTCAAGGTTGGCGAGAAAAAGAAGAAAAAAGGAAAAAGGCCAAATGAAATAGAGGCCGAGCAATATGATCCGCCCGGGTGTCATGTGATGCACTTTCACGTCGTGTCATTTGCTGTCAAAACACAGCGAAGCGCTAAACCACAGCCGCCCGCTCGTCGCTGTGAATTCCACAGAGGGAAACTCTGGGACTCTCAAGGTGTTTTCTTTTGTTGCTGTTGTTGAACGTGCGGCTGACTTGTGTTTTCGCAGGATTACAAATGTGCTTACTGTACATACAGTAGTGAAAAAGCCCGACCTCTTCAAAGCAACATGCAGCCTTTCTTTATGATGGGCTTCTATTTCATTCATTAGGATTCCACACCGTGAAATTTTCTTCAGTTTTTTAATTTTTTGTTAAAATATATTTGTATTAAATGTACCTTCTCATGTTGGTTTCTTACTAATGTTATTCATTTGGCTTTGACATGTTTGATGTTTTAACTGATGTTTCAATTGATTTAAGTTTTTGGAGGTAAAGTTACATTTAAAAGTAAAAAAAATATTTTAATTTCATAACTTGAATTGGCATGTGGAAATTTTCACAAATTCAATAGATTTTGCATGCAAAAAATACATCAATAGGGCCATCAAATAAAAGAAAGACTAAAATATCTGCATGTTTACTGAACGAAGCTTCCGTCACCTTCGAACCAGGAAGTAGTATGTCTGGCACTTCCTGCTGGTGCTGGTGCCACATGGCAGCTAGAAAGCATGATGGCTGCCTCAGTGGTGGATGTTAGCATTGTGTACAGCATCAACAGGTAAGAGGCTCATTTAATGACTCAACCAGCTCAGGTGAGGGGTCAGATTCCGCATCCTTCGGGATGTAGCAGTCAGTGGGTGATAATTAGAGAAAAATGGACCTTCTTAATTTTTTTTCATTGACATTCATTCTTCAGTCGCTACTGAATCTTACGTGCTGAGCCTTCTAAATGAATAAAATGGAGCGCTTGCCTTCATTCTCACCACCCAAACCCTCTGAGGTCGGATGTTGACCCGCTGCCGCGTCGCTTTTGTCAACTTGCCGCGCGGTGTTGCCGCCGTCGCAGCGACAAAGAGAAACGGTGGGGGGTGGTGGGGGAGTGGGGGGGGCGACACACTGCAACCAAGCATGTAAACATACATCACAACTTTTCCGCCACCACGCAGCCTTTTCAAATGTACACAAACAGCCACACAGACACCCTGTTGGTCCGGCCCCGGTCCCAGTGGCGGCGGCGGCAGATGCCAGGTGACACAGCTCATTAACTTCTCCTCTCTGCTATTCTCTTGGCTCCTCATTGTCTTGAGATATGAGATGAGCCTTTGTTGAGAGTTTTTGCCCCCTTTTCTCCCGGCCCATAATTAGTGCTTTGCGCAGGGCGTACTTTCTCACAGGGCTACGACACAATTAATCAGCACTTTCCCACCAATTGGCTGTGGCTGCTTGATTCTATCAGGGCCAAATTTTTAAGTCGTGACGCCTCTCTTTTTTATTTATTTATTTATTTTCTCCTGCCAGCGACAATTTCCGGAGGCCACACGTCGACGCAGGAGGACCCGCTAACAGGATCCGCTAACAGGACCTGCCCCATGTTTTAGATATTTTATAAGATGCTCCGTTTTGTGAGGTCAGGGACTTTTCTTTGTGCTTGTGCTGCATGTGCATTAGAAATTCGGCAGACGAGCTACCAAGGCAACCGGCGCAGCTCAGAGTTCAACCCGGAAATCCTGCTCATCCATCTTGCTAACTTCCAGCAAAGTGTGTTTTCAAGCAGCCGTAAAGGTCCGGCGGTAAAATTTGGTTGATTTATGATTTCTATTTTGGTAAAACCTTAGCATACTGCCCATAAATGCATGAATAAAAGTGCATTCTTGCAGGACAATAAAAGTGACTTGGTTTTTCTACCGTTAAAACTGTTCTCACATATATAAGAATAAACAATAAGTGTCTTTCTCCTAGCTAGCTGCTATCTTGCATGACATTTTTTAAAGCCAACCAGACAGTGGCCTAAATACGAAACACGCTGTCAGGCGGGCTTCCTCAAAAATTTTAACATACTGGACCTTTAAAGTTTCAGCGGGTTCCATGACTAAACAACTTCCTTTAAAAAAAAAAAAGCAAGTGGTGCCTGTAGCCTGTTAAAACCACAGAAGAAGACCAGGAAGAAGGGAGTCATTGCAGAGATTAGCTTTGATTCTGCGCTTGCGGGAAGTTTGACCCAATTCAGCGGAAAGCGTATCAAACGTCGCAGTGTATGTCGTGTGTTGCTAATGGCGTGCAGCGACGAACCTGATTGGTCCGGCAGGAATGTGATCGACAGTTAGGCTGACGGCCTTTTCAGCAGCCCGGACGTGAATCCGTTGGATTGGCGGGTTTAAAGACGTGTGAGTCACACAGCGTCGGGAGCTTACATAATTCCTACCAGACTTCCTGCGCTTGGATTTCTGTTGACATCAAACTGCTCATTATATTTTCCATTCATATCAAAGCGAATCCTTTATTTTTTTACGATTAGATCTCACTAAATCTGTCATCTGCGGCGGGCTGCTACCAGCACAGCTGGGCCGCTCTATACTTGTTTGATCCGCTTTTTTTTTTTTTTTTTTTTTTAATATATAAATGGGTTTTAATTATTTTGTTTGCAAAACAGCAAACAAACAGATGTGTGTTTGCTTGTGTGTGTGTGTGTGTGTGTGTGTTGGGGTAGGAAAGGGAAGTACCTTAAGCAGACACCTCAACCAATTATATAATCATTAAATGGATGTTTTCAACCTGGATTTAAACATTAAATCCCTGCCGGATCTTATTAAATCCACTTCAAAGTCAATCAAAACTAATGAGAAACCAATTTTTCTGACAGTTTTGTAACAGACTTTTAAAATATTTCGTTTTTTTTTTTTTTGTTGTTGCTAGTTTTGTTTTGTCTTGTTTTCTTATTTTCCCCCATTTTTAAAGTGTTAAATATATGCTGTAATATATTCTTGCCTTACAAGTTTTTTTTTTACGTATTTCAGAAACAAATATAAGAAAATCTTTTCATCTTAACTCTGCACACTCAGTCTGTTGACACTAATTAAAAAGGAAAGACCAAAATCCATTTTTGATTAAATTTTCTAATCCAATATTTCCAATTGATTTTTCCTTCTGCTTGAAAAGTGTCTGCCAAACTATATTGTCTTGACTTGTATTTGAAAGGCTGTGCAGACGGGGAACCCCCCCCCCATCCCCCGCCGCCGCTGTCCCGACCTTTTCGTATCATCCGCGTTAATTTGTCGATGTGCTCCGATCGTCCCCGGCTGCGCGAAGAGCAGTAGGAAGCGGGAGCGCGAGGGGGAGAAAAAAAAACCAAACAAACACTGGCGCAGACCTTTCACCTGAGGTCGAAAACACACGTCCTCGGCTGCTAATCTGACATATGTTTTCATGAGCCAAGACAAGCAACCCTGCCATGGTGGCCGCTCTCCAAAACTAATGATGTCAAGTGATTCCCTCCCACAGACTCCCTTTTTAAAACAGAATGAAAGAGGCAGCCGGGGGCGGGATGGGGGTGGGGTGGGGGTGATGGTGGTGGGGGCAGGGGGTCGCCTGTGGGGGTCCGCCGAGGGATTTTCTTTGCAGTTGGGGAGTGTTGTGGGGGGTGGGGGGGCGTGGAAGGGGAGAGGAAGGGGAAGAAGGGGGGCGGGGGGGGGGGCCGGGAACGGGGGTCCCGATGAGACGACTGCGATGACCTCCGCATTGTGGAAGAAAAAAAAAAAAAAAAAAAAAAAAAGCGCTTCATCTCAAAGACTCCCGGCCGGGCGTCCCCCCCGTGCCAAATCTTGCCCCTCGCCACTATCATATCAGTGCACGGAGAGAAAAGGGCTCACTTTTTATTTACGCCGCCGTTATTGCCAGAATATTGCTTTTAATTGCTTGTCCTGGATTCCCCGCGGCGGTATAGGATGAGTCTGAGACGATTACTCAAAGTAATGGAGCATAATGATGTCTCGGAAGGGCCCCTGAAGCTCAGGTCAGGGGTTGGACAATGTGAACATTCAGCTACTTAGCTTCCTTTGCAACTTTGTGACAAAATCTGTTTGCCCAACACCAATTAAGATGCCTCTCTGTGCGCTCTGGTCAATGGGTTTGACGGAGGGGGTCGTCCAACGAGTTGACATGTCCCTGAGCACGAACAAGCTGGCCTGTGTCCTCGCCCCGATAATTGGTGTCCCTTGCAACGTGCCGCTTCCCAGGGCTGTCCTTTGTGTCCCCATGGCAGTCCTAAATGAGGGGAGTCAGGGCTTTAATGGGACTCCTGTTAGTTTTAAACAAACACAGGGCGACCCCCTACTGTTCAGCATGTTGCATTGAACAGCTGGGAGTCTCACTTTGGGAGCCGCCGCCCCCCCCGCCGCCCCGGGCCCGCTGCCCACACTGGGCCTCCGATGACGTCCTCCCTTCAGCCCCGGCGCAAACTGGTGCATCTCAGCTCACAGTAGCAATGGAGCGTCCTGTTTTTTTGTTTTGATTTTGTTTTGTGTTTAGTTGGCTTGCTGCAAGGCGGAACAGGAACTCTGAGTCCTGGTCCTGTGAGGGAGCGTTCAAACTGGATCATCCAGGATAATCACTTTGCCGTGGCTCACAAAGCCGGGACAAAGTCCTGCAGTTACGACGGCCGCCCGTTTGGGGGCGCTGTCATGTTATACAAGCACTGACAAAGGCAGAAAAAAAGTCCTGAAGAAGAGGAGAACCCTGCCGGATAACATTTGCCAGGGTTCCACGGCCTTGGAAAAGTCATGGAATTTTGTAAAATCGTTGAAAGTTTTGGAAAAGTCCTGAATTTGACCGTGCCCCTTATGAACGAGCAAAACTTGCTCGTTGTTCTACCCAACGTGGGCTATGTGCGCCTCAGCCTAGCCGACTAGCTCCGCCCATCTAGTCTAATTGATCACCTACGGGTTTCACCTGCAGTTACCTTTATTTTCCACTCACGCCATCTCCCTGCTTAGAGGAAGGCTCTTGGCTTGAAAAGGCTGGGGAAGTATTCGTTCAGTGTTGCGTGATAAAGCAACAGGAAATGTAGTAGGGCTTGGCTTGATACAGACAGGGAGAGCTCATTGTAAGCTCTCGGTGTCAGCAACATGAGAGGAGCAGGTCTTGCTAGGCAAAGGAGTGAAGGTTCCTATTAAACTGAAGACCAACACAAGACCGTGAAGGACGTCTGCATTTTGAAGGTTTTAAGCAATTATACAACCATAAAGTCATTTGCAAAGGTTTAAATGTCTTAAGAATAAAACATTCTGTATTTACAGGTTGCGGTAACATCATGGAAATTTCAGGACAGGTCATGTAAAACTTGAAATGTTGTCAGTGGAAAAGCCGGATTTCCTTGTTTAAAGAAGAGCAAAGGATGGAACTCCTGCAGAGCATCAACAAGGACATTTTGTCAATCAAGGACATATATTTACATATATATCCAATCAACGTATATATACATGTATATATATGTATGTATATATATATATATATATATATATATATATGTATATATATATATATATATATATATACATGTATATATATGTATATATATATATATATATATATATATATATATATATATATATATATACATGTATATATATGTATATATATATATATATATATATATATATATATATATATATATATATATATATATATATATATATATGTATATATACATATATATACATAATTTATAATTTTTTTCCCCCTCTCTTTTAATATATTTGTCTGACTGGCTTTCTGCAAAACACTTGCAGCAACTTGAACGTGCCGTGCTGAGGAACGTTCCCACTTCCCACTATCACAGGCTCCCTCTGATGCATTCCAGTAATATTTTGTACAGTTTGCAATAGTGTTATTTTTAATAATGCGCGGTGCAGAGGAATGTCAGGCTTGATCTCGAGGGGCTTTTTTTCTTTGCTGTTGTTGTTGTTGCAGTTTTCGACAAGAAAAAGCTCACACAGACACACACAGACACACAGACACACAGACACACACACACACACACACACACACACACACACACACAGATGCGACGTGCAGCCGTGCCTGGCTGTGGAGGGAGGCTGCTGCGGTGGGCAGGGGTGACGGCCTTCCCACTCAGCGTCTGTGCCAACATGTTCTCACTCCCAACATGTTGGATACAGCAGCTGGATCAGTCGCCCCGAGCTTCCAATTATGACGCTCATGCCTTCCCTCCCCGAGCGTCTTGCACGTGCAGGAATCTGCCGTCAACAGAGAAAGAAACTCCCCAAATGCTGTCGGAAAATGAGGCCTCGCTGACTATCGGTGACGCCGCGCAGTTCAGAGAGATTTTTTTTTAGAGCAATTTATATGGTTCTTTTTTTTTTAAATTTGTAATTGGTTGTTATGCAGTAATCACCTAAAAATCTGTGTTTTTTCAATTTTATGTATTAGCTGCAATATGAAGCCTTTGGCCTCCAGCCACACAATTTGTTATGGACTCCACCTCAGTTATATTCATGCCCCAATACTCGTCAGTGGTTTGAAAAAAAGAAAGGAAAACAAGCTGCCTTGGGCTGGGTTGAGTGCACCTGCAACAGCGAGGCTGGGAGAGGAAGCAGACGGCATACTTTGCAGACAACAGTGGGGAACCCTCAGGGCCTTCGACGCCTTCAGAAAAGGCCTAGAAGAAGAATTTTAGACCAAAAAATAGCAGCATTACATAAAAACATAATTACTGTTTTAAAAATTCTATTAATTTTCATTTAGCTCAATATGTCGAATTGCAGATCAATATTTCATGGAATGGACAAAGACAGTCCAGGTGGTCAGTGGATGTTAACCACTTAACAAACTTCGAGCACCCATACATTTATAATTATATAATTTTAATTGTGAGTGCCTACATACGCAATGTGTTGAGCATCATCATCTTCAGATGACTGCAGAACGCACAGGTTCTTTATATGGATGGATGGTGCAGAAAAAAAGAGAAAAATCTAACAACCATGCTTGACAGCAAATAAATGTAAAGAAACATGATGAGATATTACGAGAATTACGGCTTGTGCGCTTCACACCACTCAATGGATACACCTGCAAATCGCACTTGCGCTTTGTCGAAATTTTAAAAATATCGCTTTTATTTTGCAAAAATCTGTAATGCAAACGCAGCTGCTGTGACTAAAACACCATTCCTACGGTCACATGTTGACTTTCAGCGGCCAGGCCTCCGGGCCAGTTTTCCTGGGAGCGGGAACGCCGTATCTCCTCGCCCGACTGTCATTGAGGAAGCAGGCGGGATTTTGTCAATGGGGGCTCTTGAGTGCAGTGTTGATGTTGTGCGGCTAATGTGTTTGCGCTGGCTGTGATAGAGGGGATTAGCGCCTTTGTGGTGGTCCGCCGGGACCCGCAGACTACTGGACTTTGAAAGCATACTTGCCAACTTACTCACAGGGGGGGGGGGGAATCAAAGCCTGTGAAAAATTGTTCCCTCAGCACCTAGTTGACTGGTTGACCCCTGTGTTGGGAAAAGCCACGAGCGACAACAGACCAGGCACACACACACACTCACTCACACACACACTGAAGCAGCGCCTCATCAGGGCCTGTACCCCATTGTGTTTGTAGTACGGCTGCGGGTCAAGGTGACAAACGGCAAACATTTAATAAATCTTCTGGAAGGGGATGGTTGGCTAACTAGCCGGCCAACAATTAACCCGCCGCCTCTGATAGGTCACCCCAAGAGGCTTTTTTTTTTTCCACCTCCGACAATAATTCCCGAGACATTCCTGAAGCCACTGGGCTTCGTTCATGTCGCCGTCTGATAAACAGGAAACCTTTGTAAAATAGGAGGCACTTTAAAAAAAAAAAAAAAAAAAGTTTAAGACAAAAATTAATTTTTATCATATATATGGTAGTCTTTAATAAACTTGTAAGAGTGACAACATTTCTAATGCTGTTTTTGCAGCAGTCCAGCTCCAATCAAACAACTGCTACTGCTGCCCAAGAATAATCTCTCCCAGTCACTTCCTGTTATTGGACCTTTGTCTTTTGTCTGGTAGCTTTTAAGGCCTGCACGGCATCGGAATCCGCTGGAAATGGTCTGGAAGGGAGCTCGGCGAGATGGATGTGCTAGTTAGCAGAAGTGAAAGCTGAGCTGCTTCGCCAAGTGAACATATCGCCACGTTTTCAGGGCTGTCTTTGATTAAACACGAGGCGTGCTTTGATGTAGCTCAGCTTGGAGGATCCTCCGCCCTCACAGACAGCTCCTGGAATGGCTTGATGCAACAACAAAAAAAGCCAAAGCACACAAATCAAATCAAATCAAATGTATCCATCTGTTGGTGCAGCTTGGTGAGCTAATGCTGTGCTGTGAATAATTGCTTCGAACAAGACTTCCCACAGCTTTTCGCTCTCCATCACTCGCAGGACCCCAGGCCCACCGCCACCGCGACAAAAGCGGCCACGCCCCCGCAAAAAGCCCTTGCCGGTGACCTCTGCGGTGGCGTGTTTACAGTAAACTGAAACAGTGGGAGGTGTACCCCACTGAGGAGGGGCCTTTGTCCTGCAGCCTGCTCCCAGGAGACCCCAGCACGATGAATGAGCGGTGCGAGCGGCTAGAGTTACCGCTGGATGAAACGTATCAGCGCCGCCGATCGCAGCAGCCCAGGCCGCCGCCACGGCCGGATGGGAAAGCAGCAGGACTGCAGGTACCAGCTGTTGATCTAAAGTGAACTCTGATAAATAAGAAGAGATCAACATGATGTGAAATTGTGGCAATTATTTGATAGAAAATTAAGAATTTGTTTGAATTATTTTACCACGTGTATATATAAATATATATATATATATACTGTATACATATATACAGAAAGCAGCCCCTTGTGATGTCACAAAGAGCACCAAAACCCAACTACTACCTCTCCCGTTTTAGTAAAAACACCTCCAGCCAGGCGTCCCCATCCAAACATGCTGAAGGTCCAACAAAGTATCAGTTTCAGCAGGAGGCTGTCAACACAGGGCTAAATAACCTGGGCCGTGACGGGAAGTTGGCTTTGCGTGAACGTTGCATGGCGCCGAATAGTAGCAAAGTTTAAAGGGTTTAAATGCAGCCAATGGGAGGAAGAAGGAGAAGGGTCGTAGATATAATGCCCTCACCAGATAAGAAATATTTAATTACACCCGCTATATCACACTTTCCGCACAAAAAACATTGCTCATCTTGGCAGCGTATGTGAAACTGGAGATAGCGAGATAACGAGAGGAATGCCGGTGTTTATTATTGTAGCAGCTGAATCGTCTGAAAAATTGCCTCCACCTTCCCCAACCGCCAAGAGACGTTGCGTCGTCTCCGGGGCCTAATAGGAATCTGCAAGACGGAGCTTCTTCAGGGAAATTCCCAGGCGGTGCTGAAATCACAGGGCCCGTTGTCGCGTTATTACAGCCGTCCTGCAGCTGCGGGTCCGAGAGGAGCGCGGAGGGAATGTTTTTCTAGCGGTGGAACAACTGGAAGATTCAAAGGAAAAACACGGCGGGACGAGGATGATGCGCTGTGAATCGTATCTGAATTCAGTTCAGTCGATGAAAAAAAAATCTCCTCCGCTGAAGTCTGCCTGGATCATGGTATGCTGCTCACAGACCCGTTAAATTGACGAACATGTTTTTGTTCCAGCGGTTTTGACTCGTGCCCCGGCCTGTTTCGGCTTCCATATCTTGTGACTTTATTGTTGTCGGAAAAAACGTTTCGGTCATTTCGTGCTTTTCCGCACGAGCTGCCGAGAAGGAAAACAAAGGAAATCGGTTCAGGTCCCCTCGTTTTAGGCCACAACCCAAAATGCAAAATCATCCCCACTTGCCATTGACCAGCAGCTGCTTCCATTATTGTATATTACAGTTGAATTTTTCATCCAATCATATTTCAGCTACTCTGTGCTGTCAGGTTCTATGAAATCTGCCTTCAGGATCAAGCTTGCAGGCTCCTGTCTGCTGTTGGTGAATTGGACCACAGTCAGTCGTGATAGCCAATCAGATCTCGAGTCTGCGAGGCCAAGGCCAGCTTGAAGGTCTTACGCTGAACTGGCCGTGTACGCGTCCTGTGATTGGATAACACTGAGAGCCTGAAAGACTGAACTAAACCTGAGGATCTGTTAGCTGCTACAACGAACCCGCGATGGCCGACGGACAAGGTCGTGATTTATTTGCCGCATTATCTGCAATTTATAACGTAAATATCATGGCGCCTCGGAGCGGCAGCGGTGCCGACACGCTCAGTTGTCTTGCTGTTGCAACAATTATGAATCATCTGTTTGCTTTAATTTTCAATGAGCACTTTGTCGACTAATCTCTTCAAATTGCCTTCTATTTGTGAATCTTTGCGAGCTCATTGATTTTTAAATGCTCCTGAAATAAAGTGTTGCTCAGCTATCCTCTGTCAAGGTGGCCTAATGTCTGAGTGTGATTCTGTACGGATTCTCGATTCATGCTGTCATTCGGATGGTATTATGTGGCTTACTAATTCAGGCAGGACTAAGCATTGACGTCACCGACGGCCGTCATCGTCTCATCGTTCCGCCCAAAAAGGGTGTGAAAATCAGTTTGCTTGTGTTTGAAAGCGCCGCGTCACGTTTAAAAGGCGGTTAAAAATAGCCTCCTGATAAGCTGTTTCGTAACTGTACCTATAGTCATGGTCAGGAATGCTTCCTCGGGATATATTTGGCCGGTGAGGGTATTAATATAGAGAAATGTTCCGTTTCGCAAGCTTTCAGTCATCGAAAAGGCCCCCCGAAGGCTGCGAGCGAGGAGCGTCGGCTTGCAGGCGGCTGGAACTCGTCCTCCACCAATCGCCCGGCCTGGATGTTCGAATAAGCTGTGTGGTCTGTGTCTGAGCACATTAGCTTTCATAAGGGAGGAAAGTGGCTCTGAAAGTATGACAGGTATGATAAACCTTTTCTCCAAATGTAGTCCGGTTGGAATGCGCGCCTAAATAAAACACAGACGAACATGTTGCCACAGGTGACAAATAAAATAAACCGGTGAGGGCTTCTAATTTTTTTTTTCCCTTTTTTCTTTTCTTTCTTTCTTTCTTTCTTTTTCTTTTACAGTGAAAATGAAGAGGCTTCCATTCCAGGCAGCTCTGTGCAAAGTCATGGTCACTGTCACAGGCGCCGCCGCCAGGAACACCGGCGACTTTTTATTTATTTATTTTTTTACACGTCTGGATCTGATGATTTCATGTCGCGCCGCTTTTACTGTAAAACATCCAGCATGCAGCGGCGAAGGCGGCGGCGGCTCCTCTCTCTGGGTGGTGCGGCGCTGACACGATGCAGGGAGCCTCCAGCGCTCCCCCGCTCTCCCGCACGGTCGATATCGAGGCGCTTTGGACGGTGATTGCCAGGAATTGACCCTCAGCTGAGCCCCAACCCAACCCCCCCTCCCTCACACACTCACACACTTCTTGGCTACTGTTGCCGTAAGCCTGTGCAGATGTAGCACCTGGTGAACAGCATTTCACGTCTAGGCCTTGGTTGACGTTTGTCCTCCCTAAATCAGTGCACCTCATCCATCTACCAATGGACAGATGTAAAGTTGAGTCTCTGCCGGCTGAGCTTTACCTGCGCCGGCGTCACACATGCAACTGAAAGGTTGACTCGCCCGCAAAATCTTGCACGGGTGTTATCAGCCACTGAGGGCGGAGCCAAGCTCGGGGAAGTAGGCCAGCGTGCAGCAGGTGAGGAGGCTCCAGGCTACCAGCGCATTCCGCCGTCACTAGGCGTGCTCTCTCCTCTGGCACAGGACCGCTGGGACATTTGTGGATGTGGTAAGCAGAGAAAGCTTTTCCCCGACGGTGTCGCTGAGCTGTTGTCTTTTTTTTTTTTATATGATTTTTGCATTTGCTGCATTGTTGTCCTTTAAAACATATTAGTCCGTAGTTTCATTCACGGCATTTTAGTTTTTAAGTGATCTGCTTTGAATTTTCCAGGGTTTTTAATTGTTTGTATTTTAGCTCCGATTGTTGCTCTTGTTTTGCAGCACAGCAGCTGGGAGTGGCACGGGGGGCGGTCGAGGCAGAGCCCTGACCCTGAAATAATTCATACATATTTTTTTCACATCCCTGCAGCTACTGCCAAGCATCACGTGATTTAAAGAGAAATTAAAGGTTGACACAAGGGGATGAGGAGTGCGATTGCGTGTCGCCCAGCCAACCCCGCGCTCGGTGCCAGGAGGTGCATGAAAAGGTTTTTTTTTTCTTCTTCTTCTCTTCGCCGCTCCAAATCTGAACAGGGATTCTTCCAACCTGTCTGCGTGGGACTTTCCAGCGTGACTATAGCTACACTCATTAATCAGCCCTAAAAAGCCGTGTCAAACGGTATTTGTCACATTTTTATGATTCATTGCCTTGAGAGAGGAGCGGAGAATCTTTCCCCTGAAGCTGGGATTTCACCCGCAACAAGCAATTCAGAGGCAATTTGTTGCTTTGTCATGTATAGGCTGAGCACAGAGTGACGGATTGCCCGTCATATGGTTTGCTCTGTGTGTACGTGCGTGTGCGTGCGTGTATGCGTGCGTGTGTGTGTGTGTGTGCGCAGGAGTGAGGCTGCTGCTTTCCGTGCAGCCCTGATGAATGTTCCCGCAGATTATATCGTCAGATTATCTGCAGTCAGATTGCAGCCCCTCCCCCCCCCCTGGCGCTGACCAATCACAGATGAGCGAGCCGGGCTGCAGAGATGAGCCAGCAGAGATGAGTTCCTGAAGAGAGGAAGAGGGAGCGCTGTGGTACGACTGCCGCAGCGATGAGGAGATACTGTGTTTCTCAACTTGTGTCACACCCAAACAAAAAAAACAAATATCATTTATAAGACAAAATAAATTCACGTTGGCGACAAACGCTGGACGCAAATTCCCAGGATGGGCTGACATCACTTCGCTTTTATATCCTTTGCGTGTACGAGTGTTTGCAACGCACTGGAGGGCTTTTTCTTGAACATCATGCCGGTTACAAGAAGTAATACAACGTGATACATTTTCAACATTTTTGTCTTTTTTTTTTTTGTTGTTGACAACTCTAATAATCACAACATTTAATACATTTAACGAAACACACAGAACAAAAACTCACAACAAAACAACAATCAAGCATTGTCTAAGACCACAGAACATCTCACGATCTGCACATATTATGGTCTGACACCAGTTGGAAGACTCGTGCTGTGAGAGGTTGTCGACAAACCTTTACAAGCAGCTTCACACTGGACAGCAACTAACTGTAGCTCATCCATCCATCCATCCATCCATCCATCTTCAATACCTGCTCCGTCCTGCACTCAGGGTCAAGGCGGTCTGATGGAGCCTCTCCCAGCTGTCATAGGGCGAAGTTGCCAGTTCATTGCAGGGCCACACAGCATTCGCACTCGCACACACCTACAGACAATTTAGTAGTTCCCAATTGACCTCACATGCATGTTTTTGGACTGTGGGAGGAAGCCGGAGAACCCGGAGAGACCCCAGGCAGATACGGGGAGAACATGGGGAGAACTAACTGCACACATTGACTTTTAAATGCACAAACGTTCATCATGCCCAGCCCAGACTCTTAACCCCAGCAACCTTCCGTATCAACTCCTGTCACTATCACTGACGGAGTCAGAAAAGCTGCACAGACGCCGGCAGACAGAGCGAGGGGGGAGAACGAGACGTCTCCGCAGATTTGCGAGCCGGTGCTTTGAACCCGCGCGGGTCCTCCTCCTTTCCCACATGTCCTCTCAGAACCAATAAAAGTCTGGTCGACACCGAGGGGTCGTCGGAACGTGCCAGAGCGGAGGGAGAAAATGCAGTTTGACGCGAGGCAAAGTGTTTGAGTCTGGTTATTTTATCAGATTGTTTTGTTTTTTTTAATGGATGAGCAGAGGCGGGATAAAACAAATGGAATGTTCAAAAAGTTGCCAAGAGGCAATAAAAATGAAAACGCCTCGGCCTGAAACGGAGCTTAGCCCGGCCGCGGCTAATAGCGTTTGTCTGTCAGCAGCCACGGAAGACTTGCGGCGCTGAGTGACCGCTGGCAGCGACTCAAGCGAGTGACAAGGGCGATGGGGGCGGTTTGTGGGTTACGGTGGGAGAGGGGAGGAGTGCTCGGGAGGTTGTCGGTTCAAATCCCTGGAGAATTAAAGAAACAAAGGCTTTAAGATAACATCAGGCAGGCGGTGTGATGGGAGATTTTCTGGAGCGCTTCGGAGTCCAACTGTGGATGTTTGTGGTGCCGGGGTGGGGAGGAACAAATTGTTTCGATTTGATTTAATGTTTTTTTTTTTTCTCAAACTTACAGAGGCGTATTGCTGCTGAAACAACGCATATCGCCCCCTAGTGTTGAGGAGGAGGACACGTTCCTGTCAGTAAATCGACTTTCTTCAGTTTCATGTAAACTGTGACGAGGACAGATTAAACTTTGATATGTGATTAAAATACGATTAATCGATTACAAAGGTCATAGTTAATTTGATTAAGTTCCACCACTAGTAATTACATAAAACTGAGCGACCACCTTTTTTCCTTAGTATGACAGCGATACGCGTGTGTACAAGCTAACCAAATTTAACAAAGCGCTTATAGATGGAAAACGAAGCTTGTAATCCAATAGGCTTCTCCGATCTGGAATTTTCCAGTGCTCTTCATTGCAGTTTGAATCAAAAATGTATCGACACAAATATTTGACACCCTTCTCTAAAGTCTTTGTTGTTGTTGTCGTTGAGGGAACGAATCCATCTGGGAGCGCGGCCGCGCTACTTTGTTTTCAGTCGGGAGAGACAAAAGCGTCGAGCTCCTTCATCTCACAACCCTGTGGACAGTTGCCAGTTACGGCTTAAAGCCAGGGTGATGTAATGTTTATACAATATGGGAATATTTCACTCCCCTGTCAAAGCGGCATCTCACCTGCGTTTATTCAATCCCCAAAGAATCCTTGGCTGCCGCGGAGGTGCAGAGACAATGATTGTTCTGTCACCCGGCGAACGCAGGAGAGGTGGCGGCGGCGGCGGCGGTGGGCGGGGCCCCTCCACCCGGCCGTGGCCTCCGTCTGTTGACTGGCGCTTTTTGCGCGTCCATCTGGGAGAGATCGCAGAGAAAACATTTGTCGAGGGCAAGGCTTGTTGCATTCTAAGTCAGAAGGATTTGTTTTTTTTTTTCCCCAGGATGCACCGATGCCAATTTTTAACAGAATGGGTAGAGTACAAGTACTTGCATTTTGGTACTCACTGATGCCAATACTGAGTATTTAATAAAGTCATTACAGATTATAGAACTACCTTGATTTTTTATGCATTTTCTGCTATATATATATATATATATATATATATATACAACTGGTATCGGTGTTGTGGTATCCGTATGAGTACTCAACCCTGGTATCAGTATCGATACCCGATACTGGTATCGGTGTTCACTTTTTTTTTCCTTTTGCGAACAATAAATCGACACCTTCAAGGTTAAACGCACGTCACTGCTTTGTGCCTTCAACCGAAGTGTTTCCAGAGGGAGTCAAGTGTGAAACGACCGCAGTCGCTTCTCCTCCGAGTGGTTTTTCTAAGCACAGTTTGTTAGCGGTCGTGTTTTATTTTCGTTACGACCAGAACAGCACTAATTGTTTACACAATGCCAAGAAAGACCGAAAGTCCTCGAGTTCCGGAGCTTTTCAACACCGATGTGACTTGTTTTTTTTTTCTTTAATTCTCTGCCATGTCATCTTTTCCATGTGAGAGGCCGCTGCGTGAGCACAAATGAGCTAAAACAATATTGGAGTGATGTCACCGCTGGTGCATCGCTTGGCGGCAGTCCACTGGGTGCAGACAAGAGCGTTATCAGCTCCCAACAGTAACAGAGCGGCGGTGTAGCGATGCGGAGCCGCGATCTCCTGATATGACTTGATTCGCTGTGATCAAGCGGCGCTGCCTTTTCCCGTGCCAAAAGACAAGAGACACGCACGCACACACACACACACACACACACACACACACACACACGCACACACATACATAGACTCTCAGACAAACTGTAATGAGGTATCATCAACTGCTTCACGATTATCTTGCTACTCGCTGTCACTGTCGACAGTGTCAGCAACTGTAAAACCAATAAAATACTTTATAAAGTTGTTTTTTTTTATCTTTTTAACCAACATTTTACACCACGTTTTCAGTGACTTCACTATTTTTTCTTTTTTTTTTAAACTGGGGCTGCACGGGAAGGCTAGAGGAGCAGAGACTAAAGCAACAGGGTTAGCGTTAGCAGAGGCAAAACTGCGATCATCAGGCGACCGTTTCTAGTCAAGCTAGGCTATGGTTTAGTTCATTTACAATATGCATGTTTGTTACATATTAATACTTTGCATCTTCTACATCTACAAAAAGGACTGGGAATAAGCAGAGCTTATTCAACCCCACTCCACCCCCCTTTTCCCAGCGGTTACTAAGACATTTGTTCACTTCCTGTATTTATATCGCTGACCGATCATATAAGAAAAATACGAGTACATGCAATAACAGAGTTGACAGGTTGTTCGTAGATATTTCATTGTTTAAAATCTTGTCTTAATTATGTATAAATCGTGTAACAATTACAAATAGATGAACAATAAATACACAACGCTTAATACATAACATATTGGACAATACACCATGAACAGATAAATGTTCCACATGCCTTGAGTAGTAAAAGGCTTCAAGATGTTGTAATCAGACACTGCGGTTCAGAATTGTTCTTCCTTATACTTTGTAAACACTGTAACTGGCTCATGCAAGTGCACTGTTTAAGGTCTTTGCTCAATCCACATTTTACACACTGATACACTAATATACTACTATCTCTCTAAAAATCATTTCTCCTTTGTTTCTGAGAAGAATTGTCGGACGTTTTCTGCAGCAAGTGATTGTTTGCACATCATCTTAGCGAAGCAGAGCTGATGCAATGCGGCGCGCGCCGGGCCAGGCGGGGAACAGGTGTGGAGTGGGGTCGCTGCGTCATGTTTCTCGCTGCAGGCGGGACGGTGCCAAGTCCAAGCTCAGCCTTTATGTAATGCCCGAGAGGTGCAGTAGCGCCCAGTCCTGCGGTCCTGCTCAAAATCAAACCCGCCTTTGTTTAACGGCGCGGCGATCCGCAGCGTCCGCAGCGCTTCCTCGACGCGCGCAAGCTCCGCTCAGACGGGACGCGCCGTCAGGTAAACCCGATGCACCCGCAGTGTTTTGACAGACTCCAAGGTTACTGCGGTATTTGGACGCCGGGCGGAGCAAAGTGTTTTGATAAGCGCGATGCTGCGGCGCAAAATTAATGGCACATTGTTGAAGCTGGTGAAGAGTTCACAGTTCAGCCAAGGCCCAAAGCTGCAGTCTGGGCATTTTTTCATTTTCGCTAATGTGAATATGTGACAGGTCAGTTTTATTGATGGCGCTGATCGAAGTTCTCAGAAGCCGTTGCAACGTCTGGTGGTCAAAGACTTTCTGCGAAGTGTCAAAATCTAAACGCAACTCCCACTTCACTTCCGCAGAGTCTCTGCAAGAAGTTTAAGGAGTCGAAACAAACTGTGGAAGGGTCGTTTGTTGTCTTTTTTTTCTAAAGGTGGCAGCAAAATCTCCTGAAGCGATGTTGAATATTTGAAATGCGGATAAGAAAAACACAGTTGCTCAATCGCTGTTTCCCTTCAGTGATGTTACGCGACAAAAAATGCACAAAAAACACAAACTTTTTCTCAGCTGTCTTCCTCCAGCTGTTTCTGAGAAGCGTGCAGTTGAACTCGTACATTTTTGTCAGGTGCGTTTGCGACTGCACTCGCTGTGAATGAGTTTCTGCAACATACAATAGACGTGATTGGAGCCCCTTGAACGTGACAGCGGCTGCTTGTGAGGGATTTTCTGCTGATTTTCTTCCTGACTATTCCAACGACTGCAAATTTCAAATCTATTTTACAACACTGACAACTCATCGGTTGTGACCTATTATCGGGCAGGTGCATTCTGCCACCTTGAAGCCCAAGCACAGCCAGTTATTTCCACCTGTTCGCTGCTCCTCGCAGGTCCAAACTGTCTTAGAAGAACCTGAATCTTTGCTTCTTGATTCCTTTCTCGCGTGCGTGCGTGCGTCCAAAGAGGAGCAGTCGCTGATGAGCAGAGAATGAAAACACGACGGTGAACGCCCGTTTGTTTTGCTTCGCGACCTCGTCCCCCACCACAACCCCCCCCCCCCCCCCAATCCCCCACTCCCTCTTGTGTGTCTGCCGATGATCTGTCGGCGAGAAGAGCAGCACATGTTGCCGCTGTCAGTGGACGCACATGTGCAATGTCACTGTCAAATAGTCAGGAGCTGCCCAACACCTCACTGCCTCGGCCCTGCAACCGCCCTCGAGACACACACACACACACACACACGCGCACGCACAGAGCATCGTGACTCCCTACAGCAGGACAACGGCTCAGCTCGTCTCCTGACGATCAAAACCTTCTGCATTTTTCCCCGAATTAATAATTCGTAATTGATTGATAGCAACTGCACAATGCTGAATGTGGGTTACGCAGCTCTGTCAAGCAGCTACATGTTGAGTTTTTTTTTTTTTTTTTTTTTGCCCCGCTGCGATATCACAGTCAACACGGCTGATTGAATGCTAAAAGGCCTTGCCAAACACGCCTGGAGAAGGACCAAACACAGCACTGGAGCGCAGGCCCGCGCCAGGCGAAGGTCAGTTTTGACAGAAGAAGATGCACAACGCTTTTTCTCGCAAAGCTTTGCCTGCCGTTGGCCCTGGAAGTCAGCCGTCTCAAAGGTGCCGGTGTGAAAACAGTCGCAAGCGGTGGCGGCTCGCAATCGCCAAAACGGCTAACGTCTGCTAGCGGCTATTCAGAGCCATTGTGAAGCACCTGAACGAGCGTTCCGCCCCCTGAAAAGAATCCAGGGGGCGGTACGCTCGTTTCTGTGAACGGATGGAGTTTTATCAGTCACCAGACACCAGGTTAGATCTTGTGTTTTGCAATTGGAAATCAGAATGGACCTGCGTTTACAGAATGATGAAGAGAAACTTTCATGGGGGAGCACAGTGGCTGTATGTTTTTGTGGAGGATGACAGCAGTTCAAAGGTTTTCTGATTGTTAGATAGTCATTTCACATTAGTTTAAAAACTGAAAAAATAACAACTAAAATGTTTAAAATGCATGTAAACATGTTAACCAAAACACCTAAACATCCCCTGCATGCATGCAGACCAGCTGGATGAGAACAGATTGGATCTTGACGTTCCAGTCCTGCACTAAAGTTTCTTCTCTAAGATTTGACCCTAAAATCAAGCAGCATTTAACAGGAGAAGAGGGGCCAACAATTGCAGAAGACTTCAAATATAAAACACATGGCTGACACACAACAAGTCCCAACAACAGGGAGATGGAGATGGAGTCAGGCGTGCAGTCTGGTTAACCACACCAGGCACGATCAGCCACGCTAGGACCATGGCTCGACCACCGCGTGCATGAAAGCCTGCTCGGTGTCAATGAAAGGTCACTTTGAAAAATAAGAAGGAACCCACCCAACTGACCCTTTGTACGTGGGTTGGTTGGGACGTAAGGTTGTGCTTATCTCTCCGTCCGTCCCACACGCTCAGCCTGAGAGTGGATGCGTGTCTCCGTTGAACCACGCATCCACCGTCCAATCGCAGTGCGACCTTTCACACCCACCTACTCCTGACATTAGCAACTACAATGAAGCCTCCTACCAATGCAAACGATGCTCACCTTTACTATCCCAAAGCATCCCACTCACTGGGCCCGACGCCAGAGGACTTCTGCTGACCGAACGACCCCAGCCGGCCCTGACGCATCGTCCGCTAGACGGGACCAAAGGTCAGAGAGGGCACACTTGAAAAAAGACTAAATATATATATGTATATATATACTGTATATATACATATATACATACACACACACATACACACATACATATAAATATCTATATAATAAAAAAGAAGGACAGCCTGGTTGGGGTTGGGAGATTTCTCCTTGTCTCTTGACAAATTCTATAGACCCATCAGATGTGGATCTAGGAAGTAGTAAAGTACTGATACCTGAAAAATAAGTACAGCAACAGAGTATTTGTACTTCATAACCTCCCACCTTTGTAAGCGTCAAATAAAAGAGATGCAAAACATCTCGACTACGACGACTACTACTACTATTTCTAGTACCACCACTACTACCACTACCACCACTACTACTACTACTACTACTGCTACTACAACTACTACTACTACAACTACTACTACTACCACTACTACTACTACAGCAGCCTCATGTTCCTTGTCCTCCTCCTGGAGCTCTCCGACAGTGATTAATGGCTGGGAAACGGAGGTAATGTTGCCGCACTGGAATGCACATTACAGCGAGATTCTCGCACCCCTACGAAAATTCCACCGCGCCGATGATTCGTTTCTTCTTCTCCTTCTTCTTCCTCTTCTTCTACTTCTTTTCTCCCCCCTCGCCCCCTCCCCTCCTCCCCAAACGACAGACTTAAAATACGCCTGGAATCTGCATTAATTCATGTTTAAAAGCACAGGGAGGACTCACAAGCTCACTGTTTAGAAAAAGATCTTTTTTTTCCCTCGAATGTGTTGCATCTGTTCCTCATCCCTCCCCCCCCCCCCCCTGCCCTCCCTCTTTACGTTCACTTCTTCTTCTTCTTCTTCTCCTTCTTCTTCTTTGCCTTTCCTCTGTCCATTTAAAGGCAGCCGAGCAAACACGGCGTCTTTCATGTGCATGCTTTTAGGCCACTGCTCTGGGCCTATCCATCTCATAAATGTTGACGACGCTTCACGGACCGCCGGGTCACATGGGGAGGAGTGAGCGAGAGGGAGAGGGAGAGAGAGAGGGAGGGAGGAGAGAGAGAGAGAGAGAGAGAGGAGAGAGAGAGAGAGAGAGAGAGAGAGAGAGAGAGAGAGAGAGAGAGAGAGGAGCCCGGAGTGGCAGTGCAGTCAGCGGAGGAGACTCCTGACTCAAAGTTTCTGACTTTTTATGTCATTTTTATTCAATTTCATAACCCCTCCCCCCGCCCCCATCCCTCCCACCCCCCCAACCCCCCCAACCCGCTTCACTTTGGCTTCTCGCTCCTCTAATTTGCACGGGCTGCTGCTATTAGTCTCTGTTCTACATCTGCGAATAAACAAACTAAGCTGCTCGGTGATGAATGGTAATGCCCCGAGCGTTGTCCGCCGATCCCCGCTGTCTGGTGTTAATTAGCACTCGGGGGGTGAGGCTGACCATGACGTGATGCCGGCTCTGATGTCATGGAGTCCAGCGACCTCGCAGGTCAGACGCCACATTGCACGCCGTGGCTTTGATGCTCAGAAATACTGAGTCATTTGTTATAGTCCCGAGGTGGCATATTCCGTCTCATCTTTCCCGAGCGGGAGACGCCTGCGGGGAACTGGGAAAAAAAAGGGAAGGTTCGATTTGCCAAGATGTTTTTTTGGCCCTGACAGGTTGCAGAAGTGTGATTTTTTTTTTTTTCTTTCTGTGCAGAAAACAAGGATGACGGTCGTCACAACAGAGCAGTGATCGGGTCTCCATCCTCCTGTAAAATCACTGTACCTCGCAGGGGGCAGTCGGTGGTTTCAACCATTAAACTATCAACTGTTTGAGTGGAGTCAGCGGGTGAGGTCGGCGTAGAGGTCAGCTGAGTGGAGGTTGGGAGCCGGGCCGATACGTTTTTGATTTTGTCCCGCAGGTGTGGCGTGGCTCCATAAGAAGCGTTCTTGAGAACTGGTTGAATTTTTACAACATCCTCCTTTTCATTTAAACTTATTCCAAGAGACAAAGTGCTTGCAGCTGTTGAACGCCGCCGTGCTGAACCGGAGGAAGAAAAAAAAAAACAACCTAAAAACAAAACAAAACATCTCGAGCCTCTGCCAGCGAGCCAGCACATATCTCGCCTTCAAAGTATTCGTAGCAGCGCTGGGGTTTTTTTTCTTTTCTTTTTTTTCCACTCAGGTGTCTCTGCAGCGACGGCACCACCGTCTCTGCTGCTGCTGCTGCTGCTGCTGGCAACTCGGCAAGTCGTGTGTCAGTCAGACGGGTGAAAACAAGTTGGATGGAGAGCGCAAAGTGGGCGTCGGCTCACCATGTAGGACGCCGCGGCCTGATTGTGAGGCCAGCGTACAGTGGACATATCTCTATTTCTTTGAAATGTACCATTATGATGTGAAGGCAAACATTTGAAATTTTTGGGGAACTTGCAGTTTAAAAAAAAAAAATCATATATTGTGAAATTCACCCTAAATTTGCTGTCAGTGAAATCCCTGGAAAAATGAGAAAACTCCATCCTTTCATCAGAAACTCACGGTTCTGTAAATTGGCCCGTTATGATGTCACATTGATCTCCTCTGTACAGTTTGGCCTTCAGCCACTGCCTTCACACTGCAACTCCAACCCAAAAAAACATCAAAATCAACCTGCCGGCATGTTAAACTCGCCAATCAAACGGCCGATTCTATATCGTCCGACGGGCCACCGCAGCATCACCACAGAAATATGTTAATATTTTCCTTAGCACGAGGCAAATACTTCATCCACCCAGGTTTTTTTGTTTTTTTTTTCTTTTTGGATATGGCAGCCGAGGCTCAGGTGTCAAGTTCAGGGAGGAAAGATAAATGAAGACACGGCGTGTCTGACAGCTTTTAACGTTTCTGGCTCATATTGTACTGCGGCGGGGTTTTCTCACACTGACGGACCATCAGGCGATAATGAGGACGAGAAAATGTTCTCATGTCAGATTTGTTTTATTGGTGCGGGACGGTGAGCTGCAGCGGGCGAGCTAGCTGACAGACACACACGGAATTGAAAGGTTCCTATCTGGACCGGTTTCGTTCGGCCTGACTGCGACTGGGCCTTGGTTATGGAGGAGGAAGAGGCGGGGCTAGAGCCGGGGTTTGGGCGGTGACCAAAACAGGAGTTGCTGCTAAGATCGAAACGATGACGGCGACGGTAAAGGCCTGTCTGATCGGAAGTGGACAACACCTCAGCGAAATGGGAGCAAAGAACTGGAAAGCACTGCAGGAATTTATTTACTCCCAACTGGCTTCAAACACAGGTTCAAAAGGTTTTTAGTCCGTAATAAGGAAGAAAGGCTATAGTGTCTTTATACATACATATATACATATATGTATATATATATAAATGTGTGTGTGTGTGTGTGTATATATATGTATATATATACTGTATATATATGTATATATACATATACATATATATATATATATATCCATTCAAGAGGCCTAGATGGAATGTTGTCTTTTTCCAAGTGAGGGCTTAATCCCAGAATAGCAGCGCGCGTGTGAAGAAAGTGACTGTGTGATGATACCTCAGTGATGCCTGAGCTTCCAAACATACCAATCCTGCCTTGTAAATCACATGATCCCATGTGGAAAAAACTCGCAGCCGAAACTTCACATTAATTGTGCGTCTGTTGTGGGGAAAGAACAAGGTCTCAGTGTGCAACAACAGCTATGACATCATCTCTTCTCCTGGCCTCTCTCTCGCAAAACCCTCATTTCAAAAAATAGAAAAAAACATATATTCACAGAATAATAAAAGAGATATATCTAAAAGTAATAAGGCCAGAAGTACTGGGAAGGAGGGGGTCAGAGGTCAGAACAGTCACATGGCCAAACAGATACAAAGTTGCGGAATCGAAACAAATCATTAGGACATCCTCTGCGGCAGTGTTCCTCCTCTCTCTCCGCCGTCCCGTTGGTGATAGAGCCGCTGATTTAAACCCTCTGACGGCTGCGGCACCAATTAGCTCGGTGTACATTTACACGTTCGCCGAGTCTCACGGACACTCGTACATCATGCTGACTGGAGTGGGAGCCGTTTGGCCCGAAGCGGCGTGAATGAATTATAACGGTTTCCAGCGCTAACCTGCGGGGCCCCCGTGTTTTGGAGATGAATCAAGCGGCTGCGCGGACAAATCACCTGGTGCTCACCTCCAAATCCATACATCTCTCCGGCTCGGCAGGGTGACGTCGCGCAATCAATTTTGTGGGACGGAAACAGAACCGGAGTGATGATGATGAGTGGCCTGGGTTTATGAAAATTATTTCTGTGATTGAAATGATATTCTCCCACTTAAAGATAAACTCTGAGCCAGCGCGTGCGTACGTACGCGTGCGTGTGTGTGTGCGTGAAAATGTCCTGCAAATTTTTTTTTCAGTGATGTTTACATTAGACAGAATGTATTCAATCAAAATTTGGTGATTTGCTCAACACACAGAACTCATATCTATCTATCTATCTATCTATCTATCTATCTATCTATCTATCTATCTTGTCTTTAAATGGAACTTTGTTGATTTCATTGCTGGATCGATGCATTTATATACACTTGTTTTTTTGTAGTTTTGGCTTTTTTTCACAAATTTGCGAATAGCAATAAAAACCACTAAACAAGATTAATTTCACCCCAATCAACTTGATTTTATTCTCTCTAAATACTGTGTACTTTGTGCAGACACATAAAGCAGAGATTCTGCTACAGTATCTGCTGGATGCTGCAGCTCAACTTCTGCTATGATGCAAAATCAACTGCAATCCATCATTCTCAGTTTTTGGATTATTATTTTTTTTGTCAATTTTGAACAAGACTGAACCATGTAGCCATGATGGGGATGACCCAGGTCCAGAAGGTACGTTCAGCTGGGAAAAACGTGCCAAGCCGCCTGCTCAAAGTTGTGCTCCTGCACAAGGTTTTGCCTTGTCCGGTATGTGACCCTCTTGATACCAGGTGCTTGCTGTCTTTTAAAACTCTCCTACCTCCGAGTCTGTTTGTGCCGCGTCGAGGAGAAATACGATACTCCTAATGAGAAGTGAAGGTTTTTTGTTTTTTTCTCTCCAGCCTATTTTTGTCAGAGGCTGAAACACAAGTTTAAAGCTCCCGCCTTTAAAGGGACGGCGCTGAAATGTGTTTTTCCCTCCAAAGAATTTCCTCTCTTGGCTGCTTTCTTGCGATTTTTCTTCCTTATTAACTGGCTGTCCGCTTCTCTAAAGTCAAATCCCCGGCTACTTGTGAGGCATGACGCTGCGAGCGCCCGTCATCGGGCCGCTCTGGCACATGATGCCGAGCAGAGTAATCAGAGGGCGATGTTGAGACGACGCCTCGGGACATCATGCGGGATAAAGACGGGGCGGACAGAAAAGCTTCAAGCCGGCGCGCGGCAAAACATCTTGCTCTTCCCCAACCAAGTGTTCTTTGTTCTTTTATTTTCCTCCTCTGAACTATTTGCTAATGAGGACTTGGGGTCAGTGTAATTGTTGCAGGAAACACTGCGCTGATCAGAGGTGCAATTTGAGGGAAAATGAGGTTCTGTCGGATGACCTCATCGCTTTGGTTGGGCAGGCCGAGCCCCAAGGCTTTTCTGATTTGTCTTCTTGGGTCAACAGAATCGCATATGTGTTTGTGCGTGTGTGCGAGTGTGTGTGTGTGTTGCAGACTCCAGTGAAGTCACCACTGGGAAAAGATGCCAGTGAGGATGAGACTGGGTGAGGAGCTGAGATGATTAGACCACCTACAGATGATTCGGGGGGCTTTAGTTGATTTTGAGCGGGCTGACTCCTCCGCCTTATCAAAGGTCTCGCAGCAGGAGTGCTGATTAGAGGCCTCTGATTAAACAGGAATGCAGCCTGGTTTGTATTTAATTGATGGAGGGTGAGTTAATGCAACAGCCGCGCTGCGTGTAAAGAGCAGCAATTTGGAATGCGATCAACTCCCGAGAGCAGAGCTGGAAAATCAGAGATGAGCAACGCTTGATCACGCGACACAAAGCCGAGGAGCTCCGGCTTAAAAGCCGTGATGTCATCCCCCAAGTAACTGAGGAAACTCCCTCGGCAAAACAAATAACTGCATACCTTGGGACGACCTGCTCGGTTTCAAGAGAGCAGAATCAGATGTTGATGAAGACATCTCAGCGCTCTGTTGTGACTTGAGAGCCAAAAAAGTCAAAAAGATCCTTTTTCTGGTTAGGGAACCTTGTTCTGGGATATTTCACTCACCCGTGAGATTCATTCAGATGAGGAGGGTCAAGATAATTGGATGGATCTTCTCTCTGTTTGCTCACTGCGGTCCAGTTTTCTTCGCTGCCAGTTCAGTGAGTTAGTGATCGCCTGTGTTGCATTGGTGGAACCAATGGTAAACCTTCACTGAAGCCAAACAGGAGCAGAGAAAAGAAAAACTCGAGTGCAGCTCTTCACTCTTCTTCTAATGAGGAAATGTTGTCAAGTTCTGATCAAACAGCAGCATCCATCCTTTTCAAGTTAGCAGTAGGTTGCTAGCAGGCTTTAGCTCCGCCTCCCTCGCCCTAGTGGATGTTGACTGGTCGACTTTACTGACTTACCGATTTGCAATATTTCGCACTTTGTCTCTCTCTCTCTCTGACTCAGATGCTTTGCAAAGTTTTGCAGCATGTGTTCCCTGGCTGCAGATCCCGCCCCTTTCATCTTAGAGGGCGCTGATTGGTCTGGTCCATACTGCGACCGGGTGGAAATGATTCAGCTCGGAGCTTTTCAAGACGGCTGACTGAATTCAGACTTTTTGAAATCTGCCGCTTTGCACGCTTGAACGAAAACGATTTGGGTGAAAAGCCAAGAACTTTGAGTCGAGTGCATTCGATCGCAGCTCTCTAATTTCCAACATGTGTTTCCGTTGACAAATGAGAGAAGATCCACGGTGGAGCTTTGAGTCCCGCTTGGTCTCGGGGGTCTTTACCGAGCGGAAGAGCGGATGCCTCGAAGCGCGGACAGAAGAACCCGCGAGTCCCACGCGGGGGCAGCGCGTCTCCTTTAATCGCATCATGTTTGATCCACCCACCCACCCATCGGAAAATTAAAAGGCCCGCGCTCATAAATCCTCCATTAGCTGAAAGAATGTGCGCACTTGTCCTCGGCCAACCGCCGCTCCTCCCACTGTTCCCAGCTGTTGGGCCATCGGAGCCCTGCGGTGCAGACAATAGGAGCACTCAGTCTGACTCCAGGTCAGCCTTTGCGGTGAGTGTAAATTCCGGTCAAATAAAGGAACAGCGATCAGGGTTCAGGTGCTCAGACGTCGGATGTGGCGATTGTGGGATCCGGAGATTTTTTTTTTTCCTCCAAAAGGGAAGTTTAGCCGCTGCGATTGCTTGCGGACTTGCACGCTTTTAGTCACAAGCTGTAAAAAGCTGAAGTACAGACATATTCCAGCGCCTCATTGGGCCTGGAAAAAAAAGAAGGAGAAGAAAAAGATGAAGTCTTTTGAAGTGACGCTGATATCTGGTTCCAGCTGCCACCGGCGACGTGCACAGCCGCTTCTTCAGATTTAAGCGCATCGTTTTAATTTCCCTGCAGCCAAACACATGTGTCTTTTCTGATCTTGCGACCGTCTCGTAGCCGAACATTGTTTGTAACCGCTGCCTCATCTTGGCCCATTTTTTTTGGGTTTTACTGTTTTTGTGGTTTGCAGCTTTACTGGAGAGGATTTGCTTTGTTTCAGAACTTTTCTTAGAATCCTAAAAGACGACACCCCCAGACGGCTGCCGGCTCCTCCCACCGCTTACTTCTATCGCCTGCTGCAAGCAAATTATTAAATAGAAAATGAAATGCAAAATCGTGTGCCAAAAAGTGCGGTGGTGGGAACAAGCCCTTTGTGATGTCATATAATGGTGCTGATACCGCTGTCTGGGTCTACTCGGGTTTTGTTTCCACTTCCTGACTTGGACTGGAATGTCCAACAAAACGTCATTTTTATCAGGAAGCTGTAAACAGAGGGCTAAATGTTGTTGTAGATGTCTTCTGGACATCAAGAGAATTTCTTTTGGATGATTGCTTGTACAAAGCTACTCCACTGGGTACCAACGAGCAAGGTGACCAAACATGAGAAATGTCACGCAGCCCAAACCAGAAGATTCTCTCGTGGAGCGGATTCGCTCTCAGCCGCGACAACCGATCCAAAGCACAGAAACGCGTCTGTTTCCACGTCTCAACGCTGAACAAACAGGCAAAACCCCGAGAGCCGCCAAAACTTGATCCCCCTAATCTCTGGGCCTACATCACAGACGAGGAAGCAGCCAGACAAACCCCACCTCTCGCGGGGCCGACCCCACCCAGCCCCAAAGCCAAGGGCAAGCAACGCAGCACACCTTTGACTGCAGACAGCAAACAGGAAGGAGGTCTGCGTTTCGCGAAAAAAAAAAAAAAAAAGGCTAGCGCCGGCACTCGAGGCTTGGCTAGAGTCAACAGCTCCGCTTTTTATACAGTAAACACTCGTCAAACATCGGCGGAGCGATGCCGCCGAGATTATCGGGAAGATTTGAGACACCTCGGGATTTAGCCACGAGTTCCTCACTTTGATCTCCCGCTGCTTAGCGTTTCATTCCCCCGTAATTACTTTAAGCAGCCGTTTTTCTTTGGGTTAGCCTGAAAAAGCGTGTACGTACGCACGGCCCTTTTTTTTCTTTATTTAACCAGGACTCAGTGAACAGGAAGTGGGTTTCCACTGGGGGCGGGGCAGTTGTGCGGTTCAGGTAGAGGGTAAAAGTTTACGTCAGTCGGCCTCGGAGTGCTTTTGTCTTTCATTCTGTACACGGTGGAGAACAATAGAATGATACCTTTGGATAAGTCTTGAGGCTTTTTTGACTCTTTGATGTTCCAAGTTGCCCGAATGTTCTTCAATAGTTGCCGCTCAACCGTCTACAAAAGCTTGAGCTCTACGTGGTTTGTTGGAAGCACATTTATTATTCCTTCCCTGAGTTTCTGCTTTTCAAGAGTATGACTTTAATGTGGTTTGCGAATTTAAACGATATCTCGAATTATGATCTTCTAAATTTGTCTCAAGTAAACTTGCAAAGAAAAGATGAAATTTTCACAGCTCTTCCACGGTCCTTAGTTCCACTTCATTTTTTGCTGACACAAATGCAACACAGCATGCCCTGACAATCTAAACACATCATCGTTTTTCCATTCATCTTAATAAGTGTTCATGGGTTTTACAGCCTGTGACATGTTGCACAACACTGTAGCGCTGTGCAGCAGCTACTGGCCCTTTTGTCCAGAAGCATCCGTGAATGTTATCGGGCCACTTTGTTGCAAAAACACGCCACTAATCCGCCGCGCATCAGTGAGAGTGAGCGTCACCGAGACGACTCGAGCAGATAGCCCCGCTTCCTCCAGGGGGCGGCGACGCGGGAGTGTTTCGACCATCTCGGCAGTCGCATGCTAGCGAAGGAGATGGCAGAGATAGATGAAAGAGCGCCAGCATGTGTGGCTGGAAGATGAGACGGAGGCAAAGTCTCCAAAACAATTCCATTATTGACAGAGTGAGTGCAGGCAATAAGGGCCCAGTCTTGTGGGTCCTCATCAAAGATCCTCGCAGGAGGCGAAAAATGGAGAAGGATAAAAAGAGAAGGGGAAGTAAAGCAGCAGAGAGCCGGAGATCATTCTGGGAAATCAAAGGGTCGCCATCATTCTCACACACGCAAAAAAAAAAAAGCTCGCGGCAGTCTCACGGGGCGGCGCGCTGCTTTGATGTGCATTTATCTGGATGTCGTGTCGCCGCATCGCAGGTCTTCTGTGTTCTGGCTGCAGTCGGTCGGAGGGGTTTTGGGGATTACGCTGAAAAATGTCCGGGGAAAAAACAAATGCAAAAGCAAATGGTTCCATGCAACAAAACACATTTTAGAGACTTTAGGAGACTTTTAGTATCAGTGTTAAATTGCTTTGCCTTAAAGGCACCGTGTGTAAGATTCAGTGCCATCTAATGGTTTGGAAAATGTATTGCAAGCATTTTAATTAATACAACAGAAACTGGCTTTCTGGGAAAAGTCCAGCTTGGTGTGATGTTGGTGTCAAATTGGTAAAGCAGGAGAACCACAGTATGTGTTATACATATTTAAAAACAGTTTGGTACTTTCTATGTAATGACAATAGGGCCATCTAGTTGTTACACGCTTGACCTTTAACACTTTTAATTTGTTGACCACCTGGTGGCGTAGCTCTAACTATTTCTCCTAATCTTCAGTCCAACCGATTTGCTGGAGACAATTTTTTTATTTCCTCTGTTCCGTCACAGAATGTTCCAGCCTCAGGAAGTCTTGGAATGTGCATAGACATTATCTTCGCTAAAAGCTTGAAAAATGGCCAAAACCTTTTGTGCACGATTTTGGACACTCCCACTTCTTGACAAAAAGGTTTTCCAACACGCTAATTGCACGTTTCTACCATGCCAAAGACGTACAGACAAACCGCTGGGGAGTCATTCTGCCTGCAAATGCCATGTTCGGCAGATAACATTCAACAGATTTTTATTCAGTGCACCCCAAAAAAACAAAACAAACACAGGCAAAAAAAAAAAAAAAAAACGCCACATTGTTCGGACCCTGATGCGGACGCTCTCTAACAACGGCACTCATCCTGCCTGCATCCCTCCTCCAGAGTCAGACGAGGCTTCCTCTCGGCCCCCAGGTTTTTGTTGCGCATTCGCCCTCATTCTCTTAAATGGCCATGAAGATAAGATGCCTGCGCGATAAGTCAGCATGCACCTCCCTGCGCACAGCAGATAGACGGGGAGACAAGAGGAGCAAGTGTGGCTTCTCCTCTCTCAGGGTCTTGAATTTCAAAGAGAGATCAGTGTGGGCAGGCGGAAAAAAAGAAAAACCCAGAGAGGCTTCGAATGCAAACAATAAAATATCAGCCAGAGTCGGGATTGTACTTTTCTTCTTCTTCTTTGTTATCATCCACGGCAATAAAAGCTGCTTCAGCTCGTTTTCAAATGGTTCTTAACAAAAGTACAGAGAAAAATGAATTTCTTCTTGGTTATGAGAGCGAAGATAATGAGCGCATGCAACAAATCACCTTATCTTTGCATGGAAGTGTGTGTGTGTGTGTTTGCGTGTGTGTGCTTGTGTGCATGCATGTGGGTGTGTGTCTTCGATGGAGAAAGACAGTGACTGCTGACAGCTTTTAGGGAGTTCGAGGGAATTACTCATTTTGTAGATGTGATGCTGAAACAGTTTCAGACTCTCTGCCTTGTTCAAGGCTAAGTGCCCACACACCAGCTCTTGGGAAAAGAGAGGGTGTTCCAAATTGCACCCTTCCAGTAGTATGCCTTGATGCAGTACCCCTGCTGTGTGGTGCGTTCACCTCCTTTAATTGCACCCATCCAACTCGCCTTTCTAATTATTTTGTCTACTTCTAATTTTTCTTCTTGGCCTTTTAACTGCATTGTAAAGTTGCTCTGCCACTGGGACATTCAAATTGTGTTTCAGGGTTCACATAACACTGCTGCAAACCATCATTATTATTATTATTATTTGCTGAAAGTTTCTATTGAGTGCGGAAAAGAAATCTACACGTCCACTATCGCTGTCCCTGGATGATCCTGACGTGGCCATAAGGGGGCAGCGATCGTCACGGATCGCAGCCTTCTTGCGTTGGCATTTGTGGCATATGCACACACACTTCACAGGCCTGCGCACACAAACTGGCCTCCACAAAGCTACACGCACACACAGACACGCACACACAAGCCAGTAATGAAAATTCAGTCAAAGCTCCATTGTGCCCCATTAATAAGATTTAATACAGAGCTTTTTTTCTGTCTTCTGACACCGACAGGCCAAATTGTTCTCGTTGGCAAACTTCGTCTCACCTCAGCTTCTCTCAACCTTGTCATTCACAATTTGGCCTCTAGCTTATCTAAACTGGGAACTGCAGCTTCCAACAGGCCGGGACGGTGAACCGTGTGCTTTGTAGGTGTACCTACTGATATGTGAAAGTTCAACCACCAAAGCAATTTAGGAATCACCATCATTGCCCAAGCTGTATGTAATGTATATTGCATTGTTGGTGTAAAATAAACTAACTTTGATACTTTGAGTGAAAAACTGTCAGCAAGCAAAGTTGGTGCACAAAACGGATCTAACTGTGTGTGATCTGACATCTAAGAAACCAATGATGTTTTTGGACCTGTTTGAAATATTACCACAATTTTATTTCTGGCATTTTTTTTTTTTTTTTTTTTTGCTCATTTTCAACCAAGTTTTTCAGTCGCTTTAGTTGGTTAAATTTTTTAGACTTCTTTCATTTTTCATGAACGTTTCAATCATTTTCTGCGCATTTTGTATGACACTGCATTCTGTTTGTATTTAATAAGATCAGGGGTGGCCAAACTTTATTTGCAACGGGCCACATGACAAATCTGCATTGTGTCGGAGGCACGCTATCGCTGTCGCGATATGCTAATGTGTCAGCAAAGTTTCGTTGGGGGTGGGGGGTGATTTATGAATGCCTTCATGCGGGCCGGACAGAGACACGCAGCGGGCCGGATGTGGCCCGCGGGCTGTAGTTTGGCGATGCCTGATTTAGATCATTGACCAATATAAAAAAAAGGTATTTCTACGTAGTTATCTCACTTCTTCTTCCTCTCAAGGCTCTGTGCATGTTCTTTCCCCCCTCTGACCGTGTGCATTTTTATCCTGCAGCCGTGGAAGTTAGTTGTGGAAGTTAGCTGTGGAAGTTAGCTGTGGAAGTTAGCTGTGGAAGGTGGCGGTGGGGGTGGGTTGGATTGTTTAGGTTTGGTGCCAGGGGGAGGCCCTGAGGGCTTGCCCTACATCATCCATTATGCCCTCGCCCATCAGGCGGCGCGAGATGTACCCCTCTGGAGCCGCTCCAAGAGGGCTCTCGTCATTAGCTTGCCACTTGGCGGCCAATTGCTGGAGCAAAAAGAGACAAAAGCTGCAGCCCACCCCTGCATGCTCTGATTGCTCCGAGAGAGAGAGAGAGAGAGAGAGAGAGAGAGAGAGAGAGAGGAAGAGGGGCTGGGGGTGGAGGTTGGGGGTGACGGGCCTCTCTTTGGCACTGGGGCTCTAGTAGCTGGGTGCTTGTTTGGTTGGTTTTGGCACAGCAGGGAGGTAAACGGGGTCTCCATCAGCTCAGTAAAGCCACACGCTGGACGCCCAGCAGCTGAGTTTCCATGAAATGTCAAGAGAATTAAAAAAAAAAAAAAAAAAAACATGGTGGAAAAAAAAATGTCTCCAATGAAGTGATTTGGTCCCAATCAATGAGGGTGTGTAAAGCATAGTGATGACACATCACGCCGAGATCTGGCTGCAGGGAGAAGCAGAGGTGAACAAAAGCAGCAGGAGATGGACAGAGAGAGGATTGCAGGAGCAGCTGTCATCTGGTCCACTTGTAATTACTCCTGTAGGTCAGCTGGCACCGGCCAATAGGAACGCTGCTCTTGGACCAGGACACTAGTCATGTCAGTCTGACGCAGCTCACTGCTCACGTCAGCTGATGTTTATCCCGCAAAACCTGTTTCCTATCAACATTTTTTGCATTTGGATCATTTTCCAAAAGCAATTTTTTGTTACTCTTTATTATTTTAAGTGACGTTTAAAAACTTTACCCTAATCTTGCTCAACATTTCATGGAAACTCAACTGTTGACAGTCGCATGATCACGACAGACTGCATTCGAAGAGTCAATGTGGACGATGCCCAATGTCATCACCTAGCTGGCAGCTGCATTTTAATCCCCCCCCCCAAAAAAAAAAAAAATGAAAAAGAAGAAACAAGAAAAGGGTGAAACCCTGGCTGAGGAAAAATAAGACTGCTTCCTGTTCTTCTCTTGCTCAGTGGCTGATCATGAAGCCCGACTGTAAATATCAAACATCTGACATGATTGGGAGTGGTGATGTAAATATACTGAGGTTTTTTTTTCAATTCTTATTCATTTTTATTTTATTTTGAGAAAACAATCTTTTGCAGCCAATTGTGTGAATTGGCCACACCCCTCTGATTGATTTTGGGACCTGCCTTGAGATCATCTAGTACGTGACTGGCACACATTGTCAGCGGATGCTTCACATGAGTTTCTTCTTGCACAGTTTTATTAAGCCTCAGAGTCTCAGTTGACGTCCGTCCTCATCGAGGAGTTTATGAAGCAACACGTCTCATTTTTCTCTGTCAGTTTATTTTCTTAAAAAACAAAAATCACTCCTCAAATTCTTTTTAATAGATCCTCGATTGTACTCGTGGCAGGCGCTTGATCCATAATTTGAATCCAATCATTTCTGATAAGAGTGAAGGACAGGAGCGACGCACTGGCACGTCGGCAGGCCCGCGGTGAAAATAAGGCACCTATTGTCTTCCACGGCGACGTGAAGAAACGACAACAAACCGGAGGCTCGGCTCGGTTCGGCCTTGATCCTCCGCTCGGCCTCTTCACTCACTGTTTTTTTTGTACCACGCTGTGATCCTCCCACTCCCGCGAGCCTTGGGGTTATTTGAATATTGCCTAGCGTCAAAGCCCCGTCAATCAGATAAGCAGTGACCTCCCCCGGCCCGGCAGATAAGACGTTACATGGCAGGAGGAAACGGCAGACGGCAGGGGCACAAAAGGCCCGACTATGAGCGAGCGCTGAAGCGAGACTGATCCACGGCCCTTCAAACTCCAACCAGGCTGCCAATGATCAAAATATATTGCTGGCGTCTTTTCTTCTCTTTCAATTTGCGTTGGCTTTATCTGATTCGGGCCTCAGCGGGAAGTGTTTGTCTTTTCATCCGGAGATTCCAACAAGGTGGAACCTAACAAGGTCCCGCTCATAAAGTAGATGAGGGGGGATTTTTTTTTCCTTTCAGCAATGAATGACGGTCTCTGTTTTGTTGTTTTTTTTAGGCTCTACAAACGGCATCAATTCTGAACCTTATTGACGGTAGGCTGTGGTGCCACACTTGTGATTTAGAAAAAGCAATGAGCGCAACTCACTACAGACTGGAAAAATGACATTTTAAAATAGAAACAAGTCAACGCAAAAGTCCAACTGGTTTTGGTCGCCCACTGACAATCCTTCCCAGTGAGCTGCTCCATAACTTCTGGTTCCGTGGGGCCTTGTGGCTGTTCCACATTTGGGGCTCAAAATGCTGAAGTGCAGAACAGGTAGTGCCATTAAAATGACTTCTTAAAGGGGCAATGTGTGATGCCATTTTGCCACTGGATCATCATAGCTTTAGATTGTTCGCAGAAGACACGAGCACCAAACCTGCACCGAGAAAACCAGTTCCAACGTTGCAAACACGCTGTTGAGGACAATCTCAAGTGATGAAGTAAGTGTGTGATGCTGCAGCCAGAGTTCGCCCACTCTGTATATCTGCTGAATTATTTGTCGGCCAGGAAATTGCAGATCAGGCTATCTTTTTAGCAGGCTATGCTATTGCTGGTGATTTTGGTTGTCTGATACTGACAGTGTCTGAACAGGACAGGGAGCTACAGCGCAGAAGGAGATGCACAGGGTTGTGTCCTGTAAACAATGAGCAGGAAAAGTAGTTCTGTAAACAGCAATACTTGATTTGTATTCAGCTCCTCAAAAGCACTTTTAGTTCCTTTTTTAAATATGCCATTTTTTATATCACTTGTATATCTGTCTTTTCGTCCACGGGATGCCTTGTGTGCAGTTTTTAAAGGTTGTCCATGTTAAGTCGTTGGTTAATTGATTCAGTCGCCTTCAAAAACAGCTCGTACGCCGGCGTCTGGGCTGCAGGAATCGCCCAGCCAGTTAAAAAAAAAGAAAAAAAAAGGACAAACTTGCCAGTCATTCTGCTAAAGAGGAATTCACAAAGGGACTGAATGAAGGGCGAGTCTTTGTTTCGGATGGCAGCTTTTGGGTGGTCTGCAGCTTGGAAGCCCTCTGGGAGGGATCAAGAGAGACCTCCACATGTAATACTAATACAGCGACTTGTTGAAACAGCACAGACACTAATTCAGATGCAGCCACAAGGAATACATTTTCCTCCCCAGCCCAACGCAAACTTTTCCAAAATGCTTATATTTTTCTTTTCTGCCCCATCATTAAACAATTCTATGGCATTTTTGGGATGGAATAAAAGCAAATGAAACAATTTTAGAACAAGTACAGTCTCTGTGTGAGTCTGAACCTCGAATATATTATGCGCTTAAAGAATGCAAAATCTCACCACTGTAAAAACACCAATAAATACCAAAATACAACATAACTCAATGCAAACTGTTGATGTACAAAACATTGTCGCCAGCAACATAAACCACATAATTATCTGCTGGTTTTCTGAGGCCACACACACCTTTTCGCGTCAACGCCCAACACGACTTTCACATTATTTCAACGTGGGTCTGGGAGCCGCGCAGAACTGCATCAATCCTCTGCAGCAGGCGGCCGAGCAAACGGCACTGCCCTTCTCTCAAGGGCCCATTGATGGTTGCTGTTCAGTGAGTGAAGAGCAGCACTCAGTCAAAGGTCTGGGCTGGGCGGTCAGACTCTGCAGCCACAAGTGGCGCTTGAAGAGAAGGGTCGCCGCTGCAAAGATTAGCTGGCTAGAGCCAATTAAGGCCTGTTTAACTTTTGTTTTTTACCAACAAAACGATCCGTGCTTAATCTTACCACATTGTTGGAACTTCTTATGAATATGATCTGTGTGGACAATGGGTCCTGTCAATCTGATATTGGACTTTTATTATGAAAAGTTGTCTTTGTTATTCTTCAAAGAATAAGAAATATTGCAGTAGCGAACCCTAAATGTTGCATCTACACCAAGAGTAATAATTACATTTTTGCTCCCTCGAATGAGTCAGTACAGTAGTGTGAGCGCCGGACCCTCTTAACGCTATGGTGCTTATTACCTATATACACTAGTGTCAAATTGTGAGAGGAGTCAGGTTGCAAGACGGATTTGTTTTCACCTTTCAGCCTGGAACATGTTGGTATGGTGCCGTCTTGGCACTCTTCTCCCTTGTTGTGCACATAGTTTAAATGCCAGTAGAGGTGTATCACTGCTGACACGCTTCTTAATCCAGAGTGAAATATAATCGTGCATCATGTCAGAGCGAATTAGGGCATCCAGGAGGGTGTTGTATGTAAATCCTGATTCATGAAATACAAGAATTGTTAGATAAGAATAAATGAATTACATATCCAAGACATCTATGGGTTCACGCTTTAAAAGAACTGCCGAGCTCAGGAATTGAGAAGCTGCTTGTAAATGTTTAAACGCAATGCTCTCTTTCTACAAAAACTGCTGCTGCTCCATGCACGAATGACTGAATGACATCAATTTACATGACGCTAAATCAATGTCAGCAGTTGCCGAAGGCAGAAAACAACTGCCCGAAATGTTTAGCTATAGTGCCCTCTATTGGCAAAAGGCAATATCAGCAGTCGTGTAAAGACAAAAATAAATAAATAAAATATAACGTCTCTTTAACAATGTTGGTACCAAGAATGACTTTAAACAGGTAAAAGGGTATTATATAGAGTTATTTTAAAACCTTTTGATTTATATTTCCATGAGACCAGGCTGTGCAAGTTTCATTGTATGTTAGTCCCCTTGAAAACATGGGCATGTGCAACGATTGACAATCTTTTAAACGTTAGGTCACATGCGGTCCAAATAAAAAGCAGCTTATTAAGTCAATGTGACATCATGAACAATGTTTAAAGGCCTCTAGCTCTGTGGGCAAACAAATCTAAAATATTTAAGTTTGTCGAGTAACACAATCATTTAAAAAAAAAAAAAAAAAATAGTAATAGCCAAGGGTTGATAAGCGACCTACTCAGATTATGTTTACAAAGTGAAGGTACAGTGGTAAACGTTATTGGACATTTCATGCACGTGTGATGCATACTGCATTGTGGTAATTGCCTTCAGTCAGTGCAGTGCAATGTGCAGTTATCATCGACATTTTCCCATAAACTGCATGTACACTGTTGAATCCAGCTCAGAACGTCTGACAGAATATCTGACAAATATTGAGATTTATTTTTATTTTATTTATTTTTTAAATCAACTACTATCTGTCTATAAGTAAGTGTTTTGAAGAGATGTAGTTTGTAAATTACATGTCAATGCTGTATATTCGGCAGAGAGGCCTTCTTAAGTGATTATTTTCCATATTTTGAAATGACGTCATAATTTTTCCTATTATGTCAGTCACTCGATTCTTTCTATTTTTTCCCCCCTTGTTTTTATTTCGCAGTTACCCGCCTACTTCAGCGTGCTGAAAATGCCACTTCCGCTTCACCCGGAAGTAAGCATAATTCCCAAAGATGGCGGAGCAAGGTCCGATGGCCATAGCGATGCGGCTACGAAACCAGCTACAGTCCGTCTACAAACTGGACCCGCTGAGGAACGAGGTGAGCTACCGTGTTGTTCGAGCTTGACCGCGCCGCGCTGGGAACTCAGAGGGGGCAAAAGTGGAGCAGAGGCCGGTTAAACGGGCGCGTTCGCGGGATATCGTTGTCGTCTCCGCGGCGCTGATGGAGAGGAGAGAGCGGAGCCGGAGCGCTGCGATCGGAGCACCCCCTCCGTGTGAGCATGCGTGCTCGCTGGGGGTCCACCCGTGTTGTTCTGCCTGGGCAGCGGAGCAGCGCCGGGGCAATCCTGCCAACTTGCTGTTATTTCGCCCCTTCTTCCTGTCTCACTAGCTCCCATCCGTCGGTTTTTTTTTTTTTTTTTTTTTTTTAGCCAGGAGTTGACTCGGCGCGGAACCGATGCGCGGGGTGAAGCGGGACGGTGCTCCGCCTCGCTCCGCCTCACTCCGCGCTCCATGAATAAAGTGTCCGAGGTCCGATTCCAAACGCTGCTCTGTAGCTTGGGAAGAAATCGCACGCCATCGTCATAGTTCGACTAGTTTGCCACAGAGTTGGTGCTTTTTTCTGTGGCAAGTGCGTTACATAAGTGTGAATCGGTCCCGTTATTAACAGGCGCTCGTTCACAGCGATCAGTTCCTTCAAAAAACAGGAAGCTCTGCCTTATACGTTTAGCTTCTCTGTGTGATCGGTGGCTGGTTTCGAGCTTATTGAACGTGATTTTCGCCTGACTTTCTGTAATTGCCACGAGAGGTCAAAGGTCAGGGTCAGCCGTGTTTCCCCTCAAAGCGTGATATTTCATAGGAAGTGGTCGTGAATTCAGGTTTAGGTCACTATTTGTGTTACTTTTCTAACAAGCACAGCCGGTCAGAACCCCAGGTTTGTCCCGCATGCTTACAGAGGAGGACGCCTGGATGACTGATGACTGTTCAGTATTCAAACGCGATGATCCAGGGAGGCAGAAACGAGGAACAATGATTGTAGATAAATACCTTACGTGTGTGTGATTAACGTTTTATTTATTTAAGTTATATAGTGTTATGGTGTGGTTCTTCATTAGGGTAAACGGGTATAATTTCAGGCATTTTTCTGGATTAAACACCAGACCAACATGGCACAATACTACCTCAAACCCAGCCAACTATGTGGTTAAAAAAAAGAAATTGCAATGTGAAAAAAAAGCCAAGGCATACGGACTTGGTGACAGTGTTTAATGAAGATTGATTAAACTTGACAAGATCGCAATGTGCGGAAAAATAAGAAGAAGTCTGTGTCCGTCGGTGGCCGTCACTGTTTTCCTCCTCTCTCATTCATCAAGGCACGTCGTGTTGTTTTGACTGTCAGCGCGTCTCTCCCAGGAGATGTCTTGTGACTTCCTGTGACTCGTCCTCACTCAGCTGATCTTTGTCCTCGGGTGTCGCCAACCTGACAGTGGTGTCGGATCCATCAGATCAGCCACACCTCCCGCCATGTCCCGGTCTCTGTTCCAGCCGTGTCCAAACATCAAGGCCGGCTCGACTCGGTTGACGAGGCGTTCAGATTTCTTTTGGATCGATCCTCAATCCATCGTTTGTCATGTTGTGACTAAACTCTGTCCACTTCAGAGATTTTTTTTTTTTTTTTGAAGATATTTCTCGCTGATTTGTTCAAGCGTGTGTCTTGGTTTGGAGGTGAAATCTTAAAAATCCTACACGGGGTGGTGGGGGGGTGCTTTTGTTCACTAAGAATTGGAATGTATTTTGCCAGGAGGAGGTGAAGTTGAAGATCAAGGACCTGAACGAACACATCGTCTGCTACCTTTGTGCGGGTTACTTCATCGACGCCACCACAATAACGGAGTGCTTGCACACATGTGAGTTTCAACCCATTGGAAGAACTCCTGGTGGAGGTGTCAAGTCTTCCAGGGGTCGGATTGAAAATGAGAATTTCTGTCTCTCTCTCTCTCTCTCTCTCTCTCCTCTCTCTCTGTCTGTCTCCCTCTCTCTCTGTCTGTCTCCCTCTCTCTTCTGCTCCACAGTCTGTAAAAGTTGCATCGTGAAATACCTGCAGACCAGCAAATACTGTCCCATGTGCAACATCAAAATCCACGAAACGCAGCCGCTGCTCAACCTCAAACTGGATCGAGTGATGCAGGACATTGTCTACAAACTGGTACCGGGGCTTCAAGAGAGTGAGTTGAAAAAAAACAACACAAAAATTGTGACGGTCACAGGTAAAATCAGAGTCTTTGTGTCTGATACATTTTCTGGCGTTCAAACAGGCGAAGACAAAAGAATAAAGGAGTTTTATCAGTCTCGTGGCTTGGAAAGAGTCATCCAACCAGCAGGGGACGGTAAGTCGCTTCCTTCACTTCCACTGACTTGAAATGTATTCTCAACTGAATGGTCTGATTTTTATTCCAGCCTCGAAATAACTTAACAAAACTAAATAACAATATTTTGGCACATTATACAAGGATCCCATGAGTCAAGTTTCATTTCATATTTTTTTTTTTTTTTAAATGTAAAATGAGACCTGGTTGTAGTGATTATTGCCTCCTGACATTCATGACTGTCCTCCTGTGTCCCTGCAGACGCTGTACCCGACGCTGCAGGTTTACCCTACACCAGCTTCGACCACTCTAAAGCCCACTTCTACAGATACGACGAGCAGGTTTCGCTGTGTTTGGAGCGGCTAAGGTGAGAGTCCACCGGTGGCTGATGTCTGAATGTGGTGGTGGTGGTGGTGGTGGTTGTAGTTTTTTTTTTTTTTAATACTTATCACCAAAGAATGCAGTTCAGGTTTTCTAGCGTATTTTGATCGCTGTTCTGTTGTCTTCTCCTTCAGTTCTTCCCTGGCAGGAAAAGACAAGACAAAACTCACTCTGCAGGTGAGGCTGTTTTATGTCTTCTGTGTTGTGTATTAGAGGGGATGACGCATCATGCGTGTCTCCACGTCATAACCCCACACCAGAAAACACATTTGCGTTGTAACGATGAACTAGTTTTTCTGCACATCCATCCGGAGGAAAATCGTTGACATTTCTTGAAGGATTTTTTTTCCTGCGTTGGGCTGCAAAGTGATTGGATGAAGAAAGCAGATTAGGTTCATTTTGAGAGGAGTTCTTCAGAGTGTGGCTGCGAGTCGGGAGGGGGGAACGAGTCCGTCAGTGCTGTTGTTTGCGTTGCCTCTTCACGTGCGGTCCGGTCCTGCAGCGTCAGTGCTGACGCGCCAGCGGTGGCTTCCTGTGTTTGTCGCAGCTCGACAAAACCACTGCGCACTTCAGCCTTTCCAGGTGAATTCCAGTCCCCCGGCTGCCTGGCCAAAGGTGCAACACCACTGATTCTCAGCCCCTTAACTGCAAAGCAAACACGAGGCGCTGCAACATCTGCAGCAGCAGCAGCAGGGTTTGGCTGTCAGGGCTGCTTCCTCCCGCTGCCTCGCAGCTCCTGGGGAGACGGTGAGGGAGGGGGTGGGGTGAGGGGGGGGGGGGGGTAAGTGGCACGAGCTCACCGCAGAGGCACCGAGTCGCTCTCTGTGTCCAAACCACACTGCTAATTCCCCGGTAATTAGAGGGAGACGGCGAGCAGCGTTTCAGACTGAGAGGCTGCCATGACGCAGACTCGGCGTTGGGAGCGACGAGCGCCGACACGCTGAGCGATGGCGGCGCCGCGTTTCCACGCTTTGCCTCGGAGTGTTTTTTTTTCGGTTGTTTGTTTAATTGTACAAAGTCGCCGCCAATCAGCCAAATTGACGCTTTGATGATTTGGTGATTAAATATACGGGTACAAACCTGCAAGTGGCCCAATGTGTTTTGTTCCTTTTTGTGGTGCTTTCTAAGCACTGAACAAACTGCAAACTGCAGCAGAATTTCAACTGAATTCAGCCAGTTTGCCACACTGGGACAGTTGAGTTCGCCTGGTGAAAACATAAAAAGAAGGAACGCTCTAGATTATAGGCGATTGGCGATAGGAGATTATATTTTTTCTAAGTTTATTGTATCGTATTAAGCTTTGCTTGTTCCTCATCCAGGCTGAAGCAAAACTCATTTGGCTCCTTATGAAAAGGTTCACTGTCATATCTGGAGGAAGATTTTTTTTATTTTATTTTTTTCTTCAATAAATATCAATGTTGGCTCCACGACTTTGTCCAAGTGTTAAATTTTGGCCCCACTGTGTGTTTGAGTTTGATACCCCTGGTCTAGAAGAAAACTGACTAATGAGCTTAAAAAGATTTAAAAAAAAAAAAAAAAAAAAATCAGGGGTGAAATCTTTTTCTTTTTTCACTATGTATTTCACTGTTTATGGTTTTTTTTTTTTTTTTTCACTTTTCCCTCATAATTGAGTCGTTATCTCATAACTTTTTTGTCGCAATCTCGACTTGTTTAAAACCTCATAATCGGGACTTGAGTTTCTGTTGTTGTTTCTCTCAGGGCTGAATGAATCCCCTCGCGGTGGAAATGGCTTTCCATGTGAAAGCCACTGGCTGGTGATTGTTGGCTGTTTTCCCACGTGTGTTACAATGGAAGGAAGTGCACGTTTCAGCGGAGTGTTTTGATTCTGTTCAGACGGGTCCAATATGTTTCTGATCCGCGCCGTAGATTAAAACCAAACAGCGCTGCGGACATCTGCACACGTGGTGCAAAAACTCCGTTTAACCGGCAGAGGGCGCCATTGTTCAGTTTAGTGTTTTTTTTGTTTTTGTTTTTAACAAACCCACGCGGGGCTGTGAAACCAAGACGAGGGCTCCCATTTGTTTCAAGTCAGCCGACCGCAGTCTGAAGTCTTTTCATCTGGTTTTCTTGCATGACAATAATATTTAGCACGTGAAGTCTCTCTCAGAAGTCTAAAGTTCCACCAGCAGCCGTCTTCAAACATCAGTTCTGCGTCTTCCATCCCGACAAATGTGGCCCGTCGTTGGCCCAGCCCCTGTTTTCATTATAAATACAAGGGTCATTCACTCTAATGTTCACCCCTAATTTGAAAATATGACAGACCACAGCCTTTAAATAAGCCAGTGACAGTGGAGGTCTTGTGTTGGGCCTTTCTCTCTCTCTCTCCCTCTCCTAGTGGTTGTAACTCTCGGCTCTCGCTGAGGTGGAAACTCCGTCAGAAATGATTTTCTGCCTCCGCTCGTAACCGAATCCTGCCTCGCGCCGCGTTCGAGGAGAGAAGGGAAGTCTCTCCCGTTGGCCCCGGCAGCGGCCAATGAGTTAGCGCAGAGCAGTCTGCTGAGGTTTTCTGCCCCGAATCGCACAAGACGTCGCCTCCGCAAGAACGATTTACAACCCATCAGTTTGGGTGGAACCTGGCGACAAAAAAATGCCCTGCGGCTACTTGGCCTCTTCTTTTTTTTTGTGATATTGTATTTTCTTTTTCTTTTCTTTTTTTAAAGCGCTCTTTATTCATGATTACTCGTGACGACTTCTGATAATGGTCCCGATGCATCCGTTCCCTTGTTGCTGGTTTGCGTGTTTTTGCAACTATTTTTTGCAGCTCTTCTTTTGGAAACTTTTGCAATAAGTATAAAATTGGGGGAAAAAATGTCTGGAGTGCCAGAATTAAAAACAGCTGGATAAGAGCCGAGTTTCAGTCCAAACAAGAAATGTTTCGGTAGCCCTCGCATAGTTTTTTTATTATTCTTTTTTGTCATCTCGTCATGGCAGTAACGCTTGTCGAACTTCCTCCCCCGCAGCAGAAGTTTGTCCGCTGTTCGGTGCGAGCGGAGGTCCGGCACCTACGGAAGGTGCTGTGTCACCGGCTCAACGTGGAGAAACACCAGGTGAGTCGTATTAAGTTTTCATTACCAGTTTTCTCTCGTGATATTTAGGTTTTGCGTAATTCTAGGGGTCATGGAAACGCAGCTACTGTCGCTTTAAAACACCGTCAGCCAGTGTCGGCTCGGACCAACTGTGTTTTTGTGTGTGTGTGTGTGTGTTGTGCGTCTCCTTGCAGGTCCAGATGTTGTTCAATAACGAGTCCCTTCCCGATCACATGACCATGAAACGATTGTGGCTGTCACACTGGTTTGGAAAGGTAGGCAACTGCTGCTGCTGCTGCTGCTGCTGCACCTTCCACACACTTCTTCTGTTCGTTTTGCGTCGTCAGCGAAAAATTTCAAGGTCCCGTATCGTGCAAATGTCACACAATCACACGGATTAATTCCAACAATATTAATTCAGTCGACCCACCAGGAAATGAGAAAGTCCAACTAAAGTCATTCAAAACTGCAGTGGCCTAATAGCCCTTTGTGATGTCACAGAGGGCATTGCAGCTTTTTGATGTTTTATTGGATATTCACTATAATGGCAGTATTGAGGCCAGGATGATTTAAAAAGATTTGTCTTAAGAATCGTCATTTTGATGAAACATTTTATTTTGAAAAATTTCTATTTGAGGTTAATAAATCCAGCGATCCAACGATCCGTTTGAAGAAATTTGGAGCTTGTTTGTTTGTTGTTGTTTTGTTGTTGTTGTTGTTGTTGGTTTTGCTCATGTTTTCCTGATGTAACGCCTGCCGTCTCTCCCCTGCTCTCTCCAGGCTCAGCCGTTAGTCCTCCACTACATCATCAAAGACAAACGGAGCAGATAGTTTTCACTCTGCGGACCGCTGTACATATTTTGTACAATACATATTCTATTTTACTAGTGTTTGTGTACATAAACTTATTTTCCTTGTTTTGTATTTTTTGAAAATAAATTTGAAAATGCGAAAAGTGACCGTTGTCGCCTCGTCCTCTGTGCCTCACGGGGAGTTTGCAGCAAAGTTAAGATGCAGCTTTTCTGTGTTTTCTCTTCATTTTTTGTGATTTGTGGCAAAGTTCCCACCTCTTCTGAGCCGAGTTGCAGGAAAAGACCTCCTTCTCCTCTGCGGCTCCTCTCCTGCTAATTGAGTTTAGATTACACATAAAACATTGAGGTTGGTGATGGAGAAGAGTCTTGTGTTTGTTTTGGCAGCTCGGGGCTCCAGTGTGGCTGCAGTAGCTCCAGTCGCACTGGTGGACATCCTCACTACTGAAGCACCACACTAACATATTTTGTCCTACTTCTAAAGAAAAAAAAAAATTTTTTTTAGTCTCAGCAAGAAAAATACACAGGTCAAATATAGTCTTAGTTGTGCAGAGTTGATGTTTAAACTCTTAGTCCTCATAAAACACTTCTCCAGCTATGATTTGTGTTGATGTCCAAGCAAAGCGGGTCGATACCTTATATGTTCCTATAGAGCGAATGTTTTATTTTTGGCTTGAGCCAAATCAGTTATTACGTTTACGGCAGAAGAAGTGGTTTTGTTCCCACTTAAAAGCGCTCATCATTTTAAATTGGGAGTCAATCGATATCACGAAGAAATAGAATCTTTACGTATGACTGCAAGCAGGGAGTTGCTAAAGGTGCAGTTTCCAGCTGCAAACCTCGTAAATTATTGGCTTGAAAAAAAAAAAAAATCTTTGATGTTTTAAAGCAGTGACATTTGGAATGCCATGGAAACCCCTGTGTCTAAATTATGAATTTAGTGTCTTTTGATTCAGTCAAGTTTATAGTATTTCTGTAACAGTTTGGAACACAGAGGGTGAAAATAAAGGTCCGAGCTGGCGCAGAAGTACCAGAAATTTACTGATACTACAAAGTACAGAGTCTGTCGTCCTTTTTAGCCGACTGGTTCTCAAGGGCTGCAATCCCAACATGAACACTAGATGGCACAATTGTCTGTTTTCTTGTGCTGGGCCGCCTAAACGCAAGCGAGAAAGAAGAAGATCTTGTTTAGGAAGAAAAGACTGACAACCTGGAGCAGGCTGCTGATAACACGCACGAATTCTGCTATTTGTCAAAACGTGTGTGTGTGTGTGTGTGTTTTCTGTCCTTTCTTTTTTCATTTACAAGTAAGAAAGTCCAAAATAACAAATACAAGCAATTGATTGATAATCACCTCACAATTTGTGGTTCTGGAGGTTAGAGAACACACCTTCCCGTTCCCTGGCACTGCAGTGGTCAGAAACCGATGGATGGAGCAGCTGTGGCATCAAAGAACCAACCAGATTGCACAGCTGAGGTGGAGATGCAGCATAAAAATAAGAAAAAAATGGGTAGGATTTAGGAACGAATTCTGAAACCTCTCAGCTCTTCTTAAATGAGGCCTCTGCCACCATGTAGATGCAATAAGGAATTTGCCAAAAATGTCAACAACAGCCAGATGTGAACACACACACACACACACACACACACACGGAAACATGCAGGTTACTCAGTCCAGGCGTCGTATAAACCCAGCAGGTCCCTCAAGGCTTTTTCACAAGTTGGGCAAAAAGTAAAAATCTCCCCTAAAAGCCGTGACAAATTTTCGCTTCCTGTTTGAGACGCACACGTCCAAGAAAGCCGTGGTGGTCCATTTATTACCATGAACCCCTAAATAGTCTTAACGCTACTGTACAGGAGCATTTGAAGCAGCTGCAACATCATCCCAGCCGTCTGCATGGAGGGGTTTTCAGCCTTCCCTTCACTTGGCAGTTTGGAAGATATTTTTTTCACTTGAAAAGAGCACAGTGACAGCGGGGGCAGCGTCTACAGGAGTCGCTGAATGTAGGAATTCACTCAGTCAAGTTGTAAATGTGGTCACTGAGTCGCGCTTAAAGCTGCTTCCCCTGTTGTTGTTGCTGCTGCCAGTCCTGAATAATCATGAAAAAAAGGCCTGCTTGACTTTTCAACCTCCACGATTCCGGCCGATTGCTCCCATTGTGGGTGCCAGTCTGTCCTGCATCCACCCACCCACCCACCAACCCACCCGCACCACCCTTAAAAAAAACGGAACAAAAATGAATAAAATCCCACCCATCACAACCTCTGTAAGTCCAAGCCGTCCATTCTCATGTTGTTCAAATATATGTATACATATTGTAGTGACTGATTTTCAAAATTCTCTCACAGGCTTTGCTGCTTCATTCTGATGCAGCAAAGGTCAAAGATGAATTTTAATACGCATTTGAAAATTGTGCGTCAATTTATGAGGGAAATATTGAATCTTTTAAGATTTAAATATGTTTTAAAATTTATAAAATACTGTTTTGGAAAAAAAATGCAATTAGGGGAATTTCAGGCCTTGTGAACAAATTCATAGGATTAAAAAAAAAAAATTCTATACATATTTTTTTGGTTTTGAACAGTTTATCTTTCAATGACGACATGCAGCTACAACAACAACAACAACAACACACACACACACACACACACACACTTGCAAATGGCCAACACGCAGCAGCAGCAGCAGCAGCAGAAAGTCGCATCTCCAGCGCCTCCCATTGACTTTTATTCATTAGGAGCCTCACATCACACCGACACATTTGCTATTCATGGGGACACCTTTCTCTCCAAACAAACCCGAGTCAAGAGTGGCAGATGCGTGCCATTATTGCCCCGCGGCCCGGCGGAGGCTGTTTTCACGCACGGCGGAGGCGGGTTAACCTAATCAATCATGTCGACCAGTTGTGTTAAAGACGACTCGTGGAACAGGAGGGGGGGAAAAACATATGGCGAAGGGGCGGGAGCAAGCTTTTCCCCACGCCGGCACCTTCTTGTGACAAGACGCATTCAAAGGCAGGGCCGCAGAATGGGAAGAAAGGCGGCGGACGGCTGCTAATTGAAGTCACGCCACTTGAAGCCTGAAAGCGGAGGTCAATGATTCAGCGAGGCCAATTTTTAACCAAGCGAGGGGGAAGACTTGGTCCTGAATACCTGACGCGTTAAGTCGAGTCTCCCAGGACGAACCCCCCCCGCACCCCGCACCCATTACACTCTCAGATGGGAGCTTCATCTTCCACATGATTCTAAACACTCCCAGTCGACGGAGAGGATTCCTTGAATATCAGTCTCCATCTTTTTACGGTCCCTTCCCTTTCCATCTTGAAAACGTTCATTTTGTAATCTTCCCTGTTATAATTTACACATGCAGCCGCACCGAGAGCCCTCTTGAAATACCATATAACCTTTATTTACATAAATGCTGATTAAATAGAATGTTACAATAAAATTATGGCATATTGATGTTCGATATATATGTACACAACTCGGGGGTATGTGGGGGAGGGGGGTCGCCAGTCTGCGCCTCCTTCTTGCAGGCCTGCATGCTTGCAGAAATTCACAACGGGGGGGAAAAGAAGGAGAAGTAAAGTCATCGTGGAGGAGGGATGGACTCCGGGCTGCGCGTGTAAGAAAAACAAACATTGAGATAAAAAAAATAAAATTAAAAATTAAAAATTAAAAATAAAGGTGGTGGGGGGCATGGGGAGGGGTGGGGGCTTTTTAAATATTTGGCACATCCGATTCCCAGAACGGAGGAATGCGAATTCATCGAGACAAACGACAAAAAACATTAACAGTAATAATAATAATATTAATAATAATAATAATAATCATAATCATAATCATAATTGCACAACTTGTTTCCCCTTCTGCAAAAAGGAGCCTGTAGCTCGGAAGTGTTCACACCGAGTTCAGTCTGACTGTACCACGACAGCTCTGTCCGCCCATCCCTCCGTCTGTCTGTCTGTCTGAGAGGAAACCTCACCTTCCTCTACAACATCGTGTTCAACAGAGGATGCAGGAAGCTTCTACAAGTCCGATTAATAAATTAAAAATGGAAGAAATGGGGGGCGGATCCAGGAACGTTCCTGTTTTGTGTGTATATATATTCTCCTTTTGTGTTCATATCCGTGCAAAAAGTCAGGGAGGAAAAAAATGCCCCTTTTTTTCAATAATATATAATACTTTGTTGTTGTTGTCGTTGTTGTTGTTGTGTCGTCGTCAGTCGTCCACCTCGATCTCCTCGTCGTCCTCCGAGAACTCGTCCGTGGTTTGGTCCCGGGACGAGGAGGGCGACTGCGGGAAGGCCCGCTGGTGTCCCGGCGAGCTGGGCGAGACGCTGGGCGAGCGCGCGTCCTGGTGGCCCGCGCCGCCCTGCGAGTCCGCGTCCACGCTCTCCATGCTGACGAGCTTCTGCAGCGTCTGCGGCGTGATCTTCTTCAGCGACTCCACGTCGGCCTTCATCTCCTCCAGGTCGCGCTTGAGCTTGGCGCGCCGGTTCTGGAACCAGGTGATGACCTGCGCGTTGGAGAGGCCCAGCTGCTGCGCGATCTGGTCGCGGTCGGCCGGGGAGAGGTACTTCTGGTACAGGAAGCGCTTCTCCAGCTCGTAGATCTGGTGGTTGGTGAAGGCCGTCCGGGACTTTCTCCTCTTCTTTGACGTCTGCCGCTGGCCGAAGGCGTTTGGATGCTCCCGACCTTCACATACACACACATGCAAGCAGATTAAGGAGTGAAACACAGCGCATTAAGGGGTCGTTTCACCCTCAAGGACTGTAGAGGAGCAACAGGAGGCGCCAGATTTGCAGGCCTGCCCTGAACTGAAACCATTAAAATTGAATTTATAAAAAGAAAGAAAAAACGCTTGAACATGACCGAGCTCATTAATTCTCAATAAAACAACCCTGCATTTTTACAAAAAGATGCATTTTATTTCATAAATATTTTATACGTATTCATACAAAATTAATTATGTATTTGATCTAAAAAAAAAAAAAAAAAAAAAAAAAACGAGACATACAGATTAGTTTAAAACAATGTTTTGGGGTCTCTCATATTTACAATCCAGTATGGGAATGCATAAGCAAGGCCGTATAAGGGCTGAAATGGTTTTTGACAACACGCACACAAAATTGCTTTACTCGTATTTGTGCATATTTACTCTTCCCACATCATTTGCGTGGACGTCTCCTCATCCACCTCCAGACGCGCATTGACGCATTCCAGCGCAACTCCCCAACAACTGCAACACTTTCAGCTTTCAAAACCAAGACGAACCACCGGCCTGCTAAAAACACAGCCTCGAACAGCAAAAGCGCCGCACTTTCATACCTTCCGCCGCCTGGATCACGCTGACTTCCAGCCCCTTGAAAGTTTTGCTGGCCAGCTCCTCCAGCGCGCACAGCGGCGACGACGGCGTCGTGATCCCGTTCCTCGCCGCGTTGCCTGCCGCCGCTTTCTCCAGCGCCCTCGGCGGACACACGCTGGCCACCGACTTCTTGACGGAGGGCTTGTTGAGAATGTCCTCGATGCTGAACGGCGTCAGCGGCTTGTTGGAGTTGGCCGGCGGCGGCAGCTGGTCCAGGGGAGCCCGTCTCCTGTCGTCGCCGCTGGACTGCAACGCGGAACCTGCCTTCATGTCTTTACTGGAGGTCATATCAAGTCCGCCCCCCCAAAAAAAGAAACACCGCTTCCAAGTGGAGCCAAACGACCCAAAAAAACAGGGGGTCGAAGTTGGCTATATCATGTGGCGGGTTTCTTCTGGTGATGCGCGTCCAAAAGTTGTTTCCTCCGCTGAAAGTCTCCCAACTTCGGTGCTTCGGTGCCGATTCTGCAGCGGTTTTCAGCTGGTCGGGAGGCTTTCCTCCGAAATAAGCATGCTGCTTCGGGGGCAGCTTGTGCAAGGCAGCCGGACTGTACTCCCCCCCCAAGCCGCCTTCCGTCAGAGAGCCGCGGCTCTTCTGCTGAGCTCCATGCAGATCAGTGCGCGGCGACAGGACTGGAAGGAGGCGAATCCCCGCAACCGAAAAAAAGCTGCTTCCAAGGAGCGAGAAAAGGCTGCTAACGAGTTATTGTTGATTGGGCGAAGTTCAATTAGAGAAACACTACACTCCTTGCTGACCCGCCGCTGCGTCTTAAAGGGCCGGACCATAGGAACTAATTGGACGTGGGGAATAGGAGGAGTCAGTGGCTGCCGAGGAAGAAAGAAAGGAAGGAAGAAAGATGCCCCCCCTCCTCCCTCCCTCCTCCCTCTCTCCTCTTCCACCCGAAATGTTTCTGCATCTGTGTTTCCCTCTGCTGGCGGCGCGTTTCTCCTCGAAAGGGAGAGTTGACGGCCCCATTAAAACCAGCATCGCCGCACTGCTGGGAAAAAAAAAATAATAATAATTATAAAGTTTGCGGGGGCAAATATTCGCCGCCTGCAGAGATATTCGTTTTTTTGGCATTTCCATGCGTAATTGTGCACGGGGCGTTACGCGTAATGTGCGAATTAGTGGCAGCGGTGCGGAGGGGATTTGGCTTAATGCAGCAGCACAGCGGGCGCGTTCTCTTGGAAGCTGGAGGCTGCGCAGGTTGGCTCCTTCTTCGACTTAGGCAGGTGTTTTGGTGCTTTGTGTTATGTTATTTTATGTTTTGTCGTTGTTGCGTTTTAATAATGAAGGCAACGCATGCTGTCGATCAGATGACAAGTCGTTAATAACGTGGCAACAAGGATCATTTTATTTTATTTTTTTAAGATGTTTACATCAAACAGATAAAAACAAAAAGTCTATATATTCTTGTCCTTAGGCTGACCTAAAAATAATATTTCTACGGTGTAATTGAAACCTACAGGGTGAAAGCAACCGAACAGGCTTTAATAAAGGTGAACTCGTGCTGCTGCAGTCTGATTTCACTTTCTTTTGATTGGTGGTGGGTGGAGGATGTGGAGGGAGAAGCGCATCAAAAGCAATGTCGGGGACGAGCTGCGCGAGGAGGAGATCATCAGGTACGTCTGCTCCGAGAAAACACACCTCGTTTGATTCCTGGCGTTTCAGTTTGATATATAAATAAAAGAATAAAGAAAATTTGTTCGAGAGAGGAAATATGGGTACAGAAAACGTAAACGTGAAAATGTGGTTGTAATAATAATAATAATAATAATAATAATAATAATAATAATAATAATAATAATAATAATAATAATAAATCGCTGCGATATTTTCCCTCAAATTTAAACGAAATCAAATAACATCAGACAAAGACATCAGGGGACAGAATTAATTGTGGAATTTTACAAATAGAACTGCAACATGCACGCAGTGAATTAACAACATTTCTTTTCAAAATGTCAAAGCAAGGGGTTCTATATCAGGTTTTTTTTGGGCTCGTTTGGGTGAAAAGCTGCCGTGGCGGCTGAGTCTTGTGCCAACAGCAGCATATGGTGACACAGCTTTAGGGACGGAGTTATAAAACAGCAGGAAATTCTATTATCCGCCGTGGAGGTCCACCCTTTGTGGCTGCTCGCAGCGCGTATTTCTCCGTAACGAGCGGGAGTTTGCGTGGATAAAATTCCGTTTGGGAATTTCGTGGGCAGACGCGCGTCCGTCGTTTGAATGAGAGCAGCAGCAGCAGCAGGAAGAGTCGAGTCGACCAGGTCCCATTAATATCACAGGGCCCATGATTTGACTTGACACATTACATGACAGGAATACAGAAACAACATGGAAAAAAATACTATTTTTTAACCACCCTGATTTTTTTTTTTTTTTTTTGTATTTTGCGATTTTTTTTTTTAACACAGAGTGGAAATTTATTTATTGAGATAATTTTGTCTGGATGTGAAGAAAAATATTTACTGTCATTGTTGACTTTTTGACTTTTGTTTAATTATCCCCCCACAGGTCTGTGTGGATGTGAGAGATTTTATTTTAAATACAATTAAGAGCGATTAAAACGAGCAGTCCCTGCAAATGGCCCAGTGTTCATTTGAGAGGAAATAAGCAAACAAAAGGCCGCCGTTTTTCATTTTTTTCGTTCATGTCATCGATGGTCAGATTTTTTCCCCCTCCTCTTCACCTTCGGCTGATTTTAGGCGTTAATTAGAAGCAGGGCAGCTGACATCATCAATCACCTGCTCTGGGCAGATTTAATTGGACGATTGGGTTTTTGCCTCCTCACAGTGGCAGCCTCCCTTTTAGAAAAAAAAGGTCATTTCTTAATAGGATGCCGCGTTGAGCAACATTTCCCCCCTATATTTCGTTCTCTTCTTACTTTCACAAACTGCCAGTTTTCCCCTGTTTGTGCACGGGGGAGGTTAAATACTTGGTGTTCTTCCATTGAACTCGATAAAAATCACAACAGCGGGAAAATTTCCAGCCGGTAAAAGGTCACTCTGTCTGCCATTAATCAGCAGATTAATTCACCGCGGTGCGCAGCCAGCATCAGGGATCGGTGAGTATCAGCTTCAGCCTCAGACCGGCCTCACACTCCGGCAAACGCAGCCACTGCAGCAGCCATCCTGAAAAATGCCACCAGATACAGAGCTGCAACCCGCAGCTCTATAATAATAATAATAATAATAATAATAATAATAATAATAATAATAATAATAATAATAATAATAATAATAATAAATGATTTTTCAAATTACACCAAATTTGTATTTCAGCTTTGTTATTTTTATTTTAGATTAAAAGATAACAATTAAAAAAAACAAAACAAAATAAAATTACATAAAAATCAGAAATAATCTTGACACACGGATTAAAGTATTTTTGAATATAATATTTATCCGGAAACAAAATACATAGATATTAGTAAAAGGGCCAGAAAATCATATTAAACGCTCAATTTAAAATACACCAGTTCGTCATTTTGAATTAGAAGAATCATCTTTACTGTAAATATTTTTTTTTTTTTTAGGGTGGCTGGGTCACTGGAGGCCGCTTGGGCTTCCGGTTTTATTACCGTCTTCTTCTTCTCTTGTCGTAAATTGGCAGTCAGCTCTGGAGCGGTGGCGTGTCGTCCCGCATTATGAAAGAAAACAGCTGTAAACCCGCCTCGGTATAACATGATCCGGGAGAAGCTGCTCGGGGCGCCGCGGGACTGATTTCCGCTGCCGGCTCCACTGCCCTGGAACCTGGGCCGAGCAGTTCGCTGCAGGGGCCTGCAGCTCCAGGTGCGCACTGCTCACTCACTGACCGGCTTTTAAACAGGGCGGTTATTAGCGACACAGTCTGGAAGAACATTTAAAAAAAAAAAATAAATAAAAATGCATGTTTCTGAAGATGTTAATAGTTTTTTTTTAATTTTCTAATTTATATCAAATTAAAAAGGTAAACATCAGCAGAAATCAACATCCATTAAAACAATGTACAAAATGTGCAAATTCAAATCTTTTTTAAATTCATGTCTATGTCTGGGGCGGATCGTGGTTTTTCCCAGCCGCACCAAAACGCACCATCTCTCGGGGTCTGGACCTCAGCACACAGGTGTTTGCCTTCGCAGCAGTGGGAGGGACTGTGAGTGACTGTCATTGGATCTTCATTTCCAATGACATCATCTGTTGTTGTTGTTGTTTATTGGCCGTGCTGCCTTTCTCAGGTGACAGCTTTCACTGGTGATTGATGAGAAAGATGTGCAGTATTGGCTTAGTTTTATTACATTATGGTTTATTTTAATCGATTTCAGTCTTACTTTTGATTTTGAAATGCCAGAAAATAAATCAATAAATCATGCATGATAGTTGCATGCATTTCAAGCAATCCTTTATTTTAATCTTATGATTTTTGAATGTGGCGCTAACAAAAAAAACATAGTTTCAGGCACAACAAACACGGACAGAATTCAGACTCATAAGAATGTTTCTCACACAGCCTCTGGGGGCTGCGCACATCAGCTCAGTTTGTACGGTGGGTGTGAACAGTTGAGTGGTGGACAAAAGTGGGAGCAGCTGCTGTGACGGTGATGATGGTTGACACCAGCATGTGGCCACGATTCCATCATGGCAGGACTCAGAGAAAAAAACCGAGGTCACACACACACACACACACTTAACCTCCACCTTGCCCAGCAGTCTCCAGGGAGCAGATTGTACTCGTCCTCATCGGCCTCTGACGAGCCACCAGGGCCCATTTAAGACCGTAAACATGGATTTTTGTGGAGATTTTAAGGCAGATTGCGTCTTCACACAGCCGAGTGTTTTTCCCTGCCTGACTCCTGATGAGCTTCATCACTGTGTAATTAGCCCATTCAGTGACTGTAGACATCTGATGACACACAACAGGCTCTGACTGTTAATCTTTTACTCTTTTGTTTCAGTGCACGGCTCATTTGTTGCCCACACTCAGCTGATCAACACAGGCAAAAAAAGGCGACCCCACACAAATTAACATTCAAGCTCTCTATTAAATGAAAAACATAAAATTCATAAAATTTGAATTCTGTTTTTGATACGATTCCCTTTTTATTATTATTTATTATTTCAGTAATAAAATAAATTCATTCACAATTTGAGCATTTTTACAACAGCATAAAAAATTATCAACAATTTTAGACAAAATCATTTCACAACGATCATTTATTTTTCAAGATCAAAAAAAGACAACGTGGCAGATAAATAAAAGGGCATCAAACAAATGGAAAAATGTAAGGCATTTGTATGATAGCATCAACAGATAGCTGTACTGTTTACAGTGAATCAATTGCTCTCGAAATTATGTGATACATTAAATCCAATTTACATTTTTGCCAAATATTTTTGTTTTATTAAATACCTAAACACAAATGCTTATAATATTTTTAATTCATGACAAGCTAAGACATTGGTTTCATATGCACCTGTTCACTATTAATATATTGGCATATTGATAAATAAACAGTAAAGTAAATAAATATATTGTTATTCATTACTGGTGGTTGCAACTTGGTGGTGAGCTAATGAAAAAAGCTCCAAAGATGGTAAAAGAGCGTTACTGCAGAAAAGGTTGTGAAAATTAGCAATAGCTTTGCATTTAAAATTTGGTAGTTAGCTAGTTTGCTGATAGTACTTTGGTTGTGGATCATGCAGATCAAACAAAAGACGTTTAGCATCAAGCCCGAACCTTCATTTGTAAACCTAATGTTTGTAACCTAAAGTTTTAGTTGTATTTCCTAAATTATAATAATAATAAATTCCCAAATCATCATTTTAGATGCAATTTAATTGAGTTTATTGGGATTTAAATGAATCTATTTTGATCATATTAAATTAATATAAATTGCTAATAATACATACCATACAAAAAAGGGACAACTTTTACAAATAAATAAATACAGTGGTTTGAAATCAATTAAATAATTGGAATTATACATAAAAAAAATAAATAAATAAATTAATTAATAAAGAGAAAAAGAAAGAAAAAGGAATAAAAAGTCAACAGGTGAAAATTCATTAAGATTACTTTGTTAAGGGTGAAATTTCGTGCATAGTCACATTTAATTGAGTTTAAAAGGTTTTTAAAAAGCAAAAGTGCAAAAACTTTTTTAGTTTTAGAGCAGGTACAAAAGTGTGAATATTTTCCAAGGAAGGAGCAACAAAGCTAGAATAGATAACCAGTTTAGTTAGTCCATTTGGAGCCTTGGAATGTGATTTACTTAAAGAAAAAGACGTAAAAAAAATTTTTGGAACATTTTTTTGGAGATTGTGGATTGAATTTATTCTTTGAAGAGGAACTTTTTTTTCCTGTTTTATTTTGGGTTTTAAAAAAAAAATACTTTTTAATAAAAAAAATTTCTTTCCTCACCTTGGTCATTTGGTAGTGCTTGACCTCTACGGGGTCAAAGGTCAACTTTGTCCTCGAGACATGGGACCACTTGCAGGTTCATCAGGATCCCTCAAGACACACATATGTGAAATTTGAGGCTTCTAGCACACGAGGAAGCCAAAAACCCTAACCCTAAATCCAAAACCCTAACCCTAGTTTCAGCCTTAACCCTAACCCTAATGCAATGCAAGTCTATGAGGGTCAAAAGTCAACTTTGTCCTAGAGGCATGGGGCCACTTGCTTTTTCATCAGGAGCCCCCAAGAAGCGCCCACGCCAAATTTGGGACTTCTAGCGCATGAGGAACCCCGAAACCCTAACCCTAATTTCAGCCTTAAGTGTAAACCTAACCCTAACCCTAGTTTCAGCCTTATCGTAACCCTAATTCAATGCAAGTCTATGGGGTGAAATTTCAACTTTGTCCTAGAGACATGGGGCCACTTGCTTAACCCTAACCCTAAATCCAAAACCCTAACCCTAGTTTCAGCCTTATCGTAACCCTAATTCAATGCAAGTCTATGGGGTGAAATTTCAACTTTGTCCTAGAGACATGGGGCCACTTGCTTTTTCATCAGGAGCCCCCAAGAAGTGCCCACGCCAAATTTGGGACTTCTAGCGCAAGAGGAACCCCGAAACCCTAACCCTAATTTCAGCCTTAAGTGTAACCCTAACCCTAACCCTAACCCTAGTTTCAGCCTTATCGTAACCCTAATTCAATGCAAGTCTATGGGGTGAAATTTCAACTTTGTCCTAGAGACATGGGGCCACTTGCTTTTTCATCAGGAGCCCCCAAGAAGTGCCCACGCCAAATTTGGGACTTCTAGCGCAAGAGGAACCCCGAAACCTTAACCCTAATTTCAGCCTTAAGTGTAAACCTAACCCTAACCCTAACCCTAGTTTCAGCCTTATCGTAACCCTAATTCAATGCAAGTCTATGGGGTGAAATTTCAACTTTGTCCTAGAGACATGGGGCCACTTGCTTTTTCATCAGGAGCCCCCAAGAAGCGCCCACGCCAAATTTGGGACTTCTAGCGCAAGAGGAACCCCGAAACCCTAACCCTAATTTCAGCCTTAAGTGTAACCCTAACCCTAACCCTAACCCTAGTTTCAGCATTCAATGCAAGTCTATGGGGTGAAATTTCAACTTTGTCCTAGAGACATGGGGCCACTTGCTTTTTCATCAGGAGCCCCCAAGAAGCGCCCACGCCAAATTTGGGACTTCTAGCACATGAGGAACCCTGAAACCTTAACCCTAATTTCAGCCTTAAGTGTAACCCTAACCCTAACCCTAGTTTCAGCCTTATCGTAACCCTAATTCAATGCAAGTCTATGGGGTGAAATTTCAACTTTGTCCTAGAGACATGGGGCCACTTGCTTTTTCATCAGGAGCCCCCAAGAAGCGCCCACGCCAAATTTGGGACTTCTAGCGCAAGAGGAACCCCGAAACCCTAACCCTAATTTCAGCCTTAAGTGTAACCCTAACCCTAACCCTAACCCTAGTTTCAGCATTCAATGCAAGTCTATGGGGTGAAATTTCAACTTTGTCCTAGAGACATGGGGCCACTTGCTTTTCATCAGGAGCCCCAAGAAGTGCCCACGCCAAATTTGGGACTTCTAGCGCATGAGGAACCCTGAAACCTTAACCCTAATTTCAGCCTTAAGTGTAACCCTAACCCTAACCCTAGTTTCAGCCTTATCGTAACCCTAATTCAATGCAAGTCTATGGGGTGAAATTTCAACTTTGTCCTAGAGACATGGGGCCACTTGCTTTTTCATCAGGAGCCCCCAAGAAGCGCCCACGCCAAATTTGGGACTTCTAGCGCATGTGGAACCCAGAAACCCTAACCCTAATTTCAGCCTTAAGTGTAACCCTCATGCCAAACAAGTCTATGGGGGCCAAATGTTAACTTTGTCCGAGAGACATGGGGCCACGTGCAGGTTCATCAGGATCCGTCAAGACACCCCCACGTCAAAAAAAAAAATAAATAAATAAATACATAAATAAATAAATAAATAAACAATAAAAAACCTTGTCTGTAGAAAAGAACAACCAAAGTTATGCAGGGATGATGTTCTTTGATACTGTAACATGAAAAAGCGGGAAAGAGCACCAAAAACCTCTGAACTCGCTGTCGTTACACCAATAAAGGCGCGACGACGACGTTTCACTTGTGTCTAACGCAAGCAACTAAACAAAAACGCCTGCACCAGCATAAGAGTCTCATTATTGGCCCATTAGTTCCACAGCTTCAGATATTAAATGAGCTGAGAAAATGTTTGTTTCCTCCCCCATTTTCTTTTCTTTTTTTCTCTCTGGACAGAAGCATGAGAACGCAAACAGCAGCAAGACGTGAGGAGAGAGCGTCGGCCTCCCACGACACGCAGGATGTTTTCGCCCGTTCAGGCCTATATCTCCTCACGTCGCTGCTCATATCTTGACAAATGAAGACAAATGCCTGCGAGCGCTCGCCACCTTCCAGGGGAGCTTTCCACAAATTAATCACTCGCAATTCTATCCTTGTCCACTTGGACGCCTCGCCGGGGTCCCTGGATGCGGGTGTAATGAGGGCCACATCGTCACCCCCGACACACACTCTTTTTTTCATAACGAGGAGAAACCTGAACGGCTGGGCGAAGCCACCTCTCCTGAGGGCCGTCACTTTCTGTAGGTGCACTCTGGCGGCATCTCGACCCCCATCATCACCCCTCTGCCCCCTCCCAACTGGGTCTTCCTCCCAGCTCCTCACATCAGGATTTCATTAAGTAGCGGCACCCTCCCACTCCGCTCAACCCCACTCCATCACCACCAGTGCGCCCCCTCCAAACCCCCTCCCCTCTCCTGCGCCACTTTGCTCCCAAACCAAATGAGGAAATAGCTCGTCTGGTGGCTGACAGACCTCGACTTTTGGCCGTAAAGATAAATGACCCAAAGTATTAAAGTTTAACACGTTGACAAAACCCACCTGATCTGTGGGATTAATGCTGCAAAAGTCCATGTGGGAATTAAAAAAAGGGGGGTGGGGTTGGGGGTGGAGGGGGGGGGGGCTCAGAGGAGAGTTATAGCGAGGCAGTAGGAAGTAGTGATGGATGAATTCCACTTCCTTTTTGTGAGCCACATCGTTTGGCTCGGCTCACCAAGAAGAGCCGGCTCTTTAGACTCGTGAACGGCTCATCAATTTGCCACTAATAACTTTTAATCTGATGTTACATATATAAATATATATATATGTATATATATAAATACACATATATATATATATATATATTTATATATATATATATATATGTACATACATATATATGTACACTAGTACACACACTCACACATATATATTTCATTTTTTGACTAAACCATTAAAACGTAAAAGCATATTTTCTGATATCAATAAAGCGCTGCAGGCAGTTGTTATTTTAATTGCAATTTCATTTCCAGAACATTGTTACTCTCTGAAACCAGCCAATGAGAGCAATGACTTCCTTGTAAAACCACTCTGCCACTCAAAGCAGAAAGTCATTATTACTTAAATTGAATTAATGTGCTGAGGTGTTCCTCTCAATATCCACAGCAGTTATTTTATCGGTAGTTAATTTCAAGTGTAAATAAATTAATACATAAGGTTCTTCTTCTTCTTCTTCATAATAATAATAATAATAATAATAATAATAATAATAATTTTTTATCAAATAGAAGTGTCTGCTGAAAAAAAATCCAATCAGTTTGCAGAACAAATAAAACATGAAATGTGCTCTGAAATATATGAATGTTTTTTTTATTTATTAATTTTTATTTCAGTTTATTATTCATTTAATATTAAATTTGGACAATTTTAAGGTGTCAAAGTCTCTCCCTCCCACCAAAGAGACGCATCTGAGTCACAGGTTGAGTCACATGGGGTCAGCCTCTTAATTCACGCACATCTTTCAGCTCACTGAGCAATTGCGTTGTGAAGAACTCACACTTTTATTTCTGAACCTTCTCTCTTTTCATGACTTTGAAACATGAAAGTACCAAAGAGAAGATATGAACCACCAACCATCGACACCACAGCCAGGCTTGCGTCACCGTGAGCTACAATTCCAGACACTCTGGGGAAATCACACTGAAGTATGAAATGCACTCAAAAAAACAAATAAGTTTTTGAATAAATCCATTCCTGTTCAAACAAATTCAATACACAATTATTTGTGTAATTTTGGTTAAATAATTTACAAAGTAATTAATTTCCAAAATATGATTGACACATTTGATAACAGCACAAAAAACGTATCAGTGGCCAGTCAAACCCAACTGCTCCAGTTACATGGAGAACTTGAACCAACCACGCCACACCACCAAGCTCTTCAAACTTCTCCTGTTGCATTTATCTTGCTTTTGTTGAACTTAAAAGACACTGACTCTTACAAGAGTTGAACCTATGCCTCTTGTTTCACAGTCCATCCACCAACTTCCGAGCTATTTATTCTGATGGACTAACCTCTTGGAGTCTTCTCTCTGCCCTCCACTCTAAAAGCCAAGGTTCTAGAGGGAGACTTATTTGTTTAGGATAGCTCATCATGCAAAATTGCTCCACTGGAGTCTGGGGTGAAAAAACAATTTCAAAAGGCCTCTTCTGGAGTGAAAGTATTTCTGGAAGGACATTCAAAATGCACTTTTGGTATAAGCTCACAGATCCCTAATAAAATTCCAGCCTTATTCTCAGCAGCCTGTGATGGATCTGTTAGCAGATTGTGGCTTTTCAAGTATTTGGGAAAATTCATGATGGAGTTACACTGATACGTCTAAACTCCAGTGAGAGGATATGAGGTCATCCGTGGAGTATGCTGTGTGTTTGGATGCGGTCACCGCCTCATCACTGTGTCCCCCATGATTACTGGATGATGCCCTCGGGGGCTGGTGGGGAGCTGGTGGGGATGGCGGTGGTGACTGAGCTTGCGTTATCTGTTATTTAAAGTGGAGGTCAGAGGTGAAAGCGCAGCGCAGACTTGACTCGTGCTCCATCAATAATCCCGGGGATACGGCTGCGACGGGAGAGTTCCCAGGATGCAAAAGGCTGGGGTCAGTCCCCGACATTGCTCCTCTGATATAAAAGCTTTTATTAATAGTATTTGTTTTAAACCAAGCGCAGACATGCTGAGCACGAGATGTATTAAAGTGTAATTGGCTCCGACGACATTGTGTCCTGAAGACTGTCGATTGTTTGTTTTTCTGCACAGTTAAGCCGACACTCTGTGGATAATCACGACTGCCACATTCCAACTCATCACTGTCTCTTAAGTCACACTATTCTTTACTTGCAAAAAAATCTTCTCTCTAATGATCCGTCTGTCCAGGCCTGGCGCCAGGGTGAAATGATTGAGGGGTCTGTAAAAAATTCACTAAGCCTAACACAATAACTTAACCCTAACCTTATTGTATATAAGACAATGCCCTAACTCTAAGCCTACTGCCTAACCACAACCCTATAACCCTAAGCATAACCCCATTCTGAAAACTTAACCCTATTCCCTAACCACGACTCTAACCCCAACTCTAACTTTATACCTTTATCCTGATGTGAACCAGAACCCTAACTCAACTCTTTACCATAACCCTAACACTAGTTAAACCCTATTCCATAACCTGCCACATTTATTAACCGCGACAGCTGCTAGGAAGTTGCATCACTGTCAATTTTGGATTTAATTTAAGGCTTTAGAAATAAAAGTTGACTGAGTGATTGATGGACTGAGACACTGGCCTCATCCATGTGAAACTGGACTCAGTTTACAGCTTACAGTTTACAGTGAGTATGAGGACGAGTCTGTGTGGCTTCCAGAAGAAACAAATCCAGTTTTATATTTATACTTGTTGGTGTCTCGTCTATTATTAATAACAGACCTGATCGGTTGAAAGCGAAGAAAAAAACGGAGGTTTTAGTTGTTAGGAGAACAGTTTTATTAGACATTGCTGTACTGTGATTAGGGTTGAATGCAAAATGGGAATTGTTGCGTCGCAGAACTTGCCTCTCGCCTCAGCATGACCAAACACTGGGATAAATCGGCAAAAATATTTTTTTCCACTCGGACAAACTGGGATGCACTTGATGGAGTAATGAAAACGTCAGGACAGATGAAATATTGGCCGCACTGTGAGTGCGACGGCAGCGGTGCACTGCAGTGTCACTGGAATATGTTTAGATATTTTCAGCCCGCTGGTAAAACACAATTTTTGAGATGCTATTGAGAGGAGATTCCAATGTTTTGGAACGATTTTGATTGTATGTAAAAGAAAAGAAAAGAAGAGAAAAAAAAAACACAAGGAAGTTGTAAAGTAAAAGCATTCAGCCAAAAAATATTTTTTCTGAGAGCAGCGGATGTCAGAGGCATTGGAAACACTTCCAGTCCAGACTTTCGGGAAGCTGTCCAACCCTGGCGCTCGCAAGAGTGTGTGTGACTCATGACTCGACATTAATGACTCGGTACTTATGAAACAGACTGGGACGAGATGGTTTCAGGAACAAATGATGATCAAACAGTTGCAGAAAACTGAGCAGTGCAGTGCAACAACACCAAGAGAATGAAAGACAATTGCAGATGACATGATCCACTGAGGCTTCTGGAAGAGCAATTACAGCAGATCATTCTGTCCGTGTCATTTAGCATTTGTTACCGACTGGGTAAATCCAATCTTCTTCCCCCAAAAAACCCTTTTTTGTTGGAACGCAGCCTGAGTGAAAGGCACAAAGAGTGGGTTGGGATTAAGGCATTTCAAAGAAGGCGGGGCCTCGTGGTTTGGAGACTTGGATCCTTTTATAGTGTGAACAGCAGCTGCAGCAGAAACTGAGACGTTAACATGGCCCGAAGAAGCATTTCTAGAAGCAGATAATCCCGCCTGGGTTTATTTCCACGATTTCTCCGCTACTGCTCTCTCCTGTATATTTTCAATATGCCACGACTTATGCCGTAGATGGCGCAATTTAGTGACCACCTCCACCAAAAGCAGCCAGAGATGGAGCGATATGGAGATTATCTGGGATGAAGTTAGATAAATAAATAAATAAAGGCTTCCAGCTTGTCGCGGGATGCAGAGCGTATTGTACATCCACATGTATTGAACACAAACCTGTCAGCGTCCGTGACAGGCCCATTCATCACACACAAAGCCAATCCCGTCAGCCGCACAATGCGCTCCTCCTCCCGCTGCCCTTCCCCCTCCCGACCCACTCTAAGTGACAGAGCTGAGATGAACATTAGGAGTGTGTATTCAAATGATTTGTTTTCTGCCCGCCTCCCGCCGAAAGCCAATTTCCAGAGGCTAATAAAGCCGGGAATCGTTTTGTCTGAGGAGAGGGGCGGAAAAAAAAAAGAAACAGGACGAGACGAGACGGGCGTTGCGAGGTCTCCCGGGAAGGAGGGCGGATTGGTTGCATCAACTGTGAAGAAATTTAGAAAAGTGTGTTTCAGAGCGAGAGCTGGAGAAGGACTTAAATGAAAGTGGAGTCAAAATGGAAAAAACCCAATGAGGAATTATAAAACTTATTACTCAGGATTAAAGATATTACAGCAGATTAGTTGGCCATTGATTACTGTACAGGATTCTGTCTGTCTTTGAGGCAGAGATAAACGAAACCCTGGGGAGACAAACGTATCACACTCACTTCAAATTGTTTGCCATTCGCTGCAGTTGTCTCTTCTTTTGTCTGCAGGATCTTCTCCCTAAAGACGTAACATGCAGTTTTCAAGGGAAATTATTTAATCCCATTATTTGGAACATATGATGTCGCCTCAGGCCTTTTGAACTTGGAAATTCATTTTATATGTATTCAAATGTATAATGCAGAATAATGTTTGTGTTTTAGAGTTTTTAAAAAAATAAATAAAAATAAATAAAGACTTTATTGGACGACTGAAGAAGACATTTTTGTTAAAATAGAGTTTATCATCTAAATAAAACAAAATGAAATTGAATGAAATCTATTGTTCTTAGTATCATACTTTATTTTGGCAACAATGACTTACAGGTGCTTTATTACAAAAGCCAAGTACAACCTGCATTTATTTACTTTAAGAAGTTGTTTGCTTGTGATAACGTATTATTATTTTAACAAAATAATGCCTTTCATTTGATTCCAAGCTTGTTCATGTGATCAAATTGTCCTGATTTCAGCCCTCAAGAACTGAGGATCATGAGAAATAAAATAAAATATGTTCATGGTTGTCCTTTGCAATTTTAACCAGCTCACAATCACATCAAATTATTAATTTCATTAACAAGATCTTGAAATAATAATTTGCTTATCGTGGCCTTTCTCTAGTTCCGTACTGCCATCTGCAAAAATATTTTTTTCCAAATGAATTTTCATTCTTTTCAAAAAAGTTTCAAAGTATTTGTCCCAGAATAGAGAGACTGAATTCTTAGAAAGACAGACTTCTTAATTTGACTAATGTTACACTTTCTTCAAAGGCTTTTTACATTTTGTGTAACAGACACAATGAACCACCGAATCAAAGCCTTTAACAACTTTAACAACTGGCAAGAAAAAAAAAGAGTCGCTACCACTGCATGTTTCTCATTAACTTTACTGGCCGTTCTGTTGACTTTCCAAAATCTGCTTTAAGTGGCGGTCGAACGCAGACAGCGCAAGGTCCAATTCTTCGACTGTTTTCCCTCTAGATTTGCAGGTGATTCGTTCACGTTCCTGAGAGACTCCTGAGTTTCTGTGTCTTTCCAATGTTTTGTGCAGCCTGAGTCAGCAGAGTCCCAGTAATTACCCATAGATCCAGAGGCAGAGGGGCTCTGCAGTGCTGACGTGTGTGTGTGTGTGTGTGTGAGTGTGCGTGTGTGTGTGTGTGTCCTGGGGACCGCAGACTGCAATAACACCACTCAACAGGCCTATCAAGTTGATCCCCGTCACATTCGGGCACAATTGTGAAGCGGCTAACCCGGTTAGGCTGTAAACAACAGCGGCGAGCTAATAAAACAACTCATCGCAGAGAGTGGATGTAATCCAATCAGGTGCCGACTTAAATAACAGCTCTTCGTCCCGCACGCAATATCGGGCAAAGAAACGAAGCTCCTAATATGTCCTCCACCGACGTCGCAATAACAGATTCATAAAGAATGCATGAATTTGAGCAGAACTGGAGGCGTTTATTCCAAAAAAAACGTTGCCATCATTTTGCGTCAAGGGTTTGTGCGACGCGCAGAGTCTGAAGTTTTGTTACGGAGGACCGTCGGCGGTGGCGACTGACAACCGCTCATTGCGCGTGTTGATGCGCTGTGTTATTGACACCTAAACCTCTGCGTTGGAGCCGTCAAGGCGTCCGAGGACTGACATTGACTGAGGAACTCACAGCGGGGCGGCACTTTATCAGATGATATCGTCTGGCCAAGTTATTGCGCTTTTATTTTGAAGATATTAGAAAAAAAATCCAGCTTTGATTAAATGTCTAGGGAGAGGTTCACCATCGTGTACAAGGTGATATTCCACAACAGCGCTGGTTCTGGCTGATGTAAACTGCAGTTTTTCTTCACCTTAACTAGAATGAGATCACGTTCCAATGAAGAAATTACCACCTAATGACGTGAAGTGTAATGACCCCATTTGAAAAGGTTGCAAATGAACTAATGATTCTACTTTTTACAGCAGTCGTCTCCACTGTGTAGCGGATGTGATAGAGTCGTCTCAAATGCAGAAGAGCCAAAGAAAAGTGGTACGAGGGCCTCTCATTCCCTCGAAGGGACAACTGCTTTGGCATGATTTTGCTTCAGTGACTTGCGGTTTTCCATCTTCAGTTGATTGAGATATGACGATTAATGCATAGATGGTCCCTTAGTTTATATTTATCACTTTTTTTACTCCAGGTTATTTTAGTTACTTCACCCACCAATCTCAACAGAAATTAGCATTTATTCCTAAATCTGGGACAAAATATTGGAGACTCGAAACATTGAGCCCAATGTCTTCATGATGTCCACGTTTCCTCCACAGTGCAGATGTAACGAACCTCTCCGGCGGAGTGAGCGGAGCTCATTTGGAAGTCAGCGCACTTTTCCCTGGTGAATGCACCCCCCTGCCCTTCCCCCTCCCCGAGCTTTTATTTTTAATTAACCTCTCAAAGACACTCTGTTGTAGCTTCCTGTGTCTGTGCCAGCGAGGTTAATGATTTCACCAGTCCAGGGAGACGGCGAGGAGGACAGATCAATGCACCTCAATTCCCTGCGCCTCATGTTCAGTCTCACTTGCCGGACCACAGTGAAAGGGAGCGGGGTGTGGAGGGCGGGCGGTGGGGGTGGGGATGGGGAGGGGTTTGGTTGCAGCAGGCGGGACCCTCCCTCTGACACGAGCACGGCAGCGTGCATGTCAACGGAGTGACGAGCCGGCCGGACATTTACCAGGCTAATTAAAGAAACGCACGCAGGGACGTCGACATTTAAAACAATATTCAATACCTGCTGCAGTGGAAACTGAGGAGGGTGCCCTGAATAATAACAATAATAATAATGATACTAATAATAATGAACTCATGGAGAATTTGTTCTAAGGTCCTATTATTGTCCCAGAGATGCTTTACCTCTGGAGATATCAATCACTGGTATACAACCTTCTGCAAAAAGACACTCACTGGGTTTCAACCTTTGCCTTCTGGAAGAATTTACGAAATGAACTCAGTCTCACTTAGCCTTTAAAATGATGACAAATGTTGTATAAAGTTACACTTATTTCTGCCTTTCAATTAGTTTCGGCATTTTTACTTTAGTGGCGTCGTGGCTCGCATGCACAACTTTCTCCGCCATGCAAGCACCATTAAACGGACCTCGAACGATAACAGTTTTCAGCCTGGAAAAAACTTTGTATCTGCTCTGCGACGGCGCTCACCTCAGGCTGCATAAAGCTGCGTGTGACGGAGCCGTTAGATCGCCGAGACGCCGACGGCTCCCCGCCGAGTTCACCCCAACTGTCGGAGAAACGCACAGACGTCCTCACGCAGTATCCCCATCCCTCCTCCCCTTCTACCTTGATGTGGACCAGAACTCGGAGGGAAGATAATCAGAGCCGGGCTTCTCCTGCTAATACTTCTCCATCAAACCAGCAGGACCGTCACCGCAACCCGGTGCTTGTGAACACCTTCCAAACATCAAAACTGAACCTGAAGGCAGGGAACTGGGATGTTGGAAGCAGCCCAGGAGCTGCGGGGCTGCAGGACTGCGGGGCTGCAGGAGGCATGCGGCGCTCTGGCCCGGGCCTCTGAAGGCCAACGCACGCTGGGCTCCGTTCACGTTTGGACGTCTCTATCTGTGGAAAGTCCAGCCCTTCCACATCCTCGCTCCTCTGAGCCTGGCAGCCAGGACGCATCAATCACGGCACACCAGGGGGATGACATCATAGCACATTGGCAGGGCTATCTAAGCAGGGATAGGGAGGCTTTTTTTTTTTTTTTTGGAGGGCTAACAGAGATAAATAGCAGTTTACTTGGTTCCAGAACTCTTGAGACCTCAAGGACAATAATCCCGATCAGTGTCCTCTGCTTTTTGTTTTTTTACTCCTTTTATTTGGCCGTTACTTTTACTATTCTGCATCATCCACAAACTGCTGTTGTTCCACCTGTTGGGCACCTTTTGCCAGTTATCAACGGACTGAAGGTCTTAAATTGAAAAGTGGTAGAACGTCGTCTGCGAGAGCTTCTACGAGTTGGCTGCTGCACACTTCTCACCCACGGCCGAACGCTAGGTGCTCGAAACACTTTAGTGTAAAAGGTTTGTAGGACAACCTGGATTAATGTTGATACCACGTTTGACGATTTGATCATTTGATGCAACAAACATAAAACAGATATTAAGGACAGTGGACAGTTAAAGTTTGGCAAAACTACTGTGCAAAATCACTCACAACTAAAACAAGAGCACATTCTTAACTATTTATTTGAAACCAAAAACTAAACTTGAATCTCATTTTGCAGTAAACCCTGATTTATAAAAACTACATCGTGGGTTAACGAAGCTGTCTGAAAATAAACGAAGGCCTTAAACAAACAAGCAAACAAACAAATACTGTATTCCAAAGGTTTTTCCCTTCCACTGGAACACATTATTGTTTCAGGTGTTGTTCTGCCGACACCCTCTAGTGCGCAAAAGCCGTTTTTCAAACTCACTTTGGCTGACGCTGTCCCACCCGATGACCAAACAAAGATCCTCCCGCCGTCGCTCCCGCAGGCGCGTGACTGACGGAGGAGAAGCCGACGGCGAGAGAAAAAATCTGGTTCTGCTTCTTGCCCCCTCGACTCTCCCTTGGCCTGCGAGAGCCAATAAATCCCACATCCAGAGCTATTAGGCTGACGGAGCCGAGCGCCGTTTGATGTTGAGAAGTCTTGAGCCGCGGCCCCGCGCGCATTCCAGAGGCCGCGTGCAGTTTGGCTGTCATCGCAGGGCTTACCGCCGTACATCGGCGGCGCGCACGTCAATTATCCATGCCTTCCGCGATTGTGCGCGCACGATAGCGCTTATCTCCCCCACCTTTTCACCTGCGGCGGGCCTCTGCGAGGCCGCGCTATCAGTGAGAGTTGGCGGAGATAGCGCCCAGGATGACTCAATTAGAGCCACGGCGCTCGTTCAAGCTGCCTCGCTGCAGTTTATCTGAGGTGAGTAAAAAAATAACGCAGAAAGGAGTAATAAGTAAAACATTGATTCTTATTGTAAACATCGAATAATGGCTCACTAGTCATAATTCTTAATGATTACATTTTAGGTCCAAGACCTCTTGTCAGTCAGTCCAGATTCGTTCACAACTTTTTTCATTTTTGCAAAATTATGAACAAAAAAAAAATCACTCTTTTCTTAAGTACATTTCAGAACCTTTACTTTCTTACTTTTTTTTTTTTTTGTACAAATATCTGCACTTTCATTTAAGTCCAGAATGTGAATGCTTTTGCCACCTCTGGGTTTAGGATTACAGCATAAGGCACAAAAGTGATCAAATCTTTCGCAGGATAATCTTTACAAGGAACATTGGCCGGAGAGATTTCAGCTCTGGGAGAATCGGTGGCAAGTCAAATGTTTAAAAAGACAATCTGGGCTGTTAAAACAAAACCGCTTTTCTCGTCCTCCTGGAGTAAGACGAGAAAAGAAAACACGCCGCGTCCTCTGAAGTGGGAATTTCTCTTCTCCCAACGTTTCGTCCAATCTGGACATCTCTCCCGGCCATAAATTACCCGCTCAAGTACACCGCTGAGGTTTAGAGCGCAGGGTTGAGGCCCGGGGCGGGAAAAGGGAAAAACGGTGTGACCCGGCAACCTACAAACTCTTAACCCCTTGGCCCGGGTCCTGGGCGCCTCCCTGAGAACTCTCAATAAAGCCCCGGTCAAACATCCCACTTGGACGCCCGTGCCGGCGACCCTCTGCACGCGCTATCGCTCCAGGTGTTTGCCATTCCGCATCGTTTCAGCGCACCTGGCTGGAAGGGCGGCAGAGGGCGGCGGAGGATGGATGGTGGCGGTGAGTAAAATTAAACACGCGCGCACACACACACACACACACACACACACCAGCCGGACTTCTCCCGCTGACGCTGCGGAGAGGCAGCGGACGAGTGAGAGGCACGTTGACAAGAGGGCGCTAAGTGGATTTGAGTTATGGGCAGTTGGGTGATGTGTTTGTTTAACCATCTGGTAGCAACTCCCTCTGTTTGGTGATGGAGTGCCTGCAGAGGGAAGGAGTCCAGTCCTGATATGAACCCACGCAAACACACAAACGCACACACACTGTTAATTTGACAGGGTCAGGCCAGAGGACAGAGTGATGCACTTCTGATGAGCACATTTCCAAACTCCTCTCCAGCCTTCTGCTCGTTCGGCCACGGCCTCTGTTGTTTTCTTCAAACTGATTTCATTGACTTCTGTCATGATTTTCGAAAAGTCAATCTGAAGGCAAAGCAAATTAGTCAGTTCATTTTTTTTTGCCCGTTGTGAGCAAAACTGATGGCAATATGGAAGTTCCACCCTTTGTTTTGTTTGTTTGTTCGACTTTTCAGAAAGTGTTAAAACACGCAGCTCTGGAAAAATATCCCTCGTGATGTCACAAAGAGTGCTGAACGATCTTACGAGATATTGACAATCACATCTATAGGCTACCCCTCTAATACAATTTTCTACATAACTCAACCAGTTTGAATAAATCTTTTTGTGTCTTATTGGCGTAAACTCTAGAAAACGTGAGAAACATCTATTAGTCTGCATTATTTCAATGCAGAGATCATCAATGTTGTTCAGAGGCATTTATGTTGAATTGCTAGATGCTTATGCAGATGAAATGCCCACAAAATAATCACAAACACGTTATTGTCCTGGTGAGTGTTTTGATCCTACTGAATGTGTGACGCGGGGAGGTTGTGCTGCTGGATGTCTGCTTGTGTGCGCGCCGTTGTTCATCTTCAGCAATTACGGCCGAGCTGGCAGCAACCGAATTAGGTGCCGTTTATTGAGGCAGTGACACCAGGTTCTCAAGTAATTACTCTGCCTTTTAATAATGCGGTCGGCAAGTTCTCTCTCTCTCTCTCTCTCTCTCTTTTTTTTTTTTAATCTTAGCTGCCTGAATTATTCAGCAGCTGTGTTCCTTTCTCTTCCTGAATGCCATTGTAACCACAGCTGAAGGTGGACAGCGAGGCAGGAATCAGTTGTTTTCTGACTATAAAGCCGTTTGAGATATTTCAGTCCATAAATGAATATATACATACATATATATAGACCAATATATATGTATGCTGTGAAACTGGAAAAAAATCAAACCACTTAACAATTATTTGAACACCCTCTCTATAAAAATGTGGTTTGAGCTCAATTTGGTTGAGCTTAGTTAGCATTAGCATTTTAGCATTAGCATGTCAGCATAATATGAGCAAATGCAGCCTTTAGCTTAATCAGGAACAATCCCATTAGCGCAGTGTTAGCAGCTTAATTAAGTCAACACAATCATCAGCAATGCCAATAATGCAAAAAATATTAACAACATTCATATTTCACCGGCGAGTGCTGCAACTTCTTGTGAAAATACAGACGCAATAATGATTCAACTTACAGTCAATGCTTTCAAAGGCAAGCAACAACCCACAGCAGACAGCCAACCTTCCAGCAGCTTGGACAGTGACAGACGCTAAGGCCTGAGGCCTTTCTACTTTCATAGCTTCCTGTGATGTAACTTCCTGTTGATGATTCCTGTCTCTGCTTAAATGTCCTATTAGGTGCCAGAGAGGGCGACAAAACAAACCTCAAGAATGCTATGCAGGGAGAAGAGTACTTAATATTAAGGTAAAGATTAATTTGTTTATGCACAGAAACAATGCTTTTACTGTTTTTTTTTTTTTTTTTTTTTTACTGTGTATGTAAAGTTCTGTCCAAATTCTTTCTTTCTTTCTAAATACAGAATTGATGTAAAACTAGTGAACTACTTCATTCTTCTAATTTGGATGTTAACCCGAAATGTACAGAAATATAGAAGTTATTCATCACTTTAATTAAAACCCAACTGCATTAGTGAACAAAGCTGGGACACTTTCCTGGCTGCGTAGCCAAACTGCCCAGACCACCGTGGAAACGACTGAGTGCGCTCATTGAAAAACTTTACTCTGCGACACACGCTCGAAAAATGATTTTTCTTAGAAGTAATCAGTCCCTTAATTTAATCCATGCGTGCCACTGCAGTGGCTTCATTATGTTGAAGAATTATACGTCTAGGAGCTTAAAAGGTGAATTCACATCATGCGCAATTTCCTCACCAATGTTTTTGAACGTTGCCTGCTCCACTTTACAAAGTCTTCTCCAAAATGCACATCCCTTTGTGATGTCACAAGGGGCACTCAGACCTCATTCAGTTTTGTGGCCACACATTGGCTCCACCTTCTTAGACCGCCTTGTTTCCCAAATGTAAACGCTTAAAAAAACACAAGGAAGGACCAGCAAAGCACCTATTGTAGCAGGAGGCTGCAAACAGAGGGCTAAACGAGCCATTTTCTGGAGGGTTATAGAAGTTTTTGCAAAGGAATTAATAAAGCGGGCTCAAATTTCTCACGCCAAGTTGAAAAATCGAATAAAACATTACATTTCGTGGTTTTGATTTGGATAATTACAAGTTTCCCAATTTGCCAAGTTCATATTGGGGTTGGGGAGACAAAAACCAGTTGCATTATTTTCCTACAGGCATAGCGGATGTGCCGTGAGTTTACTCCGTGTAACGGCCTGGACGTTAAAAAGTGAAATTCCCTTGGTATGAATCTATAAATATATTTTCTTTACTTTCCAGACACATGATGTCAACGCAAAAGCGTAAAACTGTTTCAACACGGAGAGCGGCGGCGAGTTAGTGTTTGCAATCACAGCCCATCGACCCCTCGGTGAAGTCTGAGAGTTTGGATCGATGAAAGTCATTCTCTAACGGGGGCACGGCGGAAGCAGAAAAATACCTCATCTCGCCGTCAGCAGCACCTCATTCCCGTTCTTTTCTTTCTTTTTTCGTGCCCTCCCTCCATCTCGGAGAAATGTCAGGAGAACAATAAATGTACAAAAGGTCAGCAGCGTACTAACAGACCCTTCCAAGCTTTCATTACATTTGCTGTTGGCTATTGCAGAGGCGCTCGGGCAACGGCGCTGACATTTGGTTTGTTTTTACACCGTGTTGAATCTCACATAGCTGTAGCTCCTAATAATGTCAGAGGGAAAGATCTCTCGGGGCAGCTTGCTTGTGTTTATTGCCACTGTGCAGCGGCAGAAACACGCGACTGGAATCGCGGAATCAAATCAACGACCCCGCCGACACGTGAGGTAGGTCTCTGCTAGCACAGCTCTCTGCAGATATATTATATTGTTTTTGCCTGTATTTGCTTGATGAAGATGATGATTACAGTATGTTGACGATGATGATGATGATGGAGAAGATGATGATGATGATGGGGAATGAATGCCATCCGGAATTAAACTTTGCAGATACAGTCACTTGTGATCCTCACTGATTCGTCTTGAAAAACTGCTATCTGAATAGTTTTCAGTATATAAACACCAATTTGTTTGTGTGTGGACTCTGGGAAAAAATAATCTTAACATGGCAAAAACTAATGGGGGATCCTTATTAAAATAAATAAATAAACAAATAAACCAATCAGTGTCCTTGAAGGAAGTCGCACCTGGATTGTAAATGATTGATATTGCATTGGTTAATTTACAAGAGAGATCATCACAACAGGATGCACGATCAGAGTCACATCAGCAGGAAGCCCCCGGCTGGTACCGACTGGCTCCGCTGGTCGTGAATAAATCTGATTGGACAGAAGGTTTGTCCAATCCATGTGATTCCGAGTGCTGCTCAAACGCTGTTTTCAGACACTTTTGAAGGGGGTGGGGAGGGACCACCATCAGAAAGCAGATGCACACCCACACATGAAGAAGACATCCATGTGGTGAGCATACGACCGTATGAAGACATCAGACGCTGCTGAGATAAAAACAAAACAGCTGGTCAAGCAGTTTTGCAACATTAAAAACAGTGAACGGCTGAGCTGAGAGCTGTAAGGACGGAATGGATGACGCACACGTACGTATCAAGCTCGTCATACTCCGGAATTTAGGCAAGAAGCTGTAATTTTTTTTTTGCCCTGCACGACACAAAGTCAAAAGGAGATTTTTTTTCTTGCACCTTCCACTGGTAGGCTGGATTAAGGCCGGGTACAGGTTAATAAAGTTTTCTCCACAGCATGTATGTTTCATCAATATGCCTTGACTGGGCGCTCAGAGGTTGCAGACACACGCACACACACACACACACACACACACACACACACACACACACACACACACACACACACACACACACACACACACACACAGGCTAAAAAAACAAAACCCACACCCAGAGTCTGCGACTCAATTGACACTCCCCATAGGTCAAAGGTTAATGAATGATTATTTCTCCCTCCCAGCAGGCGCTGCCCGCTCTCCCGTGGCCACGAGACGGAAAGAAACTCAATTTAGGCGAGATAAATCCCAGGGAGATAATTTGCGGTGATTTAATCAGTTACAAACTGATTGCTGTAGACAAGGCGAACATAACCAGGAGGAATTGGTTTATTGATCTTTTACAAACACACACACACCAACTCACACACACAATGAGCTGCAGTTGGCGTCAATCCATAGAAAGTGGTTTAATGGCCGGTGATTACTGCGCATTACGAGAAGCTTTGCGAGTCTAACAGTTACTGAGATGCTTTGGAGGGAAAAGGAGTGGATAAACGGGGCAGCGCTCGTGCAATTTCAAGTGAGATTGAATAGAATTGAAAGAGAAAATGCAGTGTTTTGAGGGAGATAAATAAAAGGCTCTTGAATGCGGTTTCCCTTTTGCGCCAGCGATGCAACAGCTTTGAAACGCATTACTGTGTGAAACTGTCTGTGTGTGTGTGTGTGTGTGTGTGTGTGCGTGTGTGACCCCCCGACTCCACTCACTCCTCCTCCCCGACTCCTGACCCAGAACTCCGCTCACGGAAAACTGCCAGAGCGAAATGAGAAAAGCGACAGAGTTCAGGATAGATTTGATTTCACTCCAGGTCCAGGTGTGTGCTTTGTACTTGCCACGAACCGTGCCGAGACTCCGGCCCTCCCGTCCACCGCTGCATTATTTATACCCACCTTATGGAGGCTGCGTGACAAACGTAATTGGCAATGCTGAAGCCAGCAGTGCAAAGGCTCAGGGCGGGATGTCCGCCGTGCAGCCGGCCTTCAAATCCTTGAAGTTTTGAGTTTGCACACCACTAACACATTTATGAAATCCTGTTTGGACATTCACACAGTTTGATGTCTGCTTCTCTGACTCTGTCCAGATGTGCTTCAGCACATGGGAGAGCCATATGCTAAGTAAACTTATTTTACATTGTACGTGATTGGCGTCGCGCAATTGTGCTGGGACGCGGTTGCTTGGTGCTACGTTGGTCTGAGCGTCCAACTTAACTACAGGCTCAAAAAGTTGTTCCTCCCACTCTGACTCTGGCCCTGCAGGAAATCAGATTAGAAACAAACTCTAAAACAAGTCTTTCACCCGGCCTGCGTGCTTTTACACACAACCAGTGCAATTTTTAGCAAGACCCCAAAACGTGAAGTCCTCGAGATGATCACAGTATTTTGTGGAAAGGGCGAGCTCTTCCGTGAACATGTGAGAACACCAGATGGTGCAAATTTATTGGATTATCGTGTTTCATATTGTGTCAGGTACCTGCGAGGGATTAATTGCACCAAAGCAACACTGATGGACTTGTAAATATCCCGCTGGGCTTGTCAGACTTTTGGACCGTGGACTCCGTAAACCCTCCTCACCCGGCCGACAAGACGGAGATGTGCTTGCCCCCCATAAAATAGGGTCTTTGTCTTTGACCCGCCTTGAATCTACTTCTACATTTGCTGCATTCCAACTACGACTAAATAGCAAGAGCAGGAATAGATTTTTCCTCATGGTATCTGGTGGTGTTTCCACACTGTTTCACTTTGTTCAGAAATGTGTGATTTGTTTTTAAATGAATGTGCATTTTCCTTTTGTGTCATTATTGTAAGGCCCTTTAAGGTGAACAAGGTGAACAAATTTAAGGTCTTTCCTTCTGCTTTCATGTCTCTGTCTTATGCTGGTCGTGCTTTGCATTGTGGGACCGCTTCATGACAACAACAGCAAAATGAGTCACAGTTTAGCTTGATGGAATGCCTTACCGGCATTTGGTGAAGTGAATACAATTCCCAGATGTTGGACGCCAAACACACAAAACAGTGAAAATCTGGAGTTGATAAATGAAAGAAAATTGGTTGGATGCAGCGACATCAGGGTGTTATCGAGGTGTTATCGAGGTGTTCACAAATAATCTTAAAGGTTTTGGTTATGATTATTATGCAGCTTGTGTGATCGTTGCAAACAAACCACTTCAGGCCGTGACCGACTAGGTTCCATTGTTGTGCTCACGTCTGTCCAAATGAAAGGAGCCAAAGGCAGTGAAAAGAGTTACAGGTCGGAACGATCCAGGTGTGCAAGCTCCTGAACTACGTCCACTTTCCCGGGGGAATCAGGGTCGCGGGGTGGCTGGAGCCCGTGCCAGTCAGAGTGGCGGCTGGGTAACACCCTGGATAGCTTACCACAACCATCCAGACTCACACAGACAAACAGTCCTCATTTGCCAGATGACCTTAACATGAATGTCTTTGGACTGTGGGAGTCCTTTTGTCTCGATGGAAAATTTATCAAATAGAACTTGCGGTGTATCTTTCGTGCAAAACTCCCCTTACGTCTGCCCGCTGGACTGATTGGCTCGGTAGATTCAGGAAAAATGTTACCGCATTTGCATCCCAACCCCCCCAAACATTAGTCCGCGCCAGCGCTAGTTTTTTAGGGGGGAGGGGGATTCATTTCTCATATTGGCGGTGGACAGTTGTCCTTTGGGTTAATGGCTCACCAAAGACCTGAATCAGACCCAGATGAAAGCGACCTAAAGGGCCCTCATTTTTCCCCATTAATCATCCTTGTTTTCTTTGCGGTGATCTTTTCACCCTGTCTTTAAGTACCTGTCTGTTCTCTGGAAAAGAGCTCGTCCGGGGTACAAGGGGCCAAATGGAGACTTGTCCGATCCCCGTCCCCTCCTCCTAAGCAGTCCCAGGAGCTCCGAACGCCGCCCCCAGGTTTAATGGCTTTTGTAATGGCAAATTATAAGGCGCTACAAGGCCAAGATTAATTGAAGGACGGTCTCCGGCCTTTCGCTTTGCTCCGGCTGTGGTAATACGAGACGTTGCCGTTGCGCTGAAAAAATGTGGGCGTCCGTCTTGCCGACCAAAGGCATCAGGCACCGGTGAACTCTTGCAAGGTTTTACCGAAGTCTGTATTTTGGTTGCCTGGAGGGGCTGCTTGACTTCAAAGAAATCATTATCATTTGTAAAATTAACCAATTGTTTTGTCAGATTTTTCAGCACCACCATCATTCCTGCGCTAATAGATTTGCTTGGAGTCAGCGGCCACTTACTTCACTCCCGGGATATGCGGTTACAATGGCCTGTATTATACTTTCAAATCATCTCCACTACAGTGAGAGCATTCACATTGCGATATACGGGGGAAATGAAAGGGGAGATGGGGGGAAAGACTATAGGCTCAATTTGTCAAAATAACCGCAACAGGACCTGGGACTGTTCTCATTAGTCTCACTGGGATGTGAAACGCAGCTCAGTTCTCCGAGTGAAGCAATGAGGAGTCCAAAAGCGGGGCATTTAAGTAGATAATGGTTCCCAACTCTGCACTCAGAAGAATTGAGAGGGCTCATATTTTCCTTCCATCCTTTTCCTTCAACACATTCAACTTGGACAACAAAAAAGGGTTTGCAAGCCCTTTAATATCTTAGGGCAACGGCTTGAATATCTAACTGGGGAATAAATTGTCAGGATAATTAAACTGCTATTTAATAATATTGTTGCACTTGGAGGATATGTGTTTTGCCAAAAAAAAAAAAAAAAAACTGTCACTTTTCCCGATCTGTCTAAGAGTCTTTAAAGCCAAACACTTTGTTGTGTATCTGTTATGATTAATAGCTGATGATATGCTAAAACTAGATTTAGAGAGGAAAAATACATTGTTTCACGATTTTACCTCCTCTTTCTGTGCTGGCATTGGCCTCAAACCTGGGAAAAGCAAAACAGAACGTCAGTCTGGAGTCTTGAGAAATTGTCGGTGCGTCACTCACGAGGCGAAGCGGAGCTAATGAAGTGTCTCAGGCTGGACACCGAAGGAAAACCTCGCTGCTTGATTGCCACTAAAACAGTGTGAGCCTTCACCTTTGCCCGCCTGTGTATCAACCCTCCTCCCTGCATCACCGAGAGACGGGCCGAAAAACCGACTTTGCGGACGACTTGTCTGATTACATCCGCGCACGTGCGCCGCACTCTCGTTTTGGCTCTTTGATAGAAACGGCAGCGGAGTCTTGGCAGCATTTGCCTCCGAACAGCGTTTGACCCCTTTCAAGAATGCAATGGAACAGGAGGAAGACGAGGAGGAGGAGGAGGACAAAAAAACGAAATGGGAGGCCCAAGCGCCTCGCTCATATCTCATCTCTATTAACGGGTTTACGGGTGACCCCAGGGATCCTCGTAAAAGTTTACGTGGAGGTTTCAGCCGGCGTTGCCTTTAAAAGAACGAATGAAATTGGTTGGTTTATGGTGAGCCTTCAGAATTTTATGGCATGTTTTACTTAAGTTCCCATTTTTACAGATCCTGGTTCCAATTAGCGGAGCGGCACTGCAGTGGGCCAAAGTGAGCTCCTCGGTACACTCGGGCTAAAACAACAACAAAAAATATGAAGGGGCTCTTAATTGACTGCTGATCTCCGAGGACACGCTCAGGTCAGGCGCGGTGGCGTGGGGGGGAGGGAGCGCCGGGATCGATGTGACTGAAGAGCCGTTGCCACTTCAGCAGCAACGTTGGGCTAAGAGTCGAAAAAAGAAGGAAGAAAAGGAAGAAAATTGATCTCCTTAAATGAAAACTCTGCTGTAAGTGACAGACTTCCTAAAAGTGCAAGCTGTCCTTTTCCAGGGTTCACTCAGTGATGGATTAAGGCTCCAAGCAGGACTGGGGGAAAAGTTCCATGCAGTACTTGTTATTTATTTTTATTTTTTACCTCAGCTTTCAGATCTGTGTTCGAACAAGGCTGAATTATTAGGGAACAAATGCTCATTCCCATTACGCAAATATCAATCATAACCAATGTCTTTGTTGTGGTTTTGTATGTTCCATGAAGTTCCATGAAATGGTTTGTTGAGATGTTGCGACAGCACTGATCGTTGTCGACTTCCATCCTCATCCATTCAGCTCAGATTCAGTCAGTCTTTATTTGAACTGTGCTAAGTTGTTTTGAGGCTCTTTAAATCATCAGAGTCACTGCCAGTCAAGAAAATTTATGGTGCCAAAAGTGTTTAGAGCTAAAGGAAAGAAAAACAGCATGAAGCAGCCACTCAGATGAAACAACAACAACAACAAAAACAACAACACCACTCCCAGCAGAGGGCATTCCAGGTGACCGGCCTCCAGGCAGGAAGTCATTGGTCGGGCCAACATCTCAACTGAACCACTGGGACGTTACTGCCCTCAGCAGTTGGGAACCCTGATAAACAAACTGTCTCAAAGCCTGAAGGCTAAACATGCAGTGGCTGTTTCACACCTACATTTGTCCTTGTAAATAAAGGGATGACAGACAGAGAAGAGAAGCTTGGACAACAGGTAATTAAACCATGAATCATGAAAGAAATTAGAATTTTTCTACATTTAAACACACACACACACGCACACAGACACACACACATCAATCTGTGGAAAGACAAAAAGGACTTCAAAGTTGGCTGGTAGTGGGGGTGATCAAAAAGATATCTGACTAGCGCAACTCACAAAATTGGGGTTTGATGACAAATATGTTTTGCCGATTAACATCTAGAGGGTCAAAGATGAAGAAATGAAAGAAAAGAAAAGTTTGCATTTGCGTTATGGATCCATTGTAGCATTTGCAGCGTCAGTCTTACGTCCACCAGCAGGTCTAAATCGTAACTGACATGTTGCAGCAGTAAAAAACGGGAGCTCGCATGTGTTTCCGCCATGTGACCCTTTACGGAGATTCTCTTACGCCTACTCGGCGGCACCTGTAAATGAATTTATCCCACATTTTGGCCTCAGAAGCACTGCAGCGGACACACAAACATGCCTACCCTCCCCCTCCCCAACCACACACACACGCACATCACAGTCGCACTGTATATGTAAACCCAGACGCAAACATACATCCTGCGGACCTCCTGTGTGCCACTGGGCCGTGCTTTGGGAAGGAACTATACCCATAACACAGTGGTCGCTTCCTGCCCACGGCCACTTTAATAGGCACAGGCGGCGGCCGCGGCGGGTGCAGCTGACTCACCAGGTGGGCTGCGGATGTCTTCCCCTCAGACAACACAATGACAATGGAGGCTTCAGAGGCACATTGGTGCACACCGTTCGTGTTGTGTCTGTGCAAATTTAAATTGCCGTATGACGCAAGTCTATTAATGAAAAAGGGCACATGAAATCATTTGGAAAGCAGAGGCCCCTTCAAATAAAAAAATAAATAAATAAGGATTTTGCTTAGACGTGGGCTTAGATGTTGCCTCTGCCAATTAATGCTGACATAAACATGAAGCCGTTGCTGATTTATAAACAACGTCTTTGTCTGCGTGGAAGCTGCGGTGGGGTCAGTTTGATGAGAACCGGGCAACTTTTCCTCAAGAAAATAAGCGAAACTCCCGACTGGCAGAAAGAACTGAAGCACCAATAGGAAGCCTTGTGCTGTCACTAACTGGCTCCACTGCTGGTGAATAAATCTGAACGGCTGGCCACGACTTTGACAGACAGACAGTTCGTCCAATTACCATCTAAATTGGTTTTGAAAGAGCTGCTCCCTTCCTGCTATTTTTCCACAAGCAGATTTTTTTTTTTTCCTAGATAGACAGGTGAAATGAATCCAAATGGATCTGGGCAACTGTCCATGTGGCATGGTTTTGCGCTTCATATTATTTTATTTTTTTGCAGCAGGCAACAACATTCGTCCTGGTCGTGTAGGCACTTTCACGTCTCCCTCCACGCAGACGGGAGGCTGAAGCTCTGGCTCAGGCCTTCTTCGCCTTCGGTCAGAGTCCAAGTGCTGCCTGGCCCTGAACACTTATCGCTACATCCAAACTGGAACCAAAAAAGAAATGCAATTCGGTCCGCATGGCCAGACGCAGAGGAGGGCTGGCTGCGAGTCCGCCCGTCCAAAGAGAAAAAAGAAAAGGGCCAGTCGACTCAGACCTCATTCATGCTGCCGTGGGGATCATCTGGAGGCATTCAAATAAATTCTTTATGATATTGTCATAGATTTATTTCATGTGTGAATCTGTCAAGCCTTGGAATTTTTTTTTTTTGAAAGTAAGAATTCCACCGTTTCTCCTTCGTCTCTAAGTGATAACAGACATCCAGTCGGAACGCTGATCCGAACAGAATCTCTTGTGTAGTTTTTTTTTTCCTTTTTCCTCTGCCATTATCTTGTAAATGAAAAATGGATGCAGCTGTGGAATCAAATCGGTGGGGGGGGGGGACTGCTGCTTTCCATGCGCACGCTGCTATATGCTCAATTAATTGCACCTGAAATAAAAATGAGCCCTCGAGACGCAGTGATTAACAGGTAATTTTTACAAAACTGAAATTTGGAAAAAAATGAAAACGACAACAAATAAACAGAACTCGTATGACAGTTGCACAACATCTAGGACTGCTCCCCCTAAGGTTGAGGCCGTTCCACGTCAGTCAGGAGTTTATCTTATCCGAGCTGACTTCGTGCCGCGTGTTGCAGTCGGAATCGCCGCCAATGATGGATCCGCTTCTACGAGCGTCCAGATTCTCTGCAACAGATTCGTCAGGCATGAACTGAAGTCACTTAGACAAACTCACTTCAGAGGAGCTAAACGATCTTGACAGCTGATTGTGTGTTATTTTCCCCCCTCTGTCTCCACCCTTTGGCTCCTACAGGGATCCTTAGCACAGGCACAAACAGGCTGTTTTCTTCTGGTTCAGGCAGTGATTTGATTGCACCAGACAATATTTACTGCATTGTCATCTTAGATAAAAATATTTTGGCAATTAGCCAAAGCATAAGTAACCTTATGCTTCCAACTAAACTGTAGTCAACTAGTGTGGGAGAGATGCCATACGCAGCAGAAATCTTTAGCCACACTAGTGTTCTTCTTCTTTGGAAGCTGAAGTTCTTGTTGATCTTCATTGGAAACATCAGTTTCTGCAGGTTAGAAAGCGTTCCTTTACTGGACACGGTCTGAGTTACAGCGACAGACAATGTTAAAGATAAAGCAAAATGCTGTATAGCAATAGTTGATTCATTCGGTTTGACTCATATCTGCTGTTATATACATAACATAAGGCATCATTATGACTGGTTAAGTATTTTATTACTCATTATCTTTATCAAAAAGTTGTCCGTAATAACTTTGAACAATTAACTTTTAATCTTATGACGTGAGAGGACAGTGCTGTAGCTCTATGTCAATTCCAGTGTCACCTCTTGGACCTAAATGTGGAAAAAAATACGCTTCCAAATGTTTGATTTGGTGACACGGTGTTGCCTTGGTTTGCTTGCTGCTCTCACAGCAAGAAGACTCTGGGTTCAAATCCCAGGCCTGTCGGTCTTTCTTTGTGCAAATTGAATGTTCTTCCTCCCACAGTCCAAAGACGACGGATGTATATCAGATTTAAAACCTGTTGGATCGTCTGCAACTTCACAAACTCTCACTTGGATCAACTTCAATCAATTAATCAATCAAAAATATATTTGTACAGCCCAGGGCCAGAGACGTATTTTGCCTTGAAGGGCTTCACGTTCTCTACAAATGCAACATCTACCCTGAAGACCCTCGAACCACTTGATGAAAAACCCTGAACAGGGATGAAGAATTTACTGCAGAGAGAGCCGCAGAAGAGGGATCCTTTTCTGTACGATTAGGGTTAGGGTTAGATGTGCAGTGGGTGCCATATATGAATTTATAAATGAGCAGTGCATCCAAAGAAGAACATTGCTACACCTGCCCACTTGATCTCCACTAGATCTGAATAAGCTGACGATGGGCAGACGGTTGGTGTAGTTCCGGCAGTTCCCTCAATAACTGTTATTACCCTGGTGGTGCATTCCATTCCCAAACCACCTGAACAACGATGTTTACAAGCCCTACTCATGCTCTGCTTTTTGGTTGAGCGATAGCTCTGGTCCTGGCTGTATATCTAAAAAGTCTTGTTGCCTTCAGACCCAAAGCCGTTCACACAAGCGGATATAAACCGAGAGAACGGACCTGAGAGTGTCAATCAAAGCTAAGCTGAAACACAACAGGTACTTGCAAAAAGATAAAGGCGAAGACATATCGAGTGATCGCAGAGATGCGGCGAGGAAAAGAATAAATGCAAAAAAAGCAAGAAGAAGGGAAGGGAAGCGAGGCCTGGCTCTATTACACCCTAATATGCCTCCCGCACTCAGCCAGCGAGCAGAAGAGCGCCGAGACATAATTATATCCCGTCCCCGGGCCGTCTCCCTGTATTAGCGTCTCCTCTAGTTCACTGGCTGCGACAGAGACAAATGAGAGAGTTTTTCCAGCGGATCATTCTCATCCGTTACTGCCAGTTCCGTGTGATAGATGGTCGCAGCCAGCGCGGGCCAATAGATCACGGCGTAAAAGAGACTCGCCAGTGCGCACGGGCCCCGGCAGGAGCGCCGCTTCACAGATCATCGCCCACCTAATGCACACGCGGGTGAAGAGTCAAATCCCTTTAGTCAGAGCGGTCGCACCTCCGGCCCCCCCTCGTTGTTTCTCGAACATTGTCACTCCGTGTTGGAGACCGTGCGTCTCAACTTTTGTGTCCGTCCTTCCTGTTCTGATCCACTTAAAAACTAGGTTATCCTTTTCACAGGGGTTTATTTGCCATTTTCAAGATGGCTTTCCTATTTGTAGTTGCCGTGAAGATGAAAAAAAAAATGTTGGCACAAGATGTCAGCAAACTAGAAGCAAGACCCTTGCTCTATGTGTATTCTTATATATATGAGAATCATTCTAAGGGTAAGAAAACCAATGACTTTTTTTGTACTGCGAGGATACACTTTTATCCATGTATTTATGGGCTGTATGTTAAGCTTTTACCAATACAACAATCCTAAATCCAGCCAAATTTTACACGCTGGACCTTTAAGAGAAACTGAAGCCTGACGTGTTGCACAAGTTTTCTCCAAGCAGCCGTGGACCAGACTTCTTCCACATTGTTGAACGCATTAGCAAATGGGCTGCAATCTGCCGGTTAGTGTCTAGATTAGCACAGACAAATGTGGTTCCCTGCACTCCAAAATTTCCTGGTGTTGCCTCTGAAAATAATGTTGTCATGTTTGGCGAGGCCCTCGTGGAGAGCGGCGCTGACATAATGGTCCCGCACTCTGGGAGGGAAAATGGGTTTGTCTTCATTACACAATGGCTCCGCGCGCCCATCCATCAGCCTCGTGCAAATGCTCACTTTTATCAGTGTCTCCGATGTTAATGCTAATGAAACTGGGGAGAAAAAAAAACAAAAAATAGAACATTAAGATGCTATTTGTTCACATCACATAGTGTCAAATTAATGGAGTATGATCCGTAATTGGACTGAAAATGTAAATATTGCTGTTTTACTGGCATCTGATTTGATGCTGTGAGGCCCAGTTCTTAAGATTAAGAAGAGCAGTTTTTTATTATTTAATCACTTTGGTGATTTTTTTTTTTTTCTATTTCAGTCATATATCCTACCAAATACTATACACTGGACCTTTAGTAGTCCAACCTGTATATATAATATAAGGTTCTGTCAACATTATCCATTCATTTGTGGATGCAAACGATGAATTTCTATTACAATATCTATCTATCTATCTATCTATCTATCTATCTATATATATATCTATCTATATAACTATCTATCTATCTATCTATCTATCTATCTATCTATCTATCTATCTATCTCTCTATCTATCTAAATTGAACACAAGAAAAACGCTGTAGGATCTTGAGACTTAATGTGCAACAAATACTCACGAGTCCCTTTGACCATCCAACATCGTCAGCGACCATCGCGCGTTTCAACGTTTAGCTCCTGTCTGGATCAGGCTCGGTGAGAAGACGTCCCTAACTGGCAGCGCGCTTCTTTGTATGCCGCCGGTAACGCGGCGAATTAGCGCTGCTGCACAACATTACGGATTTCAATTAATTCTGATCAGCCCAGATGTTGCATCGGGCCCGCGCGAGGCGGCCTCATTTTTATGTAAATTGGAGCTGTTAGAGCAAGAGAGGGAGGCGAGGGAGAGAGAGGAAGAGTGAAGGTGGAAAGTGTTAAAGATGCTCGTGTGAGTTTTCAGGAGATTCACAGTCTGGCAGTTTTACGCTGCGTCTCCTCTTCATCAGGCTGCGACCGCCTGTTTTGAGATAACGGCGGTCGGTCGCGCTAAGTGGAGCAGGAAGAGCGGAGGCGACCCCTTCCCTGTCAAAATAAAAGACTGGCTACGCTGTCATTGAAGAATCCGGGGAGAGACACGCGGCTGCGGCGTCCACTGCTGTGGCACCAGCGGCCTCGCTGGGAACGCTGGGAGCTGGTAGGGGTCAGAGCCAGGGCCCGACCCACCGCCTCCTCCTCGCCCCAAACAGGATGAGCTCGAAGACAGATGAGCACTGGTGTAAAAGCCGACCTCCTCTCTTTGTAAGATCCTGTCAAAGAAGTCATTCTTCTTCATGTCGAGGCGATGACAGCGAGCGTGGCACCGCTCGCTTTCGATGAAGTCACGCCATTGTTTACGCGGAAAAATCGTTTGGATGCTTCTGACCTTTACGGGCTTCCGTCGCCGACTGGTGGTGCGTGACCGTGTGAAGACAAACAACGGGACAGTTTTGCTTTGTTTTAGCTTTCTTGTCAGATGGCGAAAAAACAAAACTAAAAGTGGAACCCCCAGAGAGGAGGCATCTCCAAGAAAAAAAAACCCAAGCTGTTGTCTGTGTTGCTGTTATTGTAGCCTGACACAATAGCCGCCACAAAGAAATGGCAAAATATAATTCACAAACAGTGAAAAAGTCACAAGTGTAATATAGTTCTATTGATTGGAGTTAAAAGTCTGGAATCATTCTGAAATGTTTTCCGAAAGTAAACAGCCAGTCAACACGCACACACAAAAACAGACAAACAGTCTATTTGCTTCTAATAGTGTGGACTAAAACAGAACTGTTTATGATGTCACAAAGAGCAAATCACCAGTTCCAGCTTTGTAACCACACCCCCTACCAGGCACTGGCTCCACCCTCTGACACTGCCTGGTTTCTTTGGCTTCTTCCAAACGTGAAAAGTAAAACAAAGGCTCAGTTTTGAGCAGGAGGCCACAAACATTGGGCTAAATACGCTGTTTTCTCAAGGTACAAAGTTTTTTTCGGGGGGATAATTAATTGTGGGAAGCTACCGCAATGGAAACATAAGCAGCTGGAAGTGGGACCTTCACTGTTCGCAGACGACTCCAAGACGGCTGCAGCCTCTGCGTCTCCTTTTGTGCGCCGCCGCCGTCTAACACCTCGGCGGCGGGAGGAGCGGGAGGAGCCGTGACAGGTGTAGGGGGCAGCGTCGAGGTCGCAGCTCTCACATTTGGGCATGCTAAAGACTGGCGACAAGAAACCTGCGGCAAAGGGAGGAATCCCGGATACTAAAAGGAGGTGATTTATCACCTGTGCCAGATCTCTGCCAGCGCCGCGTGAAAAACGGCCCGCGGGGTTAGAAAAGGTGGCCTGTTGTCAATATTTTAATCCTGGCGTGTCGGCGCGCTGACATGCTGTACTTTGCTGTTTCATGCTTTATTACACTGGGGCGTAGGGAGGGCGGGAGAGCCAACAAAGGCTGTAAATAGCAACTTTTTTTTTTTTTTTTTTTGCTTTTTACCGTTTCTGAGCGTTGCTGACGTTGCCGTGAGGCCGACCTATTTACCCACAGAACAGGGAGTTTTACGAGCAAAGGACGAGGTGTTTAAATGAAGTCAAGGAGAACAAATCAAAAAACCTCAAATGGGTCCTGATTTTAGTCCAGTGTATAAAATTATCTCACACATACCAACTGAAACACACATAATCACACAAAAACGAAAAATACACCACGGTGAAGCGCAAGAAACACATTAAGAACGACTTTTCCATTCGGGAATAGTCTACGTATTTATTGGTTAGCGCCATAATAAAAAAAAAAAAATACATACCATGAAATCTGAAGTAGCTAATTTTTTATTGCAGCAGCAGCAGAAGCGGCCTGAGGTGAAGCCCAATGTAACCGTCCTCACCCGTTATGAATAATCACTGTGGTTAATTAATTAGATGGAACACATTGGGAAATTGATGTGTTTGCAGGCTGCAGCACACACTTGCACACACTAGCACACACACACACACACACACACACACACACGTCTGGACCTCATCAACACCCCCTGCAGCCTTCGTATGTCAACTATCCTCCGGTCGCAAGCGAACGTGTTTTTTTTCCTGTGTGTGTGTGTGTCTGTGTGTTCATTCAGTGTCGGCTGCGGCTATACACCAGCGCGAACAGCCAACCTAATAACTTGGAGCTGTCACGGTGGAACGATCCCCGCGGCGCTGCCACCCCTCTGCCCCCGTCCCCAAAACGGAGGCGCAACGGCTGTCATCGGCCAAGAGAAAAAAGGAAAAAAAAAAAACAAGATGTCGTGTCAGGCCCGGAAAATTACACAATAACGAGGCCCGCTTGAGATTAGGCTAATGAGAAAATCAAAACACAATTTAATTCTTGTCAGCGGCAAGGCGTCTTTAAATTACCTCTCCTACGAGCGCGCTGATTAAGGGAAGTCTGCCACTCAGCCCGCTGCCCACTATAAATAGCCCCTGGGCTTTTGCAGGCAGGCTTTTCTCATAGCGGGGGGATATTAAGGCCTGTAGCGTGCACAAACTCACACACACACACACACACACACACAGGCGCATGTGCACACACGTCCCTGAGCAGCTCCACATCGTGCAACCCTGGGCCTCTGTGCTTTATTGAACATTTTCCGCTTCAGCGGGCCTTTATTTCTGGAGTTTTATCGTGTTAAGGCGTCCAGCTGCGGTGGAAGTTGGCCGCTGCGTCCGTCCGCGCGAGCAGCTCGCTCCTTCCCCCGGCCCCCCGAGCTCGCAGCGAGCCGAGGAAAAGTTTGAGTGCGACGGCGAGGCAGGAAGGCGACTCTCAAGCGGAGAGCCAAAACGAAGCTGCCGCTCGTTGGACTCGGTCGGGGTTTTTGTTTGCGTCTGGCGAAGATTCCACCTTTATGATTTGTTATTTGGCTACAGTGAATTGGCTAATTATTGTACGATGATACTTGACAAACAATGTAACATCAGGTCAGTAGTGGTGGCGCTGCAGCTGCTCAGTCAGAGAGACTTTGGAAACCGGAGAGTGTTGCTGAGTGTTTTGAAAACGCTCAGAGCAAAAAACATCAAATGTGTGTCATGTAGTGTCATGTAATGTCATGTAATGTGTATTTTGTGTGTGTAATGTCTGTTTCCCTGTAGTTGCAGTTTCATTTTGAAAGTTTCTTATTCTTAGTCCCATGCTTGAATTAAACATAGTTTTGTCATTTTTGTTTTGTAAAGAATATATACATGTCACACCAGTGTGGACACCTGTTTGTCGATGACATTCTAATTTTTTTTTTTTTTTATCATTTAGTCTTATCTCTTTTTTTTTTTATCAAGTATTACTGTAAATTATGTCTCTAAAAAAGTGTTATTGTAAATAAAATGACTTAAAAAAAAAAACAAAGAATACACACATGTCCAATTCTGCATAACTATCACAACACATTATCATGTGATACCTGATAAATAAATCAGGAGTCAGGTTACCATATAAATCACCGACAGATATATTGAAAAATAATAAATCGGCAGCTTGCATATTCTAATTCACACGCAGTAACTGAGGGTAGGAAATTTTCTGCAGCCCTCTGGAAAAGTTGGAGTCACCTTTGATAAGTCAGACGAGTTTTTAATGAGCTTCCCCTCAAGGTTTTCCTCCCTCCCTTCCTTCCTCCCTCCCTCCACCTCGACAGCTTTGAACCAGCAGCACTCTGCTCCCACTTTTCCACGTCACGGTGGTAATTAACTGGCAAAACGTGAGCTACACCGTGTACGCGGTGCGGCCGCGGCCGCCATCTCCCCGGCAAACCCGCGAGCATATGGCACCAAATGTAACTTCTCCACTAACAGCCCCAGAGAGTCGCACCACCGCCACCACCAGCAGCACTGGAAGGCAGGCGGGAAGGTCGCTGAGGAGATGGCAGCGATGCCGCGGGACCGGCGGTCGAGCCGAGGCCTGTCGCCCCTGCAGCTGCTCCACAAATCAGAGAGACGAGCGGCTCCACACGTATAATTATGACTCCCGTCAGTCGCAGCTCGGAATTTCTGCTTCAAACTTTTAAGACGTGTGGGAGCACTGCCTTGCTCAAGGACACGGCGTCCGTGCGGGCTGTCTGTCTGCTGGCGGCTCACCAGTAGCTAGCTGGCTAGCTCGCTAGCATGGCTGGAGGCTGTCATTAGATTCTGAGATTTAATGACCGGCTGTTTGTTGTCATTTGGTCACATTTTAATTGAGTTTGTACTTAAACTTTTAGAATGAGTTAAATCAACATGTTTTTTCTATGCATTTTTTTTTAAACAAAAAACTGGAATTAATGTTAGCGTCCAAATGCTAATGTCAATTTTACAGTCCAGTACCTTCAAGTATCCTTTTTCACATCTTCATTTTTTAGATGACTCGAGTGCAGCAACCTTGCATGGTTAAAAATCAAAAAGAACTCTGGAAGCTGCCTTGCTCAAGGACACGGCGTCCGTGTGGGTTCCTCCCTGGCGACTCACCAGTAACAAGCTGGCTAGCTAGCTAGCTAGCGTGGCTGGAGGGTGTCATTAGACTCTGAGATTTAATGGTCGGTTGTTTGTTGTCATTTGGCCACATTTCAATTGAGTTTGTACTTCAAGTTTTGCATTGAGTGAAATGTTTTTCTAAGCAATTACTACAAAAACTGGAATTCACTTCAGTGTCCAAATGTGCTAATGTAAATCTTTACAGTCCAGTACCTTCAAGACTCTGTTTTCACATCTTCATTTTATTAGCCAGCTCAAGTGCAGGTTAACAATCTGAAGAAGCTGCCTGCTTAGCCCTGTGTTTACAGCCTCCTGCTATAACTGATATTTTACTGGATTTTCCTCTGGTCAAAATCTAGAACCGCATGCAGTAGCAGGCACTTTCTCAGTATCGTAGCGAGCAAAAGAAGTACAGAATGAACTTTTTTTCATTTCTGGGATTTCAGTGACTTTAGAAAGAAAAAAAACGGCATTACAACATGAAAGAAGCTGCCAAGACACGCAAACTACCCTGGATTTGCACTCGTTTTAAACTTAATAAAGATGCCGCAGGGGCCAGAGACTCATTGAGATGTTGCGACTCCTGCGTTACATCGTTTGAAATCACCTCCGGACCAGCGGCTCAGACGGCAGAGCGAACCGACCGGTGACCTCGCCGTCACCGACACCGTTGGCCGCCTCGCCGGGACTCCGACTGCCAACGTTGAGCAGTCAAGCAGCTAACAGCATTTCCACCTCTTTACGTGCTCTGCTGCTCTCCGAGCCATATGGCTTCGGGGACGACGCGCCCTCCCCCCTCATTTTTCACGTGACTTCTCAGGCAAAGCGACGGGCAGCACCACGTCGGCGCAGCCGCTCAATTCCGGCGTGCATGGTTTTCAGAGCGCGGTGGTTAGCGGTTAGCAGGTCAGGGCTCCTCGCCGCTGGTTCTTAAAGAAGCGATGCAGCTCCAGCGACCGAGGTGTTTTTATCTTCATCCATCAAGGTGTTTCTATTTAAAACGAGCAAACACGTGAATGGGTATTTTGTAACCTTTTTCTAAATCCACAAATTTCACCTGTTTTTGACACTTCCACCTTGCAACACACGGTGCTCGTTTGCAAAAAAAAAAAAAAAGAATCCTAAATCTCAGTGAATTCTTTTTTTTTTTTAAAATGACAAATAATTCTGCCTGACTCAAGCATTCATTGTTAGGAGTCCAGGATTGTATAAAACAAGAAAAAAAAAGACACAGAATATTTAAATTGGAGGAATTTTGACTCTGTTGACTTAGAAACGTGTCAGACAGTAACATCACTATTTTTTCAGTCAGCTGCACAGAAAGAAAGAGCCAGATCCTATCACCTCTATATCAAAAAGGAGCCTGTGGTGGGAAAACACCGGAAATCCACTGTGGAAGGTTCCGTGAGCAGCGCCAGCGGTCCGCATTTGCCATGCTCGCCGCTTTTCACTCGCCTCATCCATCCGTTATTCCGAGCATTCCTTAAATAGCAGCATCCTTCCCGAGCCTCAAAGGGCCCAAAGAGTTAAGACTTCCTCTCCTGACGGCCTGATGTTGGCAATGCATGACAGCGCCAGTTGACAGCGGCAGCTATGGATGACAGATGACAGTGGATGGGGGTGGGGTGGGGCTCTGCCTGGTGTTAGTATGTGTGTGTGTGTGTGTGTGTGTGTGCATGACTGTTTGTGTGTGCAGGGAAAAGGGAAGGTTGGGCTGGTGATTATGAAGATAGTGAGTCTATAAGACACCTCTCTCTCGCGTGCACACACACACACACACACACACAAACACACACACACACACACACACACACACACACACCTCCCAGGCATCATCCCATCCATTTGACACAGTAATTACAGCACACACTGATTCCAATGATGGATGAACTCCCAGGCTGGGATGAACACTCTCTCTCTCTCTCTCTCTCTCTCTCTCTCTCTCTCTCTCTCTCTCTCTCTCTCTCCCTCTCCCCCTGGTTCTACTCTCTCAGGAACAACACAACCTCCAGCCATCTTACATTGAGGGAAAACAACCTTAATAACGTTGCCTGCGGAGAATGTGAGAAATGTCCCTGGCAACACAGTCGAATGCAATAAATTAGTCACCTGTGAATTGCTGAACATGACTATATAATTCTTTCAAAATGTGGCATAATTGGAAAATGTTTTGATTCAAAGGTCCTTTGAAAATCTAAGAAAGTGACAGTTATGTTCTCAAAACGTCCTTGGCAGCTGCTGCTGCTGCTGCTGCTGGGGTTTGAAGTTGCGTTAAAGTCGTCAGAGAGCCTTGTTGGAAAGCTCCAAAATTAATGATTTTCTGCTGGTCAGAGTACGACCGAGCCAATCAGCATTCTCTGAGGTGAAAGGGGCGGAGCTACGGGGAGATTTGAGTTTTGACAGGAACAGGAAGACATTCGGCAAAAGATTCGCTGTGAGAACTCAGGCCAGTGCGTCCTCGTCAGCCGTGCACAACCAACAGTTTACGTTTTAGCAGCATCGGCAGCGACAGGATGATCAAGCCAGCGAGAACCCGTGGAGGACCTGCCTGCGTACTACCTTCTCCCTCACCTTTATTATGTCGCGGCCCCTCGAGGTCCGAGGACCGCCGGGGTAATGGAGCCGGCAGCGTAGTGACACCAGACTGGCACGGCGGCAGATGCTTGCCGGCGTTTAATCGAGTTGCTAATGCGCGCGCACAAAAGCAGAAAGGCCCCCGATTCAATTTGCGTGCTTTCCATCTCAAAAGAGCGCCCCCTTTGCGTTTCATTAGAGGGACAGGGGGACACCTGGTGGGGACCAGGGGAGTCCGTCACCTTGATGGAGGGAGCTGTCGTGTGATGGCTCTCGACAGCAGATATGATGAAGATGAGTTCCCCTCAAGATAAAGCTCTTTATCTTATTGACTTTTCTTCTATTGTTTGCACTTGCTGTTGAATGGCATTGACACAGTGGAATTTCTAAGACTTGGTATCAATAATATGTTTTGCTTGGCTAATGCTAAAAAAAAAAAAAAAAGATACGTGGGATGCAGAAGTGAGAAGTAACAAAATACAAATACTTTGTTACTTTGCTCAAATGTTCAAATGTGTTTTGTTAATTGGAGTGTAGTTATTTGAACACTGCTGTTGTGTAGTTTAAGGACACAACCCCTTTGTGACATCATTGAGAGTTTCTAGAGTTGTGTGTTTTAGCACTGCCTAAAAAGAGCAGACGACGTTTACCCACAGAAAATATCAGTGAATCAGTGAATTTTGCATGACAGCCTTTAAAATGTGACACTGCAACTCTAGGAAGAAATAAATGCTATTGTTACCAATGTGAACAGCATTCATGGGTGTCACAAAATAGGACGGCATGGTGGGGAGTGAAGGGAGGGAGGGAAGGAGAGAGGGAGGGTGCTGTCGCCTCAGGCCGCGAGTGGAAAAAAAATAAATAAATAAAAAAATTCAGAAAATGGGCGTCTTGGCCGTCTCGGCCGCCTGCTGGTGAAGGCAGCCACCCCTGACGCATCAAAACCTGTCAGAAGAGGGGCGACGTGGACACGTCGAGGTCAGGACGGACAGGACGGGCGACCTTCTCCTCGCCCCTGCTGATGTCTTTTTCATCAGTCGCCTGGGAGGCGGGTGGGGGGGTGGTGGGTGTCAACGGGAGGGGGAGGGGCCGTCTGCAGACGCGGTCGACTGCTCCGGCGAATTGGCCCGCGAAGGCGAGACGATCCGGGCTAATGTCAGCGCCCACACAAATTAATGCAAGAGCCGCTTGCGCTTAATATTGAGGAAGGGCTGGCGAGGAATTATCTGATGCACTCGTGCATTTTATGATGTATGTAAATGAACGGGGACGGAAGCAAGGGGGTGGGGTGTGACTAAAAGGATGATTAAACCGTCTTAAGGCCCGGCGAAAGACCCGGTTTTACTCCGTTTTTTTTTGTGTTTTTCCAACAGTTAAACAACTTTCGAGTCTGCGCAGTCCTCAGAGCAACATCATCGACTCAAGCAACAAACCAACGTCCTTTTTGCAGCCCTGCCGGCCATCTGGCTGTTGACGTTTCCAATGCAAACTAATGACTATTGGTAATTAGTGGTTGATCATTGATGCCGGATAATCACTAATCAATGGCAGCGTATTGAGGCTCATTAAGTTGCCACAGCTTGCACGTGTCACTGGTTGCGGTGTTAATGTACGTAACTGCTCAGCGGTGGTCAATGTTTTACCTGAGAAATTGTCACAGTTGTGAGAGTTTTGTGTTTTGTTTTTTTTAAAGAAGACTTTGGTCCTATTTTGTGGATGATCTTTCTGTTCTCATTCCCTTTGTTGATATATTTTTATAAGGTACATTTAAATAAGGTACTAAACTACAAGTGTTGAATAAACATACATGTCCATTTTATTAAAGTGCACTGAACTGCACTTTAATATGAATAGTATGTTGCAGAAATGAGACACATCTATTGAATAAAACTTGAAAGTTGGGGGGGATAGTCACTATCACGTATTGAGGTGACAAGTTTCACATTTTTAAGTGATAATTTTCACATTTTTTCCAAGAAATTATTTTTAAGTTATCACATTAAACTATCACGTCATTTTGTTATAGTGAAAAGCTCAGTACGTAATTTTGTGGAAAGCTTTTTTTCTTCAGTGGTGATTTTAAGTTCATACCTTAAGTGGTCTTTACATTTAAAAGCCGTCACTGGATCGGCGCCGGGAGCCAAAACGTCGAGGACCCAAACGCTGGGCTCAACCCAACCGTTCAGGGCTTCGGCCTCTAAACCATGAAACTGCTACTATACTGCCTCCCATGAATCACCGCAACACACAATAGTCCGCCGGCTCTCGTATAACGCGAGTCCTTTTCCGCCCTAAAATACTGCGAGGGGACTGGGGGAAGGCAGCGCTTCCACAGAGGATGTGAACACGGGCCGTGGGCACATTGTTGGCCTTGGGTCTCACCGCGCCGCAGTCTTGCAGGGCTCCTGGAGCAGAGCCGGGGGCCGGTAGCCGGCCGTCTAGCTCTGCGGCTTCCTGTTCGCATTGCTTTTTAGACCTACAAGCCACAGGGGACGCCGCCACTGTGAAAGAATATTCCGAGGAGGTGAGTAAATCCCCGCTTGACGTCAGAAACGTGTTGTGCTGGCGTGACGCGTCGACAGAGGGAGGCTCGTAGACCAGGATGGGCCGCTGGCGGTGTGACTCAGCGCTGCGTGTTTACACTGCCAGACTTTGGCTTCCCTTCTGAGGGGCTACAAGGCCAAATAAAGAGAACGCCTCCCCCGTGGCAACAAGCGATAATAGAAAATAAAGCTGGATTTTATTTGTCCGCAGGTATCGCTGTGACGGACCAGGAAGCGTTTACTGCATTCACTGGAACCTCGTGAAACAGATCCAACGGAGTTGTTGAGTTGAAAGCAAGGCAAAAAAACCCAAAAACTTTGTTTCACAGTTAGAAGGTGTGATGGGAGTGTCCCGACTGTCTTAGTTGGGAAAACACAAATTTACGTTTGCATTGAAAAAAACAACAAAAAATAGTAAACAAAATAAAAGTTCTACATTTCCAGGCATTTTTCTTCCTATGTTTATTATTATTATTTTTTTATCATGTCAAAGGGCAGATGGACTTGAATCTGAGAGAATAAAAAGAAGAGAATAAACTTAGAGCATGTTTGGGTGAACTGTCTCTTTGTCAGATTAGGAATGAGTCAATAAACGGCGAACCCAGTGTCTGTATCGTGTCTCCAGGTTCCTCTGACTTTTTTTATATTTGTGATGATGAAGCCTTTGAGGACATCGGGAATGCTGACTAGAACCGTCATCACTCCTCTACTCACACGTTGTTCTGATTGTTCAGGTCTGACCAGCTAAAATGTTTCAGACAGGAGCTTTTAAAGATGAATTTGCACACATTTAGAGATATTACTTCAAATCTAGTGGCTTTGCATGGTTTCAAATAAAGCGACAAAGCGGAAGAGGAGAAATCACGAACATCCTAATCACAGTGTCTTTCCTTACTTTATTCCTGATATTTTACTGTTTTATGCTCTTATGTCAGCGCCGTGAAAACCCAGGAACCACTGTCATCACCTCGGCAAAGGAAGGCATTATCTGGCTGGTGTATCCTTGTCATGTTTGCACATTGGCATGACCCCCCCATTGTTGTGTGAGCGGGAAGAAAGTAGCTCTTTGATGCGCTAAGTGATTTACAGACCGGCGGGACATAAACAAACTGTTCATTCAGGACTCAGAGGCAGGAAGTCCCTCCGAAGCTTCAAACGGCAGCGCTGAAAAAACAACCGCCCGAGGTCGATTTCTCTCCCGTCATCGTATTTTCCCTCATTACGTGGGCCAGGGGGCCACAGACGGCAGAGACACTTTTACAAGTTGTCACGGTTCCTGTCAAGAATCTTTCAGTGGCGCAGTGATGGTACACAGCTCCAAGACAAAGGGGAAGGTGGAGCGCAGGAAAGATGCTGCTTCAGCAGCAGCACTTTGGTCCCTGTTGTTAAATGTCTGATGACAGATTAAGGTGCAACGTGAATAACTGACCGTTCTTTTTTTTTGTTGTTGTTGCGGCTGTTTCCTATTTACTCAGTGGTTATGTACAAAAAAATATCATCTGCATACATGAGTATTTGTGGCATTTTTATTTTTTTTAATTAATTCTGACTATATAATTTCTGCCAAGCCTGCGGACAATAAACACAAACATAAAAGTTATGATTTTGGAGTACATATGCAATATTTTAAAATGCATTGGATTTAAAAAAAGACAGGCTCGGCAACAACAAGTGTAACAACGCATTTGCAACAACAAATGTATCACTTTTTGATTATAAAGTCAATTTTGTTTTGCGCTTAACCGGAAAAGGTGCCCAGCTTAGACAAAGAGGCACATTTTAGTTCATCACAACAATGGATTTTATAGTGAAAATTGGTACTGGGGGACAAAAAAAAATCCCACTTGAACAACTACAGCACAGTCGCCATTAATCATGTCAGCAAAGACTCAGTTTTAATTCTATTAAGACGCAACGGTGAACAACCTTCATAATCCCAAGTGGAAGCCAGAAGTCATAAATCTCCATATAACAGCGTCGCGGGTGTGCGTTAGATGTGAGGGTCCTCACCTCGGACCACTAGGGGGCGGGGTGAGGGTGGGGGAGGGGGAGGGGGAGTGTGCTGCCCTTTAGATCAGCATCCTGTTGTGTTACAAAGTGAGAAATAATCATTCATTAACCCCTCTGACCTGGGAGAGGCAGAGCACAGAGCGCAGGGACGGAGCTGCTCATTGTCTCGCCCGCCCCGCAGCTGGGTCGAGCTCATTGACGATGCACATAATGATCTTAAACGGATTAAGCGGCCGAACACGGGAAGCCGTTTCCCTGTCAATTATGAGGTGAGCTGGTTCATAAAGTGGAGCCCCGGCGTGGACGGCAGGGGAGCTGGCGGCCCCGTCCCAGGGGATTTCAGGGATTTGTGTGTCTGTGTGTGTGTGTGTGTGTGCACATCCACGCATGAGTGTCTGTAGCCTTCAGGACTGGCAGCAATTCGCCGGAAAAAGGTTTTTTTTATTATGGGAAAGAGGCTGGATAAGAAGCTGAGAGGAAGGGAGGCAGAGCTGGACGTCAGTGTCAACTTGCATGTGTGTGTTGTGTGTGTGTTGTGTGTGTGTGTGTGTGTGTGTGTGTGTGTGTGCGTGTGTGTGCGTGTGCCTGGGGGGGCCTCAGACGTTTCATCTCTCAATAAGCTCCCTGCGGTACAGAGTTTATTGTCACAGTGAAGAGGCTGACAGACAAGTTAATCAATCGAGGCAATTTGGTGCCGCGCGGCTCCCTTGTTGCCTCCCGCCCCCACCCCCCACACAAATCACACACACACACACACACACACACACACACACATACTCCAGAAGGAGGGTCAGGGGGGTGGGGGGTGGCCTTCATTGACTGATTAAACTGGAACTGAAATACAAATATCTGCACAGAAACAGACACGAAGGTCTCTGCGATGTGAAATAATTAAGGCTTCAGATGGAACGATGACACCGTTCACGCTCTTCTCATTATGTTCGAGACTACGAGGATTTTCACGTCGGGCGGCGTGTTTATCGGCACAAAAGCGGTGTTGATAAGAGCAACCACTTTGCCGTGACGAACAAACAGGCTGCGCTAAACATCACAGTCACTTCTGTGATTATAATGAGATCACACAACATCCTGAACTCCAGTCTGCCTTCCTGCTCTCTCTCTCTCTCTCGCTCATACACAGACACACACACACACTGATGTGATAAAGGCCAGTTCTTGGCTCTGAAGGTCTGCTGAATTTTGTTGCAATGCTCAAACCCTTTCTAGCTCTTAAACACATTTCACTGGGTACTTCCATGTGTGTGTGTGTGTGTGTGTGTGTGTGTGTGTGTGTTGTCCCGCCCGCCGCACGTTCAAGTGTTACATGATCTAAGTGGCTGGCGCAGGCCTGACCGCAGTGACAGCTCTTGATTAATTTGATAACGATGACCTGCGGCGGCACTCTGTGCTAAGGTAAGCACAGCTGTCTCGCCGGGTCGAGGGGAGTGGGCGGGCGGGCGGAAGAGAGAGAGATAACTTTGTTAACGGAGACACGGCCGAAGGGGAAGCCTCGCACCAAGGACAGGGATCAATGGGAGAGTCTCTTAATGAAAAGGACAGTGACCTTGAATGGCGGCGGAGGATGTCAAACCCGCGAGGGAACCATAAATAACGGGGATGTGATTGTACCGATTGTGCCAATAATACTAAAAAAGCGTCTAGACGTCGGCGTGGATGTGTTACAGTTTCAAAGAAAAGAAAAAGTCTTGCCGGCTGAAAGTGGGGCAGCTTTTCAGAGCTTGGAATAAGGAACGTGGCAGGAAAAAAAGGAACTACAGCGAGCAGATAAGAGAAGTCAAGGTCAAGCAGGTGACAGGAAGTCATTCAAACAGATACTATGATTAATACAACTGCAGGTCAATCACATTGATGCATTTCTGTTTTCCACATCTGTATTTTTGTGTGTTTAAAATAAAGTCCTTAAACAAGGAGGTCTTGTTTTATCTCCAATGAATAACTTCCTCCTCAGCTTTGGCTGTTGCATTGTACAACACAACCACAGTTTTACAGGCTCGGTCTAACTGCACCCCAATACCTGCGATGATTTAGTGCCTGATTGAAGAGGTCTCCTGTTTTGTAGGGGGAGATTTTGAACAGAGTCCCTTGTGGTTCCGCCCCAGCAGGCGGCGGGCGGTGAAAAGTGTCGGGAACTGGATGAGGCAGGAGCCTCTTTACATCGCAGCTTTGTGTTTCTCGCAGATCCTCGAACCCGAGATCGTCTTTCTTCCCAGCATGCTCCGGGCGTCGGCGCTGCCAGGGTTTTCACTCCTCCTGCTCGCTCTCCCAGCCGGGACTGGCGACACCCGATAGCCGTCCCACTCGGACAGTGACTCATTGGTTTTCAAGCGGCGGCCGAAACTGGAAACTTTAATCCCGAGGATCTCAAAATCCGGAGAGTTGCAGATTCCTCATCATTTGCATTAATCTCAGGAATTTGCGCCATGCAATGAAGACGCGAGCTCCGCTTGCCGTACTGACACGGAATACGGGCCGCGGCTATGATGATACTTGACTGGTTTTAGCTCCGCAACAGTATCATGTACTCGGCTGTAAATAATAAAGTAATTAGATTGGCAAGGGATGCAGACTTTTAAGGGCAAAATTCAAGAAAATGTACACCGCCACCTCTTTAAAAATCAGATTTTTTTCTCACGCTTTTTTTTTTTTAATGGCTAGCCATGCTCTCGCAAATCCTTTCGGTTTTATCTCAAATTGGAATCTTCAAGTACTGTCACGGACCATCGATAAGTGATTTATTTACCATTCTACGCCTCGCGGTCTAGCTTTTTACGACTGCCGTGGCTCTAAAGATCTGCGGCTCTCACCTCCAGCTCTCAAAGTTCATGCCCGTCTCCTGCCAGGCCCTTTGAAGTGATCCTTGCAGAAAGAAAAACTCTTGTCCATAAACCATGCCAGGCCCCGCACCAATGCCAGCGTGTGTGAAATGAATACGCATTTTCCACCATCCAGCTACCAGCAGCACTTACAGTTAGGAGATCTGTGTCCTGAAATCTAAACGGCTCCTTCAGAAAGCAGACCGGCTATCGGCAAAGACAAATTGGAAATAAATCTTTCACCCGGAATTGCGGGTTTAAAAAAGAAAAGAAAAAAAGAACGACAAAAATCTGGAAATTGATGGGAGGGGAAATCCAATCTGCTCCTCGGAAACGCTGCATCAAGGTAATTCAAGACAAGGCGGCAGCTGTAAGGATGACATAGATCGTTTTGAAATACCCCCCTTTTTTCCCACCTCTTGATATGAGGCTGCTGCTGATTTCTTTAGCATGTATCAAAGAAAAAAGCTCCGGACGTCTGATCGCAACCATATTGAGCTCAGAAAAAAAAAAATTACGCGTAGGCTTTATCTGTCTGTCTCACCCGGAACTCTGACGTCTCGCAGGCTTTCACTTCATTGCGCAGACCTCTGTGTCACTCGGAAGTGAAAATTCCAGGTTTTGGTGAAAATTCCCCTTCTGCGTTTATGAAGGAAATCTGAGGAAGAGCGGCGTCAGTAACCGGATGGCGAAATGTGAGACGAGGTCATAGTAAGGTGTTAATTTCTGCACCAAGACCACAGACAAACACGGGGGACTTGTTTTAACGACCTGATCACATGTTCCTGCCTTCGCCTACACAGAGGCGCTGAGGCCGGCATGTTAAGCCTCAGTTTGTGCAGGGACAAGGGTACTGGCGAGGTTAAGGCTTCCCAGAATAGTTGGGCATTGTTATCGGCATGCAGCAGCTAGGATGGCGAGGACGACCTCTCCCTCCCAGCAGGTATCGACTCCCCCCCTCGTGTTGAACAACAAGGTTAAAAAGGAGACTCGTTGTCTCAGACATTTTCTCTTGTTTGGTTACAGCGACGCTCTGAGCTTCACTGTCACTTCCTGTAATGAGTAGCAAGGCAGGTCCGTGTTTTCAAAGAGGCCTGTCATAGTAGTTTGAAACAGATTTTTTCATGTCTGAGCCAAAAATATCTTCTTAAATGTACAAATAACTGATTATTTAGCCCTCTGTTTATGACCTCCTGCTAGAATAGAATAGAATAGAATGGAATCCCTTGACACTGAAACTGTAAAGTAAATTCCAAATGTTTTGAAATCTTTGGGAACAAAGGAATCAACAGACCCAACAAGCTTCCAAAAAAAGAAAAACAATCAGGTTCCAGTCCAAAATAAATCTCTGAAAGACTCTCTGAAAAACAGATTATTTTTTTGTGGATTAAATTTTGCATAATATATGACCTTTAACTTGCTTCCCTGTGCAAAAATGCAAACTCATGAAAAAAGTCTCAAGTAAAATGCACATATTTTTTGCTGTTGCTCTTTATCCCGTCCATTAGCTGTGACAGTCAAGCTGACCATGCACAGCGTCAGGGATAAATGGGAGTGTGAGGAGGCCCGGTTTTAATTTTTTTATTTCCTCCTTTTAGCAACACTCGCCAACAATCAGCAAAGATATTTGGTTGTTTTCTCGTCTGAACGTCAGCCAACTGGCAAAAGACTCCCTCCGCACAATGTTCTCCTGTTGTTTCACACAAAAAAAATCAAAGGAAGCTAAACTGTTGATCTGTATTATCTTATTTTCTGCTTCTGATTACCCTGAGCAAAAAACTCGGAGCCAACAGTCGTGATCAAGGCGGCGGTCAGTTGCTAAAGTCCACACAGCCGATTGCAAAACCAGTGCTTGAGCGTAATTAGCGGTGGCTTTCTCTCTGTGGAAAAGCGATTTTTATCTTCAGGGGAAACAAAGATAACAAAGGGGAATTATCATAGCTTTAGCTATTTAAAATTCTATGGCAGCAGACTTGCTCACAATTCCGGAACCCAATCTTTGCACATTTATCAGTTGATTTACGAGCCTGTTGATCCTCTGAGACTGCAAATGAAGATTACGACTTCACTTAAGTAACAATCGGACTTTCCTGCAGACATGTGCTGCCATCACGGAGAGATGGTAAAGTCAAGACAGAGGGCCGGCCTTAAATACAAAGCAGCGGGAGATGGGAGAGAGAGGGCCCTCAAGGAGAGATATATGGGTCGAATAAGACTAGGATCAGTTGCTTTTGGAACTTAAAACCCCGGATGACAGTGAGGGCCATTTATTATATGAAGATAAATGGGCTCATCCTGGCACCAGCCGGTGTGGTTGGGAGTTTACCTCGTTTAATGCAAATGAGCCACATCTTGGTGTGTTTAGAGCGGACTTGGTGGCAAAACACAAAAGGGTAGAAAAAGAAAATATTTTTTCTTTGCCCCTCCACTCCACAAACATTTCCCAACAGTTTCAGTTTATGTTGGTAGTTATCCACCGTGTTGATTTTGGTTTACAAGCGTAAATCCTCCACTTTTGAAGCGGGCATGGCGGCGTCTGCCTCACCTCATTTTGGGAGTATCCCTTCCGTGGCAGGTAAAAACCTCCCCAATCAATCGCACATATGGTCCAGATTAGGCTGGGAACGGCTTCCAAAAAAGCTTTTTTCTCCGGGAGAGTGGCTTACCCCGATGACAGACACGTTTTGATTCCACATATGTTGAAATGTAGAAAGCGTTACATGGCCTCTTTGATACGGGATGATTTATTGGGCCCTGACACCAGTTGCAAATGTCTGCAACGAGGGCACCGGGAGGCCTGCGCTGCAAGTGGATAGTGTCCATCAAATCGCATTCAGCGGCCGGAACAAAATGGATTGCCTCTTCACTCAGAAGTTTGTTTTTTTTTTCGTTTTTTTTAAAAAACCTATTACTTCTCGTTGGGTTATGGTCGTCAAATGTCTGACGGCTTCTTTGCCTAGACAGAAGAAAGTCGGAAAGGCATGGGCAAGACGTCTGATAATGAAAGATGAGTTTTTCAGGAAACTTCTCAGCATTTCTGTTTCGCGCACAGGCTCAGATAGATACACGCAGGGACACAGAAGGGACAAAGCTCAGTGAAATCTGCCCAGTATCCATGGTGGACCCTTGCCAAAGTGCTTCGCATTTCTAAAACGAGGTTGGCCGAGGTCACTGTCTTGTGAGGTATAATTATACCGCGAAGCTAAGTCTCTCGGCTTGGGATAATGGTAGATAAACAGAGCCTGATTTGTGACACTTCTCAAGTTCGAATCCATACCCATGCAGCAATAACCAAATTAGCAAATGAGGGATCGCCGGCCTCGTAATGGGGGATTGGCAGGGATGAGCAAACTTGTTCCCGAAAAATTAATTGCCTATCACGTTTCCCGTGGTCATCAAACGTTAGCCCGGGGGGCTAACGGGGCGGCTAAAGCAACCATTCAGCCGGCGCTCATGTTCGATTAGAGGCGTCAGTCAGCGGCGTGACAGAGCCTCGCGGTAATGCGCAGCCGTTGACTCACGTCCTTCACAGCGGCGCTAGCATGCAAATGAGGTCTTTAGCCGCGTCTGTGGCCACGGAGTAATTCGGTTTGCAATGCATACATCAATATTTGAGCGCCACGTCCCGGTCACTCAGAACATCTACAAACAAAAACCGGCGTAAGAGGTCAATTAATAATGTACAGTTAGAGATGACAAGGCATGGGCGGCTCAGTGTCATTTTGCATTTCCATTACGCCACGCTTTATAAATCGGTCCTTTAAAAGCCAATTGAGGTGTAACCTCGATTATAATCTCAAATCTCAATCTGGTGCAAAGTTTCTGCAATGCCAAATGTTAATCCTGAGATATTATAATAGGCTCGTTTCCCTAAGTTTAAATCCTGGAGAGTATTTACAGTGCAAATTTATGCTGATCATATGAAAATAAGATGATAGTTGTAATCAGTGGTAATCAGCGACAAGCCAGCTCATCAACGACTTGGTTTGTCTGTGAAGAAGTCGTTTGTTCTCCGTCCAAGTTCTTGTCCCCTGAGCGCAGTCGCAGCAAGTGTCACTCGGCAGCAACTGAGGCAACAAGAAAAGCCATCTGTTCATTAGCAAACACCGTGAATCACAAGAACCTCAGGCCGTCCTGTCGGCGAGTGTCCAAGCGAAGAAGACAGAAAAATTCCTCCCCCCCATAAAATATGATCCGGCTCCAGCCAGCTCAGTGCATAAAGTTGCTTTTTGTGCTCTAATCCGCAGCTCTTGGCCCCCACGCGCTCAACTACCAATGCGTCCCCTGCCATAAAATATTAAGCTAGCTTTTTACGCGCCATTGAAAATTGATTAACGACTGGATTTATGAGTTTGCGGTTATAAATTTTTTTGCTGCTTCAAATGTTGGACGGGAGAAGAATCCGCTTTTGAAGTGAAAAAAATACCAACATTGTATGTTGTTGTGTAGCATAACTGTAGGATTAACATAGGTTCATTTTAGCATTTCAACCTGATATTAAAACATGACTAAATTGTGTCTTAAGGTGAGAAAAAGAAAAGCTCACCGGGGGTCACAGACTTCTGTCGGGGTTAGCTGTGGACGCAGCGCACAGGTATGCGATAGCAAGCGTGTGAAAGAAACCTGAACCCGAACCGTAAAACGTGGCGTGAAGCCTGGGAGAGCCGGTGCCGGACGGAGCTGGATTGAGTTTTCTGTCAGAGTGCAACTAATGGAAGAAAATCATGACAAATGGCAGCAGAAACACAAAGATGTAATGCTTCATTGTCGTATGTGTGTAGCTGCTGTCCAACAACAGTTCTTTTAGTTCCACTTACTGAAGGAACAATGACAGACTTTAGGATTTACTGGGGTGTTTTATAGGCTGCATAGAGGAAAAGCAGCATTTAAAAGCTTTTATGAAGTAAAATCCATCAAAAATAAACTTTGCTAAATTATTTGTATTTTGTACAAGCGCAACACAATTTTATTTGGGAATTTTTATTAATACACTAAAATACAGGAGGTGCAGAAACTCAATTTCTTAAACTGGCTTTGAAGTCACCATCTTTGAGGCTCCAGCAACAAAGGCAACAACCGACAGGGGACAAGAATCAGAACTTAGGAGCCGTGAACACAAAGCAGCCTTCACACTGGCAGGTTGTTTGTTTACGCGCGGCTCCAGATAATTAGCCCAGAAGTAATGAGCGCCCTCTGATGACAGCCGCCGTAACCCGATCCCCCACTGTGACAAGCTCTGCTCCTCACTCTCTCCCGACCGACAACTGCGGCGCGGCTATTTTTTGCTGTGGGGGGGGGGGGAGTGGGCGGGGCCAGCCTGGCGCCAGGGCTGCGCACCCGGTGAGCGTGGGGGCGCTGACGAGGCCGTCGCTGCCATTCGGCCCTTAACCTCCCCGTGCCCCCTACGCTGCCAAACGGCACACGGGAACCCAACACTGAAACCACTGTTGTGGCCGCTGGGGTGGATGGCAGGAATATCTGAGGTTTGGGACGGCTCCGCTTTAATCCAGGGTTCCATAAAACTGGCAGAGGTTTGAGCTCTTTATAGGGTGAGATAGTCGCGGATAAAGTCCTTGTCACGACTTTCATCCATCACCGTGTCTTAATTTTCATTCTGTGATTCAAAGAATCTTCATGTATTAGTGTTTAAAGGTTTTTGTTTTTTTTTTCTGGAATATTAAGTTTGCGGAATTGTTCATAAATATATGACTATCCTGATAAACTGGATTGTCGGAGGTATTGACTAACTGTAGTTTAGATGCTTTAAAGATAAGTGGCTACTATTATATTTCTGTTATTATCACATGATTTCTATTGATAGAAATTCTATCCATAAAGTGCATAAAGTAAATATTTTTCTAACAAGATGTAAAACTGAGTCTGATGATTGGGCAGGTTTTGGGAAAAAAAAAAAATTCCTTCAGAATTATTTATTCATACTCAGGTTAGCGTGGCGGCAAAGCAAAATAAATAGTAATATTTATGCATGAAGAAGTTAAAGGAGGCAGTAAACTCTGGCCTTCCTGGAAGAAATTCTGATCCACTTGCGGCGGGAAGCAACACGTCAGGTCGTGGGGGTAGTTATCGAGTCGCGTTCTGGCGGGAACGTGGGAGCACACAGTGGAACGTGGCTTAACAGAGGCCACAGGTCTCGATCTCGGCCAAATCTAAAGCAAACAGGCGCGGCCTGGTTGCTGCTGCGTCGCAGCTTTGCAGAGAAAACAGTGACCTTCTCCGGGCGGCTATCGGAGCTTTGCTGCCCGCCAAGTGCAAAGGCCTCGCAATCCGCCTCGCTCGCGGAAGCTGAGGAAACCTGGCAAGCTCCCAGAGCCGGTCTGAGGGACCCGCTCCCAACTCTGCGCTCCTCGACTTGGCCCATTTCAAGCACTCCGCGCGAAGCTCCTCGCCAAATTTGCAACGGGCACCTTGATCCGAAATTGGAAGCTGCCGTGTCAGCCGTTCACTCGACTCAAACTCCCGAGAAAGGCATTGCTCAGGTAGCTGGACGGCAGCATGCCACAGAACATGTGTCTGTCTTTTGAAGACGATCCCGCGTCTGCGGGCGTCAGTTGTTGTTCGGCTCCCTCAAAATATTCTCTTTAAGGGCGGCTAAGGAGGCGGACATGCGATCGCCGTTCTCACCGCAGCTGAAACGGGAGCCTGGGCGCATCGCGGCCGTATTTCAGGATTGTTTATTGAGCCTGTCACAGTGTTGTGTATTTTGAGACATGGAAAACCAGATCTGCATTCACACTTTTTCCCATTTTTATTTTTTTTTCACAGCAGAGTAAACGATAGGGAACAATTTCACACGCTTGAAGCAAATGTTGCCTCGAGGAGCAATACCATTTGAAAAACCGATGGAGATTTTAGTAGCTTTGCTATTTCTGAGGCCAGAAGCTTGCTGACTGTATTTACTTCAAAACGGTTGCAATAAATATTTGGTGCGAGACATTATCGTCTTGCGCATTCCTGTGAGTCGTACAGTAGGAGCCTCGGCGAGGTCGGGGCCGGATCTCTTTTCCTCTCAGAGGTTTAGAGGTTACATCCTTGCTCTTGAAAGGCAGACACTAACATTTGAAAGGCCTGAAGAACTGTGGGGTTGCCACCGCTGACCTCCAAATGGTATTCATTCCTAGCCAGTCTTGTGTGTGAAACATTTCTGTTGACACCCCGCAATGCGGCGTTGATGAGTTAATCTAGCAGCTGAATGTGTCCTCTAACTACACCCAACCCCCTGCAGATTTTCAGTAAAAAAAAAGTGAAAGAAAAGAACCCTCCCCTTATCTCTGCGGGAGCGAGGGGGAAAATAGGCAACGGCGCCGATGGGCCATAAATTCATCGGGGTCGTTTCTCAAGTAAGAAGGAGAAAACATGCACACAAGGCCTTATTGTGTGCGCCCCCTACAGGCTTTCGGGAAAGTTGATCCCAGGATTTAAAGCGGATAACCAGTCCGACTTGGAGCGCCCGTGATTTGGTATCTTGTGCCGAACGAGTCTATAAACAGGGAGTACATTCCACTTCTGGCTGAGCAAGGCGTCAAAGACGAGTGGAGGGCATCAGGGAAAAAACAAAATAACCACGTTTCCACAACAATTCAGGACCAGTTTGCACGACAATGATTACAGGATGACAGATAGATTTAGTTACGGTTTCTCCTCCAGTTTCCACAGAAACAGCGTCTTAGACGTTTGTGCTGCTGAGTTTTCTCGGTTTTCTCATTTGTTGAACCTTCCTCAGCTTCTGTTGCACTGCAACTGCACAGTACAGTAAAGTCAAAAGTGAGGTACATCCACCAGTTTCAGTGGTTACCAAGACTACAGGCTGCAATGGCCCAGAATGCATCACAGCATGGCGTGAGCAGCCATTCCTTGCATGCCAGGTAATCAGCCCACATCACCTTCTACTGGCCTGGCATGCATACTGCAGCACTGTCAGTACCTTCAGTGTGTAAATGCTTTAAGGCAAAGGAAAACACACATATTTTTGGGCTAAACTGTCGTCTAAAGTGACTGACCTCAAACTGGATTTCTGGAAGTTCAATCTGGTGTTACACGGTCACTCCCACCTCAGCCCGCAGCTCCCAGGGGCGGTGGAAGTGGGGTGACATTACTGCTGGATATGACTCGAACCATTCTGGATGAGGTCCAGGGTTGTCTGACATCAGGACAACAAAAATAGGCTCAGCCCCGAGTTTGAAATCCACACTGAGGCTCGACCGCTTTATTGTGCGCGTGGCCCTGGTGGGCGTGTATCGCTTACTTCTCAGAACTGTCTTGTAACCCCGGGCTTATTAGACGGCCTTAATGAGGACATCTGACAGCTGATACAAGCTCTTGTCAAACCGTTCTGATTTAGGTTTTAACATAGCGACAAAGCCGTCGCTCTGACATCACACGCCAGCCGACCAGTAAAGATCTTCCCACCAGCACCAGTTAGATGTAGTCCGTTAAAAGGTACAGTTTTCTGACTCAATTAGCTTTGCTGTTCCACTTATAAGTGTTTCCTTTGACAAAATAAAATCTCAAACTCCGTGAGACAGTTGCACTATTCGTGGAGAAAAAAAAAAAAAACTAAACAAAAAACAAGCTTGTAGTTGTGGGAAAGTCTGGCCCGCAGCCCGGCAGGGGTCTGATCCAGAGGGGGAGGGAGAGTTTGCATGCAAGACAGATCTGAAGGTGGCAATGAGTGTATTCTTTCCCCACTGACAGCTCCTCTGACATCTTGGAATTTATCTCTTGCAGCACATTTTCACGGCCTTTAGTCGGCCCCCCTCATGGGTATATCTCACTTACTGTACAGACAGAAACAGCTGTAAACAGAGACAGAGTGGGGCGAAAATGGGGCGTTTGTTTGCTTTGACACGCTACCGCTGTAGGAATGTGCGCCGTTTTCCTTCCATCTGCGAGCGAAGGTGTTTTTATTTACTGGGCGACAGGGTGTGGGGGGGATTGGGATTGATTTGTTTACGTCGCGCCGCATTTGCAGGAAAACTCCTGAAGGCCGCCTGAGTTTCTCCCTGACAGTTTGACACCTACGAGGCAAAGGTGAACGGCGAGTGTGTCGCCATCAACAGCTCGGGCTCATTAGCCTGCCGCGCTGACACCAGATCCTGAGGGCTTTTAATGCCCCACGAGCAGCAAGAGGAGCCACAATATACTCCTCACATAGTGCACGAGGCTTTAAAACGCAAAATATCTGACAGGTGGGATGTTGCTGGAGGGCAGAATAACAGAAAGTGTAAGTAGTGGAGAAGTTTTTAAGCTGTTCTCTATGGTAAATCTTAACAACTGACCCACGAGTCCAAATGTTTTAAATTCTATTGAATAAAAAAAACAAAACAACAGTTACAGAAAGAAGTAATAGTAGTAGGAATAGTCATAGTAGAAGCAGTATTAACATTATTTATATTATTAATATAAAACATAATTAAACTATGATTAAATATGAATAAAAATAGAAAATATGTACACAATATTTTGAAGCAGTATATAACCCCTGATTTCATACCAAAAGCATTTATGCTACGGGGTGAATATTTAAAAAACAAAAAGTTACAGCACGGACGCCACGTAAAAAAAAAAAAAAAAAAAAAAAAAAAAAAGACAAAATGATTGAAACTTGTTCCTGTGACGTTTGAAGATGGTACATTTTCAGGAAAGCTCAGCGCAAAACCCAGTAAGCATCATTCATCGTCCTGTGTCTGTGTACTTTAGGCGCCTGGAGAATAATGGCCGAGTGCCATAAAGCGGACAGCATTTATTTCTGCCTCGGCCCAGTTGCTCTTGTCTTTAACGCTCCGACACTCAAGCCACAACTCGAGCCCATTTGTTATCTGTTGACCCGCCACGAGTTATTTAGCCTGTCAGCAGAATGATAAACTCTCCCCTGCCGCGGGTGTCACCTCGACGGCCGGCGCTCGCATTCGCCGTCAAACCTGCGGGAAGGTGGGAGAGCTTCACTCCAAAGCCATCACACAAGGAGAGTACTTGAACTGTTGTATGTTTTCAATATACGGGATCGGCTAAGAACTGGAGGGAACATTGCGGAGGAGCCGGGCTAAGTGAGGGATTCGATTCGCCGAAGTTGTCTTCGAAAATCTCTATAAATACTTTTGGATTAGAGCTGAAGTGCCGAAGTTCTGAGTATTGTACACAGACAGCTCTGTGTGCCTGGTACTGCCGTTCATCACGGTTAACCTGATGTTACAGGACTTTTTATTGAGGGCTGGAACTGGACGCAAGGTCGGGCCGAGGTCAAGGCAGGGTTCACTTCTCTGAGTTCTAATTCTAGTCGTCTCTGCGAGCCAGAACAGCTATTTTCTAACTTTTCGTGTCTGCGTCCACCTCACCATTTTTGTTCTGATTTTTCCCTCAATGCCCTTTGCTGTTAGTGTGCTAGTGTGCTGTTAGTGTTAGCTGTTGAAAGTGAACAGAGAGACTTTTTCAGTATGAAGACACTGTAAGTTGCAACCTGTTCATTGTGTTATTGAATGTTAAATTGCATAAAACTGCTCTACCCTACTAAAGCCCTGCTGGGTTTGTTTTGATAGAGGCCAACTGTTGTTTTTTCCCGCTTTTAAATTGTCCTCCCTTGATGAGCTGATTTCCACTCCAGGGAGTTCAGGCCTATGTGCTGCGTTCCCCTTCATGCCGGCCGAGTGTGGAAATTGCCACCTCTGATTGATTAACTTCCTGTCACCACGGGGTTACGTCTGAAGCTCTTCTTCTTCGACGCTACTTGGGAGATCCTTGTGTGCAGGACAAGTAAAGGGAAGGGAAAACTGAACCTCTAAAATCTCCAAATATAATAATGTGCAACATACTGGCATGTTGTTGTGATTGTGATCATCTGAATATGCATTTTGTATTGATTGAGAACACTTGTTAAAAACACTTCCAATACCACAAAATTATCCCCAAATTATGGAAAGTTGGTTTTGCATCTCAATGAAGTAAAACATCCTAAAAATTATATATTTTTTTTAAATCTAATGTAAAACAAAATATTAAAATAAGTCTTTAAATAATAATACACAATTGCTAATGCTTATTATAGCTGCCTTCTTTTTTTTTTTTTTTTTTTTAGCTGCGGTAACACTAAATGCAAGGCAGAATCAAAGAGCATTGCCAAGATTAAATGAACAAGTTTTTTTTTTTTTTTTAACATTTGCTCCCTCATGTATTTTTATTTGATAAAAAAAAAAAGAAGAAGAAAGCCTACAGTTGCTCTTAAGCGCGTGCCAATGCGCTCGCTGAGACAGAAGTTTGCTAATAAACCAGGGTGGAATGTGTTCACTGCTCTGCCAAGTTCAGCTGCTGCTCGACTTCAGGACAGCGGTGCAGGAGGCCCTCGGCTTCCTTCAGGCGCTTGCGATGAGAGCCGATGGCCAGCGATGGGGAATCGTTAAGCTCACACATGTGGAAAAGAGTTGTACGCCGGCGACCGCTTGGCACGGCTTCGCGGTTCCTTCGCTGTACATTTGTTGTGACCCCAACGTTTGGCTGCCGCTCGGCTTTCGGTGCATCTGCGACCCTCCACCGCTGCTGCTGCCAGCTGGAGGCAGCAGCAGCAGGACACACACCAAGCAGAGGCCTGACCCCTGCTGACTGGAGGGAGTGTTTGTGTTTGCAAAAAAAAAAAAAAAAAAAAACAGAGAAAAAAAAAAGGTACTGCACTTCACATTAGCGCTAGATACAGTTAGACTGATCCGGCATGAAGTGCTAAACTGGTTAGTGTTCGAAAAAATGTTGACACAACACGAGGGATTAGGAAAAAAAAAAAATGAGTGTGTGTGGCTTCAATTTCACTGGGAGAGACATAGAGAGAGATAGACAGAGAGTGAGAGAGACATAGAGAGAGAGGGAGACAGAGTGTGCATGTGCGTGCGTGCGTGCGTAGTACACTGTCTGCCAGGAAATCCATTTTGAAGGCAGATTTTTTTCACCTTGTTCGTTTAAGCGCAAGTGTTGTTGTCAAAGCCTGTTGCCATGGTGACAAACAGTTTAAAAATCCTCTGCTGACTGATGGGCCACCTGCTGGAGACAGAGGAGAGTCGGGGGAAATGAAGCTAGTCCAGGGAGAGAGGAATCAGGAATCAGCGTGCCGAGTGTCAGATGATGTCACAAAGGGCAGCACTAGGGCTGGTAGTACCCCGACAAATGGATTCTAAAACAAAAAGGCGGAGTTTATTTTGCTGTATGTTGGTCAAATGCACTACAGTCCTGATTTACACCCTGGCGCTAAATGTTTTCCAGATTCAGAGTTTGAACAGTTCAGTAGTTACGTATCTGTGCACTATAACTGTTTTAAATATCTTTTTTTTTCTATTTTTCTTCTCAACTACATTTTTGTGCTTGTTTTATCCTGAACAGATCGATTTTATCATTTATGCATCTATGGGCAGTTTTTCCCTCGAAATATTTGCATCAAGTGTCATTTTAAAATAGAGCAGCTGCTCAGCCAACTAGGCACACAGACTCAGACACACGCTAGACCATTTGCACAATTTAACGGACGAGTCTTATCTCTATTTAGCAGCTGCAAACGCTTTTGTTTCCGTGTTAAATGCATCAAAACATTTTTACCATTCGCCCACGAAAGGTATTGTGAAGCGATGAGAGCACAGGCATCCTTTCATGATCGTTCCTGCAATCTGTCACTCTTACGAGCTCCACATGTTCCCTAAAAATATTTTTGCTCCCCAAGGTGCAACCCCATGAAAGCAATATATTTATAAAGGTGCTGAAATATCATTCCGGCCCATCACAGAGACGATATTTTAATTATGTCCATGCAAGAGGAAGATCCAGGTCAATACGTTTATGGCATCCAGCGCCAGGATGGAAGTGTTCTGCACCTGTGCACCGATAAGAATGAAAGTCTGCCGCACCGGCCGAGGAATGATTTGTCCTCCCGAGCCGACTCAGGGTGTGTGCCATTATAAGTGCGCCCTTTTGATGTGTGACATAAATTACAACCACGGAGCGACAGCCTCACCATAAGACTAGCAGGAGGCTTTTTTTGTGGTTGAGTCAGTTCTGCAGCTGCACCGCAAATGGTTCCTATTTTGGTAATATACTCATCTGTGTAGTTTGCCGATTACTGTGTCGACACGATGGACGTCAACGATGGTTGCAGTGTATGTGCAGAAAATGACAATTTTGCTCCGTCATTGCAAAAGCACACGGCGGCAACAGAGTTGTGGTGTGCGACACTGGCATCGATCCAATATCAAGTAAATACAGGGCCAGTATTGCAGATACCAATATGATACTAACACGTTTTCATTCAAGTTGCTGTATCATCATCTGCTACATCTGGCTAAATTTTATCATGAACTTTTTCGTGTGTTTGTGGTTTGCTCCGCCCTGCCAAAACATCCTCAAAACTAACTTAGAACGCTTTGCTCAAAATTCTTTGTATATTTGACCTCTTCTGGCTCAGCCGGTTACAGAACTCTGCCTGCACTGTTGCTGACCCCTCCGTGGCCCTTCAGCATGAATGTGAGAACGCCACCGATGAGCCAAGACGCGACAGCCGAGCAATGTAAAGGAGCTTTAGCGCAGGACTTGTAAAATCTATTTCTTGCGGCCGCGCGCTAACCGAGTGGGAGGCGGTGACAGCCGGCGGGCAGGAGGCAGGACAGTCGCCACAACCTTTTACGACGGAGGCGTAAACGAATGTCTACGATGACTTCCCCATTGTCGAGACTTCCCCCTGGTGGATGGTTACCAGAGGCGGGGGCTGTTCAGATTCGCCCCGAATGGGCACCACTGGGATAGTCTGATAGTGAAACCACCACCCACCACCCACCGCCACCCCCCCGGGGTTTCAACACAAGCCGGACCACCTTCCTTCCTCGTCACGCATTGTTCGGCACTGTATTGCGACAGGCCCCGTTTTTTACCACGGCTGCACTGGGACATCTGGTCTCACAGCGGCCGCCACCTGTTTTAGTGAGGGCGAGGGGGGTGGGCTGCGGGGGGTGTCTGTCGTCCCACAAAACTGGGGGTCCATGATATGCCCATTTGTCAGCTGCATTAGTTGCAGCGCGTCATGTGATGTGACATACTAAGCTTCGCACTCTGTACTGTCTCACATTTCCCATTAAAGATGAACAAGTGGGGAGCACGAGGGCCAGAGTCGTAATGAGAACCCACACACCCCCCATGACCAGTATGTGTCCCCTGGCAGAGACTGGTGTGGGAACATGGCAATGGTGTTTTGTTGGAGGCACTACCAGTCCCGCATTAAAGTCGTTATTTTACTTTCAATTACATTTTTTTTTTGTGGTCAAATGAATTTTTAAGATTTGAAAGTGCTTCACAAAATCAGAATTTTCTAAGATAATGGCCTTGCATGCTTAGCATAGCACAGCATAGTATAACATAATATTGCATTTTGCGAGTAATTTTATTTTCCTCTGAATGGTTTAGAAGCGTCAAAAACAAACCATTTTCCGCTCATCCCAAACAAGAACATGAATTTGGCAACACATAGTGCTTTAAGCAACAGTCCCCCTGTGGAACACAGGTCCAGATGTGCTGCTTTAGTACAGCAGAGCTACTAATCAGGTGCCAAGAGAAACAGGAGGATGGCCCAGGAACCAAACGTAGCATCGCAAGGAGAGCGGACGGTGATGGAGGACGGCTGAGACTTGGACCAAACTCGGCTGCGAGTCTGGAGACGTTAAATAATGAGATAATGTCTTCATGTAACAGCCTGGAAGTCCACACACTGACACGTTAAAGTTGTTGAGGAGTTAACATTCACCCATTAGCGCAGAGGTGCTTCTTTTTGTTGGCGTCCGCTTCCTAATAATAATAAAAAACAATAGATGAATAAATAAATTCATTGATTGATTAAATCGTTTATTATTAGACAAGGATATCCGCACAACATCAGTCCACACAAAGCACAATAGAGCAAAAGTTTCATTCAACCGGTGTTAACACGCTAGAAGCTTTAAAACTGCTTGAAGGAGCAAAACTGAAGAGGCAGAATCGCTGCCTTTCAAGTTTCGCTGCCAGCAAAGACAAAATACAAGCAGAACACGGAGTTAGCGGTGGAGGCTAACAGTTTATCGACATGATTCAGCGGTTGTACTTTGCAAATAGCCTTAAAGTAAAGTTGCTTGAGGTCACAATACACTCACAGTCCTCAAACATTTTTTCAAATATTGCCGTGACCGACTATTCTCTCGTCGCCCACCGGCCGAGTCGAGGCCGTCTCCCTCCCGCATCTGGTGGTCCATCGCATCCATGAGGCTGAACAAACCCCACATTTTTCTGTTTGTTCACTCCGACTGTTGTGGTCCTTGGTATTTCGGCAGTCGCTCTGCATTTTTAAAAATTTCTCCCGACACTGTTTTGCTGTATTGCGGCCACCAGCTGCGAAACAAGGAAGACTTTTTCGTTGCGTGTCGCTCCGTCCGTCCAGCCGAGCCGACACCTAGCGAACCAGTGAAAACATCCCATAACTTGTGCACAGATCAGCCTGGAGAGTCCCGTCTCAATCCAGCCGCGTCAAAGTGGCTCAGCGAGAGCGTTTGAACTCGGCATGACTGCTCAGCAGCAAGATGCATGAGGGGTTAGTGAGGGCTGGGGGGGGTAAGAAAAGCACATCCGACTTCCTGTCTGTAAGTGAAAGGCACACTTGGAGGTAGAACAACTGATGGCATGGGTGTTTCCCCATCAGGGGGTAAAAACAACCGAGAGCAGGAGATTTTCTTTTCTTTTTTTTCACACGTCCGTCTTGTTAATTAGCCCCCCCATCCCTGATGGTGCTCGGAAAGTTTTTCTGCGCTTCACTGCACTCGGCAAGGGAGGAGGATAAAGATTTTCGTTCCAACTTCACGGGAAACTGAATTTTTTTTTTTTTTTTACTGCGAGTCTTGATTAATGAAGCACTTTGTAAGGAGAAAAAGAAAACAAATAACGACTTAAGAGAAGAGAGAATTAAAAAATTGGCCAGCAGACATCTGAGACCAACTGCACTTTCCCCCTCCAGCAGCAGGACCTTGCTGGACGTCTCCGGAGGGTCCCGACATGTCTTCGGCTGCTCCCGATCTCCTTCCCTGCCAAACTCCCCTCATTGTTTCTGGCACGGCAGCTGCTGTGAGATCTAGACATCATCATTCAGAGTGCAGATGGGACATCAAGACATCATTTCCTCTGGGGGTAGGGGTGTAGGGGCCCGCAGATCATGGAGGACATGGTCGCCGCACACCTTTTGATAAAGAGCTCTTACGTGTGTCTGTCACCAAAATACAGCTTTGGGAGCCCGATGCACTTCGGAAATGTTGTCTTTAAAAATCACTGGCCGGGCACGAAGGGAGACAAAGTGGTGCATTATCTTCAGCAGGTATAAATAACCGCGGCAGCTCTGGGATATTTGAGCAACAATCCTCTTACACGGGTTTGTTTTAAGTGTTCCGTGCATTTATCACTCGCTTGCTCACCACGATCTGTGCAACGTTGCAGCCGTTAAACCAAAAACATAAAGGAAATAAAAAAGACAAGTTATTACATGCGGCTGAGGCACGTTGTGTTGTATAAATGCACGTGTATGAGTGTATAAATCGTGCGGAAGAACACGCGTGCCAGATGTTTGCACATACATGCAGCCGCAATTACAGATGCATGCGCATGAATATGAGTACGAGGGCCATTAATGCAGCTGCGGTGCCTTTTTCGCAGCAGGTTCTCGTGAAGTTCGGACAAGAAGGGAAACTAGTTTGGTGAGTGAACTGCATCGCACGTCCCCTCACAATCAGACAGTCAACTTTCTTTTGTTTGTTTTTGTTTTTTCCCTCTCTGCAGATTCCGTATTGATCAAAAGGCTTCTGGAACTTTATTAAATCTCTGTTTATTGCCTTTTTTTTCATTTCATTTCTTCAGTGACAACTTCTTCTGCTCTCGCTCTGCGGAGGGACTCCTTGCGGAGGGTCTCATCAGATGGGAGTCCAGATCAATTCACCAGGTCGCGTTTGAGCGACTCATTACGGCCGCGTCGATTTAAGAGCCCGAGGGGGTTCGGGGTGCTCGGCCCTGAGCCACTTGTGGGGAGTTTCGGGACTGCAAGCCTCCTGGAGTCATCCATCATGAGGAATTTCATTTCGCCTTTTAATGCGGGCATACGCATAGCGCCTGGAAAGCCACAGCAATGAGGAGAATTTGGGCCGGATCGGGACGGCGGGCTGGGCGCGCTCCGCCATTGTTATCATCAACAATTATTGTGTGTCAATGATTTTGGCAGGAAGCGGGCGAGCGGTCAAGTTTGAAATGGAGGCGTGCTCCGCTGGTCGGTGCCAAGCACTGGGCAAGATCAAATATTCCAGCATGTTTTCTTTGCCAAGCGCGGCAATTAGGAGCATTCCAGGCCCGCAGTCCATGCCGGTCTTAAATGTCTCCGATATTTCCTTTTAAACAATTGTGGAAACAGTTTGGATTATTAACATATGTGTCCACTCAGTCGGGCCCACAGGAGAAACGGATTGTTTTGGCTTTGATGAGTGCTTTAATAAATACACCGTATTTGTCAAAAAACACATTCCTTTTGGAGAACCGGCCGTTTGTTCGTCTTCCAAAAAAAGAAAAAAACTTCTTGCACAATCAGCGCGCTGACATGAGACAAAAAACAAAAGCATCAAACTGAAAGACATGATATCCTGGAAGTTGAGTTTTACTTCATGATTCAACACAATCGTACATCACTGAACTCACCCTGCTGCGTGTGGGTTCGGCAGCGCACTATTACAAGAGCAGTTGAGCTTAACGCTGCACAGCGGTGCAGTGTAGGCATCACTGCGTGTCGGCCAGCAGAGGCCCCCGCTTGAGATTATCTCCACTGTGAAACATTAGCCGGAAACCCGCAAGGATTAATAATTGCCCAAATGATTAATCACACTCACTGATGGCGACTTGCAAAAACAGGTCTGTCCGTTTCTAATGGGCCGTCTCATCTGGCTTGACTGTAATAGCTGCCATGCACAGAGACTTCCTCTGTCAACACCTTCTGGACCGGCGTGTGAGCTTGTGGAGCGCCTCCACGTCGCTGTAGCGTCGTACGCTGGTCGAAGCCGACGGTGGATTTGATTTGCATCTCATGTCAAGAAGGTTTTTGAACATGAGGACTCAGTGTATATACTTTAAACAAAAGGATAAAGTGAGTGTCGAACGGAAAACAAATGTGATGTAAAACACATACAGTACAATTTTCAACACACGACATAAGATCAACCCGGACTGTAACGTTTATTTAATTACACCTATGAGGAAATTAAGTAAACAAACAAAAGAGTCTGTAAATACAGTGATGTGTAGTACATCATGCAACACTCCAGCATTGTTTCATAGGAATGGTATACAGTGATATAGTAAACATGCTAAAGTATAGCAAAGGCATAATTTAGTATAGTGTAGTTGTGGTACAGAACCCTGTAGTTAAGATAGAGTATTACATAGTTATGATATATAGTAGTACATAGTATAGTATGAAATGACAGTGAAGTATTTTGTAGCACTCCATGACACTGTATATGCACTTTATATCGTAGAAGCAGCTAACCCAGGTTTCTCATTAAAATAGTGCATGATGATGCACATGTTGTGCACGCCAGTCTAGCAAACAAAACACTGAACTTTTTGACAACAGCTGACTTTTCCACTAAAATGAACAACACAACGCAACACTGGAAGTGTCACGAGCCGAGTTGCCACTTCCAGCTCTGTTTACTGCATTTAACGTTTTTCAATTGACTTGGAACGTCATCGCCGAGACATGAGCTCTTCTCTATCGCCCAAAGCCACATTAAATGCGATGACAAATGGGACGCTGGCAGCGAGCGGCTGCAATTATCGCCGCGGCCGACTGTGTTTACACTGCGAGCAGCGTTCTCAGATCTTCATCACGGGGGCCTGGAGTATTTGATACCCGGCATCGTGCTGTGTTTACGACGCCGCCAAAGCCTTTATCGTCGGCTCGGCTCGCTGGGGGCCCGAGAAGCGGTGGGGAGGATGGGTAGGGAGGGGGGGCCCTTTTTAGATGGGAGCACGTATGCACGGTGATAGATGTAATCCTTTCCTCCGCCCTTGCCCTCCGTTTGCCGTGCCCCCCTCCGCTCGCAACCTCCCTCCCCTTTCAAGGCTGCGAGGCCAGGCGGGGCGCTCCGCTCTGCCTTCATGCCTGTTGACTTCAGAAGGTTCTGATGTCACAATGAAGTGGGGTGGGGGGGCGCTGGCGCTTTGATACGGCTCAGCCGGAATTTCATGCTCCCCGTGTTTCCGACGTGGCCGAGGCGCTCAGCTGGCAGGTACAGTAACTGGAGTTTTATTGCCTTGAACCATGGAGCAGCATTTCTCACGGCCCTCTAAGCTGAGGGACACAGCTCGGTCGCGCTAATCTCTCCAAAACACAAAAGAGATCCGAGCTGGTGTAGCATTCACCTTTCCTGGATGTCTCCTTGGTTCAGATGCTTAATTCCTCGCACCATAACAGGTAGATTATATGCGAAATACCTCAACATTTATTCACAAAGGACCGCTTGAAGGAATAATGACAACCCCCTGATTGTAAATTATGTCCGTCTGCGTGGAGGGAAAAAAACCCCAAAACAACTGAATTTATTTACCAAACTTAATCGCAGGCTGATTCTCAACGGCAGGAAGTGTATCCACGTTTGCCAGAGGCCATTTGCAAGACTCAACGTGGACAAAGTGGAGAGAGGATGAATATATATTTGTTTTTAGTGGGGAGGCACATGTTCAGTGTCTGTCTCTCTGCATACATCTTTATTACATCAAACAGGCTGTTCCATGTCAGAGCTGTAGCACGAACAAAGCCATGGTTATTTCCCCCAATACCTTTAATGATGTCGTGGTTTTTCCTTTTATTCTTTTTTTTTTTTTTTTTTTTATAAAAAAATAACCATCAGCCAACAGGGCCGAACAATCAGTCCGGATACATATATATGTGTGTGTGTGTGTGTGTAGCATTCCGACATGATTCCTGGAGCAAATCGTCAGCTCACGGCCTGCACTTGACAGCGGTACAAATTTATCATTTGCTTTACGATATCCCTCAAATCTGTCCAGAATGCTTTTAAAGGAGGCCGCGGGGAAGAAGGGCAGAGACACATGTGAGTCGTCTGTTCGCCGCAAAAGGCTCCCCGCCGAACATAAATTCTGGAGCTCCGCAGCCGTGCAGGGACCAGGGTAGACGTGCACATACTGTAGTAATAAAGAGCAGTTTTCAGCTTTGCTAATCGCTTAAAGGGCAAAAGGTTTGACTTTTTGGTTGTGGCACAAATTCAAAAAAAATGATATTGTTGAAGTTTATGTACATGCCGTAATATGGCAATGATTATTTTTTTACTATGATTGGGTGTAATCAAATATCTATCGCTCTATCTATCTATCTATCTATGTATCTATCTATATGCACATGCATACATACATACATGCACCAGCACACAGTCTTTTGCTTGTGGAATTGGTGGAAGACAGCTAGGGCCTTGTAAATGAGCAGCTGTGGCCACAATTGAAAAGACTGAAAAGAGATGAAAATCTTCTCAGCAAAAAAAAAAAATCCCGTTTGTAATTAAAGTTGCGCAAGAGCGTCCAAGCTGTTGTACAACAAGTGCTTCACCTCAATACTGCGCGGTGACAATATCAATGATAATAAAATAAACAACGCAGACTCGCATGAGAATCGGGTACAAATTTCTTTTTAATCGCCCCCCTTTTTCTATTGAACAACAAATCAGCGGCGTGTAACGCTCATTTAGCTCCCGCGAAGGCGCTCAGCCGCAACTGACAGGGGACACTTGAGCGCTTGCACAGACACTTTTTTGGAAGGGAAAATAACAATAAAGCTAAATGCATTTCTCATCTTCCAGGAAATAACACGATCGCGAGACGGATAGGCCTCTCGGGGAGAAAGCCATTTTTATGAGTGCGAGTTACAGATTACACTCGTTTCCCCACATGCTGCTCCGACAGCGTTGTATCGGATAACAATTTTATTAGCTAAGATTAGAGAAGATTTTTTTTTTCCTCCTCCTTCCAAAAGTTTAAATGCGCCAATTGACAAAAAGCATTGAGTGTTGTGGGACTGAGAATCATGTAGGACCAACAAAACACGACCTTCCTGTTGTTGGCATCAGGTATTTAAATTAGCAATGCAAAGTGGTTTTAGATTCTACCTGCCCAACAAGACACTGCCCCACCACCCGCCCCCTCTCAACCACAGACGATACTGATTCTAGTCGTTCAATCACTGAGAATCAGTTGGGGACCATCTGCTGGGCTCAGCAGTCTGGGCAGCTGCTGCGTCCAGAGCACCGCTGAGCTACATTTTGTTATTTGAATGTAGAACCAAGGCCAAAGTTTTCAGCTCAGAAAAAGGATGATTTATGGGCTTCCTTTCAGAGGAGAAAAAAAAAAGATCTAGTTGGTTATTAGCTCTCTTACACAGCACTAAAAAAAACATGCATTTTGATTGTATGTATTTAATACAGGCAGATTTTATTTATTCTTTCAAATGTATATTAAGTGTCTTTAAATGTGTGCATTTTCAGTTTGGTTGTGCTCTATATCAACAATAATGAAATTCATATTATTCTGAAAACGCCACTTTGTGTTTGTGGAGGTGAAAACGCACACAGATGCCAGAGAGTATCTTATTTGTCGAGATGATGGATATAAACAGACAAATCTATTGAAATGTTGAGATAAATCGGTCCAGGCAAGAAAATGCAACACCCACTTTTAAAGCTTTTCAAACGGTAGTGTGTGTGTGTGTGTGTGTGTGTGTGTTTTAGTGCAGATTAAAACAAATTCTTGATAACAAATGTGACCTGAACTGCAAATCTTTTGTCTGCATGACAAGTGAAGACACTTCACGTATGATTACAATTTATGGCTGCATAATGAAATGGTTTTAGCTCTTCTTTCCTCCTCCCTATTTCTATTTCCTGCCGCCAAAAAAAAGCAAAAAACAACAACAAAAAAAAAACTGTCACAGCGGTGAACTGTCACAAGAGGATTGCCGCACCGTTTGATCTGCCTCGTGAGCAATGGGAATCTGTTAGAATGTGTCTGAGGAATTCAGGGATCCGGAGGAATTGCGATGACCTCAGATTTTGGTCGACTCTCGTGTTCCGCAGCAACCGTAATAATAGTGCGAGCGAGCCACTCCGAATCCGCAGTGTTGACATTCAAGACGAAACGTTTTTGGTCGTTGTGTAATTCATATGACCTCCTCTTTCCTTCCCGTTCACTGAGGGGACAGAGAGCGACTCTAGTCTGAAACCAATAGCCTCTAATCAGCGAGGGCAATGCATCAAAAGTGAAAAGGAACAAATGAAACCTGGTGAACAGTCGGGAGGGAAGGACAGAAAGGAAGGGGAAAAGTCGCATTGGCTTTGAACCCTGACAGAAAAATCAATTAAAACAATCAGCAAGTTTGTCTGAAGTTTTAATGTGTGCTCATGTCACACAAGTCTGTGCAAGAGAATTTTGTTGTATTTCATTTAGCCATCCAAATCTTTCAAATTTTGCAAACTGAATTTCCTAATAAATAAATAAATAGAGCAATCAGTTTATTAAGACAGAGAGCAATCAAATTTCCAGTACTGGTTAAGAATCAAGAGTCGGGAAGTCGGGAAGACATATATAAAGAAAAGCAATGACTGATCAAACACATCGCACACTTGCTCCTGCATAATGTCCTGCACGCGATTGATCACCGGCCAAATACAAAGCACATAATTGTGAAGGCCAGAAACGACTGGGATTCATTAATGCGATGTGTGGGGGGTTGGGGAGCGTCTGCAGGAAGACAAATGAATGAGCGAGAGCACGTCGTTTGGGACCGAGTGAAGTCTGAGTCTTTCAGCAGGGGATCTGGCTCGTCGCTGGGACACCTTGTTGGGAGTGCTCACTGCCGGGGGGACAAGCAGCAGGCCGAGTGATGACGGAGGAGCCCGTCTTTGATCGTATGAACGTTTGCTGCAATTCCAAATGAACACAAAACCTCCGGACAATCTCTGAATCGTTGAGATTGGACAACATCGAAAACCAAAAAAAAAAAGAGGCCAGATCGGGGTTAGTGACCAAACTGCCAAGATTCCTTTGGCTGTTTTTGTGATCCAAAGAACAATAGCAATGTTTTTTTCTTCTTTTAATTCCACTGAGATTGGCCATTGTCTGGGAATGATGCTGTTGGACAGCTTGCAGTGCAGCTGTATTAGGCAGACCTTTCTCTTGAAGACTGCGTGCGTGAATTCACATGTTTAGGTGATGTTTTCGATATCATAGCAGCCTCAAAGGCCCATTTCAAACCAATTTACTGCACGTGACATTTTGCAGCCTGGCAAAAATCAGGCAAGGATCATCCGAAAAACTCGACTCATCTACTTATTGCAGCTTCCTGCTAGAACTGATGGTTTGCTGGACGCTCAACACATTTGGAGGGGGCTCAGAGGGCGGAGTCCATACCAGGCTGGGGATGCGGTCAATTACCCGGCAGTGCCATCAATGGGCCTATGATTTCGGGTGGCATGGGTTTCTAAATCAAGCAGCAAATTAAGATGCTTCTGTCTTGCAATCTGTCACATTTCTTCTCCTGTTTTCAGAATGGAACTGTGATTACACTGTAGCTTCCTGTCTGCAAACACACTCAACATTCAGACTTGCTAATCTATGCATTAAAAGGTCTTTAAAGTCAATTTTCACAATAAAACTAATCCCTAATTTCTTTTATTGGATACCAAAACTCATAGGGACTCAGTTTAACTCCTAATCTGCAGGCAACTGGGCCTGGCAACAAAAACAAATCACTATATGCGTCACTAAACGTGGAATAAATGTCTCGGAGGAAACATTTGCCCTCAGCGGCGTTGGATTGTTCGTGATTCACCACCAATCCGACGGGACCAGCCACGTGTGGGTTGAGGTTAAATGGCCCTTCAGCCTGCGCCGTTTTAAAAATAAGAAGGGGGCGTGGAGGGAGGTTTAATGGCGCAGCCACAATAACAACAGTAACACTGTCACGGACACTCACATCTTTTATGGCGCTTGCCTCGGCCCCTGGAAGGATTGATGCGTCGCCATGGCAACGTGGGCCCTTAAAAGTCTCACAGCAACTGGAGCCAGGCCCAGATTTATGTGTGTTTTCAGCTTGTTACAGCAGATTTATTCTCACAATAAAAAAGAACAACAATCTGCAGAATGCATTAAGGGGAGTCTCGGGGTTAAAGGCAAGGCGGTGCCAGAAGCGCCTGAAAATAATGTTGATATGATAAAGTACAAACCGGGAGGGAAAAAGAAAAACAACAAAACTACAGAATGTCCCGTAAAGTTTCCCTGCTCGCAAAGACTGAAGGGAAGTTTTGTCCAAGTAAACGTTGGAAAGATTTTCCAGTTCTTGTCAGTGAAATAGTTTTAGTTTTTCCTGAATGATTTAATGTCAGTAAATATTTTCCTTATTTCTTCTTTATTGGTGCGTTGACTCAGCACTTAGAGCAGTCATTCACCATGTTGTGTTTAACGCACAACTCAACTCCAGTACGCATTTTAAACTCCTAAGACTCTGATATCGCACCTTGTGATCTCACTCAAGACCCGAGAATCCAAGCGGACGCCTCCGAGGAGTGGCTCCTGCTCAGAGGATGAAGTCATTAGCGCGGTGCGACGCTAAAGACGGATGACGCGGCGGAAAAAGTTGGTGACGGGCAGATGGAGAGGAGTCAGAGGGGGAGGGGAGGCCGGTCGGCGGTATTTTTCGAGCGGGACGTCTTCATTCCTCCCCGCAGACATGAGTGATTCTCGTCCATTTGCCACGGTGGGGAGCTGCGTGACCCCAGCTGGGGCCCCGTCCAGCTGACTGGCCCTTCTCCACGAGAGAGCGAGCGAGCGGGCGCATCTCTTAAGCAGGCTTGACCGACCTCCAGTCACACACCACGCGGTCAAGCCCTGGCCAGGGGTATTTGAGATGTGACAGCATAATCAATTTCCGTGATTCATGACGGGCCTCCGAGAAGCGGAGCGCGTTGAGCGAGCGGGCAGCTGAAAGAGGAGCGCGGACGGGGAATGCTGACGACAGCGCTTGGCAGATGTTTATAGCGGCGGAGGCTCGTCCTCCTGGCGGCGCTGCCCCCTACTTGCGAGGCCTTCCAGCGAGCTTCGGCGACCATGTGAGGTTATACTGATCCTGCAGGGAGAATCCTGCTTTTATTCCAGAGAGAAAAACGGAACCTCGGGTTCGGCCACAGTGCAGTGAAGAGTCCCGCCGGGGGCTAGAGTTGCGAGATGCATGCAGGGTTACACAAGACATTTTGGGCCATCTTGTAGACGTCACCACGGTGATGATGACGGAGGTTCAGCTGACAGCGTCGAAACCACAGAGCCCTGGTCTTGATTTTCACAGAGGGGAAGGAATTCCATGTGATGTCAATTCGGCTGAGTTCTTTAGTAACCAGGCGCCAAAATGTGGCTAAACAACAGAGGGAAAGGGCTCTATACCCTGTGGCTCTGTGTATGTGGTGTCACATAAGGCTCAGAAGACTCAGGGGTCTAATTTGACCCAAAACAGGGAGATTAACACCATGTTTTTAGCCACAATATCCACTGAAGCCTCCAGGAGAGAAGCTGTGTGTTCGTGTTGGGTTGCACACAGTGGAGCTCAGGCTTGGGGTGAAAGACTTGAAGAATAAAAGCAAAATAAAAAATTACTCAATAAACTTGTAGTCAGTCACACTACTATTAAACTATATATGTATAAATAGCTTGGTCTGTTCCTTTGAGACACAAAGGCATTGAGTTATTGTTGAAAACAATGTGTAACAATGATGTGTAGGCACGGCTCTATTATTGATGATGAAAAAAATGTATTTTGTCGCCACTGCATGTATTTCGGGGTGTAAATTGACATTTATTGTCGCTGCCAGCAGAAGTGAGGGGTGTTTTATACTATTCTGATTGAATTTGCATGACTGTGGTTAGCGGTTCCCATTATTCATGGTTTCCATTCCAAGAGGAAAACACCCAAAGTTACTATGAAGCCCAACAACTGAATAATACCACTTTTGTCACCGTTAAATTGGACACACTGTTACACTACTTCAAACATTTCAAATATTGCATTATTATCGTAAATGTGTTTTTTTGTTTTTAAAATAACCTATATGTATAAATAGCTAACTTGCACACTGCCAACTTGCACTACATACTCATCATTCATGTTTCTCGCTCTCACTCTCTCTTTAGCAACAGTCTTTTACATTCAGTCAAAATTGAATGATGAAAGTTTATGTGAAGAAATTCATGGTAGAACACAAATGTCTTGATTCCGCTGCAAGACACGATATGCCTCTGACAGTCTGACAGTTGAGATGCTTCTGTCCAGCTGCTGTCAGATACTCTACGAAAAGCTGCAGGTCAACTGCCCCTGCCCCTTAGCCCAGCAGGCAAAAAAAGTAGCTCATCTCCATGACTGTAACATAAATCATTGTTTCAGGCATTCTATGTGAACGACTCTGTGGCACTTACAACAATCATGTAATCAATTAAATGAGGCTTTATTCCAGTTTTTATTCCAGGCATGGGGAACTCAACGTCTAAGTAAAGGTTAAACCTTCCGTGATCCATGTTATCCTTGTAAAATCCTCCTTATTCTTTGTTTTTTTATGTTTTGGTTTTCTTTTTTGCATGGGGGAATGATCAGAACAACTGAGTTCCTTCCAGCGGTAATGCGGTCTGCAACAATCCTGATGCATCAATCCAATCTGTCAAGTCCGGTAAGAAGGAGAGTTTGTCACGACTGTCAACTGACCATCTGTTGCTTTTAGGCGTGACGGCATTACTTTGAATTCTTATCGTGTTTTAGCCAATTAAAGTTTTTTTTTCTTTTCTTTTCTGACTTGGCATTTGTTTCTTTTTATCCATCTTTTACAGTCGACGATAACTCTGCATTCTCCAGCGGAGCCTCTTTGAATGACGCCAGCAGCTGAGCGTCTCTGCAGATGTGCGATTTTTGTCCCTGTGGATAATGTCAGAGACTCATAAATGCCAACTTAAAACTCAGAAATTGAATCTATGGTCACTCCCTTTACATTCTCCGGGACTCATTCGGTGGTGGCGTTGCTCTCTTATCTGGTCTTGCCTGCTCTCAGAAATACATCAAAACTGCAGCTAAAACCTTGTTAACTGCCAAAACAAAACAAAGGCTGTTAATTTTTCCGACCAAAACGGACGGTGACTCAAAACATCCTGCAGTGGGGCGATCCCAATGTTTCAAGATGACAACTCAATGATTTCTCCTTACCATTAATCACAATATCTATTATTGTCGTATGGTCTTTGGTCGCCTGCCAGCCTAAATGCGGACATCAAAAAGTAAAAACAAGGTCATAAATAAGAGGCTGATTAGTTGGCTACACGTCGTGTTGAGCTCCCTTCCCGTTTGTTTATGCAGCTTTCAAGGTCATGGTCTCTGGCCCATTAGCAGGCCATAGCTGCATTGTGTGCTAAACATGGAACTGGATGATGGCTGCGTGTGTGTGAGTGAGTGAGTGGAAGGGTTGCAGCCCTTAGAGCTGATATGTCTGTCTCTGAGGGGCCAGCGGGAGATTGGCCTCTCTTGCCCAGACGGCCGCTGACCCCTATGGAGACAGCCGCGCTTCAAGTTGCTGCCGGGTCCCTTTGAAAACGCCTCGGCCCTGCTTGAGTGATTGGCCATATGGGCCGCCGTGCCATCCGGGAGACCCCCGCTGTGCCAGGCATGCTGCGGCAGGCACGAGTGGGAAGCAAGGCAGCGCATTCGCATTCCCGTTCAGGCAAAGGCAACCCATCCGGACTTCCGCCTACACGTCACACAACACAAGATCGCAAAGGATGCAAGCGTTGCCCCGGACATTGTCGCACTTTTGTACTGTAAAAAAAAATACAAAATACAATTTGAATCAATTCCCGGCAGAACCACTCAGTTCTGACAGAAGGAAGGGGCAGAAGCTTCTTGGTGGCCAGCACATGGCACAGACAGCAATGATGCGACAGTTTGGTGAGTTTTATTTTCATGTAAACAATTGCTATGTGTGAAATAAATTCAGTCTATTTAAAAGCAAACAACAAAACAATACAAAAACTACTCAGTCTAGTAGTTTGTCAGGGCCAAATACAACTTCTTCTATCCCCCTTTATCTTGTGTTTTAAACTGAAACTGAAGTTGACACAGAAGTGAAAAGCAAACAGAGTACGGTCACGGTAGTTGAAGTTTATAGTCCGTTACGTTCACGCCTGCTATCAACGATGAAAACATGATAAGCTCACACAACACACAGCCAAACAGTAAACCGATTACCATCACACATGGAGAGAAGACATTTGCACGTCTGTGCAAAATCATTAACTTCCTTTTATACTCGCTGTCAACAGACGTGCACAGACATGTAAAAACTCAGCATCCTTATTATGACAAAACTTTCACGCAGCATCATTTTTACCCCCTCTAAGTTTGTCGGGATACTTTTATGGTAATAAACAGATTTTTTTACTTTTTTTTTTACTGTAAAGGCTAAGAGGCTAAATTTTTTTAAATTATTTTTTATTTTTTTTATTTTAGCTGTCTCAACATTTTTGCCGGGTGAAGTGGTAAAAGGAAAACATCTGGCAGATGCGACCTCTTGGTTGGTGCAGCACAACCAGTGGACAACACAACACATTCTCATTTCAGTTTTGTATTCCTGCAGAAAAGTGTGAGCTGATGCTGCTGCTTAAAAGGAGAAACAAAAAGTTCACCAGTGATATGAAGCACCTGTATGTTGCCGGCTGTTATTTCTTCAGTCTTGTCGTACCTCATCAGCATGCAAAGTCTCTTAATCGACTTCCTAAACATACTAATAATTCATCCTGACGAATAACAAAATAACAGTGCAAGTACAAGTTTTCTGCTGATATCACAAGGGGTGAAGCAGAGTTTTCTTTCACATTTTTTCCTTTTTTGTTCAGCAAACTTCAAAACCCCACACCTGCAGTACATCAAGCTGCATATCTATACAAATTGAAGCATCATGACTAAGAAAACATAAAACTCCAGGAGGGCAAGAAAAGGGCCCAGACTTATCGATAACAGCTGAGGAGTGAAATATGTTGAGCTCCCTTAAGTGGGCCTTGTTGTTGATTTATTTAGACCTGATAACAAGAGTCGTAAAGCCACTTTGAGGCGTCCAAGCTCACCACTCTGCTCCTTCACTGCCACCTTCTCTGCGCTGACAGACCTTTTAAAGAACTCACCGCTGTTGCTGCTGCTGCTTGCTGCTGCTGCTCGGGCAGCAGTGCAAACGTTTTGCAAGTCATAAATCACAGTGCCTGATATTCTCTCTTTGATTTCTTCTCCCCCCCCCTCCCTTTCCATTATTTACATTACTTATTTGATTTTTTTTTTTTTTATTTGTCGTGGTGGAAAGCAACGAGGGCATTCGACTATGCAATAAAGGGAAAGAGGGACTAAGATGAAGAAAGAAAAAAGTAATTTACCATTTTGGGGTACAAATTTTCCTGCGCGGCTGTGCACTCAAAGCTGCGGCTACACACTTGTCTGAGTGAAAAGCCGGGGAATCCCCTCGGCCTTGCTGTTTCCAGTCCATTTGATTTGTTTCACATGGCCTTGCTCCTTTTTTTATTCATTTACCAGGCCATCTGGTCTTAGCCTGAGTCACTGCCGGGTCAAACAGTACTTTCACTTAACATCAACAGAAAGCTTTTTCCTCCCCCCTCTTCGCTTCACTTGAGGCATGCATACCTCTCAAAGAAAAAAAAAGAAAAAAAATCTAACGGCGTGATAACAGATATGCATAAGCTAATAATCCCATGTGTTATCACATCTCCAACTGGGTTAAGCCTTCTTTTCACTCTTTACATGATAGAGGGTTATATGTTTTTTTTTTTGTTCCTTTTGTGAAGAAACGCAAGTCGTTAATCAAAACGTATGCTAGCAGGTGTACAAGACGGTGACTCAACTTAAATCCCTTAAAATGAAGTTGAAACACTGAACTTCGTCCTTCATGATCTTGCACCTTCATCAGTACGCAGACGACTTATTTTACTCTGTGCTCCGCCTCTGATTTTAAGGCGGCTCTTGGCCTCTCTGCACAATTTTGACGCCGTTTCTGAGCAGGATTGCGTGCGTGTATAAGGGGAGTCAAGAGCAGGATCTCACGCAGGAGCTGTTTGATCAGCCAGCTGCAGCCGTCGCGAAGGCAATAGCAACACAGAACACTTAACAGCAGTTAGACAAAGGCCCTAAATGAAGTCAAGGTGTCAAACAGGTGCCGGGAATGGAAGAAGGAGCAAGAGAGGGAGGGAGCAGCCCACTAAGAGAAGGGATGAGGAGGGGTTTCCTCCGGACAGACTTCGACCCCGGGCTCGTTGCGAGGTGGACGTAAATTGTTGGTCGTTAAGAGTCTGGACACCTCTTGGCAACCAACTTCAAAAGAAAGCCCGAGGTTCCGCCTGTTAGCTCCAGATTTGGCGTGGCCGACGGGCGGCCCGCTTGCCTCCACATCTGGCTGGCAGCACCGTGGCTGAAATTGAGATTTTGCGCGTCCCAAAGGCTCTTGTGACATCTTTATGAACACCGTTGCCGTTAACCCCCGCGCAGCACTCACCTGCACCACAGTCTGCCGTCCTTACCCGTCCATCCGTCAGCGAGCCCCATGACTCCCGCCATCCACGGCGCCTAATCAGAAACAGTCGGCGCATCTTCTGACTCAGGCACACTCTCTGCAGAGGGTGGCGCTAAGTAGAACCTGGCACCGCCGGCGCTGTATCCATTTTGCTGGAGTAGAACTGTAACCCACACACCTTGTCTACATTACCACAAAGGCAGCCTTTTATGTTGCCCGCGATCAATGAATCTAATTCACCTGCACCAATTTACAGCTTGGCCTGGAAGTGCACCTCCAGAGTCCACAGCCCCCCGTGAGGTCCTCTCCTCTTTTGGACAATGAAAGAAAGATTTTTAAAAATGTACTTTTTTTTAGTTCACTTTTTTTCTCTGTTCTTTGTGAAGTGTCTGTCCAACACTCCCACCGCCACTGTCACCGTGTCAGTCGTGGCATAGAAACGCTCCTTTCTGCAGGATCCCAACAGGTGCAGAGTGAAAGACCATGAGGGGGAATGTGTATAAATTACAAGGCAAAGCTCTGATGCCATGTTAATCTGTCAGGGGCTTTGAAGGCCTGGGCAAGTGGATTCAACCTGGGGGGAAAAAAAATTTGAAAGCAAAAGCAATAACTCTGCAGCAGAGCCGAGACTTTCATCATAAAACCTTCCCATATCCATGAGCTCAGAGCTTCTCAAAACCTGTAGCTGAAGCTAAGTTTATAGCTTAAAGACTAATACCGATCGATAAATCTTCGTCCTGCTGGCCAACGATTTTTGAAGATTGTAAAGTGTGAGAGCAGAGACGCCGCATTTACGGTCTATGACAGTGGTGCAGCAACTGTGATTTTACTTTTTCACGACTCTAAAATCCAGACTTGACGTAGACAGTGATGATAAGGCTGCAGTTCACAAGCCGTTTAAATGCGACGTGGCCTTGCAATACTTTAAAAAGGCTTTGATCAAACAGCATAAAAGGGTGCAAGTCCAGTGTTGGGCAGATTTTCTACGAATCCCAACAAGGTGATCACGAGGGTTGATATCTCACTCCATTAAGGCGTACAATATAATTATTAGAATATAATTTTAAGAGTAGGAGTCGAGAGGATCCCAATACTTTGTTGCTTTGTTGGACCTTCCTTGTCTTGCTGCCCTCCTCAGGTTTAGATACTCACCTACATCTTGTACCAGCTGCTGGAGGCCGACGAGGGTTCCCAGTTCGGCAGAACTTTGCACCAGCATACATTTCCACTCCCTGCCCAGCTCCTCGCCTGCACCTCATTGGATCATCAGCCAATGTCTATATTTGCCTGTCCGCTCCATTGATCTCCACAGGATTCTTATGTTCGCCACTTGTGATGTATATTTGAATGCTCTGATCATATGCTATTACGTACATTCTGAAGCTTCTTTGTCTTTGATGAATCGTTCCTTTGTCCACATGGACTCACTTTCCCTCTTTATCCTCCAGAACTCACTCAGTTTGTGTCAAATGGAGGAAGAAAAATGGGTTTATGAAGACTTGTCTTGAAAGTTTTGTTCCTTTTTCCCCCAAAGTGGCTCAAGTGGATTAACCACATTTCTGTGTTAAGATTACACAAAAGGGGCACTTTGACAGCAGGTTGTTGGGACCTGTTGGTCCAAGTTCTTGAGGTTCAGACTCATATTTTCCTGCTGGTCTGGGTTGTACATGCTTTCAAAAACACTTGATTTCTAGTGGTCATTCTATCCACATGCCCACAGATGATTAGCTGACGAAAGCTGCCAGTGCCCGCGGGGAAACTGCTCCTGCTGAAAGGGACTTTTATGACTTTCAGCGATACTGTCATTGGATGTAGATTGGTGTATTTTGGATATGAAACCATCTTGGCCGACTTCCATCTTTGAGGTCCTCACAGCTGACACCCAGCTTGTGTGTGTGTGTGTGAGTGTGGTAGGACTGCCAAGGGGAGGCCAAGGGTGACGGACAGGTTCATTGTGCAGCTATGTGCACCAGGCCGTCAGCGTCCCTCCCGGCACCGTCTACGATGCTTGTCACACAGAGACAAAGGACGGTTCCCAGTAGTGAAACCGATGTGTGTGGGGTGTGTCGCCATTGCCAGAGGGCATCTGAGAGTAAAAAAACGCACAAACACAAAAACACATGGGTGACGATGACTTGGCCAAGGCCGCGAAGCTGCGGAAGGTATTTACAAGTGCACATTTACAGAGGGTGAATATCACGTCAGAACATTTCCAACTTGAACTCACTCCACATACGCTCAAGGTTCTGATCTTTTTCTTTTGTTTTTTTTTGATGCTGGACTCTGTTAGAGCAGAATCACCCTGATTAATTATCCCCACAAAAAACAAAACAAAAATAAACTGCATAGCTAGCCATCTGTTTACAGCCTACTGCTAAACCTGATGCTTAGTTGGACCTTCCTCATGTTTGGAAGGCGAGAAAAAGTTGATCGTCACCTCAGAGTTGAACCAACACCTAACTGAGAAGGTGATTACTATCCGTGGACGTGCATTAGTTTGTGACATCACAAAGGGCTAATATCCAAAACTGAATATTTCAGTAGTGACGTGAAGCAAGGTAAAAGACAGGACGGACTTTCTCATTTCTAGGATTTGTGCCTTTTTAACAATAAATACAATAATATTAACTTAAGTGAATTTTGTTTATGGGACCTTTTTCAATAAACAAAAAGCAAAACAAACGGAACATTCAAACAACAAAAAGAGCAGTAAAGAAACAGTGACTAAAAGTAGCGTGAAAGCCTGGAGGACGGCGGTGGTAGGCATTTGTCTCGACTCTGACAGCAGAAATAAATCATTGCAATTATGGGCAAGCCCGTGTAACTGAGGACGGGTCACCCTTATCGTTCCCAAGTTCAAGGTGCTCCCTGCTCATCCGAGCCAAGCCCGGCCTTCCTGCCAGGAGTTCTAAGACCGTCAGGCGGGGTTCAAAATCTGCTGTGGGCATGTGTGAAACACTTGGCGCAAAGTAATGGCTGCTTCTTTGCATCCCGTGCAACTGAGGCATTAGCTAGCGGCCGCAGGAATAGCAACAATAAAAAAAATATATATATGGATGTGTGCCAGGGGGTTGTGGCTGCTGCCAGCATTGTTTGGTGAAATCTGAGCTCCAACATTTGGATTTCTTACCATCCATATAATGTTGCACTTCACACCTCCCTTTTTGCCTGGCAAAGAATTCTGAAGGGCACGAGGCAAAGAGCTTTCGTGGAGGCAGCATTCGCATGTTGATGCTCCTGTGTGTGCATTAAAAAACACCTGACAGACGACTTTAAGACAGCTGGGCCTTGGAGCCTCCGGGCGACGCACACTGAAGCCCAAACAGACGACACTCTGATCTCAGCCACCTCTGGCCACTTCAGGAAACACCACTGACAAACAGGCACTCTTTAGCCTCTTTGTCTTTTCTTTCTTGGTCCCTCTTTCATCGCCGCCATCATACTATTTTGCTTTTATTCCCTTTTCTTTCTTTTTTTTTTTTACTCTTACTTTCCCTCCCCCATTGCTCCCGTTTTTTTTCTCCCCCTCCTCTCCTCTCATGGGTGCGAGTAGGGGAGCGCAGGACAGGGGGAAATTGGTGTAATGAATTTAGGGCGCTCATGCTTGCCGAGGCGAGCCTCCCTCGGCTGCTCGTGGCCATTAATCTTCCGCACTCTGTCAGAGCAAAATGTGCCCACAATAGGCATAGGGGGAGCTCAAATTGACTACCAATTACGCGCCTGTGAATAAAGGATGTGGAGAGCAGAGGGAGGGCACAATATGGTTCAGCAGTAACGTTTATTTTAACCCTGCGAGCGGCGTAAGAGGCGCAAATGCCTGGAAATGTGTGTGTGTGTGTGTGTGTGTGTGTGAGAGAGAGAGAGGGAGAGAGAGGAACTGCTGAAAGGTGAAGATTGTTGGCGAGATCCTGGTTTATCTGATGCTTCTCGCAGCCACGGGGTAAAACGAGCGGCAGTTTGATAAAACATGTTTGCCGTCAGTGGGAGACAGAGATTAACTTTAAAACAGAGTAAACAACGACTGAGATTCTTTACAGATAGTCAACAGTGAATGTGTGTGTGTGTGTGTGTGTGTGTGTGCGGGGGGGCAAAACAAAAAAATAACATGTTGAACTGTGAACTATGTAGATTTAGAATAGACTTTGATGTATGTTGGAGTAACTTTACCGCCAAGCAAATAATGTAATAATAATCTACCAATCCGCAATTACATTTGACTATTTTTTTATCCAACCATGCGCGCCTCCTCTAAATCTCTCAGTTTAGCTTATTTCCAAACTCCAAAACCTCTTAAATCATGTTTTAACATTATTCCTTACGCTCTTCTTCCTCGTTCACTCTCTCGATACTATACTGAGGTCTCGTAAAATGCAGAGTGAACTTTAAGAAAACTTTTGAGAGCTTGTTTTAAATTAAATGGGAGTGTCGTGTTTCTGTTTAGTGCCAATAAATGAGACTACAAAAGGGTGAGTTACATTCTGAAAGACTATAAGATCAATATCTACAGGAGCCTATTATTAGCTGCGGTTCCATTGCAGTTTTTCGCTAAATAAAAGTAACATCTCTAAAATTTTGACAAAGTACAATTGCAATTTGCAGGTGTGTCCATTTAATGTGTGAAGCGCAAAAGATGTAATTCTCGCAAAATCACGTCCTGCGAGATTTACGAGAAATATGTTTGCTTTGGTTTGTTTACATTTTTCTGCTGTCAAGAATGGTTATTATATTTTTCTCTTTGATTACTTGTAAAAAAAAATATTCAGTTTCCTCCTCTGTCCAAACATAATGTGCCATGGACGGCTGGTCCACAAATGACAAATGCACAACACCGGTGTTCAGTAAAAAGTTTGCAGCAAAAGCCTTCCACTTGATGAAAGTGCAGAAGTCTTGGCCTGCTTGTGTTTACACCTAAAAATGTTGCTCCCAGAAAAAGGCTATGAAAATGTTTTTGCAATACTTAACACCTCGGGAACAAAAGGTGTGGTCGCTAAACACACCTGTCATAACAGCGGGTCCAGCTCAGCCAGGACGCAGTGCAGCGCTCATATTATTTCAGGGGAATTTAATTGTTAATTTGATTGCAGCCCCGATGGTTGCGATTATTCCGGAGTACGTGTTTATAGTATTACCCACAAAGACGTGGCAAGGACTAATAAGTTTCTTAATCGAGTCTGATTTCATTCAGGTTTAATGTTGTTTTTTTTCACTGTGCTATCAGAGACACGGGCCAGTTTGTTCAGAGACCAACTCCCTCTTAATAAGACCATTACACGAAGGTTGTTCTCAACATGTGGCTGCAGCAGGATGAGGGGAAAAGCACAGACTTGGGCGAGAGCTGTGAGATAAATCAGATGCTTTAATGAAGTTTGACTTTCAGGATTAGGAAATTTAGGCCCGGGCTGCTCTGAAGTTATGCGCAGTTTATAATTCCAACAAAAACTTTTGCAGCTAAAATAATAGGTTTCATAACTGCCTGCATGCCGCTGGAGTCTGTGTTTCTGTGAATTCTAATCAGGCGCATTGTTGCGGTAGAGAGTGAGTGTGAGGCACGTTTGGAATGCACCCCATTTTTTTTTTTTTTTAAATGCACATGCAGCGGACGAATGTTTGATGTGCCTTTTTCATCAGAGGGCGAAAAAGTCAAACAAAACCTTCCTTCTGTTTCAACAGTGTCCAGGGAATGTAAGAGTACAGCAAAGATTTTGATCGTTTGTGCATATATGAATATACATTAATACTATAGTATTATCGTACACACACACACACACACACACACACACACACACACACACACATATATATACAAGCATTAGTATGCTCATTTTTTTCCTCCCCAGAGAAAAATTAGGAGAACTAATGGAGCCATGCCATACAGGAATTAAGCAAGCAAGGAATTAGCAACAGGTGCTAAGTGTCCTCATCCAGCCTTCTTAGAGGATTTTTTTTTTTTTTAAAGAAACATTACCGGTAAATAAAACACAAACTAAAATGAGGCTAAATGCATTTTTTGCAGGGATAAATTAACATTTTTTGAGCATTCACAGAAATTCTGTATAGAAACCCACAAGAGATGACCCACAAACTTTGGTGCATGTTCCTTCAGGCACATGGCAAAGTGCAAGCGCGTGTGTGTGTGTGTGTGTGTGTGTCTGCCTATCGGGAGGAGGAGGAGGAGGCTGCAGATGGACGATGTTGTTCTGGGTGGGATGAAAGACGCGTGAAGGAGGCGCAGTCAGCCAACTGTTCAGGGTCATGTAAGGGTTGTGCTCTCTGCTTGAAGGGAAGAGAGAGAGAAAAGGGAGGCGGGTCGACTTAAGTCAGCCGTCAACAACACACACACACACACAAGCATGCACGCACGCTCACTCACCCCCTCTCCGTCCCACACACACTCACACATGCACAAGCCCCAACACAAACAGCATTAACAAAGCAAACACTCCAACTGACGAGGCTCGTCGAGCGTCGCTGAGAAAATGGACTCATTGTGTTGCCACTCGCTACTCTCAGTCCCACCGGTACATTGATCTGTTTAGCACGGCCCAGATCACACGTCAGTCAAACCGCAGCATCTTCGCTGCCGCCGCTGCCACCGCCACACCCCTCCTGGACTGTCTGTCAAGGCCAGAGTAGCTATGATGTTGGCAGGGTTGGCCCCTTGGTGGAGAACAACTAACATCATGGAAATAAGTCTAGATAATTCTGTTTTGACTTTGTTTGACTTCTGCCTTTCTTTTGATTCCAGTTCGTCCATAATTTCTCTTTTATCATCACATTTTTTAAGACATGAAGGTTTAAAACACTGGTAATATAAAACAACAAACATACTTCCATAGAATAAACAAATATATCATGTATAGCTGTATGAAGATTAACAATCTTTTTCCTGCCCTTGAGCTCCACAATAAAAATGATGTTTTTTTTCTTCCTGCAAATTGTGATTTATCTTTTCCAGTTGGTACCTCCCAGATCTAATTTGACACTCGCCATGTCGCTGCAGTCTTGTTTCATCCAACAAATCAGTTATTTTCAAGATCAAGCAACATAATCATGATATTTATCCCAATACTTAAGACATTTGGAGACATCCATAGGGTGTAAAGAGCCGAAGTCAGGTGTTGGCTTCGCCCTCTGAGACCGCCTTGGTTTTGTCCCCCTTCAGCACAATCAGTTTTTGCCGGCGGATATAAACAAAGGGGTTAAATATGCTGCTTCCTGGAGATCTACAGTGTATCTCTCAAAGTGACGCAGCTCCACAAGCTTCTACAGCAAAAAAGATTTAAACAGGTTCAACGTGGGACCTTTCAAACCCCCAGCAGGCCGAGAAAGTGGGAGAAAGTCCTGCCACTTTGTGGCGACAGAGTGAGACATCAATCTTTCACTAATTCCTTCAAGTGTGAAAAGGGTCCTCGTGGTGTCAGCCAAAAGTGGGCTGGGCTGAGGAGCAAGTGGGGGAGGGGGGTTGAATTGAATGAGGGAAGAGTGAGGAGGACGGATGGGAGGAGAGGGGTGAAGGCGGCGGCCTCCTCCTCCTCCTCCTCCTCCCCCTCCTCACCTCAGACACTCTTCCTCCACCTCCTTCTGCCACCTCCAGCCCCGTACGGCCGACCAGATGGCAGCAGCTTTCGCCCAACAAAGACTAAGAAGATCTAATTAGGGGCCACAATAGGAGGGGGAGGGGGTGGGAGGTGGGCGGGGCTTGATGGACAAGACGTTGAACAGCCAGGCAGGGGCCGCTTGAGACCGCAGCAAGTCAATATGTATGGCGCGCGCACGCACACACACACACACACACACACACACACACACACACACACACACACACACACACACACACACACACACACACACAGGTTCACGCCCCCTGGCAGTAATATAGGGGGCTATGACTTTATTACCCCTCATTAACACAAATTAGACCACTTGAGCCTCCCTCAATGGTGATGACAAATTGAATTAAGTGTTTGGAAACAAGTCAATCCCACCCCTGGCCAGGCGGCGCCCATATTGCATTAACATTTATTGAAAGGGTGCATGTGTGTGTATGTGCGTGTCAGTAAGTGCACCAATAAAAAAAGAGAGAAAGCAGAGGGAGGTGGGTGGAGCTCCAGAGGCTCTGAATGGTGAAATTCCTTTAGAAAATGATATTTATGCCCCAACCTGTGCCGAGTTAACGACAGCGAGTTTAGGAAGGACTGAAACCGAGCGGCAACAGATTGTGGCCCCTCGCAAAGGCTTTTGTCGTCGAATGGGATGAATATTTATCTGTTCGGCCGATGTGTTCAGAGACCAACATCTGGACGCCGACGTGGCCGTAAATATTAACGACAAGAAAGAAAGCTCCATCAGGAAGGAGCTTTCAGTTTTCTACAACTAAAAGATAATTAGGGGAAGTTTCACAGTGAACAAAACAACAACAAACAAGTTTGATGATAAACATCACAAGCAGCTGCTGGAAGTGAAGCCAAAAGGTTGATTTGATATGTCTGGTTTTAGAAGATCAATATTTTTTTTTTAGTTATTCAGTTTTTAGTGGCAGTAATTCAACATTCCTTTGAATTTTACTGAGATTTAAAACAAATTTTTAACAAAAAATAAATAGAAAATGTGTTGCATAATCACTGTATCCATTATTATTAGTCGCATTATTTTATTTGTGAATAGATTAAAATCAAAACTCTGTGTTTTAGTCTTTTTTAATATTTATATTCACATGAAAGTGCACGCTTTTGTTCATTTGAGCAGACCAAAGGAAACAAATGTGATCTGAAATGCTGTGTTTAAATATTTCACTGTGTACAATGAGTCTGCAACAACACCACAAGTATGAGCATACTATTTTACAATTTAAGGATTTATATTTCCGACTTGTCCCGGGTGAAACTCTGCCTTCATCCTGACAGCTGGGATGGACTACGAAAAAAACCCTGCCATGAGTGCAGGATATGGCAAGTATAGAAAATGTATGCATTTTATTATTTGCATGACAGTAAAACTGAGTATGTAATTATTATGCATTTCTTATTCAGTCAGTTGGAGGTGGTGTTTTAATTTAAAAGGTTCTATTATTGTTGTGAATCGTGTGTGTGTGCGTGTGTGTGTGTGCGTGCGTGTACCACTTCAATGGTTCTTAAGACTCTTAAGACCATCACAATCAGTTTTCGCTCGAAAATACTTTCCTTAAAACTGTATAACACTGACACCTTGTGGCTCTCTGTGAAACTACGGCTTTTCAATTGAGACGATGTTTAAGAAGTAAAAATACTGAATTACTTACATAAAAATTATTATTATTATTTCATGTTGTATGTTTTGGCACTTTTATTTTAGGTGTGTTCAGAATACTTACAATGTAGATTCTCTCGCCCGTGGCTGCGCTCTGCGTTGCTGTCCTCTGCCTTTCCACCTTAAAACGTGATTAAATCGCACAACAAAATGGTCATTTTAACCAATGATTTCGCAATAAACACACTTGCAGTCAGATGCTTGATATGTCACAATGCCTTGAGCCACATGGTGACCCGCCGCGTGACTCCTTCCTCCTTGTTCTGCTGTGATGTAGTGTACTCACTTCTCGCACTCGTCCATGCCATTAACGCCCGGCCACTCTTGGCTCCCTGCAGGTGTTCACAATTGGCCGCGAAACAGAAGAAAGGCCCGACTTCCCTCCTCGTGCTCCTTCCTCATATTTGCAACATCTGCTTCACGTCAAGTCGCCGCTAATGGTGGTTTTAATTAGCGGTCTCTCGGTGCGCCAGCAGACATTACTCAGGCTGGACATGTTTTGTTTTTAATGTTCCTTCTTTTCCAGCGACACATTCACAGCCGTGTGTGGCCGCAATTGACGCGCTCTTTTCATGAAGGGATCTTCGTGTTTCTGCTCACTTTCCCACAACGTGTCACCACTACGAGTGACGTCACAACAAATACAGGGGAAATTGGTGTTTTAGTTACATCTTGAAGTGTTCGGGTGGTAATTTAATTTCTTTCTTTCTTCTTCTTCTTCTTCTTCTTCTGCTGCTGCTGCTGCTGCTGCTTCTTCTTCTTCTTCGTTTTTGTGGGGGGTGGCAACTAACTTAATCGGTGCATTACCGCCACCTATGCTGGAGTGTGGAACAGAACTACCCCCTCATTTGTTAAAACAGCAAATTCATTCATTAATTCGACAAGATTGCTTCATACTTAAACATTGTGTTACGTATATTCCCCTGTCCACTATCCATTATTATTTATTTCCAACCTGACTTGTTTATTGTGTTTCTTCAAAAAAGGGAATTTCAACAATAAATACTAATTGTTTATTTTACTGACTGGAGACTCAAAGGCCTGAGAGAAAAAAACAATAAACCGCCAAGCTAATAAACAAAGAAAGTGAGTGATTTACAACTTCAAGCACACTCCACGACTGAGTTCGTAGCAGCAACTGGCCACTAGATGGTAGTAGAACTTAGAATTTTGCGCCTGAGGCAATGACTACAGTAGTATTGAATTTATCCCAATCTTCCTATACAGGTGGTGACAGTACAGTACTAGGATGCGACCAGATGTGACCAGATTCCCTGGATATAATAAATCTTTCAATCTAGTTTTTACTTTCCTCACCCCACCACCACCACCACCGCCAGAAAAATCTGAAAGGAAACATCACACGGTTCATCATGTCTTCTCTCTATTGCTAATGAGCACATCTGAGGAGACTTTTCCATGTAATGTTAGCACATAATGGCAGCCGTCCACGGTGAAAAAGACCCCGGTAGAGACCATTAGAGGTTGGGAGCGAATACCAGGATGTTATACTGCAGCAGCTGGGGAAACGTTAGCCGCAGCCCTGCCAGATGGGGAATGTTGTGTGTTGATTACAAAGAAAAAGCACATTTTGGACTCAAGTACATCAGAGCAGATGGCAAATTCCAGACCAAAGCTCCCCTGGTGGATCAAACCAAATGAGCCAAAAATAAGAATTTCTTGTGTAGTTTCAAAGGGGACAATCTTGGTTAGAAAATACTTTAACAAGTTTGCGTAAGCGGATGTGGGCTGTTTGAGACAAGCGCTCTTCAGCAGGTGGTTATGTGACGTAAATCCAATGGATTGTGGCAAGGTCTTGTTGTAACAGTGAATGTGCCCACATACCATCCATATATTTGCCACCACAATGAGTCAAACGCTACGCTGGACCTTTGACACGGCCATTAACTGCAAAGTGAAACCATGCACCTCTTTCCGACAGGTCGAGGTATCTGATCCTTGGTTCCAGACTCGCGATCAAAGAATATTTCTATCAGTCGTGACACAGTCCCACGTGGAACACATTGCAAAGTGGCTTCTTCAAATTACACATTTCACCTTGGACCCGCAGCAAAAGAAGCAAAACATTTATGGGTAATGAGTGCAGTAAAGGAATTAAATGCAATTCTAATTAAACACCACTACATTTGCATTTCAATATCACATTTTGATGTGGCCAATTTTCAAATTGGTCTGTAGCTCAACTGGGACTGTGGAAAAATGGAGCCTGAGATGATGATGTATGTTTTTGTTTTGAAAAGGAGAGGAGCCGATGCAGCAAATAAACTAATTGCAACCAATCTGGCATTGGGGAAAAAAAAATCTATTTTTTTCCAGCAAGCAAAGAACAGTCGAATGATGGTGCTTTTTACAAGTGTTTTGCAAATACATTTGAAAGTACCAACATTAGATATCTTTTCTGCAGCATTAAAGGTAGTACCTCCGCCCGCCTCTGCGCTGTGCTCTTGCACCTCTCGCTGCGCCACACCTCTGGGTCAAACGGGTCTCACACTGGATGCCTGACTGGCTCGGGATCCACCTGGAAGTGGTACAAAAGCACAGTTGTGCAGGAAGCGTTTGCAATTTCCTCTCTCTTGCGTCACAAACACATTACTGTGCCTCCTACCCAAACCACAACCACATGGGACCCGGCGCAGCGCTGGAATTTTCCCACTGACAGAGAAACACATTAAGCGTGAGGCGCTGCAGAGCGGCCGGGGTCGTCGGGCCTGAGCTGCTGCCCCGATCCCTCCTATGAATGAGTCTCTTCTTAACGGCACCTGTCGCTTTTTACAGTAAAAACACAAACAACGCAAAGTGACTTTATTTTAGAGAAGAGAAATGGACACTCTAAACACATGTGTTCTGTGTTGTACAGTATGAATCTCAAAAAAACAAATGCAACTCCAGGGTGAACAAACGTGTGAGCAAAGTGATGCTGATATACATTGGGCGTTCAAATAATGAAAACAGTTTCTATAATGCATCTGCAGTCAAAACCGGGAGCCTGCCTGCAGCATCGGTGGCTGCCGTCCTCGGCTCGCGTGCCTCGATTCTCTGGTGACGTCACGTTTTAGATGCTGCGGACCTCTGAGCGTTGGGGAGCAACACTTGAGATAACGGTGCCATTATTACAGCAGAGTGCTGCGTAAAGAGTTTGGTTAACGCAAGCCGAGCTGCTATCGATTCCTCCCGCTTAGAGAGGAATGAATCTCTTTGGTAGCGCTTCCCCAAGCTCGCTGAGAGACAATCTGGAGGGAGCGCACGGCGAAGGCCCCCTGCTGACAGGTTGCATCATTAAATAAGAAGAGATCCCCAATGGATCGATTGACTGCTCGGACGGAAATCAATGTGGCAACACGGCCAACAAATTAAAAAAAAGAGACAATCCAGGGCAATTTTTAATCTTTTTTTTTTTACATTGAATATTATAGAGAAACACTAAAAATAAGAAAACTGAACATTTAGCCCTCTGTTTGCAGCCTCCTGCTTTGGTGGATCCTCCACATGTTTGGAAGGGGGAAAAAAAATTGGCAGCGTCAGAGGGCGGAGCCAACACCTGTCTCACAGGATTTCCTGAGAGAACCGCCAATACCCTTTGTGACATCACAGAGGGTTAATTTCCAGAACAGGTAAAGAATTTGACCTGTGTCATTTGTGACAGGATTGAGACACAACAGCCAGAGAGTCGATTCCAGCATCAGACAGGAAGTGAAAGGGAAGGTGAAGTACATACATAGTGATGAGCAGATTCCAACTGTGAAGTGCTGCATTTTTTAGTAGGGATGCTGTTTCAGAAAGTGCCTGACATAATTTTTACATAAAATAATGTATTTTGCATGAGAATTCAATAAATATAAAGCCCTCAGCTGGGGGTGTTCCAGTGTTCCAACTTTCTTTTTTGGCTTTTTTCCACATTCTATGTTGACTCAATATTCAACCTATTTCATTTTCCAGAAGAAAAACACATTGAATACACAAACTGCTTGCGGCATGTTCGCCAGGTCTTTCATCAGATGGATCCATCAGATGAAATAAAGATGTACGACTGCAGTTTTTTGCACTACTTCTACCCCTGCAATGATATTTCTTGCACCATTTTCAGCCATATTCTGAGGTTGAACTCACACCATGTGCTCTATTAGGCCAAAACCGAATAGAAATGATCTGTAATTTTGTTTTAACTGTGACTTTGAGATCCCAAAACAACATTTATATGGAATGAATTTGAACTACAGCAGACCGACGGCTTCAAATCAGCACTATGAGCCACAAAGTGAAGGGGTTAAAGATGGTATCCTCCTTAACTCGCACTATCGAATGACTTTCATGCCTGGCTGCCGTCCAATTTTATCTCCTGGAGTTGCTAGGCGACAGGAACGTCCTCGGCGCGAGTGTATTCTGGGAAATGATGAGAGCGATGAATGAAATCCCCAGCTCTGTCACTTGTTATCTGCTCTCACCACTGTTATCGCGCAGGTCAATGGAAAGAAAAGCAGCATTTAAAAAAAGAAAAAAAAAATGAAAGTGGATTTGAGTGGAGCAGGTGCATTATGGGAAGCGGCAAACAAACAGTCGCAGTGTAAAGCAACTGAGGTCGTGAGGATGGGCCAGGTTTCGAAAGCATGAGCTCAGCGAGAAATTGGAAAGTTTATCTTATAATCTGGTGCAGATCAACGAGAATTAGGAGGGATGTGTGCGTTAATTAATTCTCCGAGTGGATTTATTGGCTTAGTAAAACTGCCGCGGAGTAGTTCAGCACCTGGCTGCGTCACGTTGGAGATAAGAGTGCAACACCTGAATGATAATGCTGCCCTTTGATTTGATCCCGTATAAATATACTCGACTGTTTATTTCAAGACTCAAAGGAAAAGTGTGATTAAATGTGTAACTCTGGTTAATGGCAAGATAAAAAAACACACATAACAATAGACAAAGAATTGAAATATAAAGAAACACTAAACAGAATGTAGAATGCAAAGAATGGCACTGAATGTGATTCAAAACTGTTCATTTTTTCTTTTTTCTTTTTTATCTTGACTGACATTTTAGAATTCAGTTGCTTCGAAGGTGTCAAGTCAACACTGCACCATAGATGGAATGTCGTTGAAAATCTGTCCTATTTCACATATTCAAAAGCAAAGAGGGCAGGAGGCAGGAAGGAAAGGCCCATTTGAAAAATTCTGAGAATATTTACCAGACCGGACCGTCCATCCTGGTAATCATCACTGTTAAACTCTTGAAGTGGTTCCCAGTTTTTGTTCCGCCTCTCCTACCTTGGAAGACACTGATTGACGAGGTCACGGTCTGACCAGAAGGAAGGAATTCAGACAAATCTGGCAGGAATTGGAGAAAAAAAAGAAGATCATTCATTCAACTCTTTTCCAGACAAGATGTGTGAGAGTACAGGTTTAAAATCAGTACACCGTGGCGTTGGCATGTGGATCTGGTAAAGTGCTGTAGCTCGGCAGTGGGAAACGTGGCTTGTTTTCCTCTCAGAAAACACAATCACGTTGAAGCGGAGCGACGTGACCAGATGCTGGTTTGCGCGGCAGGTTTGACCCTGTTGTGGCCGTTCCGCTGGCCTTCAACAAGCTAATGGGCGCCCACGACCGACCAGGGTGAATCTTTGGAGTGGCGGACGGTTTCCAGGATGCTGTGAGTGAGATAAATAAGTGATGCCATCCTCCAATCTGTCGAGGTGGATTCGGAATCGCAGGGAGCTGCGTGAGACGTCAAAGTCTTGAAGCCGCTGCCGGCTGAAGGCTGGAAAAATGCTAAGAGGCGCAGTTATGGGCAGAAAACCAAGCCTCCTCATGTTACCTCTTATTTCCACAAAACCTCTATAAGGGCTGATGGAGTGCCGGTCTCAGCCAGCAACTCACAGGTTCCCCCCTCTCTCTTTCCAATCAAAAGCAGCTTGTTAAGGGGAACACGTCCCTTAAAAACACCTTTCCCCACTGAACCTGCTTATTTGATGCTGCTTTAATTTTCTTTTCTTTTGCAGCTCAGATCTTGTAGCGATACACGCCAGCACCGGGGAGGATTATTTCACCTGACAGTACATCTGCGGCGGCGGAAAACGGGCCGCCGAGAAATAAGCCGATCACGCTGTGAAAGAAACTTAATAACCTGTCCGCCTCGCTTAAACGGCGACGAGTTTTGGTTTCAGATAAATCCTTTGTGAAATTTCAATTACGCCATCAAAGGCCGTAATCTGCCCCTCCGCACCAACGGAGTTGTTACGGCGGGGTAGCTGGACGCGGCAATTTCCAGCCGGGAGTTCAACATCAACCGCACTCGTCATTACGATTCCTTTCACGTCGCTGCTCCTGAATGAGGCGAGTGTCACGGAACAGCCACTAATGTTTTTGTAATGCCTCCCCCTCACCACAGGGGGTGCTAAGGTGTTAAAATTCACGCCTGTCAAAGGCTCTTCGGGGGCTTTTTTTTTTTCCTTCCACCTCCTCTTTCTTTAAACAGCCGAACCACAGCCGAACCCACCGCCTGGCGCCGAGTCCTGAAGACGCTCCCCTCTTTTACCCTCCGCTCCGTGGCACGACTTTCATGCTCAGCTGCTGTCCAATTTTATCTCCCGTAAGTTGCTAGGCGACGGCAGCATCCTCGTCCTCCCGCTAGTGTATTCTGGGAAGTGATGGGACCCACAAATGAATTCAGCCAATTTCTAACTTATTACCTTCCCTGCGCACTGTCTCCGTGCGGCTCCGCGAGGGAGGAAGGGTTAGTATGTAAATGGAACAATAGGTCATTAGCCGGGACCTTCCAACATTTTTTCTTGTTTTTTTTTTTTACCATCACGGGTGCACAGAGAAGCATTTCACTCACTGTCATCCTGCCTGAGAATTAGTGTATTATTGAACTGTGCATGCTGATTGGACCACCCACATGAACCTATTGATGCCTTTTCCAGCGGCTTCTTTTGATGTTTGATTAGGATTCCAACACAGTGGAAAGCAGAGCCTTGACAGCAAAAATCACACAGCACTGTTGTTGCTTTATGGATGAGAAAGCACATTATTATGTAATAAAAGACTTCTGATGTCACGAAAGGAGACATACAGCAACAAAGAAAATCTTGCACTCTTGCAGAGACTGAAATTCAGGCACAAATACATAAAACACCGTATTTTTCTCATTCTTTTGTTCCAAAATCATCTGAGCCTCCGTGCTGTTCTGCTTTTAGATAGTATGGACTGGAACATGCCCCCCTCCGTGACATCACAAGGGTAACTGAGACCTCACTAACAGCAGCAGCAGCAGTGTTTTAGTAGGGTGTGAACAGAGGGCTAAATAATCAAATGCTGTTGGAGAGTTCTACAGTTTGTTTTTGGATAAGCAATCGTGTGAAACTGCTCTGGGGTTGTGGGATGCAACATTAAGATTGCATTAGAAACATTCATACATGATACAAAAGGTACTAAAGACGAGTGAAAGAATGCTGTAATAATTCTACGTCCAATGAATAAAACAACCCCAATTCCCCAGAACTAGCGATTAACATACTCTGCATTCTGCAGAGCTCCACGGCTGCAGCCATTGTGTCTGCGCGACAGTGAATTATTATGGACCGAAACCGGAATGCTCAATCATGGAGGTCCTCCATCCTTCAAAACGGCTCGACAGAGGAGCATCCGCGCCCTCTGATTGGCCGACCGGGCTCTTGCCGGGTGAAAGAGCTGAGACAGCCAACAGTTAATTCCCCTGTTAGTTTAGGGGTCGTAGAACTTTTGCTGCAGAGCGTAAACTCATCCTGCAGTGGCCTCACAGTCGCTGGTCCACAGCGTCAGCAGCTCGTTCACCTTCTTGCTGAAACTAACCAGCGTCTCGCCAGTCTCCACGCGGAAACTCTTGCGCGGCACACAAACAAAGATGCCAAATTGCATTCAAAGAAATCAGCCGGCTACGACATTTTATGTGATCATGAAAGATACATATCTCATAAATGGTTTGGCTAAATAGATTATTCGGGGGCCATGTCGGCAGAGGGGCTAATGGAGGCAGCGGCGCAGTGGGAATAGGACCTGTTAGCTGTAGCTGTGTTTGCATGAAATACAAGCCTGCCAGGCTCTTTCACCACAGGGTCCCGCACAGATAAATCCCTGTTGCACTTAGTAGTCATCCATTTTTAATGCCGCAGCCTCAGCTGGAGAGATGCACCAACGCCGGAGGAGGGAGAAAGGTTGGGCAGACGCTTCTAGCTGATGAGCGTATTTACACCGTTTCACCCTCGCAGCCGCGGCGACCCTGACCGTCGCGGAGGTGAAATCGTAGCGAGGACAGGCCGTGTTCCTGCGCCTTGTGAGAAAACAAGTCGCCGCAATAAGTCATAAGCGCTCCCAGCTGCACAGCTGTGCGCGACTCGGAGGCGGGGGGGAAACAAGTAGCAACAGCGAAGGCTTCACGCCTGTTTGGAGCCCCCTTTTAGTGTCTCTGCAGCAGCCATTCCACAGATGGCATGCAGCGGAGGCCAAGAGGGCCGGCTATTCAATCCTGTTCAGTGCAAACATGATCCGTTTGAATGGCCAGGCAGCAGCCAAGACATTCTTGTGTGGGCAGCGCTCCCTAAACAACCGAGACGAGCCGCGCCGCGAGTGTTTGTCCCTCCGAGACAAATCTTCTGGAGATCATTGGATCTGCATGATGTTTTTTGTTTGTTTGCTTTTGACAAAACAGACAGATTTGTCGCAAGTGTGTTTTTGACTTGATCCACACTGAGGGACTCAGGCACTCAGCTCTTCAAGCAGGGACTTCTTGTCTTGGGTATTCTTAGTTGAATTTCCTGCCTGATTCAATCAGCCCACCTTCAAATTATTAAATCAGTCAGCACAACAGACATTTTAGACTGTTACACAACAAATGTTCCCTTTATGGGTGGATTGATTTACTTAGTGGGGTAGTTTACCCAAAATTGAAAAACCAAAAAAACAAAACACCAATATGTTAAGAGAGGCTCTGGTTACTTTTCCTAATCCACTCAACTGTTCTGGGGTTTCACAGACAAGCACCCAGTGGCATCACAGTGGAAACCTAATGAGGGACATCCAACATACCAGAGTTACACAACAGAGACATGTCCTGTCAACACTCACAAGCATGGCAAGTTAGTGAACATGCTAGTTAGCGCATGTGCTACGTGAAACGTGATAGTCGGCTATAAATGTGACGCTCGTCAAACTGGGCTGTCACTTGACAGCACCAGACGAGCAGTCTAGAAAAAAAAAATCATGTTTTTGTGCTGTTGTTGACAATGGAGCGCACGGCTACAGCGGCCGTCCATTTTGTTGGCTTTAGTTTTGAGTGGAATTCTCACCCTCTGTGAAACTCTAGAACTGTTGCATGGATGCAGAGCCTCCACTGACATCAGGGCGCAAAGATTTCCAGTTTGGGTGAACTGTCCCTTTATCGAATGTCCACTAAACCGCCTTAAAAACGCGACGCCATTGAACCAAATAAGTGATAAGTTTTTTATTTCTCTAGTGGATTCATATGTTGTTATTCTGCACAGCAGCATACAGGAAATTGTGGTAAAATATAAATAACAAAGTTCAACAGTGTTTCTTTATTCTATTATTCATTTGATCCCAAATAAAAGGAAGGAAAACAAAAACTCTGGTCAAAGGGGCAAACCTCGTCTGCCCCTCTTGTCAATATCCACTCTCTTCTTCAACACTCTCAAGAATGCAACATTGAACAGCTAATCTTTAAAAAGTACGGGGTATAATCATTATTTACAGACAATCACCTTGTGGTGAGCAATGCTTTTAGCTTCTTGGAAATTCACTTCCGTCATGTTAAATGCAAGAAAAGGAAAATACAATTATGTTATACAAAGATCAAAAATACTATCAAAAAACCCTTATTATAAATGGCAGCACTATATCAATAAACTGCTGTTGACATTTTTACATGTAAGTACAAAAATCGTGTTGAGGTAGCGCCCTCTGAAGTCACTTGTAATGTTAAAATACTGAATCAAACATCACTTTATGTACAATACAGCAAAATCTCTCTGTTTTTCTTCTTCTTCAATGCAATTTGTATTCCTTTGGTAAACAAAACTGTCAGAAATGTGCAGTCCTGCAAGTGACACTTTGAATCATACATTCACAACATTTTTGCATCCTTTTTTGTTTGTTTGTTTGTTTGTTTGTTTTTGGATTCTTCGGGGGGTGGGGTGGGGGGGATGACGTGTTGTTTTGCTGACATTCGTTTTGCTCTCAGGAGTGAAAAGGTTCATGGGACTCGCTCCTGTTGGCCCAAGCACATCTCTCCGGTGAACGCACTGTCAGGGGCCAGAGAGAAGAGCCAAAAAAGAGAGAGAGAGAGAGGGGGGAGAGAGAGAGAGAGAGAGAGAGAGAGAGAGAGAGAGAGAGAGAGAGAGAGAGAGAGAGAGACGAGAAATCCAGTGTGTCACCCTTAACTTGGGAATGTAAACATCTTTCTCTAAAAAAAAAAAAAAAGAAGAAATTAAAACAAGACGTGAAGGCTGTTTCTCTGATTTGCAGAAGTCAAACATTGTGGCCACACAACGTCAGAGAGACGGAGGGGTTTGGCTTGGCAACTATTGATTAGAACGCTCCCCGGAGAACATGAGCTCTAAACAGAGGCCACATTGTCCTCTTTCTTTTTTCCTCCTGCGTCCTCTTCTTCCCTCCTGCCCCCTCAGATTGAATGTCAACTTTTTCTTTCTTTCTTTTTTTTCTCGGTCTGAAAATATGCTGTGGAGTTTCTCAGGCGGGCAGATGGGTTCTGGCGGAGGGGACGCGCAGGCTCCCTCCCTCCAGCCCATGCAGTCAGACGTGCACAGGGTCAACTCACTACTGACACATTCTTGAAGCTTCTTCTTAATGGCGAAACATAACTTTGGTTTCCTACGACAAAAGTAAAAACACGAGAGAAAAAAAAAACAGGGGGGAGGTGGGAGGGGAAAAGGTACAAGCGTACAAAAATAGTTGGTAAAAATATGACATTCATCACCCCCCCCACCCCATTCCCAGTTTTTTCTAGCCAATAACAGTGTGTTTCTTCCCTACATGACCAAAATACATCTCTTTAGATTTATACACACATTGCATTTTTGATTACTGATACATGTATTTCTTTTATATTTATATATATATGCACACGCTCAAAATGACTACAAACTAGAGCAAGAACAAAAAAATAAATCCGATGTATAAAGCATAAAATTATTATTCTATGTGGATAAAAGAACTATAAAAATATAAGAGATCTTAGAAGGGGGGGCGGGCGGGGAACGAATGGGATAAAATCAATATGCTGTATGAAACTGGGATAAAGGCAAATCAAAAACAGTCATCTGGAAATTGTTCAGTGCAATTCATTTCTTCTAAATAGTCACGTCTGGGTTCTCTCTCTCTCTCTTTTCCCCCCTCTCCTCAGAATATTTTCATCCTCTTACCACCCACAGCCCTCCCTCCCTTCAGCGGCCGCTGGGATGGCTGCTCTTTAGACAGCGGACAGTATTTTATCGTGTGCGCGTTGTCCCCGTTGGCGCTGCACAGCGGGCAGGTGTAAGCCCGCAGGATCGGGCACACCACCCTGCCGTCCGGCGTCTTCAGGACGTGCGAGCCGTACACCTCCTCCGGCGCGCCGTTATTTCGGCAGAAGACGCAGATTTTGGGCTCCTGCTTGCCCCTGGTCGCCGGCTTGCGCATCTTGCGCTCCACGCCGAACAGGTCGAAGCCGGCGAAGCTGCCCCCGAAGCCCACCTCGCGCTCGGGCTGCGCGCCCAGCTGGTTCTGGAAGGGGCTGAGGATGGAGAAGCGCTCCTTCAGGTCCAGGATGGAGGCCGGCGGCGGGCTGCCGGACGGGCAGCAGCAGCAGCACTCCATGTGGCCGCTCTCGCCGACGCCGCCCGCGATTACGCACGGACACGGCGGGGAGTCGTCCAAGCCCAGGGTCGCCTTCAGGGACTCGGTGATGGAGTTGGGGTTCTGCGGCATGCTCAGCTTGTTGTTCTTCGTCACGAGCGTCGTCAGTCCCAGATAGTCGTTCCAGAAATTGAAGGTGTAGTCGTAGGGGCTGCGCGCGTTCAAGTAGTTGTGGTTGAGAAAATCCATGGCCACCTCTGGTCGTCGGCTTGCGGTCGGGAGGCGAAACAACCAGCGTAATCCGCAAAAGTCTTTTTGCAGCCAGAGTTGGTCTCCGGGAAGGGGGCTCATGCACGGCGCTGTGTGGTCTCCAGTGTTCCTGTACTGTTTGAGCGTCCTGCAAACAGGCTCTCTGGTTTTAAGGAGCCGGAGGGCGGGGCCCCGCTCTGCTCCGCTCCGCGCTTCTCTTCCTCACCAAGTTTCTGATCAGGTTGAAAGCAGCTCACACTCACAGCAGCACAGCGAGACTTGTTGTGCAGACGGCATCGGTCACCGCCACCCGAGCACCTATTCGCTTTTGTGCTTTTGTGTGTGTGTGTGTTTGTCTTTGTTTTACATACACACGTGTAGTTTGCATTAGGTCACGATGTGAATTAATTTAGCCTCATTTCTTCTGCGGTTCACTTCAGTAGCGCCAATCGATCGGCAGCTCGGCTCCCTTCCAGCCCACTAGTGGCATGAAAACGTTGCAATTTCGCATGTTCAGTGGAATCGATACGGTTAATTCGCGCGTATGGATGCCATCATCGCCAGCTCGAGCGCACACAAACACGCGCTCATGCACTTAACCCCTTGCGCGCCGCCAACGCAGGCAGCCAGTGTGGCCTTTTGTTCCACAGCGCACGCATCGCATTAATTACCTGCGAGTAAATGTGTTCAGCGTGAGGACGAATCTTCCACCCCCCCCCTGTGATTTTGAAGGTGCATCATATCGTGCGTTATATAAGTTGGACAAAGCGTCTTTTGTGGTACTGGAGACATAAGAAGCTGCAGTGCATCCCGGGAAAGTTGAATTTATATGGAGAAACACATCACGTGCCTGGACTTTTAATGTCAGCGCAAATATCAAAGCGTAAAACAAACCTTTCGCTCCGGGGCTGCTGTAGTTTTAAATGGGCTGATGCACGCTGTCCTCAAGTGCAGACAAAACACCACATCCGCCCACTCAGCCAGAATGTAAACAAAAGCCTGCAGCGCAGCTGTTCAACAGGGGGCAGCAGAGTGCAGGTCAGTCCCGTTTTAACCCCGCTAAAGCGGCACCTCCCGGCTTTACAAGCTGACAGGCGTCACCAGTGGACTGTACAAACTCCACATCTGACATCCGCGACGACAAGGAGAGGACACATCATCACATCACAGCCTCAGCGATCCTAAATGGAATATTCAGCCTAATTACACCTGCTATCCTGACCCATTTTGTCAAAATTCTTGATTAAATACTCAACGGCAGTCATTACTCCTGCTCATTCTCAAACATGTTTCAATTCGGCCATTTACCTCCTGATCTTAAGTCAGAAGCATTTTAAAGGTCAAATATGAAGCATGTTTTCAGATTCCACTGTTTTCAGCTGGGGTTTTAATCCCATCTTAGCTTTTTGCTAGAACTGATGCTACGTTGAACCGTCCGTATGTTTGCAAAGTGAGGAAATAGGGCAGAGGCAACACCTGGAGGGGTGTATTGTGAGAGTTGGGAGTTCATTGACAGAGAGTCAGAAAGTAAAAGTCTTATATTTTCAAAATACAAGACCCGCTTCTCCCCCCTACCTTAGTGGGGCTGTAAATTTCTGTCAATGCAAACAAGCGCATTTTGCTCTCTCCTACTGACGCAGGCCGCTGTATTGCTCAACATTTTTGCTGGAAAATACTAGCACGCACAAGATCATTTCACTTTGACAGGACAGGACCAGTGCAGTGTTCTGTATTTGTAACAGCAACAACATACTGTACGCCTCCAGCATCAGACACATGAATCTGCAGCAACAGGACGGTCTCAGTTTTTCAAGTCACGCATATTGCGCTCATTTGTTTCAAGACTGTGATCCAGCCGTGAAGTGGGCAGCTCAGGAATGTGAAAGCTGCCCTCTCGAAGCAACGATAAGACGAGTGACTGCTGCTCTAATTAAAACTTCCAGGGGGAGGTGCAGAGAAGGAGGGGGGACTCACTGACTTGGAAGGTTTGCATCTATTTTTAAGGCATCTAATAAGGAAAAGCAGTGTGTGTGATAAAAGCCCAGTGAGGGAACGCCTGAGCGAGCGAGCGATAGCCGGCCCTTCCTCCCCCGTTCTCTGCGTTTTCAGCAAGTTCCTTTTGAAACAGTATCGACTGCTCATTGGATTTTTGCCGCCGAGCTTCCATTCCATCGGCCGGCGCAAATATGAATCTTATGATGAAGCATCAATAATGTATGTAATCGCCTATTCTTTTTTTCTTTCGGGCCGGCCGGGGCCAAGATTGTTAGAGCAGATTCTGGTGTTGCTGCAGAGCAACTGAAATATTCATGGCCACATTACTCCTTAATTTTGTTGTGACTAAGAGGGATTAATACCCATCCATTAAGTAAAGCTAATTCTGCCGCCTCCAGTGGTACATCAGACGAGGAAGTGAGATTAGAGGCGGAATGATGCATCGCATCAGCAGGGTGGCTCTGGCTTTAAATCAATTTCCGGATCGCACTGAAACGATTGTTTTGTACACGTGTTATTTTTGTTGTTGTCATTGGGTTTTTTTTTTGGGTTTTTTTTGACTTGCGGGTAGGGAAAAATGAGGGACGGATGGCGCCTGGTTGGGAAGAACACTTAGTTGCTTAATGATGAAATCATCATTTCCTGCACAGGCTCATTAGCGATGTGAGGCTTACATCTAAATCGTTTTTTTGCAGTTTTGCACTTTGGATGTATTACAAAATGCAAATCAGCTGAGGCGTGCCTTTTGCTGAAGTCGGGTGGTGGTTTGGAGGGAAGGTAATGAGTGATTTAAACCATGTCTTGGCGCTAATCTGCTTCACGCGCTATTATCACAATCGTCAACATCTTTTCTTCTCCCGACCACGTCTCGCGTTCTACACAAAAAAAAGGCAAGATTTCGTGTTTAACGTGAGCTCGAATCGTACTCGGCAAGATAAATGCATGATTGATGTTAGCGTTGAGCGAAAGTTAAAACCCACTGCTGCCGCCACTCAAATTACATTTGCGCTTGTATCTTGTCACAATATATCATGTATCTTCCTCAACTGCAATAAAGCAACGGTGTAATTTGTCTCTATTTTAAAATGACAGCTTCAAAATCATTTTTTCACATTTTGATTGGCACCCCGGCTATTCGACACTGCGCCCCCCCACTGGCCTGGTATTGAAGCACTTAACTTGTCTTTACTGGGCAGATGTGCTCTCACCAGAGGGTGCCGGGCAGGCAACCAGAGTTAGAAATAAAAACTTTGGACCATGAGCTGTGAACCGGCATAAGAAAATCCCCTCCTATTGTTAATTCTTGGTGATTTTTTTTTTTTGTTCAATCTGGTTGGTTCATGTCAAAAACTAATTGTCTAATCTGTAGTTTGTCTAGTTTTGGACAAATAACAGGTATTTAGAAAAGCCTATATAGGAGCACTTGCTGGACTCAGGAGTTGTAAGTTTGAGGTGCTCTTTGGATGGGATATACAAGAAGAAGCAAAACAGGAGAAATTCCAAGGCACTCTCATTGAAAAGTTAAAAAGCCTTTATTATAGCGGCTTGGCTACATTCAAAACCATTAAAAAAAAAAAAAAAAAAACCTGACGCGTTTCTGCAATCGATAAATGACAGGTATTTCTGCAGTTTCACTGTTCCACTGACTTGTTATGGAAAGATTGGGGCTGCTGCCATGCAGGATGTATAATCTTCATTCATCATCATCAACACCAACAGGGGTGCCATTTTCACTCCTGCAAGTCACTGAATCATAAAACAAGTTTTAGAAACTCATTGAAAGGAAGGGAAAACCACACCGTGCAGCTTTGACTTACATTAGAAAACAGGTTTTCAGTGCGATTGCTCTCTGCTGCTGATTCCAAGAGGCAAGTTTCAGCAGCGGCCTTGGACTGACAAATGCATTGGAAGGGATTACACAAAGCATGCGCTCACACAGGCACACACTCACACAGCAGCTTTCTGTACAGTGCTGCAGGCAGCTCATTACACTGCCTTGCTCCCCTCAAAAAAAGAAAGTGCTTTAAAAAGTGGACATTCTCTCCAACCACGTTTAAGATGATAATCCAGACCTCGGCAGCACTGAGAAGCCACAGCAACACTCTCGAAAAACCATCTCCGTGTTTACTGAGCGACGTATTGATCATCCAAACAATACATAATGGGGTTTGCAGGAATCGGCCAAAAATCCATTCTGCCATATTGATTGCGGTAATGAAGACGAATGCTGAATCGCACGGTATAAAAATGACTCGAGCACATTTGCAACGCACATTTTTCACACGTTGGAAAAAAAATATATATATATATATATATATATATATATATATATATATGTATGTTTTTATTTTTTCCATCTCACTCTGAGCACTGCTTCTTTTTTTGCACCACCCCCTCCAACGGCTTACCATGTGTTTTCATTCACAGCCATTAGAGTTCTGTTTGTGATTATGCAAATGAGAAAACATGCAGGAAATTTAATCAGAGTGCAAATTTGATTTCACATGAAAGATTGCTCGAGGGTGGCGCTGGCAGTGGGGGCTTGATGGCATAATATTGAGCAGCCAAATTATGTTCAATATTTGTTTTCACAATGGGCCTTGGACACGGGGGCCGGCTTTCTAGGCTTAAGGTGTGCTCTGGTTTGGAGGCTTCAAGTTAACAGCCCGAACAGAAAAGGTTTGATTATCCTTTGTTCTCCCCAGAGATGCTGAATGGAAAGTGCAATTAATGGGAGGCGTTATATTCCATATCAGCAGGAAAACAAGGCGACTCGCCTTCATGCATTTTTATTATTGCTGCGTCCTCCGAAACCAAATATCTAAGTGCTCACTTTTCTTTTTGTTCCCCGGCTGAACAACAAGAAAATGGGCTCTTTGTAATTGCACATAAACTCAGAGGGATGGCATTGTGCTGCGACGCGTGCCGGCGCAGATAACCGGTGATTAAACTGAATGTTACTCGAGAAGCGCGGCAGAAATGTAACTAATAAAGCATGCGAGTCGAAGAGGAGGGCGGTGCCGTATTTACAGAAAAAAAAAAAAAAAAAAAAATAGGAAAGGAAAGGGGGAAATCAAGCCCCAAGATGGTGAAGCAAACAACTGCAACTTTGCTTTGGAAATAAGTATCAAGTCAAGGTAACAAAAGAAGGATGATGAAGTGAGAAAATGGAGTGGCTAAGACCTGTAAGCAACTGCATAAATGCACGGCTCATTGCTGGCAAACAAACATCCTTTGGTTCTACCTGCAGTTTGCGGCTACAGTCATATCTCCATGCATGCATGCAGTCTTCCTGCAAAGCGAGGTTATATTGGCACCCACTTCATCCTTTGTAGGCAATCTCGTCACGAACCTGAGCCAGCCCCCCTCACCCTTAGAGAAGGGAACCAAAAGGCAAGGTCACTTGGATCATAAATCACGTGCGCGCCTGCTGCATTTCATCTCCACATCTAAATTTTAAATGCCAAGTTTGAAAGCTAGTGAACCCTGCAGGGGCCGGGGATATTGCGTTACAGCGCCGTGACTCACCCTCGGCTCTCCCCAGGAGTTGCGCACGAGCCCGTATCTGGTGCTGTTTTCTACTCCCCAGCCAGCAGCGACTGACACGGTGTGGTTCAATTGAGGCGACTCGGTGCATTTGGAGTGAAGGCCACCACAGTATGTGAAGAGTTTCTTTGTGAACTGCACAGCTGGGGGAAGAATCCAAGCGATGCTTATTGGTTAAATATGCCATCAGGTCATTTTTAAGTTGGACTGATTTAAACATTTTCTATCACTGTTATGATTCTGCCCTCATGTCATTCTTGCCACCCACTCAGGTAACCCACTTTCCATACAGTGCAGTTCTGCACCGCATTGCAATGCCCAAAATTGAATGTCTTTAGGAGTCAAATCAAACTAGCAGATGGGTTTTTGCATGAGAACACAAACAACTCCAAAGCTTTGCTTTGGTCAGTAACTTGGTTGTTGTCCATGCTGTAGTACTACTCTGTAGTTCCGCTGCAGCCTTATTATCACTCCTCCATGCTCCTCTTCAGATGCAACCAATAAGGTGGATCTATTTTAATGTTACAATGTACTTTTACCCATTTGCACTCCCGCTGTCAATTTTAACACTTTTTTGGGAGTCTAGGCGATGGATTGTAATTGCGATGACGCAGTTTGCCAACGTAATGAGGTTCAGCAGTTCATGCGGACGAGGTGCGGTTCTAAGGGGAAGAAGCTGGAGAATCAGATTGTAGTTTGGAATCATTTCACTCCATGGGATGACACGCAGGCAATGCGGGTTCATTAAAAGGTTTCTGTGCAGAGGCTGGCAGGAAAACAAGTGGATCCATTGTGCTCGTGATGATTACTGAGGAATTTGGAGGAGCCAGATTTAATCCTGCGTAGATTAAAGGTCACTGAATAAAGAGAAAAAAATGGCTACATGGATCAGGGGAAAACCTCAGATTAGGTGGCACAAAAAAGTTGTTTTATAAACTCCATTAATAACTCTTGACTGCAAGATTAATGGCGCAGAGCCGATCATCCATGCACATCCCAGCAATGTCTCCTGGCAAAACCCTCCACCACCTGGTGGCGGAGGAAAGATGAGGGGCTTGTTCATAGTTGCAAAGGCAATTAGGATATAACAGGGAAGGCAGACAATAATAACAAAAGGTGAAACAGCTTCAAAACGGGAAAACTTACCAAACACCAGAATCTGGTTTGCTGGCTTTGGCTTGTAGCAGCCTGATGCCTCAGTTTAATAGTCTGCTGCCAGCAGCTGCTACAAGCATTAAAGCAACCAGCAGAAATACTGGGCCATGTTGAGCACAGTTGAGAATTGCACAAAACTGTTTCTGTTTCTTCTGTTCAGATACATAACTACCTGAACGAACAGCAGAGGAAGGAACCGACCAGCTGTGGGTCATTCAGCCTATTAAGGCTGCACAACGCTCACCTGGGGCCTTGTTTTTGTTTGCTGTGGGTCAGTGTGGAGAAAACGTAGCACTTATCACGACATTTGTAAAGCCGTTTGCATGGATTTTCCACATTTTGGAATTTGGCTTTTGTTCTACTCACAAATATTTGTGCCACTAAAATTTTGGGGAAAAACTGTTTTTCAGAGAACTCAGCTTTACTACTTGTTTCTGTGGCCTTGTGTGTTGAGCAAAGGCAGATAAACGGCGGACGGAACTGAAAGGTTAATAGTTTTAACCTTTCCAGTGTTGTTTTTCACACGTGCCTTGCTAAATCTTCTCTGACAGCACTTTGAGGAAAAGAAGAATTAGACTGATTTTTTTTTTTTTTTTTGCATTTTACTCAGTCGAAAATCCAGAGTAATATTCAAAAATGCCTCATAAAAACACCTACATGCACCGAGGCTGGAGTATATTCTATCCATAATGAAAGTATATATATTTAATTAAATATAAATAATTGATTTTCTTTTCCAAAGAGTTTTTCAAATCTTGCTATAATATTATCTTTTTAGTTTGAATGACTCAAAACTCACAGCTCAGTGCCAAAAGATAATCTTTTATGCCAGAGTATGCAACACAAAGCAGCGTGAGCTAAAATAAGGGCATGAAACACATTCACGCTTCAGCTCCGCTTTGAAAATATTTATTTTTTTCCCCCCACTGAGGCGCGGAAGGCTTTGAAGCTAGCTTGTCATCGCCACAAACGGGATTCTATTTGACACAATTGGGTAATGATTACATGATTTCTTTTAAATCTTATTTAATTCTTGATGCTTTAATGTGCCGCGTGTTTCCTCTCAAATGTTTTTGTTTCTTTGCTCGCAGCATCAGTTTGAGGGTTAGCGAGTTCATCCTCAGAGAAACAGTCGGCGGAGATGGCTTGATCAAAGTGCGTCAGAGCAGAGTTCCACTCTTTTGGTTTATCAGCATAACAAGAGGCCGACAGATTCAAATTTTGCAGCGCGCTGGTCTTTAATTGCACCTTTTATTTTTCTTTACGATGATGCGTGAATCACAAACACCAGTCCGTCGTCATCATGCCACCATGCTGCCATGCGTAACTCGGCCTTTTATTATTTGTATTTTCCCTGTTCGTGCGTTTGCCGCCCCTGTGACAACAAAGACTTTATCAGGCGTCAGAGCGTGGCAGCGAACAGAGCGCGATACTAATCGACTGGCGACCGTCCTCCTCCTCCGCCCATCTGCAGGAATAGAAAGTCATATCTAATGCCTTGATTAAAATCTAATCCCTCCATGTGAGTGGGTGATGAAAGTCATTTTCGTGTAATGGAGACTATTAATATTTAGATATATAAAAAAAGGAAACTAGATCCCAGATTTGCAATCAGCTGGAGGAGGCAGAGTGAGTGCAGTTCGGCTCACTTCAACTCTCCCTGAATTTGCATACTTATACATCTTTTATCTCGCATGGTGTGCAAATGTATGTTTTTGCAATTGCCTGTCTTTAATAAAAACCCAGCCGCAGTTATTCACTTTGCACTATAGCCGCCGCACATGATGAACTAAACCACTATAGGTAGCCAGGATGAGCATATTTAGCCATCTGTTTACAGCCTGCTACGTTTGACACATTTGGCCTCCAACATGTTTGGATGGGGACAAAAAGCAAAGCAATCTCAAAGGGTCCGCTTTGGTTGAACAGGTTTATTTGTATCAAGGACAATGTACAAAAAAAATAACAGTCTCAAGGTGAGAAGAGATGCTACCGAATTTAGCTGACAAGCTACTTCCGTAGCCGTGTAGGGTGGCGGCTACTACTGGCTGGCAGTGTGGTCAGGAACCTGGGTTTTGTGCTTTGTTGTTTTGTTTTTCTTAAATCATTGAATGAGGCAGTTTCATTGATGTCCAGGATTTAAAAAAGAAGCTCAGCTTCTGATTTGCTGCCACCGTCGTTTCTACCTCATGTTCCTCCTCTGTCTTTGAGCCTCCTGCCCTCCATCGTTTCCCTCCTCTTTTGATCACCCTTATGAGTTGCACCTGGTCCTCGTTTAGCCTCTCTCCCCTGTGTATTGAAGCGGATGTTTTTCCCGGGCCTCAATTGCCTCTCATGGCCACCTCCCCCCACCCTCAATCCTTTTAAAGCAGTTTGTAGTTTGTGGATTCCAGCGTCTTTATCTGGCCTTGAATGAAAAGAAAAAAATAATTTCAGTTTCTCAAATTATCGCTCTAAAACAAATCTATACCTCTAGTGCAAATCAGAAAAATTCTAAGGTAAAAGAAATCTGGCACATCTGCTTTTCACTTTAATGCACAAACAAACCAACCAATGATTGACTATTTTGACAGAAAAGGTTCTTTAAAACCTGTTTCATTCTTGAAAACTGAACAGCTCGAGGCGGCAAACGCGTCTAAGTAAAAGAAGAGAAGGAGAAAACCTTGCATTTCATGAGATGATTCATTGCATTGTCGTATATTACCACCATGAGAATACGAGACTGTGTTGCGTGCAAACATTCAGCTTTCAATGCGTGTGTGTGTGTGTGTGTGTGCGCGCGGAAGGAGATAATATCCGTGCTCGGTGATCCGTGTCAGAGTTGGAGGTCAGTTGGATTTCTGCGGCCTCCCCTCTCGGCTGTCAGCTGCCATGAAGGAGTGAACGTCAGACGAGTGGACGGCTCAGTGGAGAGAGCAGCCAAAGGCGGGTTGACGGCATCATCAGTGTCATCATCGTCGACATCATCGTCGTCGGTGTGTTTAATGCCGCACTTAGGGCCATGTGCAAACCGCATGTTTGAGGTCAAGTCTTTCCGTGTTGAAAAATAAACCAGAGCCTTGATGTCCTTCCTTGATTGGCCGGCTCGGAACAACCAGACTGTTGTCAAAGAGAAAATATTGAACTTTCACTGTCCACCGCCAGCCTGAGCCCCCGCACGTCACAATGCTTGGGATTGTGACCTCAGGTGGGTTAAAAAGTCGGACTAACGTCAATGTTTGAAGTTGAGCAGGTGTGTGTGGGGGGGGGGTGGTGGTGGTGGTGGCACTTTGGTTTAAATTACTCATATCTAAATACAGATGCAAGCAATTTGTAAGTACTCTGAGCCAGAGTAGACAGGAAAATTAGCCAAAACGTGTTTGAAAGTGAAATATCCCTTTAGGTCTGATTTAAAAAAATGTCCCTCAGCGACCCTCAGCCTTCACTTTAAGTCCTGTAATAAGTTTTGCATAAATATTTTGGATGTCTGCGCTTCTTATTCTAAGCACGTTTATTAATGATTTAGAGATAATTCAGCCGGAATTATGGCCGCAGTTCTTTGTTCGAGCTAAAAGCCACGGGCTCTCATTAAGATTTAGTTTTATTAGTTGGAAGGAGGAGGGGGGAAAGAAAAGGCTGGAAACTGGTGCGGCAAAAACAAAGTTGAGTAAAAGCAGGAGTGGCCCCATAAAACGGATCCGACTTTGGGGCTTCTTTTGGAATTATACATGAAAAAAGTTTATTGCCTCAGTAAATTTTAACCTACTTTAGGGGGACGTTGTGTCTCTAAAGATATAATTTAATGAAAAAGTTATCCTTGAACTGACTTGATTCATTTAGAAACAGAGAGTTTTATTAGATGATGTGTCATAGCTGATATATGCTCACTTTTATCATTTTTGGGGGTTTCTTAATAGCTTTGAGTTCCTTTACGCTTTGAGGGATGTTTCTTTTCTGCTGCGCAGCACTTTGAAAGAAGAACCTTTATGAATACATAAATCCATACAAGTCAAAGGCAATGGCACCCCTTCCCCCAAGAGATTACCTATTTGCATTGGACATCTTGTCGTCTGAGCGGCCAAATTTTTCCAGATGAGGAGACTTGAAAAGGCCCCACACGGAGCTCCTGCCCTGCGCCGCTCGGCCTAAAACCCAAAATCCTCCCCGCCTCAAAGTCACCGCCGGGGGGTTTCGTCACCTGGCGGGCGGCTTCACATTCGATCGGCTCAGCTCGGGCTGACGAAGCCGCGGCGATGACAGACTTGTTAAGCGCATTTGAGCCGTGGCACTCATAGATGGGCTTTTAATAGAGAGAGGAGGAGAATGAGGGCGAGGACTTAGACCTGAGGAATTGGGAAGGGAGGAAGGGAGGGTGAAGGAGGAGAAGGAAGAGGAAGAGGAGGAGGTGGAGGAAGAGGAGGAGGTGGGGCCTCCGAGGAATCCCGGTGATCCTTAGCGGTCGTGTCGTAAAGCCGATGATGTTAACGGCCCCGGCAGGAAAAATGAGGGAGGTGGGGGAGCCGAAGCAGAGAGGAGAGCTGGAGGTGGTGACGGTAAATCAAACGGGCCCATTTAGTCGGACTCTTTACTGTTCCAGATATAATGGATGGTAAAGTCTTTATGGATTTATGAAGAGTTACGAGCCAAATAACGCCACGTCTTGCACTTCGTGAGGCTTATCGAACCGGGTATCTGTTGAGTTGACAACGTGTCAGCGGGCAACTCACTCCCTTTTTCCTTGTATTTTGGCATTTTTTTTTTTTTTTTTGACAAACTTTACGAAACTCTGGACGGAAGCTGGGCAGGTCAATTCGAACCTCAGAGCGTTTGAGACTTTTTGTCTTCAAGCAACTCTCTCTTTAGTTTGTGGTCACGCCACCATTGTTTGGTTTCCCCAAAACTATATTGTCCAAACAAAAGCGATTTTTACAGGGAGGGGGTTGAAAGTCTAAATTTGTGATTTGACACGTGCCGTCCTTTCTAGATTCAGAGAACTTTGCAAATGTTTGCATGTCCAACCACAAACTCTAACCTTGACAGTCACCTTGTACCTCAACATGAGATGTGTTTTGGGAACAAAAATGAATGTGAAAAGAAGCCTCAGCTTGATCAAAGCCAAGAAAAGAAGGCTTCCATCCATCACAGAGTTCATGTAATAACCTGAAATCTTGACTGTTAAAATTGTCTTGTCTGCCCGCTGATCTCATCGAAGAGGCTTCGTGGTAGATTCTAGCCTCTCTCCTCCTGCAGCCTCTAGTTTTCAACCTTCATTGATCGGTTGATCGGTTTGTGTATGTTTAAACACTTTCTCCTGTCACGCAGAGAAAGCAAAATGAAAAACCCCAAAGAACAGCATGCGGTGCTGTGCCGTGGAGGAGCCGGCAGAAAGGCAACACAATGTGTTGTTGCGTCGATGCGCCAGGCGGAGACGTCGGGATCGATGTACTTTCTTTGTGCCCAATAATTTCCCCCCTCCAGCTTCTCTTTCCACTGCGGCTTTCTTCAGAGAGGAGCCGGAGCTTCAGCCGACGTGCCAAATGCACAAAGACATGTTGAAAGCGATTGGGGAATGTTCGAACTGATACAAAGTGCACAAGCGAAATATTAGTCCTTGTTCTCGGGTACGTTGGTATTTCTGCTTTTTTCACGAGCACGGCTTTTCTTGCGGTTTGGCCTTTGATTGTGTTTGCAAGCCACTAAAACTTGTTGCCTTTGCAGTTTGCGTCTCAGAAAACTTTGCCTTTACTGTGTGTACAAGGAACAGGGTTTTGTCGGGTTGGTTCCTTTTGTGTGCGACGTTTGTTTGCGCGACTGCATCTCCTCAGCAACAGCGACTAAACGGCAGCGCAACAGAAACGTGCATGTCAGTCTCCCCGTCCGTGGAAGCCGAGAGGCCTCACATGCTTTTTCCTGGGCTTTGCTTAACTTCACACAGCAAGTGTTGGGATTTTCAAAAGTACCTCAATCTCATTGAAAGTCCATTTCCGGCAACATCCAATTTGGCCTCCAACATGTTTGGATGGGGGCAAAAAGCAACATGATCTCAAAGGGTTTGGTTTAGTTTAGTTTAGTTATGTTTACTTTAGTTTAGTTTGGTTTGGTTTGCTGTGCAAGTGTCACAGTAAAGGGTCTGAATACTTGGCCATGTCATATCTCAGTGCTTATTGTGGAATAAATTTGCAAAAATTTCTATAAGTCTGTGTTTTTCTGGCAATATTGGGTGCTGTGTGTGCATGAACAAAGAAAAAAAAAGAAATTATTTGATTTTAGCAAATGGGTGCAATATGACAAAAAGTGAAAAATTTAAGGGGGTCTGAATACTTTCCGAACCCACTGTACAGCTGTATGTACTAAAAGTTAATTAACATACAGGCATTTATTCTTATTCACTTTTAACCGCAGGTTGAAACTCTTTTTTAACCTTCTCACACAGCGTTTCACACCGCGGCTCCGTGTCTTTGTCTTGGATGTTGTCCCTTAGAAGCAACTTAATCCCAGTGCACATTCTGCCTGTTTGCCCGTGCACTCCTGAGGAGCTGAAGCCCGTTGAGAACAAAGGGTCACCTGACACACGTGAAGCCTGTGTTTTGTGTGTTGCAGCTCTTGCGTGTCCGCCTCACTGTGGGTTTTTTTTTTTTTTTTTCATCCCCCTCTGGCACTCTCTTCAGGGTCTTGGTAAACTTGGTGGAGTGAAAAAAAAAATCTCTTGTGAACAAACTGGCAATTTGCTTAGCTCTCCTGTCTGTAGTTTCCTGTCTGTCGTCGTGCCACTCATTCCCACACTCGCTGTGATGTAATTTCTGTTGACCTTGCTCTTCCAAAGTCAGCAAGAAGAAGAAGAAGAAGTAGGAAAAAGCCAGTCTAAAAATGGTAAGGTATGCCCACATGCCGGATTCTTGCTAATCCCCCACCGTCTCTCCCCCTATGGAGTCAACGTATACTGGAGTGTGCACAGGTCCTCTGCCGTGCGCTCGCAGTTGTTTGGTTACCGCCGCGGAGGACTAATCCCACGGAATTAGTGCATTCAGCGACCACCTCTTGGCCAGGAGGCATTTGGCCATTAAAACGGTTACAAAAGGAATGCCTGAGCCGACCACAAAGGACTTTTCTTTCCCTCCGTAAGGTAAAGGTAGCCCACAGAGTGAGTTACAGTTCCCCCAACTCAGTTTGAAGCTCCGGATTCACATCGATTGTGCTTATTAAACATTCAGAAGGGCTTAATTAGAGCATGTGCCGGCTCCTTCCGCTGCGCCGCGGTAATGATTTTTTGACTCCTTTCTTTTTCCCTCCCTTTAACTAGAAGGTGCAGCTGTGTGGACTTTGATTCCTATTTTGTTAATCAGCGGCAGCAAGTGGAAGTCTGCTTCATGCGAACAAAGCTGCCACCGCCGCCGCCGACCAAACAGCACCTGAAGGACAAGCAAGACAGTCCAAAGCTCGCCGGGGCCCTTCTCCTTTCTGCCTCTCCACGACGAATGTTATCGAGATGCCACATTTGATTACTGCTCTCGCTCAAAATTGAGACCCATTTGAAGCGAGCGCTATCTCTCCCCGTTGAGTGGTCTTGACAGAAGCAATTTCCTAGTTCTAATCGAGAGATTTCTTCATTGGCGCGGTCTTCCTAATGGCAGCCGCGGCACACAACGGCACCAGATGTGTCCCGGCATCCCCTGAAACACGCAGTTCCGTGGGGAGAGGTTGTTTTTTTCCGGAAAAAAAAGAGAAAAAAAAGGAAGCGTGAGGAATAAGCACAGAATTCTAATTTTGACTTAATTAACGTGTAGAGGCATTCATGTTGAAAATGAATCTGTTTCCTCACGCTGCATTACCTCAAACGCAAACAGCCCCCCAAAAAAATCACTCTGAAAAAAATTGATTGCAGACATAATAGGCTTGAACAATGCGAATGCTGAACTGACAATCTGATTGTCATATTATGCTAAATGAAAACTCAACTTGGCATAAAATTTGGAGGGTTTTTTCTTTTTTGGAGAAGATAATTGCACCGTGGACTGTTTTAACGTGAATGAAAGCAGCGTTTGATGACTTTGCCCAGTCAGAACTGCAGGTCAGTGTTTTCGGTTTTACACTTTGAAATATTAATTACCACCCAGACAACGTAATTTATACATCTCTTTGTTTACTACCGCCATAATGCTCATTTGTGCCTCCTTTAATGTGCATCTGCCCTTCAACTCGCGACAGAAGTAAAAGAACATCTTTACCGGAGGGAACAAAAATTCAATCCAACCACCCGTTTGTTCCTTTGCTGCCAGCCAACTCTGCTTTAATTTCCGTCTCGCTTCTCTCCCAGCTGTTCCGTCATAATTGTCTGTCCCTGTGCCCTTGTGTAACTTTACAATTTCTAACCAACCAGGCAAAATGTTTCCTCAAAAAAGTTGTCGAAACTACATATGGCTTTTTCTGCGCTACTGTTTGCAGTCACGTGGCTACATTTGGTCTCCGTCTATATGTTACCAGGATATGAGCAGAAATATGCACATCGTGAATGCAGAGAATGAACGGAGGGATCCGTCCATGTATATCCATGTAGATGTCCAGAGCCTAGTAGGGAAGACTGAATAAACAGAGGTGAGCTAGTGATTTATGCCTGATTAGCCACACCTCTTTTTGCCAATGTCCCTCAAGCGCAGACTTAAAACTATACCGGTGCCTCTTACTCGCCTTGGCCTGCGGTGCAAGTGGCATCGCTACTTCAGGCCAACCCGCCTCGAGCTTCTCGCCACGCTGGCTGTGAACCTCAACAACAGCGTCATGGTTCTTCCACCACTGCTCCCAACTGACAGGAGACATATTTTTACACGACCACTTAAGGTCCTTGCCCCATAAGTGCAAACATGTGGTGTTTTTTGAAGTTTTTTTTTTTCTTTTTGATGAATTAGCTTGACTCATGGACAGTAGGGTGTTCTAAGGTGTGCTTATAATATGATTATTACCATTTATCATTTAGTTTCTTATCACTTTTATTCCACTAATATCAGTAAAACCAGAACGAACTAAATAAAAAAATATCATATGAAATGACTGAAGTGAAACTCCAATGGGGTCTTGAGAGTACCAAAACTCCTAACTGCTACCCAATGACTCCAGGAAATGACTTGATTTGAACTGGAGACGACCCATATTTTAAAGTCCAGACCCATACCCCAAGAAACCTGCACCCAGTTCAACATATGAAATACCCAATGGTTGAAACTCAGAACTGGAACCATGTAGAACTGCTGAACACCAGGAAACACAGACACGGTGCCGGAGCAAACTGCTATTGCGCAAGTCAACCATAGTTTCCGACTTCAAAGAAAACTTTTTGACGTTAACACATCAACCATCCAGTTATCCTGTTTCCTCCCATGGTGACAGAAAAAACACGACCAGTCAGCAGCATTTCGCCTCAAAGTCGACTTCCTGCAACCAGGCACCAGCAAAATGAGGCTCTTTAACTCGTCAACTTGCGGCCACTGTGCAGTGTCACCGCTGCTCTCTCTCTGAACTCCGACCCTTCACCTCCAGGCGACAGTGATACACCCGCTCCATCCTTTGATGCCGCCCAATGAGCTCACTGGCGTCCGAAATTGCATAACAGTGAGTGAACTCCATGAAATCTGACTTGTGTCCGTCAATATTTTGTATATTAGCAAATAACCTAATATGTGTTTTCTTCCTGGATAAACCTGCCGCAGTGGATTCTGGACTCAATCTGGTTCCAATGGAGCCTTTTCAATACTATTTGAAAAGATTTGATTTGTACCTGTGCTACTCTTGGGTCTTTAAATATATTTTAGATAGTAAAAAAAAAATTATGTAACTTCTCTAGATATCGCATTGGGTAATGTTTTTCACTCTCTTTGTAGAGGTCACGCTGCCGGATGCTTTGGAGCGTACGGAGGAGCTAAGTCTTTGCTTGTCGAAGCGCTCAGCTATGCCCACCCTGGTGCACGCTGCAGTCTGTTGGGCCCATCTGTTGCCTCTGCTCGGCGCGAAAGGCAGGTGGTCAGCCGCTAATGTGGCCCAGCTTTGCATCGGCCATTCATCCCCGGTGTGCTCGTTCTCGGGGCGGTGATCAAAAGCAACTTGGCTGCTAAATATACAAGCTCATGCATATGCATGACGGGGCAAAACGGTCTCCGCTGCCACCATGCAGTCCTGCCAAGGAGGTCCATTTGGAGAATTTGCATGCCGACATTAGTAGATTAATCACGAGTGACAGTCGGCAGGCGGGCGGGCGGGAGGCGGGAGCGCAGCCACGGTCAGAAAGCTCGCGGGAGCCGAGATGGACTCTGACCTACATGTACCTGGTGGACTGGTGGCCTGGTTACGATATGAGATTCAAATTACTCAAACGACCCACTTTCCTCCCAGTTGTTAGAGCAGAAAAAGGAGAGTAAATTGTATTTTTAGATGGAGGGAAAAAAAGGTCCCACTTTGTCTGTCTGTCATTTGAGGTCACTTTTCTTTGCAGGCACATTTTCAAGAAGTGGCTTTTCACCGAACGACTACTCTGCTCCATTCATTCGCACTGTCAAAAGCCACCGTTGTGGATTATTGTAGAAATTATTCCAGCAGCTGACTGCGGAGGAGAAACTGCACAGCCGTGTGTGCGTGTGTGTGCGCTACCTATGGCCACATCTTCACCATTAACCCCAGAATCACAGCGGAGCAGTCACACAAGATTCATCACAACTCACCAACATACACCTTGGAGGCACTCCGGAAAACCATATATTGATCCCTCTGTTTACAGCCTCCTGTCAAAACCAATGTTTTGATGGACTTGTGGACTTGGACACGTGTTTGGAATGAAACAAACAAAAAAAAAAAAAACAAGTTGGTCACTGGGGGCAGAGCCAACAGCTGGCTGCTGGTCCTGCCAGCACCTTGGGAGTCTTGGGCATCCGTCCACTTTGTGACATCACAGAGGGCTTTCTGGCTTTCTTCAGAGTGAAACAAATATGATAAGTAAAGGATGGATTCAACATTTCAGGGACACAGACTGATTGTTGACATTGGTAGGAATAATTTTGAATGATTTGATGTTGCATTTGTCTTGTTTAGCATTTCTTTTCTCCTTTCCCTTCCATCCCAGGTTTCTACTTTCCATTTTCCTCTAAATAGAGGCTTGAGGCAAAGAAAGCACCTCCGCTCGATTCCCGCCGCCGCAGCTCGATCAACGATACACGCAGATTATCTCTGAGCAGCGAGTTACATCACCCGTCTCCGGGCGGCTGTCACGGAAAATAATTTATCAGCGCCTATTTACAGTGCAGATGGACTCTGGCTCCGACATCCAATTTACCTGTTGCCGCGAGAGCAAGAGAGAGACTCCCCAAGCGAGCGCTTTGGCTAAAATTAGAAGCAGCGTGTCACCTGACGCCCCGGGAATCAATCACACTTCTGTCACGGCAAGAAGGAGAGAGTGAGGGTGACTGAGCAGCGAGAGGCTGCAGCTCCTCCGTCCAAAGCCTGGAGCGTGACACTGACATTGTGTTGTACACGGTCGTAAGTGCACAGCTGCTGCAGGATGAACCAGGGCAGCGTCGTGGTTCTGAACTGAAAATAAAGCCAATTAATGCAGGGACAGAATGTGTTCAGAATAATCAGTTTGGCCTGCTGTTGCTGGCTGCAGAGTTTGGACCCCTTCTGGAAAGATTTTGCTGCATTCTATTTTGTTTCATTTTACGTGATACATGGATGACAGCTTGGGGAAACCCAAAGTCAAAGTTTCGACCCCCTAACGCATCACAAAGCCACATCATCCAAGACCACAGTTGTCATAAACAATGATTAAATGCTAGTTGTAAATATCACACATGCTTTTTTTTTTCTATATATAACATTAAATGTCCTTTTTTAAACTTTAACAGGTTGATGTCGAGAGCAAAATTGATATATTAAAATCAGGCTCATCCTTTCTGCAAAGCTCCAATCTAAAAGCATTTTCAGGCAGTGTTAGTTTTTGCATGATGGCTGCGGCACACCGCCGTAAAAAGCACAGAACCGCAGGAGACGACGGAAGAAAGCAGCAGCCAGATACAGTGCAATCCATGCCATGGCTGCTTTATCGCATTGAAACAGAGAAGTGAGAAGGTTTATCTCCTGCTCCTGACTGACTTTGGCAAGAATTTAGTTGACGTGGGGTGACACATGTCATGTGCTGCTGCATGCACTGGAAGAAAAACTGAATTCCCCGTTGCACGTGTTCTTAGATGTAAACATCAAACTAGGAAATGCAGTTTTGCACATGTAGGAACACACACACACACACACACACACACACACACATATAGTTATTGTGTTTGGATCATTCCAACAACAGTATTTATCATAGTATCAAAGAAAGCATAAGATAAAGTGCAATAATACCAGTGTTGCCCACATTCCAGCCGGCGATCCAGGCTAAGATTTTGTTGTTTTCTTCTCTCCACTGAAGATATGGTGTTCACTTACATCTTTTGTAAAGCCAGACATATTTGGGATCTTGTAACCTCAAAGCATGTGATATCTGATACACTGCAGTGTTATTTGGATGCCTTTCAAGGCTTGTGTGCATTACGGTGCGCGGCAGCCAACAAAATGCCTGAGTTCCAGGGAACATTTTGCCTTAAATGCACGCAGCAAAAGTAGAAGTACAACATCGAAAGTACAATATATTGACATTTAAGGCATCAAAGCGAAAGCTCAGCCGAGGAACAGGCGATTCCCCAGGAGCTGCTCACACACACACACAAAAAAAAAAAACTGTTTTAAAAAGAAACTCAAAAATGCATACGAGACAAGTGAAAACATGTGAAAAAATATTGTGCAGCAGAGTTTATCGGGTTGAAAATCCCCTAGAAGAACAGCATTTCATCTCTGTTTGCCTGGAGTTAGCGATTAGGGGAAAGAAAGCCACTGACAATGTAAGAAATGCAGGTGTGTTTCTTTGACACAAGTAATCCCAGGTTTTATTGGCTCTGCACTCCCCCTCAAAGGCCCGTGGCCACTTGAAATTCTTTACTGCAAAAACTCTGCAGCCTCTGAAGCCTCTTTAGCGGGGCAGGGGGGAGGAGCCGGGCCTCCATTTAGCCTGATTTCCTGTCTTTAAAAAAAGGATGAATGACCAGCTTTAGGCCATTGAGAGTGCCCTCACCTATAGCACTCCGTTTGATCTCGCCATCGCGGCCACAGACAGGTTGAAAGAGAGAGGGCCCTTAATGTCAAGGCCATTCTTAATGAGTCTCAGCGGGCCGGACCAACCGCAGGGCCCCTAAGAAAATGTAATCCCCCCCGCTTTAGCACAATGTCTTCCTGTACGTCCCTGTGTCCGCTGTTATTCCTCATCGCCGAGCGCTCTTTGAAATTATAAACGCTTCCGATGGCGCGTTACGCATCCAGACCCTCAGACCGAGCGGCATTAAGGGATTTTTACAGACACATGTATCAGCCTCTGGTCTTCTGAGCTTTAATTTGCAATAATCGGGTTAACATTTTATTGACAACGGCTAATCGTGATAAACCTCATTGTCTGGCTCTCATTGTCGCCGCTATTTCGAATCCGGCTCGCCGCTGATAATGTTCCCCATTGCTGCCGGAGCTGCGAGAGGGAATTAAGGTGGCATCAAAGCCTTATCAGTTCACAGTCAGCCGCCTCTGCCGCCGCAGTGTTTTTTATTTATTTTTTTCTATGACTGACAAAACGTGAAGCGATAACGCCGGCACTGAATGGGAGTCGCCGCCGTGCGTCAGCCTCCGTTCACGGCCGGCTGGAGAAAAAGATACAAAAAACAAAACAAACGACAGAATATCTCCCACGTTGTCATTTGCATATCGCGACTCCAAAAGAGCTCGGATGCGGAGGGGAAAGAGGGGAATTAATGAGAACTCTGTTTGGCGAGCAGCGAGTTCGCCGTGGCGCCGGCGCAGCCGAGGCTTCTGGTGCGGCGTCGTCCTTGTTGCGAGCCTCTCCTGAAATCCTCCACCGCGCTCGAGGTAGCCCTCTTTTGTGTCACTGTATTCCCTCGGCTCCGTTCCACCCCTTTGTTTGCTTTGGTGCAGTTTCCGTGGCGACTGAGCTCAGGGCCCCCCAATCAGAGGCCCATACCACTGACAGGCAGGGGGAGGGGGAGTCGGAGGAGGGGGAGGATGGGAAGGGGAGGAGGAGGAGGAGGAGGAGGAGGGCGGGCGCAGGGATAGCACAATCACACACACAGACACCCGAGCGCACACATGTGCTTCATATACATTGCATGGACATGAGTGCAAGGATGTATGAATTCATGCAATCACTTCGCTGCCAGACACACACACACACACACACACACACACACACACACACACACACACACACACACACCTAGAGGCCATCAATTTCCAAACGGTAAACCAACGGTCTCGACTCAACGGCCGTAAATCCGCCAATGACAAAATGCCCTTGTGATAGCGGCGGCGCGAGGCTGTTTTTTTTTCGCAGCCCTAACGTGTCATGTGACAGCTCGGTCACCCCCCCCTCACACCTCCCATCCTCCCACCATCCCTCCATCGCGACAGCGCCGCCACACTCTATATCCACCTGGACTCTTCTCTTTGTTCTCTCGTCTCTTTTTGAGGAAGAAAAAAGGGGGAAAAAATCATCGGAATTCCGGGGAGCTTTTGGCCTTTGAAATGTTAACTACCACCTGCCATCGCTGCAGGGCCTTCGGAAACCTCCGCCGCCGTGTTTTTTTTTTTTTTTTCGTGCGCACATGTGGGTTTACTCAGCGCGAAAGCTCAGAGTTTGACCTGTTGTTGTTGTCCGAGCGCTGGAGGAGGGGAAAACCCCTCCGACGCTCTGTTTGACGCGGATGTCGCCCGCCAAAACATTGCCCTCTTCGTTTCTCCACTTCAAAGCCACCCTGAAAGTTGATCGCGCTCGGCGACGTCACGCTGCCAGGTCCCGCTCTCGGAACGGGATCTGGCTATCGGCACTCATACTGCTCGCCGCTGATTGACTTGCGACCACGCTGGGGCTTCTCCCGGCCATCTCGCTCTGGGTTTGGTTTAAAAGGAAGAGTTCACTCAGAGCTTCTCATCGCTTTGCCAAATGAGGTTCCGCCGTCTTTCCTAAGCCACATAACCGTCCTACAAAATTGCACTTGGTGCTAAATTTTCTTTGTTCCAGGTTCACATGAACAGAATATTGTTGATGATTTTTTTTTTTTTTCCTTCGGTGAATCTGGAGAACAGAAATGTGGATCACATAAAGTCGCCCGAGCTTCCACTGACGTTGCGGTGGGTTGTGTGACGGGAATAATATTTCCAATTTCGGCTGGACTGTCCCTTTAATCATCTGTTGCAGGCTGCTCCATTCACTCCCACCCGCCCACCTCTGCCCGCCTGCTGCCCGAGCTAAAGCAAAAAAAAAAAAAAAAAAAAACTGCTGTAGGTGCATCTTGGCCGAGGGGCTGCAATTTATTTCAATGAAGCCTCTTTTTAAAAGTGTGTGTGTGTGTGTGTGTGTGTGTGTGTGTGTGTGGCACATTGTGTTTACGCTCGTCCCCCCTTATGCATTGGTGGGGTTGTGTGACAGCGAGTTGGGGGTCTTTGTCTTTGTCCGCAGCCTGCTAGCGTGCACTCTGTTGTGCAGCAGGTGACTGGAATACTGATGGCCTCGGGTCTCCCGGCAGCTCCAGCACTTCCGCCGTTTCTCCGAGCGCCTCAGCTGGATTCTGTCCCCCCCCCAAAAAAAAAAAAAAAAAAAACATGCAGATTGAGACGGGACGTAGAGCAGAATTCAGCCCACATTCAGATGAATGTCCGCCGTTTGATTGTGATGCAGATCTTTTGAAAGTCCCCCTCTCACCCACCCCCAAATAAAACAAAGCAACAAAAAACAAGCGGTTGGAGAAGAAGCTTAAGCCAATCTTATTGTTAGATGGCAGGCAAAGCATCATAAAATGGTTGTAATAAAGTGTAGATGAAGTCGAGATTACACACAAAAAAAACAGAAACCAAATAAGTTGTCGTCCTGACAATGAACAACTTGTTGTTCAACAATCAAGTCTTGATATTTTTTTTAATCATAGTTGATACAATGTTACAATGTTTCCTCTCCCAATGAATTGCTGCATTCCTTTCACTTTTTTTTCATTCTACAATGAAAGTTAGGAGGTGGAAAACCCAGCCAACGAGGAATAACAACTGGGATTTACCCTTCATCAACCACAGTAGCTTCATTTTCATTTTTTAAACACCAACAAAATAATCATGGCTTGTAAATTTGCTAAACACCAGTTCAGTGGCTCTTTATGAGCACGTTTGGACCCAGTGCCCCCCCCCCCCCACCCCCTAGCTCCCCAGCGTGAAGCTCAGATTGATCTCAGTGTGGCTCCAGCCATTTTCATCACCCTCTGATTGGTGGCTCCAATCAAATAGAAAGGTCTGGATGTGAAAATAATCTATGGGCGCAGGAGGAGAATGAACAACTGTGAAATTCAAAGGGCTGCGGGATCACACTGGAGGACTGTTTGGAATATTAACCTGTATTGAAAACAAATCAGCGCTCATACATGCTTAATTTTACAGACTTGATTACTTTGAAGGATCAATTTTAGGGCAAAAGTGGAACAATTACCTGCTGCAAGGTGCACTCAGAAACCAGCGTGTGGAATTGATTTGAAATCGCAGCTGCTTCCTCGAGTGCTCCACTCACATCACATGCGTTATTTCCCCACTCATGGTTTTCCAATCATAAATACATATATAATCTTGAGTGTTTATATATAGATTTATATGCATATATATATATATATATATATATAGATGGAGTTTCCTCTGAAAAGGGAACTCCACGTGAGTCGTGAGTGGCTGTTTGCCACTCTCGACTCATTGTGGAGGGTGAAACACCAAATTATGCTAATTCGAGACGCAACTTTGGATTATTCACAGCATTTTTTCTCCTCCCCCTCCCGTTTTCAATTCCCGTATGTCCCATATTCAGAGGGGTTATCTAAATGCTAATGTCTCAATGCATCAAACTGAAGGCACAGCCGGCTCGGCAAACAGAAAACCTCCTTTGTTATCGTAGAGGTGGCGGCGTCGGCGCAGGAGGACGGGGCGGATGAAAGAAGGGCGAGTTTTATTGAAGGGTTTAGAAACATAAAATAGATGTCGCCGACAATCCCGTGTCCCATTTCCTCAACGCACGCCGGAATGGGCGCGGAGGACACGCCATTTAGATTTCCTGATAGGCTAAGTCCGCCGCTTGCACTCCTGCGCGGCCATGTTGAAATGTTCAATTTGTGTGGCGAGCCCCGGCAGTGGCCCCGGCGCCGCCGTGGATTAGCTGTCAGAGATAGCATTGTGTCCTCCGTCACGCCGAGGTCGATGCGCGATGCCGATGCGCGATGCCGATGCGCGATAGAGATGCGTGAGGGCGCGCGTGTCGCCTCGTGGAAGGTGCGTCTGCGTCGCGCAACGGAAAGGATATAATTAAGTTGGAGAGTCATTCGTGTTTGCAGAGGATATTCTCCCACAATGCATCTCCCTTACGGTTCAGTGGGGATGTAATGAGATCAAAACCTCAGGGCCCAATATTGTCTCAGCGATTGTTCCGCTGCAGGATATTAACTGCGACATATTTAGCAAAACAGACAATTCAAACCTTTGCAAACATGTCGCCAGCATTTATTAAAGGTCCTGTGTGGAACATTTTTATAGAAGCTTGGTATTTCTGACAGCACGCCTTCTATTTTAGGGCACTGTCACATTGGCCTTCTTAAAAAATAGAGGCACAGGATGGCAGCGAACGAGGAGCAAGCCCCTTATTGCTCTGTGTATATTCTTATATATAGAAGAACTGTTCCAACGGTAGGAAAACCCAATTACTACTATTGTACTGTGAGTATATGCTTTTATTAATGTATTGATGGGCAGCATGTTGAGATTTTACCAATATTAAAATCATAAATTACACTGAACCTTAAAACAATGAACTTCACTTTAGATTTTTCAAAAGATAAATGAGTGATGGAGGCTGACGGGAAGACTTGATCTGATGGGGAGGTCCGGTTCAAATGCGTTGGTATTGCAGTTCTACAGTTCTTATGTGCACTTTTTACCAAGAGGAATCATAGTCTGAACCAAAAATAGGTCCACAATAACACGGAGGCAGTTGCATCAGTTACAGTAACATCCCTGCTGGTGACCTCATCTTTTTCCCTTCCTTCTTTTCTCCCGTATCGTTCCTCCTGCCTCCCCTCTGCTCGGTGTGCCGAGAGTTAAAACTGTAAATCCGCTGGATAAAGATAAAGGCTAACCTTTCCTCCCCTTCGCTCGCTCCTCGCACCCCCCTCCCCCCCCCTCCTCCTCATCGGCTGCAAAAAACAGCATTTTAATTGCTTCCTCTTTGAGGTTGGGTTTGATGGCGAAACCTGCGTAAATCACCTGGATACAGATAAACACCTCTCCCGTATTTCGCCGGCGATTTGTCTCCATCTCATTTCCCCAACCAACTTTTTTTCCTTTTTTTTCTCCCCCTCGCTCTCCACCCCGGCTGAGGATGGCGATAAGCCTGTAAATCACCGGGCTCCAGATAAAGTATTTCTCCTCTTTCCTCCCTCCCGCGTTATTCAATCCTGGAACCACCTGAGTGCAGATACACACGTTTTCCTTTCGCTTCCTTTGGCTTAATCATGTGATTGTCCCACCGATCATCAGGATGCCGATACAATAAAATATTGCTTCCTTTCCTTGCAATAATCGTCCATTACCCGGACCCAGCTCTGCTAAAACACACTGTCTCTCTCACACACACACACACGCTCGTAGATTCCCCAGTTCCTCCTTGGCTCGCCCACCTCTCAGAGTGGTCAGGCCTGGAAATCACCTGGCTACAGATAAATACCCCCGAGGAATTTGTGTTGCTTCTGAAGTCAGCAAGGCAAGCGAGCGAAGGCCCTCCCACCCAGGCCGGGTTGTATAACACTTCCCTAATGGAATCTGACCTTCACCGCATTCCACTTTTGTCGCTGAGTGTTAGCAACAACAGCAATGGACTCACATTCCCGCTTATAGAGGCACTGCAGCGCCCGGCTTTCCATACAGAGGGCAGGTGTGCGGTGGAAGGAATACATACATTGTGGGAAAGGAGTGAGGAATATGTTTTCAGCAGCATTATAGCTGGCTGGTTTTGCTTTTCGCCCCGCAGGCACAAAGCAGAAGATGAAAACTGATTGTTTTTGAACAGGCACAGTAAGCTGGGCTGAAGTTGGTTCCCCGAAAAGCTTCTTCAACAGTCAGCAAAAAACAAAACCAAATAAACAACATATACAAAGGATTTTGTCAGTGTTTTATTTAACACGATTGCATTTGCTTAAAACTGTAGTTATAGTGTAATTATACTGTATCATTTATTTTGTCATTGTGAACAAAATACATATTCTCAAACACTCGTGCAAAAGTCCTGACAGTGAGAAAAGGAAGACAAAAACTAGGTGCCATTAGTTTCCTCTCCACAGAAAAGGGCTTTTGAATATTTTAAGGGTGCAGGACAGGAATCCCACTCGCTCAGTGTGCAGACAAATAGTGTGGGGGAGTAGATTTCCATAATAGTACACTGGTATTTACATTACAGTCACATCTTGGCTCATTGTTGCGCATTTATTTTGTGTTCTGGGTGCACTGGCGGTGGCGCAGTGGCAGGGAGTCTGGAGACAGACAACTGGCTGTAACACTGCCGGAGGCTCAAGCTAGTTTTGAGGAGGGGAGCGTTATGCATTATACAAAGGAATTTGATTGGACATTCCTTTTCATGGCAGGAAAATGCAGGGATCTAAAAGAAAATCTCAAAGTTCTGGGTAAAATGTCAAAACAAAACAGTCCATGAAAGTAAAGATTTAGCTAAATAAATTCTGCAATAACAAAGAACGGACAATGTTCTGAAAGGCTGAACTTGACTGTTGTCAACCTTTGGATTGACGTAATGAAGAGTTAAACTATCCCTGCTAGTTAAGCAAACTGGGTTAATCACAAACTACCAGAATTAATATCAGTGCAGTGCTTAATCAGATCAACTTTCAGAGATAAATCTGCATTTTTTTTTTAATTCTACAGTGTTTTTTTTTTTTTTTTAATTCTGTTTTGTTTTGTTCTACTGCAGTAGAATCAACTACAAAGCAGCGCAGCACAGTCACAAATGGCTGCTACAATGCTCCATTGATGGGCGTCGCTCAGCCTGCTGAAACTGCAGGTTTTGCTGAGGAAAGAATCCCTGCAGCGTGGGCATGTTTCATCCCCCAGAATGTTTAAGTCATGAGAGCGATCCTCAGTTCAGACAACTTGTGCAGGCGTCTTCTCCTTTGTGTTCCTCATCTCTCTTCTCGTCTCCTCCTGCGTTCGCTGCCCTGTTCTTCTCCTTCTTCTCCCTCTCTCTCTCTCCTCCACATACCATCAGAAGGAAGCAAAGCATTCCACATAAACAATGTGAGTTTAATGTGACAAAGCATTCAGAGGAGGGTGCGGGTGGAAATCTCAGAGTTATATAAATGCGCTCTGAGATTTATGGGAAAAGGCAGCAGTCAGTGGCCACAGCATCTTAGCCAGACACATATTTGTAGAGGTTCCATATTGGGTGCATGTTCTCAGCTGCTCATGCACACACAGTATCAGTGGCTTAACTGAAATATATAGCTTTTTCCTTTAAATCGAGGGAAGTAATTCTCTGAGGCTCCTTTAAAAATAAATAATCATGACTCTCTTTGTGGTTTCTTCAGCTTCTTCCTGGTTGTCGGTCGCTGCCTCGACTGGCGTCACACGTGGCCAACAGAGTTGATCGTCTTCCCGCTACCGCGTTGTCGCGTCATCGCTCTACCTTTGTGTTCTGACCTTTTGCGCGACTGGCTTTGGATTCTCAGCCTGTTCGGCTGTGCACCGGCCCCTCGCTGAGCCCCACTCAGCTACCAGCCGGACCAGCTGCGTCAAAGAGTCTGTTTTGGCTCGACCTTGAGAGTTGAGCAATCTAGTTCACTCATCGTGAGTTCTTCCAGGCCTGACATGCCCAGAGAGTTCACTTTTTTTTAGCCAACAAAATATGAAAGGATCCCATTTTGCAGCGTCTTTGTCAGAACCAAAGGCTCCAGGAGATTTCTTCTCCAGCAGTTCCTGGTTGCAGGGGCTACTGTGAGGTTTTATTATTTTTTTTAATGGTTGAAACTTTGCAGGGTATGTGATCTGCAAAGATATAATGTCTGAAGTTTCAAAAGAAAGGTCCTGAATGGTTTATGTATGACATGACCAATCATTGTCCTGTGCAGGGGAAAGGGGTGGGGCTACAGCCAGGGTTTAGAAGCTGTTTTTGTAAATGATGGCGGCCGCAGTCTGATCAGAACTGGACAACAAGAGAAAGAGCAAATGATGGCAGTAAAAAAACTTTTTTTTCCTGCTGACTGGCTTTGAAATTTGATAGCTATGGGCTGGTGATGCACGTCAAAGGTTGCATCTTCGGCCTGTAGAAAGACAACTGGCTCCACTGGTTCTAAAATGTTACATTTTAAACTTGAAGAAATTTGATTGAACACTTGACTTTGATTGATCGAAAGTCTGTTTATTAACCCTCCAGTTTTGTTATCTTGTTTGAAGGGCCTCTGCCTTAATACATTCTATTGTTTTTGGTTTTTGACAACTAAAATCTTGAAGTGACGAGTTATCAGGGAGATGCGACACCATGAAGCTGATGTCTGCGGAGTGAAATGTCTTGATGCATTAAAGTTGCCCCCGTGAGGGCATATGAGCGACTTTCTCCAAAGACTTCACGCTATACTAGTTCTGACTTCTAAATAACAGTCTTCAGGAGCGTAAAGCCGATTTAAAGGCCAGCGGTTGGAAATACATTCTTCTCATGCAGCAGGTACTTTGCCATCACATCCGCTCTAATTGTGCCGCACGCTATGCCTCCATCCGAGCTACGTCCGCTGCTTAATGGTGCAGAGAGAGGCGCCCATGAATAAAACACAGCCGGGCGGAAAGAAATTGCTCTTGCTGGAAGGTGTTCACACGGATCCTGCACAGGAATGTGGCACAAAATGATGAATCGGAAGCACTAGTGCAAGACTTCTCTGTCCTTTTTTTTTGTCTATTCTCACTGGCCTCGCCACAAAACAATTGCATTTTATTCCATGGTATAGAAAAAAAACAAAGGTTATTTATTTTTTTTTTTTACTTTTTTTTCTCATTTTCCAGGAGCTCAGGTTGGACGTGTTTTATCCACCTATAATTTATGTGGGTAACATGACTTCTGGGGAGACAACAGGCAGGTTTAAACCTGCTCGTTTCCAGTTTCTCAGCTTAATTTAGCCGCTTGCACTCAACTAAATTGAGCGAGAAAAGACGGAACAGCGACAGCTTTATGTGTGCTGGATCAGTGGAGTTTCCCATGATGGGTTAGTGTACTGTGTCCTGGATCTCACAGTGCAGCAGACTGAGGAAGTCATTTTGATGAAAGGTTGCAAAAGGTGGAAAAACGTAGACGGACTACTGCTGAATATGAAGTATCAAGCAGAGACAGCAGGGTTATTCGAATTACTCACTGATGTATATACCTGTTGAGTTCAAAAAGGAGCTGCATCAACAATGCAGACTGAACTGTGGTGGATTTATGTGCAGGTGCAGGTGAGCAGAAGGCAATCAGGTGAATCAGTGGCAGGTGAGTCGTGGAAGCAGGCGTAGCCGATAACGCTGACGTTCCTCCCAGAGACCAGCTGCAGGACAACGAGCAGGAAGGGACGAGAAGAAACAGAGGAAAACACCACTGCAGAACCCAACACATCACTCTGCCTCCCCGTTTCCTCAATGGTGCAAAACCCTTATTTAGATAGCGGTGGGTTCTCCGCCACTTTTGCACCTCTTTCTGTTTGCGTGTGCAATCTGTGTGCTCCTTCACCTACAGCATGTCGCTGAACTCGCCGACTGCCTGTTAAATTCCATTACTCACATCAGTGAGTAATTCGAATAACTACTGCTGAATATGAAGTATCAAGCAGAGACAGCAGGGTTATTCGAATTACTCACTGATGTATATACCTGTTGAGTTCAAAAAGGAGCTGCATCAACAATGCAGACTGAACTGTGGTGGTTATGTGCAGGTGCAGGTGAGCAGAAGGCAATCAGGTGAATCAGTGGCAGGTGAGTCGTGGAAGCAGGCGTAGCCGATAACGCTGACGTTCCTCCCAGAGAGCCAGCTGCAGGACAACGAGCAGGAAGGGACGAGAAGAAACAGAGGAAAACACCACTGCAGAACCCAACACATCACTCTGCCTCCCCGTTTCCTCAATGGTGCAAAACCCTTATTTAGATAGCGGTGGGTTCTCCGCCACTTTTGCACCTCTTTCTGTTTGCGTGTGCAATCTGTGTGCTTCTTCACCTACAGCATGTCGCTGAACTCGCCGACTGCCTGTTAAATTCCTTTCACTCTAAAACGAGTGACCTGTTTTCCTTTTTCTCTCAGCGGTTCTTAACGTGAAAATATGGAGAAGTGACGTTCTCAGCATGCAGAAACAATCACAGTCGCCAGGTGGTTATTATCCCCTGCTGCTGTCAAAGCTTGACGTGTGACTAGCGCGTTTGCTCACCGTGTGAATTTTCTATAATAATACCCTGTTTTTTTTTTTTCTTCTTTTCGCCTCTCATGCATTTAAAACATTCAATGTTCATTAACGTTGTACTTAATATTGGATTTCCAACCAATCGATCAATCCAGTTTACGAGCAAAGCAACCGTGATGAACAACCATGATGAAAGATTTAAAGGTGCAGACTCCTCTTCGTCCACTGCTGCTAGAGCTGAACTGCAGCCTAATGGTGCAAAAAAAAAAAAATTCCAAGAGCAAATTGCGTGCAAGACGCGCCGCTTCCCATGGACCTCGACATACACGTGAACACCAGGGTGGCTCCCCCTGAGCCGCTACCTCTTCAGGTTCTTGTTATGCTTTGTCTAAGGTGGCCAGTGATCCGCTGCTTACCCCCGGACAATCGCCCAGCCCGCCGATATTTAATTAGAGCTCATTAAAAAAAAAAAAAAAAAGGCTGTCGTGAAAGAAACGTGGCTCCTGGCCACTGCCGCTCAGATGCAAGCGAGTTCATTTTGGCGGCGTCTCCGACAGGTCTTCATTTCTCGGCTTAATCCACCTCGTCTCGCGGCCCACTGACAGCTCCCTCTTTGTGCGGCCTCATTCAGGTCGGGATTGAGATCCCGGTGGGAGGGGGCGGAGTTGGAGGGCCCTTATGAGAAACGCCGGGATGCAACAATACGGCGGCTATTCCTGGACCCCCGATTGTTTGCTTTTCTGAAGTGGCTGCAGGGGGAGAGAAAGAAAAGGAGGAGGCGAGGGGGTTTGGTTGGACGTCCGGGATGATTCTTGAGTATTGCGCAGAAATTTAGCATCCAGGCTGGACGGTGGAGTTCATCAGTTATCTGCAGAGGTGCTTAGACAATAGGTCAATCACTGCTGCCCACCAAGAGGAGCAGGGGGAGGGGGAGGAGGGGAGGAGCAGGGGGGGGGGTCCTGTGTCGAGGCAACCCCGGCCGCCCTTTCAGATTGGTGTTATTGTTGATGAAGGCACACAGGCCAGTTCCATATGTGCGAGCTCGGGACAGAGTCAACAACTCTCACCTCTCCGCTGTGCTCCCATTGGCCGCCGCTGCCACCCAGAAAAAGCCACTCTGAGCTCAAAAGGCCGTGACGGTGCTCACAGAGCTTGCTCAACCATGACGCCATTGTTGCTGAATGTGTCCGGATGATTTTTTTTGCCCTTTTCTCTCCCTACAGCATTTTGTCAGTGTGTGTCTGCGTGTGTGCTTCTCAACCTGTGCGTCAATGGCTTTGCAGTCACGATCATCCTGGAAACTGGATCATCACAGGCCACAGTTGATGAAGTCGGGCTGGTTGGATGAAAACAGGATTTGATCCTTTCCTCAACCTGCATCACTAGCTGCGTTTTCATCACCGTCTTTTGCAAAATAAAAGCGAGATTTCTAAAATTAAGTACAATTGCTATTTGAATGAAGCACAGAAGCTGCAGTTCTATTAAATTCTCGTCCCACAAAATTTTACGAGAATTACCTTTGCTTTTGTTTGTTTACGTTTGTTTGCTGTCAAGAATGGTTGTTATATTTTTCTCTTTGATTACTTGTAAAAAATATTCCATCTCCACCTTCGTCCAAACATAACACGGCATTTTCACTTGAAGTGAACTGGTCATGTGACCCCGTACCGCACACGTCCACTGACGTGTAAATGCAAAGAAATATTGTTTCCATGACTCTTTTGCGACATACGTCTGTATCGATACGTCTGAAAAACCACCTCATGAGAGCGTCAAAACCTTTTAGCCATATTTGAGAGGTTTTTGGAAGTTTCGGTGTTTCCGTTACAATGTCTTTTTTGGCGATATTTAGATTTTGCGCAATTCTAGGGGTAATGGAAACACAGCTGCTAAAAATTAAAGCCAGAAAGTTTTGCACATCCGTCCTCTGTAACCGGAGGAACCGTGGCTGCAGGTTTCTGCTCGCCCAGCGCTTACCGTTCAAAAGCTCAGAAGGAACCGAAGGTGTGAGACCTCACTTGTCGGATTAGCTCCTGGAGCCGCGGGGTCGCAAGATCGCGGGCTTGCGTTACGAGCTGAGATCCCATCCTGCAACAAGAAGAAGCTTTATAGCTTTTTGCCGTCGGCCTCGGCTGTTAAAGTCAGACTGGTCCACTTTGAATCTGATAATCAGTACGGATGAGCTTCCAATCACCTTCCAAGTTTTAATGTTATGTTGTGAAGGTGCCTTTTTGTTTTAAATGTGTCCCAAAGGTTTTTCTCCCTGATGTCTTTACAAGATTGATCTAATAAATTGAGGGGAAATGCAGCGTTACACCATCCTGCAGAGTGACCTGCAGGTTTTAATAATTCCAAATAAAATACCAAATAAAACCAAATAATAATTACTGGGAAATGTTGCTATATCAAATATTGGGTCAAATGACTCCAATTATGTTTTTTGCACTTTCTGCAATCACCTGCATCCAAATTACACACAGAAACAGTGTAATAGCCCACTCCCTGAATGGCTGCTCATAATTAAATTGGCTGGTCAGTAACGAACCATTGAACCCCAATTGAATGTTTGCCGGTTCGCCTGCAGGCACAAACAACGAATCCCTCTAATTAATTTGAGGGGACGTAAAATGTTTATATATAGATTTTCAGCAGAGATTTGCGCGCGTGTGCGCCAGGAACAAATTCCATTTTGAAGGTCAATCCCCAGTTTTTTCTCTTTTTTTTTTTACATTTCCCCGTCCATTAGGGCTGCATGATTAATTGGATTTTTAATCATTTTGCCATTTCAATTAATGCCGTCAGCGGCGTGATTGGCAAAAGCTCTGTCATGCCCGTGGCTTTATTAGCAGTGATGGAATTGTCAAACATGACACGGTATGTTTTATTCATAATTTGCGACTTCCACTCCACTTGCTCTTAATATTTCTGCCGTCAGACACGTTGACATCTCAGGGCTAGCGGAATAATTACTCGCATAACTGCGGAACTCGAGCTCAACGTGATTAACTTTGCATTCTCACCCCTTTTTGGAATATATTGAAAGAAAGATGGCCGTGTCAGATATTTATAGGTTTTCCTTGTCATGACTGATGAGGCCAAACCAGACTAGACAGACAGTAGTAATAAGTCAAACTTTAAATAACAGAAAACAGAAGTATGCCAGGAACCAATAAGCATTTAATGGCAGGGTAACATCTTCCCAAGGTTATTTTCTGTTTGGATACCTGAAGCATCTCTCAATGTTAGAAAGGCATAGATTCATTTCTTGCACATTCAGCCACTTCGCAAGGTGCAGGCCATTGGACTTTAAAATGTTATCACGACCTTTTAACCTTGTCAAAGAGCGCCGGGAGGAAAACTTCTACGATATTTGTGGATAAAATACACGCCTGACGAACCTGCACTCCAGTTAAGTGGCAACCAAAACGTGCTTCTTCCTCCACCCACGGCAACACTCCGAGAAGGACACTGATTTGATGTGCAAAACATTTTTGGCAGGCTTATTTTTCATCTTCGCTGCAACAACTGTTATCATTTCCAAATCAAAGTATTTTGAAGGTCAGTGCGGTGCAAATTCCAGCTGCTCGTTTCAGAGCTTTATTTATTTGCTTTACATTTATTTTGTCTGCTCGCGGGTTTGTTGTTGGACTCGTGAGTGTCTCGCGGAGTCAACATGATGTGACCTGTAAAGCAAAATAAAAAAAAAAAAAGAAAGAAAAGCTACGTCCATCACCGCCGTCTCGTTTGAGCATAGAAACTATTTCTGGGTTGTTTTCACTGGGAGTATTTTCGATTTGTTATTGTAGTCTGTGGGACATGAAAGTGGCAATGTGTTTTGATTTGAATTGTTCCAGACGACTTTTCTTTTCAGATCATGAATGCCAAATAAGTTGAAGGCCTCAGTGCAACAAAGAGACCCACAAATCAGAACTGTAACAAAGAAGTTGCCTTCCAAATGAAACATTTTCCTCTTTTTGATTGTTTGAAAGATACATCGTGATCAAGGTTTTGTCCTCCTTCCTTCTGATACATTTATATGCAAATAAACGACGACGATGAAAACACACCCACGAATGTCACAAGTGGAGCTTTGTGATTAAATGTTTTACCCTGTATAATATCTGCACGGTCGACATATTTTGACCACGTTGCAACTCCACAGACATTATACACAATGCAATATTAAAAAAAAAGAAAGAAAGAAAACCCTATATGATCTTCCTCCACGAGACCGTAAATAAAGAGTGCCGAGGTCTGCAGTTTGGCCTCCACAGGAAGTTCCCTCAAGACGACAGCGTCCTGTAATTTATTGTATGCAGATAGTGGGTGTAAATACAGCGGCGGCGCTCGGCTTTTCTCTCCAGCCCTCCTGACCAACTGTGGAAGGCGCCTCGTGCTCGCGCTGCGTCGGGCCAAAACTGACTGTCAGCAGCTTGTTTACTTTGCTCCCCCCGTTTTTATTGCTGACTCTCTCGACTTAGTGCCAAACGGTGGCCCTTCGCTGCATCACCCGCCTGCTTCCTTTGCATAACATATTTCACACACTGGTGTTCCCATTATGACCTGCCAAAGCCCCAGTGCCGTCCCATTGAAGAGTCTAAACACACAGACCATTAGGCTTGTCTGTATTGACACAAGCACATTTTGCACATCGACTCGGAGTGGCCGACTGAAAGATCTCTGCTGCAGCACTTTCACAACTTATGGCTCCGCCAGCAGCGCCTCCTTTAAGGTAAACACGCTACTGAAAATCAAACCTCTATTCTGCTCTTGGTTAATTTTATGATTATTATGAATTAGAACTTTTATGTCCAAGGTGGTCCAGCAGCTTTATGAATTGATGTCTTGAACAAAAACACCAGTGACATTATATTACAAGCAAAATATTTAACCTAAAGAAGCCAAAAAGAACAACAACAACGTGGAAGAGGAAGAGAGGAAGAGAAAGCATTAAAGAAGTTTGAGTAGAAATTGTAAAAAAACAACAAAAAAAAAAACTATAAACTGTAAAATCATAAATAAATAAATAAATGCGCAAGATGAATAAGGGAGGCCTTTCAGAACATAATGTTAAATGCAAAACGCAGCATAATACACTGCAACGAGCCATAGCGCAGGAAGTAAACACTAAACTAGACAACTACTGGAGCTATCCAGAGACGAGCCTCAAAGTCTTATTTTGTAATAAGTCCTTACTGACACAATAGATTTAATTTTATCAACAAAAGAAAAAATCACGTAAAAAAATTAAAACAAAAAAAAAAAATTATAATTTGCTTTTAAGCAGAATTTTGCAGAACAGAATTCTGGGTTTAAAAACAGGAAGCTGCTGCCAGCTTGTGAACAACGTGGATGCTGCAGTGTGGCCTAATTAAAAGAAGGGCAAGTGCAACAAGTTGAGTTTGACCCTGCATCGCTGCTCCAAACCTGGCAGGGCCAGAAAGAGCCATCAAGTAGTGCAACTTTGAAAAAAAGAAAAACCCTCAGCATTTGAAATTGCCTCCTGTTGATTTGATCCAAACTCCCCCATATGCTCCTCTGCTGCTGCCTCCACGTCTCCTCCGCTGAATAACTCACATTCCCCAGTCACTGCATTGCCTTCGCATTATGTAGTAGGAGCGCAAGCAAAGGCCTGGCAGTGCATGAATAGGGTTAGTTAGATTTCAAACCTCAGCCGATGAAAAGAGCCCTGGCAGCGGTTGGAGACACTGGAGCTGCTCCCCGGCAGCCCCACAAAGGCCAGCTTTCAAAAAAAGAAAGGAGATGAGGGAAGGGTTAGAGGGTTTTTTCTTTTTTGGAGAAAAAAAAAAAACCTCGTCTCTTTCACCTCATCTTCCATACAACCAGGGTTAGAGGAGGTGTTAAAGAGAGACCTAAAGTTTGAGCACTGCAGAGAGAGGCACAATGGGAGAGAGAAAGAGAGAGAGGAGAGAGAGAGAGAGAGAGAGAGAGAGAGAGAGAACAAGATCAGCATTTTGCGAGAAAGGGGGATCGTGAGTGCGACAAAGAATAAGAGACGGTGGCGCAGCAGAGACGCAGCAGCGCACTGTGACTCCGCCACGGTGGAGAAAGGTCAAAGGTTGGCGCTAACCTTGAGGGCCTGTTGCGTCGCTTTTGCTGAGAATGCAGCGGAACCTGTTTGCACCCCCCCGACATCTCGTTCATCGTCTCGTCTGAATAGCACACCTGCGAAGCTTTGAAGTCGCCACCACCTCAGAGCGTGCTGGTGCATTCAAGGTCTCTCTTTCTCCAGTGGAAGCCGCCGTACAACCCCCCCGACAACCCGCCAGCCTTCCGCTGCAAAGTGCTGAAGATTTTGTCACAGAATTCTGCACTTTATGCTGATGTTTTGGTTTTAATACAAAAAGGCGTCGCCATTGCAGACCTCTTAACCTCCCCCGGATCGCTCATCAATCTTCATGCCTGCCGCCAGCGGGCTGGAGTGGGCTCCATAACTAGTCAGCTTCTTTTATTTATAAAGAGGCAAAAGGTGCAGCGGTGCTAAGCAGCTGCTCAGGAGACGAACGTGGATGAAGCCAACGATGGTTTCACGTGGTTGCGGAAGACTTTTCTTTGGTCGACCGGCGATGACGCGTTCCTGCTTTACCCCCACCAGGCTTTGACTCTGGTGTTGCTTGGTCGCCCCCCCCACAACAGCAAGAATCCTCAATCAAAAAATTGTATTACAAGTTCTGCCTCCCTCTATTAAACAGGGTTCTTCACACAGATTGATTTGTGTAATAGAGCCAAATCATTTAGGAAAAACTCCCTGAGGCTGCACCGCATCACTCTTTAGTCATTTAAAATTCCGACTTGGTGCATCTTGCTGACTCGTACTATGAACCGACGCTAAGGTTCCCCAAGTGAGAATTAATTAATCTGCAATACCATGGAATGGCTTCTCTGTGGCTTTTAAAGAAAAAAAAAACATTACTGGAATGACAATAGAGTGTGAATATATCCATAATAAGATACCTATAGTGCACATTTTTCATCCATTAGTTTTCATACAGCAAGTCGCACAAAAGGGCAGACGAGATATTGTCAAGGGGAGCTCGAGCAAAAAGGCACTGAGGTGAGAATAAAGGAGGCGACAGACGGAGGTAAAATATCAGGAAAGATGGTGTTACAATGATAAGAAAATGAGCCAAGGTGTGAATAGAGGGATCGGCCGCCGACCGGTCGGTAAAAATAGGAGCGGGAGACGTGGAGGTGAGAGCGGCGGTGAGATTTGTCAAACGGAGGTGGCGAGACGGGAGAGTAGAGGGACGGGGATGACAATGGTGAGCAAAAAAAAACAAAGAAAGAAAGAAAGAAAGGGGAAGAGGGCCAGCTCTGAAAGGCTCGGTGACGAAATGTAAAAGAGAGGCAGAGGCAGCGAAACAGAAATCCAAAGGATTCGGAGCGGGAGTGGGAGGCAGAGGCCGAACGTCCGAGGAGCCCTGCTGTAAAATGCCAGCTCGCACAAAGGAACAGGTGTTTGGCGGTTTCAGGTTTCAGGCGGAGGAGAGCTGACGGGATAACAGGGGCCGATGTTGACGTTGAGCCGCGACAAAGGAGCGCCTGTTCCTGGACGCCGTGTTGTTCCAAGGGAGGAGGGAGGGGAGGGGAGGGGCGGCGGGATGGGGTCGGGGGCGGAGGAGCGGGAGATTAAGGCATCATGGCCCGTATGAAGATGACAGCTATGAAATGTTACTCACCGCCATATCTGGGGATAGATCTTCATTACACCCTGACTAAGCCTGACATTTAAAGGGGCATTATGTAAGCGCGCAATGTGAGGCGGAGAGCCTTTATTTGGTTTCACCATCCTGGGCTGAAAAATATCAACCAAGCTTCATTTATGCTTCCTCTGAAAGGTATTTTAACCAAAGTGGCACATGCATACACAATCTGTACTTAAATTAAAAGTATGGATACTTGGGTGAAAAAAATACTCTGGTAAAAGTAAAAGTGCTGAGTCAAATCCTGTAAAATTCAGAAAGTACTGATTCTGAAATATACTTAAGTAAGAAGTAAAAATTCTTAATTTTTTGCCATTAATGAAACAATACATCTGTTTTACAAAAAATGAAAAAGTTGAGACAGAATAATCTGGACTGAATTTACCAGAGTGACTCCGAAGCTGAGCTACTCGGCTTAAAATGATCTAATAAGCATTTCTCAAATGTTGAATTAACGAGAAGCTGGGATGTTGCACGTTGATGTGCACATCTTTGCCAGTATTTACATCCAGAAATGTGCAAATCTGCGGCCGCGGCCTCGGGCGGAGTCGTTTCTTCGCCGTATTGTTCCAGGTTGACGTCACGGTTGACTTATCTCGCCGCGGACGGCGGTGAAACCCGAGCCCTCTAAAAGCACAGCGCCCGACGGCAACGGCTGCACTGTTTTCAGGTGTCAGGCGCTGACAGGCGAGAGGCCCGGCCTTCGCCGCTCAGTCACCGCCGCTCTTTGTCAAACCTTTCTCGCCGGCGAAGACCTCGACGCCGCCGGTGTCCCACCCACCTGGCGATGACCGCACGGTCAGGAGCCAGGTCGAGAGGGCGGAGCCAAATGCTTCTTGTGATGGAACCGAGTTATTGATTTGTGCTTTTAGTCCTAACTGCGCACTCAAAGTCTCCGCTTAACTCTCACAAACTCGTCCACGGCTCCATTAGCCGCCTGAAGGTCGACCTCATCAATAACAAAGTGTCCCATAGATGGACCGCCGGATGATTTTTCCCTGCACATCTGGAGATTTAGTGATTTTTTATTTACACCCCCGGCCCCCTCCTTACCAACACCACCACCACCCACCCAGCCGCGCTCCTGCTTCTACAGTTACTGTCTCGCTTTAATGTCAAGTGCCTGAGAAATGCTACGGCGAAAGGTATGAACTTGGAAATATCATTTGCGACGTCGCCGCTGCGCTCCGGTAGCAAAGGTTGCCTACATAAAGGCAAGAGATTAGCATTAAGTTGCACCGCCACACCGTCAATTTAGTTGCCCTTTCAGGAAAAAGGGGAGGTTGATGTGAAAATGAGATATGTGATATTCCCACCGTAGATGAGACTAATGTTGATATATAACTGGACAGTGGCATTTCAGAGTTAGCCGCCATTATAATGCATCTCCTTACCTGCGTAATATGATAAAATGTTGAATAATGACTTTGCGAGAGTGGCCCTGCCGACCTTTCACGTTTCCTGATTCGTAGGACTCTGGAAGAAATGGGAGGAAGTAAAGAGTTGCATCTGTTTTGTCAAAACAAAACATAAATACATATTATATTACAGTTATAAACTTTTATATTCAGACACAACGTCGCATGACTTTCTCTTGGAGTATTTCATTGTCGTAATTGGTGGTAAAGTATCATTTCTGCTCTACAACAGTCTTCTGATTGGTTAACATGTGGATTTCACAATGTCCAACAGCCTCCATATGTAAACCGATGTCAGATGCAGTATTTCAAAGCTGAAGGACAAAAAAAGTTTATCCAGATTCAACATTTAAACAAATCCCCACAAACTTGTGCACAATGACTCAGTCCTCTTTGGATTGCATGTGGAGACTTTGCTAAGTGCTGCTAATGTCTTCGGTCCCACCCGGTTGCACAGCAGGTTCGCCCTCGTGGACTCCGGCCTTTGCAATTCTAACTTTTCCCTGTGAATGATGTGGCCTGGCCTAGATACACATCAACTGTCAAACAGCCTCGGGGCTTCTATTTTGCACCGCTCTCTTTCCCCGACCATATTTCTGTGTTATTCTCACTGGGGCGAGATACGTCGCTCCCGGGCACCGGGCGGGAAAGTGGTGTAGATGGAAGGTACCCGGCAGAGTCGGCTGTCAGGTGCGACAAATTAATGGCAAATCTAACTCGGCGCCGCCGCCGAGGCGGGCTGCAGCAGCTGCTCGATGGGAGACGGCGCTCTGGCTGCCGAGCGCATTAATGTGAATCGGAAACTTGTTTCAGGCATCGGCGGGACAATGTTGACGAGCTCTGATTTCCCCAGAAAGGTGAGCCACGGACAGTGAGCGTGTGTGTGTGTGTGTGTGTGTGTGTGTGTGTGAGAGAGAGCGGAGGAGAGACCAGCTGTCGACGAGGCCCGATGGATTCGTGTCAGCAAAGAGCTTCTGTTAACGATCGCTCTCAAGGACGGCCGCACAAGGTGAAAATCGATGCGAGCAACATATGGCCTCAAGTCTAAATAATTGTCTCCAAAGGTGTGTGTGTGTGTTTTTCTTTTTCGTACCTATTAAATGACTGTTTTGAGTTTGACTTGACTTGACTTGAGTTGACTTTCACAAGTTTGAGGTTTCAGTCCTGGGCAACACCTCCCCAACCTCTCCTACCTCCCCAACATCTAATCCCAGTTGTCTCCAGGTTGCAGTTGTATACCAGCGGATCGGCAGGACAACAGCGTCCACGTCACAAGTTCACTGGGTTTGAAGCCGTAGCGGGACCCCCCCGCCCCCACCCTTCGCCTCTCTCTGCGTCACTGCCACTGAAACGTGTTGGTCTGATCGCTTGTGAAAGCCTGCACTGACCTGAAAGCAACTCCTCCTCCTCTTCATCCTCCTTCCCCTCCTCCCCCTCCAAAAAAAGATAAATACCCCCCTACCCTTCCCCACCCCTAGGCCCACCTCCCCCTTGTTCACTTTAATCCAGTGGGTTGCGCGATGGGAAAGTGGCCCCCTCGTTCACACATCCAATCAAAGTCTTTAGAGAGATCAAAGGTGTCTCCGGACACTAATGCAAATCTCCAAAGATTAACACCGGATGAAACCATTGTGGAATTTTCAGCAACAGCGAGTTAAAACCCTCCCGAAAAGCCACTGACGAGGAAAAGAGAAGTCAGTAGCGGCGGCGGAGCCCAGCTTGAAGCGCCGCGAACGTCCGTCTTTTTTTTAACGTCAGAACTTGTGGGAGGTCAACGTTATCAAAACGTACGTTGACGTTGAAAACGTTTGTAGTTACTAATGAGTCGTTATCAGTTGACATAAAATGGCTTTAACAAAGGTGATAAAACAGTGAATGTCTTTCATTTTCAGTCAGAAATATTACAAAACAGTTTGTTTCTGTTATTTTGCACTGAAAAGATATTTATCGGAAGTTTTCAACATGGAGGTTGCGGTTGTGTCACAGGGTTCCTAACAACCTGCCACGCAACTGTATTTTTTAAAACACATTTATTTATACATTGGAACAACCCCGAGCGAGCCGCTGAACTCCCCCCGCCGCGTCCTGACCGAGGCGTTTTTTTTCCGAGCCGCGCGCTCGCTCATCCGTAAAGCGAGTGCCCAATGGCGGGTCTGCGCCGGTGCACCGGCTAAGTTACAAGTTGTGACAGGCTCCGATGGCTCCCTGACTCTCCGGGCCGTGGTATTTATCAGAGTCTATTCAGCTCTGTGTCTTGCAAAAATAAACAGGGTGCCATGGCTGCTGGAGGGAAAAAGTGCTGACAGTGAGCATACTTTTGTCCAGGTTGTGAGCAGAAAATGCGACTGAGCCTCAGAGCCCCGAGGACAGTGAGGCCGGCCGGCTGACCGGGAGAGCAGCAGCGCTGTAGACGCAGATCTTGTGGTCCCCGCTGCGTGAGCCGGCCCTTCCGCCCCCCCCCCCTTTTTCCAGTTGACTTCACCCGCAGTGGTTTGCAGAGGGAAAGAGAGAAAGCACAAGATGAGAGTGGGAGGGGTGTGTGTGTGTGTGTGTGTGTGTGTTGAAGGCAGAGGGTTGGATGTGTGCGGGAAAGGCGGGGGTTACGACATTACCAGGCAGGAGAAGAAGAAGAAGAAGAGCTGAAGAGCACTCCTGCCAGAGAGGCACCGAGGAGAGGGGCCGGCAGCGAGCGCTCCGTTGACATGCTAACGTGCGAGAGGTGAAGGAAACGTCTCCTGTTAAGGCCGCAGCTCGGCGTAATGATGTGACCCCTCACATCCAGGCCCCAACCTTCCGCCGCAAAAGTCGATGAGGTAAAACCCGCGCAATTCGGCCGAGTGTCTTCAAGAAAAGGAAAAAAAAAAAAAACCCAAGAAGCTCATCTCTCTGGTTTTTTCTTTCCAACGGAGTTGTGGGGAAAGTGTTTGAAATATTAAACATAGAGGCGTCGTCTCAGAAGCCTTCTGCTGTCAGTGTTCTGGAAAATAAACAGCATACAGCCGCTGCAAGCCGATGGTGATGAAAATATTGTGTTTTTTGAATTAGCTGCTTGTATTAGAATGCAGGTTACCGGAGCTGCTAACTGCCGAGTTAGCCATAGTTCCATAAAAAACAAAAAGTAATAAATGATGGAAAGAGTACCCACAATGTCCTACTTTCTACATATACTGTTATACCGATCAAGTCGGAATTTACTGGGACGTTATTTTGCTCTAATGGCTCTAACGACTCTAATGAATTCTCATGCAACAACTTTTCCTAAACTGTTCTATTTTCATTAATTGTGTTGGATGTGAAAGTTCCAAATCGAAGATCATCTTTGACAGTCACCAACTGTGCAAAGGAGAAGCAGAAGGTCAAACAGAGAGACTTTTTGAATAACTCTGCCCCTAGTGGCAATAAGTGGCACTCTTAAAGGACGTAAATTGTGTTGTTTTGACAGACTATGACTTTCAGCATGGCTCAAACTCACTTGCCAACGTTTCCTCGCGAGCCTCCTTCTGCATCTGTGCTCACCTTGGCGTGCAACGCTCGGAGCTGCCAACACGGAACCCATGTATGCATTTCTTCGTCCACTTCGATGATTGCGTTCCCCTATGTCAGATTCAGTCAACAAACAACGTACTGAGTGAGCGCCTCCCGCCAAACGTGCTCCCTTGCCTCCGAGGACTCAACGTCGCTGTGTCCAGTCCCAATCCTAGCGAGCCTCTGCTGATGGTCTCCTCTGGGAAACCGCTGCTACGTTTGACCTCAGATTATTCGAAGTCATTTCACGAGCAATTCGACCGTTGACTGACAGCTTTCGGTTTCATGTGTCTGGTAATTTTAAAGGCAGCTCCAGAAGACTCCCACGGAGGAAGAATGGAGGAATGCCACCCGCGCTCGGATCGCCTGTGCGCCTGGGTATCAAATAAACAATTTTCTAAAACTTTCTCCCTGTTTCATTAAGCCGAGAAGCATCCAATTTAAGGGGAATTAAATTCTAGATGAAACTGAGAACAGGGCTCGAAGGCTGTTGTTTTTTTTTTTTTTTTTTCGCCGCGCTGTGTGTGGGTGGAAAAAGCCCTGAGGGGAGGATTTACACGAGGGTGCGGGAAGGAGGAGGAGAGGAGACAGAATCATCGGAATTCAATTTCAAGATCAGGGGGTGATGACCCCACTTTTAGGGAGAGCCTCGGGATAAGGGCTTAGAGATTGGCTGCCCACACTCGACTCCCACCAGTTGGCCTCCCAACACACACCAAGGTGCTCGCGGCCGTGCATGTGCACATCATTGCGCGGCGTCTGAGAAGGGTTAATCACTTCCTGAGACCTTGGGCTGCAGGGCCGGCCCGGACACAGACGACGCTCCGGTTTTCTAACTGCATCCGTTTCTCCCGGCCTTTGAGCAGTTTGACTTTTATCTGGACGCTTTTTTCCTCCCATCCTGGCGCAAATGCAGCATTTCCTGCATCCTTTGGAATCATTTTGCAGTTCCATCAGGGAAGATTCCCACGAAAGACTTGCAAAGCGGAAGACATTGGAGAGAAAATAAAACATTTTGAGGGTGATTGATCATCAACATAGACCAGTCGGATTGTTGTTTTGTTTTGTTTTTTGCCATCAAATGTCAGTTAGCGCTGCAACTCAAAGCTTCCTATTGGCTGTCAGCAGCGTCACTGGACAGGCGTCATTCATACAGTGGCGAACCACAAGAGTCAATGAACGCATCGAGTCTCTTTCCTGTCGGAAGGACAGCAGAAACATGTCGCCACACAAGACGAGTCGCCTTTGAAAGTTAAAATGCTTCTTTAGCATTGGCCTGGCTAGCAGTCGCTTCCTCTATCTGTGGCTTTTAAAGGGGGCCAGTTTGCAGCAGTTGCCGTCAAAGACGCCGACTGGTCTGGACTGGAGCTCGGCCAGCTTGACGTCCAAGATTCTAAAATTGGAATCGTCCTCGCCTTGGTTGCTGTTCTTCATCCTCTTTTGTAAACTTCAAGCCCTCCTTTTCTTTGTTTGACACAATGACCAGCCTTTTTCTTTTTTGTTTTTTTTTAGAAAGAGAGAGCAAAGGATCGAAACTCCAGCCGAAAAGATAACAGCTGTCCCTGAATTAGGTTTGCACCAGTGGGGAGTTAAATGACCCGGCTCGGCTCAGTGCCCCACTGTATCCCTCTGCTGTGCTCTCCTCTCTCTCTCTCTCTCTCTCTCTCTCTCTCTCTCTCTCTCTCTCTCTCTCTCTCTCTCATTCTCACTTTTCCCTCCCTCTCCCTTGTGGCCTCCTCCACTCGGGTTGTGAATACTGATGCGGGCTGTGTGGGCATGATGGGAAATGTCAATTGCAGGAAAAAATAGGAGAGGTGGCGCGGGGGGATAAATAAATAAAACTGGGGGAGGCCGCTCGCCGCCGCCGCAGCCGTTTCTCTCTGCGGACCCGACTGTTTGCACTGCCCTCAAGAGGTTCAGCAGGAGGCTGCAGTGCGACGTCCAGCCCGGAGAGCAAAGGTTACAGTCGGACAGGAACTGAATAACTTCCCCCTTCAGATGTGGTTCCTAATAGTAATTTGGGCCCCGTGTTGGATCCATTAAAGGGAGCAGCCTCTGGTCATTCTTTCTTGGGATAAATTATAGAGGAAGAAAGAAAAAAAAGGCCCTGCCACTTTCAGAACTTTATTTTTGCTTCCTTGTGAGCCGTAACTTTGCTTTAAAGACCGAGAGCCACATCCACAAAGAATGGACCAGCTGTAAAAAAAAAAACATTTTTTTTTTTTGTTTTATTTTGTTTTGTTTTCACATGCTGCGCCAAAGGTGACAAAAGTATTCACCCTCTGTACTTAAGTAAAAGTATGGATACTTGTATAAAAAAAATGTTGTGGTGAAAGTAAAATTACTGATTCAACTACTTTACTCAAGCAAAAGTAAGAAAGTACAGGTTCTGAAACTATACATGTTGATGTGTACTTAATTACACTAATGAAGTATTTGTACCTCGTTACTTCCCACCTCTGTGCGGTGCTAAACATTCAGCTGTGAAAAAAACCCATCCCACGTTGCCTCTTCAAGCTCGCCGGCTAGAGATACAATGTGTCTCAGTCCTTTCTTCTGGGGCCGGAGCTTTTCCATCAGATCCCAGCCATTCCTTCATGCTGACGTCAACGTTTAGCGTCCACCACAAACAACAGCAACTCCAAGGACGAACGTATCGGGTGCCAATTCAAATACACAAGACAAAAGAGAGAAAGACGTGACATCATTGTGTTTAACGTATGGGGTCCAGGCTTATTTGCGCGTCCCTTACATTTACCGCCGTCAACAGTCAGAACCGGGTCAGAGTGCAAACCGCATGCTCGCGGGTAATTGTCAAAGAGGAGAAGGGGGCCGGCGAGGGCTGCGTGGCATGTGCGCGGCCTGCCGAGAGTGCTCTGGCGAAACCGCAAACAAACACCGGCAACGAGGGACGAATGGATCTCATTGTGGAATTCCAAACACGAGCCCATCAGCGGCCGCACGGACTTGGAAGCGACTGGAGCTTATTCATTCATAAATCTTGAAAGGAAAAGCATGCGCGCCGTGCATATGGAAGTGTTTCCGTCCCCCCCCGAACCGGATCCACATGGTAGCGTTATTATCTAACGGCCGCCTGACAAGCTCGGGACGGGCTGCGGCTCTCGTGGCTCTTTTTTCAGACGGCGGTATCTGATTGAGGGAGGAGGAACACGGCACTATCTTAAGAGCCCCGGCGCACATGGAGGCAATTACGTCAAAAGCGTGCTCTTCGGCTACACTCCCACAGTTGAAACGAAATCACAGAAATCCTCGTGGCAGCCTCCCCTCTCTACCCTCCCCTGTCTTTGCCTCTGCTCTCCCGCTATTAGACCCGGGCGGGCAGCGGCGCACCGTCCTCCTGTCTACTCAGCCCTCATCTTAATCATTATTTCTTTCTCTGCAGCGCTGCCCAGCCTATGATTAGAGGCTCTCAAGGTCTCATTTCAAGTTTTCAAGACAGAGGAGGAGGCGGGTGAAAAAGAAATAAATAATGGAGCTCTTGTGGTGCGGTGTATATCTGCCAGGCTTTGACTTTCAAATATCTTTGTCTACCGCGGCAGAATTAATTATCATACCTGATCCATCTAAAGTTTATTATTCACCTGGAGCCCTGACATGCTACCCCGTTCATTTTTCATCGGCGGAATGCTTAAAAATCTTCCACCTTTTTTTTTGGCAGGTTCTGCAGTGTCTCTCTTTGCATTTTGATTGAAAGATCCTTTGGCTGTCCTACACCTGAGTGATGTTTTTTCTTTACCTTCTTTTTTCTTTGGTGGTCAATCCAATCTTGCGTATAGAAGCCGCAGAGGAAACGCCTCAGGTGGGTCTATTCTGACAGAACCCTTTAAATTCTCTAGGCTAACACACAAAATGCTCCCTGATGCTGAGAAGCTGCACAAAAAAATGCCTTGTTTACAATAAATTGTTTCTGCAGTTTAACAATTTGTGTTCATTATGTTATTATTACTGATTGAAATTGTTAAACCTGTTTTTTTATTTGACCGTTGAGAAGTTAATTGTGCTTACTTGTACAGTTTTAGCGAGACAGTGGAGATTGACTCCAACATCCCTGTGACCCATAGTTGGTAATATCAGATGGATGGATGGATGGATGGATGGATGGATGGATGGATGGATGGATGGATGGATGGGTCAAACACAGAAGACAGATTTGGCTGCACTGTCACGGATAAACAAGGTGTAACGCCACCTTCGACCTGAGCTAGCAAGGCTAGGCTCCGCCCCCAGCACCCTGAGTCGTGATAGCAAACAATCGGACGGACAAATAAATAACATATTTTTTCTGTTAGATCGGAAGGAAAGCGATGACAACACACAGCAAATAAACAATAACATAAAAATCATGTGACCTCAATAGTACGGCTGCTTCCTCGAGGTAAACATCTCCATGTATTAAGAGCTCCCTCCCTCACAGCGCCCTCCGCAGGTCCGCAGGTAGAATGACGAAATTTCTTTGAAAAAACGCAACCTAATACTTTTTTTCAGAACTATTTCTAGAGAAGCGGATAATAGAAAATTATCATTTGGGATAAAAACCTAGCCTAAAAAAAATCCATTGTTGCTTGTGTGCCAAGGCTTCAAAGCAGTTTTTTTTTTAAGCCTTTTTTGTGCAGATTCAATACAAAGATTCAAAAAGAAAAGATTCAAAGGTTGTTTTAAAGGTTATGCTTGAAATTGATTTAAACACACACATACACACACGCACACACATACATTCACACACATACAACCCAACGCATTGCCGCTGGGACCATTTGGAGCCGCGCAGAGCCTGGCAACCGCAGTTCCTCTGGACATTAATATTCTTCGGCAAATGCTTCAGAGAAAATCCTTTTACAAATCCAGGAATGTCTCTCCTGTGGATTTCAGGCTCTGACATTTCACCAATGTGGATGTCCCCCTGGCTTAACCGCTTGAAAAGTGCATCTTCAGCGCTTCATAGTATGTATTATTCCCCCCTTATTTGCCAAGTGAAGGCTGTCTGGGTTATATATAATTCATTCTGTACCCTGGCAGAGGCAAGGTCAGATCTATTTGGATAGCTTTTCAACGGCAACTAATATAAATATGTATTATTGAGGTGAGCCTTTCAGGATTCTACTCTCTCCTTTCTTCACTGAGCGGACGTGTCAATCATGACGGCAACAGAAAACAGCAATATGCACATAATGAACAGTGTTTGTCCCCTCCCAAAGTGAGCAGCGGGGCTCTGGAATTATATTTGTTTTCCTCCGCCTGCTTCCCTGACAAGAAGCGGCGGAAGAGAAAGGCTTTATAAATGTATAATGCATTTTAACTCTTGAATAAACTTAATTTACTCGCCTTCGAAAAGAGGCGTGTTTTTATTATTATATTTTATTTATTTATTTATTCATTCTTTTTTTTACTCTTGTAGAAATGAACCGTTGAGAGACCCCATAAAGTCAAAGTGTTCTGAAACTATTATTAAGCGAATATAATTTGCTTAAAATTGCCAGGTTTTTTTTTACTGTGCCATCCATCTTCAGACCTGTAGAAAAAAACAACCCCAGACAAAGGCAGTCAAACCTCAGCTCCATCATTATAGTTAGTTTTTTTTTCTTCGTCTGGTACGCTTCTACAGCCCTACAGGGCCCGCATATAAAAAAAAAAAAAAAAAAAATCCCACTGCCATCAATCATGGGGCACACGTGTCAAGATTGCCCTAATAAAACCAAGGTGTAAATAATGTTGGGGGGCAGATATGGCGTGCGGCACCATTTGCCGCGTGGAGATACAGGCCATAAAAACACAGCAGCACTGTTTGTCTCAATCTGAGCGGCTTCATTTTCCTGTTGTTGCTCTGCCATCTCAGCACAACGCGGCGCGGCAGCCAGATTTCAAATATGGTTAAACAAGATGCTGCGTCGGTTCCCGTCTGGGCAACATGATCGCGACTCTTTGTGTGGCTGAAAATGAGAGAAGAGTTTTAATCTTATGCTTGTGTGCCGCGCCTGAAGAGCAGCTCAACCTTTAGTGAAACAGTTAGATCAGCAGTCTGACCAACAATATTGTTATTAAAGCATTGCATCCTAGCCACAAATGCATTTTTTTTTAAAGCAGTTTGTCATGGTTTTCATGGTTTTGGTCAACAAACACCCACAGAAGTGGTGATACTGAGTACAAATACTTTGTTACTGTACTTAGTAGACTTTTCGGGTACCTGTACTTCACTTAAGTATATATTTTTTTCTGATGACTTTCCGACCACTCCCTCAGGAGATGGGTCAAATGTGGAGGACAAGTTTTGCATCCTTCGGGATGTGACAATCACCGGGACTTTAACCTTTGACCTTTTTTTCTCACTTTTACTCAGCACAATTGTACACAAATAACTGTACTTTCTTCTCCTTACATTGGAAAAACATGCTTGTTATTTTGGTGCTTTAAAGTCTTTAAAAGATACGAATTCTGTTCAAAGTAATTAACTGACTATTTTAGTTGTTGTTGATTGATGTTGTGCTATTTGTTGTTGTGCAGTTCAACATAAAAGGGGATCTTATTTTCGAGGGAGATCATTTTTGAGTACCTCAGCTTTGTGATTAGTATATAGTAAAGGAGTTGAAGCCGTTCTTTTGCTTTTAGCAGAGTGTTGTAAATATATATATACACAATTAGGCATTCATTTACTTCATTTTAGAAAGTGAATACTTTTGCCACCTCTGCAGGTAGATATGCCCATGTCTCCTCTTTTTGTACGACAGTCCCTCAAAGATTTTCCAAGGGCACCGTCCCATATCGGTGACTGGAACATATCTAAGCGCAGGAATTGTGACGTTCCATCTCACCTCTCAAGTTACCACTTGCATCTAAAAAGCCTCTTTTCCAACCCTGCAAGGTACCCTCATCTTCCCAACTATTCCTTGGTGCTTTTTTTCTGCCCAAAACATGATGTAACTGAAGTAATAGAATATTAGAGTCTTGAGAGCCGAGGGCTTCAGGAAAAGAAAAAGAAAAAATAGTCCATAAAAGTTTCAAACAGTCGGTGTGTGAAACTCTGTTACTTCCCGTTTCATTGTTTCCCAACCGTCGAAACCCCCGGTGTGCTGGATGTTGTGATATGCAGAGTGGGCCCTTTGATTTATGTCCTACTGTCAATATTCATACAGTTCGGAACGCTGGCTGCGCTGCTCTGCATGGGTGTTTTCTCCCAGCACAATGGAGATGTCACACGGGGACGCGTCTAAAGCCGTGGGCCCTCCTCCCCATTTCTCGGAGCCCCTGGAGGAAACATGAGGGGAGGGGGGGAACACACACACACACACACACACACACACACACACACACAACACACAAACCGTGCACTCAAAGTGCACTCCAGCGGGTGACTCCTGCATGTGACGATAATGAGAGCGGGAAGGAAGGCAATGACTTTGTAAGTGACTGGCAACTGATATACGAGGGGCCGGTTAATTGGCGCCTTTTATGAGGTGATGCATATCGCGCTGCCCTGCGACAGGAGCTCTGGCCGACTTCCAGTCGCTCCCATTTACATGATGCATTTATGACAGAAAGCAATTTTACCCGTGAAATATTTATGAGAGTAACTTTAGTTACTTCGTTGAGGGGTGTGCAGGGTCCACTTCCTGTGGCCGCCGTACTTTATGCGATACACTTAAGGAAACAGAGATGAGACGATGAACATTAATCCCACCGAGGTTTATTTATGCATAATTCCCCTGCTTCCGATGTCGGATCCAACATTTGTCAAAAAAAAGTTAATGTGTTTTTAAAAGTTCATGGTTATTGCCGCCTAAATCAGCCCAAGATTAAAAGTTTTTTTGTTTTTTGTTTTTGGAGGACATAATTCAACTTTGAAAATGACTATTTTTTAACAACTTGACTTGATGACTCATAATCACAACAGAGTTTCTGCTGGCTCACATATTTGTTTCATTGATGCAAATAGTTCACATTTAAAAAGATGCTGTTTGGATGAGGCACCTCAGGTAGTGCGTTAAGTAGGCAACCTGGTTATTCGTGAAAACACACTTGACGCTTCATAGACTCACCAGTTCGTATTTATGGAAAGCTGTTTTTGGCCTGAAAACCCATTCATGTTTCTCCAACAGTTGTGAAAACAGAAAATGAGACTTTACAGTTTTGAGAAATTTCCTTATTAATCAGCTCTCCAGCAAACCTTCTCCTGAAGCGGCACAGAGAGCTTTTACATCCCTGGCGAACGGAGGCCCCCCTCCCCCGAGTGCCGTTGCCTGACGCCAAAGTGTACTTGTGCATCTGGATGGGACAAGAAGGACTGCGACAAAAAGTCAATGTGTCAGCAGCGACCATGAAGCAGCTGTTGGTGCGGCTCCAATGGCCACTTGGTGAGTTTTAACACCACCTTGTAGAGTCAAAATAGTCTTTGAGGCAACATATGGTTGATGTAAAAACAAAAATGGATGGGGGGTAACTTGGATGAGTTTTACAAGGAACTTTTGGGAACAAAATGCCAAAAAAGTACCAATTAATATTCTCTAAATAACCATACAGAGCAGCACATTTTGAGAACTTTTCCCCAATGAGTGAATCCAATATGCTTTCCCTCAGAAAATATTGCCATAATGATTTTGTGAGCAGATCGGTATTATGCTTTATAGCAGCGTAATCGGTTGTGAACCCTCATCTGAAGCGACACCCACCCTCCCCCGCGGTTTGCTCCGATCAACCGAATTAAAAATGAGTGACACTTCGCCAGGAGTAGCAGAGCAAACTGAGCCTCCTCGAGCGGGCGGAACCTCCCTGCCACTCTCTGTTTCCCCGCCAGGGAAAATAACTGCTCCATAAAAATCCAACGCGCCTGCGAAGGAGCTGCTCTCCATCATCGTGTTGGTGGCCGAGCATCAGGGGCGGAGAGGCAGGCGTCTCTCGCGGGCCAAAGAAAACTCTTCGCCAACAGCCTGTGGATTGTAACCTCACCTGGCCGAGGGGATAGCGCGAGCATTCATGGGACAGAACAGCTGATGCGCTCGGACAAGGCGCCCCTTTCACAACCTGTAGCTTGTTTCCAGCAGAAAAAAAAGAGAAACCTCTCACCGGGGGGAGTTTGTTTGATGGCTCGTTCGGGGTCATTTCTAGAGGGACGGGGCAAAGTAGCAACGTGGAGCCGGGAAATGCTGCTCAATCTCATTTTGGAACAAAATAGGACGAAGCACTTTTTATATCTCATCATCATCTCATTGCTTCCTCCAAACAGACCTAGTTAATTCAAAATGAGAAAAAAAATGTTGTTTGGGACTTTCTGTGTGTGTGACTGCTTTTTAGATGAGGAAAATGAAAACACGTTGACCTGAGAGAATGTTTTTTGTCACTCTGCGCAGGAGAAAGTGCCGTCCTGCAGGATGGCAAGTTGCAACCTTGAAGGAGTGTCTCGTTTCAGCGGGGTAGAGTTCAACCACTGCCGATTGGGTCTCAATTCCCAGTGGCCCAGCGCAACGGATAGCCGGGTCTCAGTCAGGGTTCGGGTCTAACTCGTTGCTCAGCACTTTGTGTTGTTTTTTTTCCCCCTCCCTTAATGGACACCTTAACAACCCTTGAATGAGTTATGCAACATATACTGCATACTGCATGTGGAACATGCTCGCTAGTTTGTTAATGTCTTGAGTGGGCGGCTGGGAAAGAAAACACACTGCGAGGACAACGGTGGCGCATTATCACCTGAATGATGTTCCAAGCAAACAATTTCCCTCTTTACACATCCATTAGACACGCAGCGGCATTAGCATTCATGTAATGTTGTGTTTACGTCCCTGCTGATAAATGCACGTCCATTTGCTCTAATTGTACCTCCGGATTCCGGGCCGACAAGGCGGAGAAACCGCACAACGCTGCCTGGTGTTAAAAGTCTGTTATTGATAGTTTATGCGCAATTATGCCGACAAAAAAGTGTCCTGCTGTGGCCCCGAAACTAGTTCAGAGTTACGAAAGCTTAATTTGCTGAAGGATCTTTAAACCCTGCTGAGCTTTGGGAAAGTCATTTGGTTCTCAGCGGGTTTGTCTCTGTGACTCTTTTCATGATGGAAATATGGTTTATTGCAAAGGAATATTGATCAGATAAGCTTTACTATGCAGCCAAACAAGATTTTCTATTAATAAGACGGGGGCCTATTGACTTTATTAAAAACAAAACCAAAAGAATCCTTCTCCATGACTCCCTTTAAGGGCCTGAAGTGGATAATTCTCTGGCCCAGACATGACGAATCGATGGCAGAGAAAGTATTAGAGTTGTGTCTTTAACATCACTCTGCTGCAGCTCTATAAAAGGTGTATGTGACAATATTGTGAATAATTGATTATTGAGGCCACACGGAGTTAAGAAACTGTCGTAAATTATTGACAATACAAGATTAAATCACGAGGCTGGGACGGAAAAGCAAGGCTGCAATTTCAGATCTGCTTGCTACAGCTTGATTTATTAATTCTGGGGAAAATAAAATGTATTTCCCATGGGCGGGGGAGCGGGAGGGGGAGCGGGCTGTCATATCCCTGTTCGCAGTTACAGCCGGCACTTCACTGACTGTGCTAAAACCTCTTTATTCACTTGCGATACCAGAGGTAAATTCCAGCCGTTTTGCGATTCATTTTCTCGTCGAGATGCGTTTCAAGAGCCCAGTCGGGCCCGTGTGACTGTGAAAGCGCTCGCAGGGACGCCGTTAAATCGCGTTTCTTTTCTGAATGAGTAAAAAAAAAAAAGAAAGAAGAAAAAACAGACTGACAAACTGGCAGTGACTCATCTGACGGTGCCCAGCTGAGATGTTGTATAGCGCCGCCGGTTTCGGCAGAGTGGTTGCCGCGGAAAAACAAATTCTATCAGCGGTTCCTCGGCAACCTCGCAGCCCGACATTTACTCAGTATGACTATGAATATTTTAAGAGCCTCCGTCGCTGGAAAAAAAAAAAAAAAAAACCCACGACGGGCGCGACGCAAACAGCGTCGAGTGTTGTTTTTTTTTTGCGCACGGCGGGTGATATGGAAATCTCGCCGACTGTCAAAACAAATGTGTGCGTAAACTCGGGTTGATCTCGGCGTCGCGGCGAGGGGGCCGCCAACAGCCGCGTGACAGCTCGCCCGTCGAAAAAAAGCTCTCGGAAGACGGAGGTCCCGCGCGAAGGTAAACACGAGTTCACGACTTTTCCCTTTCACAAAGCACCGCGAGACGCCTTTGTGCGGGCGAACCATGCCGAGAGACGCCGCACAACGGCCGTGTCAATCACCCGCCGCAGCCCCCGACCGCAGCCCGCTGGTGGGTTTGTTAGCGGCAGAGCAGCGAGGGGTCTGCCGGGCGAGGGCCCCCCCGCCGCCCAGCCAAAGACATTCAGAGCTGAGCAGGCGCCAGCTGGTCGTGACTACTGTAATCTCTGGCCGCGCAAGGGGAGGCGGGGCCTCCAGCCAAGGAGGAGGAAGAGGACGAGGAGGAGGAGGAGGAGGAGCACCCCAGGCAGCTTTTTCTGCCGTCCTCCCATGATGCAGCTGGGCTTGAAAGACACTGGCGGCGCTGGCAGCCCACCGGAGACACACGACCTGCTGTGCCGCTCTATAGGACTGAGGGGGGATTCTAAAGACGAGCGGCTGGATGGCTGGCATGAATAGAGGTTTTGGAGAAATCGTGACAAAGCAGGCGAGTATAGGGGGGGTGAGGGGGGGGGGGGGGGGTTTGGAGTGGGTCTGTAGCTGGAGAAAAATATACATTTACATGTAGAGAGACGAGGAAGCGGAACATAAAACCTTTGTTCAAGAATCCGCTAAACAAACAGAGTGCACGGAAACATCAACTCTCAGACTAAGTTTGTTTGTGCGCCTGATGTCGCTGAACAGCAACGCTTGATTCATCGGCTAAACATCATTTGGATGAAAAATAGCCCTCTGTTAGCAGCCTTCTTCTTTCCGCTGAGACTGAAGTATGCAGCCAGTATTTGTCTTTTTGTTTGTTTGTTCGGGACTTTTTTTGCCCCTACTTCCGCCGTCGCCCACCTGCCGTTCATTCCAGCTCGCAGGACTGCACAGCTCAGAAGGTCAAGCTAGCTCAGCTCTCGCGTAGTCGGGTTGTTGGCCCTCTGGTGGAAAGAAAAACTCAGATTTCGAATGTATAGTTTATTTCGTGGATTACTGGCCTCCTCTGTCCCAGCCTCCCTGCTCGGTGAGCGTCTCTCCGAGGATAAAAGGGAGGAGTGAGTGAGCGAGTGCGGTGAAACAGGAGTTTGGAGTTGCAAAATATTTACCAGCATTGAACTCAGTTCACTTCCAGCGTTGAGCTGCGGCTTGATTGCACCGAGGGATCGTGTCAGCCGGAGCGCTTTTGTTTACTTAACGCCAAACCACAAGTGGGGCTTTTATTTGTTTATTTATTTTTTTATGACACACGCTCCGCTGCGAGCAGAGATCTGCCAGAGTCAGGCAATCTGCACGCCCATCATCCAGCTCGACCTCCTCGCCCTCGACGGAGAAGAAATACCGCTGTGTTCGCCTGCAGTGATCGTCCCGGACAGAAGTAATGCGGCGGCTGCAGCTTCCCAAGCCGACTGTAGCAGCAGGAACTGTTTGATTTCAGGGTGACTGTCAGAAGCAGTCGTTTCTTTCATCTGAGTGGAAGTAAAACAGATTTGAATATCTTGATATGAATGGAAAGAGAAGGTGAGGAATTGTGGGTCAAGTGACCTTTCAAGATTCATAGCAGAGATGATGATCGTAACATTTCTGTGGAGTTTCCGCAAAGCAACTGCATTGGACTTGACCTCCTGGTTTGATATAATCGTATAATTACATTTATCAGTGGCAATTTTTAAAATGCAAGAAAAATTCGACCATCGTAGCTTATTGCAGGCTCGGCGCGATGAAATACCAGCGTAGAGTTGACCTTAAAAATGAGAACGACAACATTCAGTTTTAGCGCCCCCGCAGCAGCAATGCCTGTATCGCTGATGCGTCACGTGGCTGAAGATGCAATAGTGCTCTGCAAATGTCAGTATCAAGAGGAAAGGAACAGTATAACCTTTTTACTATGTGGCAAAACTGCAGTCTCTCATATTCAGGGTTAGGGCTCATTTTGATTTTGGGAACACTGGTTATGTTCTCACACTCGAAAACAGGGAAACCAATCAAACAGTCATGGTCAAAATCACAGTGAAATTCTTTACTCAGCTCATCAGTAAATGGCGCTCATCAATCTCTATTCTTGGTGCACATAGTCTACTGCCCGTTAATGTACAGACTCAGCACCTGAACGTACCTGAATGTAATTCAAATCTCACCGGACGAGATTTTACAGGAATTACGACTTATGGGCTTCACGCCATAAAATGGAAACACCTGCAAATCGCAATTGAACTTTGCCGAAATTTTACAAAGGTCACTTTTATTTAGCCAAAAACGGTCATGGAAACGCAGCTAGAGAGAGTTCACCAAGGTTACAATGACAAAAACCCTCCAGGTTTCATCTGAGGAGGTGATCAAGGAAACACGCTCACTGTCACCTTTGTCCGCGTGCGCCGAGGCGTCCGTATCGACTAACAGCCCCATCAAATCCAGGGTTTAAGAATGGGCTGCTGTTATTATTTTTTTCTGACACGCAGAGAGAGGAGGCAATAGCAAACGCACTCATGGTTATTGCTCCGCCGGCCCTGCAAGCCGAGTGTGATGTCCTAATTTACACACAGCCGTGCAATTTTTCCTGGCGAGAGCGAAGCGGCGGCGCCAGTACATCACAACCGGGCTGATGTGTTCCAGCGGCGGCGGCGGCGGCAAAGCGAGCGGGGGAGGGGCGGCGTGGAGGCGCGCTGCAGTTTTCCTCGGGGCTTACCTGAGCTGTCAGAGGCGGCGCGACGACAGGGTTCTCCATCTAACAGCCTCTCGCTCTAATAACTGCGAGTCCCGTCTCAGCGGAGAGAAGAAGAAGAAGAAGAAAAAATAAAAAAGCCGCCTTGTGACTGATCAGTGTCGACAGGTAGTTTCAAGGCCGCTGCTCGTATGGCCCAGAGCAGGGAGCAGCGTAGCATATTTCCCCCCCAGGACTGGGCTGTATGGGCCTGTTACATTAGATAATAAACTTTTATTTGCCTCCGACTAGAAAATGCACTTATAAAATGCTTATTGGACAATAAAGTCGGAGGCGTGCACTTTTTGTTTCCTTCCCCTGCAGATTGCACTTTTAAACCCATCAAAGCTAATATTGCTGTTAAGCGCTTGGCGTTATTGACCGCATCTACATAAAACTCAGCGAGGTTCCTCCACCTGCAGCATCCAGAGAGCAAACTTATTTGTCTTGTTTTTTTTTTTTCAAGATACATAAAAAAAATAAATAAATAAAAACCAAAGAAAAGCACTTTCCTGATTCATACGTTTCTTACTTCCCACTCTGAAAATTATGGGCTGACACGGCGGCTGCCAGCTCTAATGCCCGTCTTGACAAGCGCCGTGCAGTCGGACGGGAAGAGCCCCACCATTGGCCACCCGCAGTTTCCATGGCGACGGCGGTCTCCCTCCCGTCCAAACCGAGAAAGCCGAACATGAGACGATTCATATAAATTGTTTCCTAATCTTGTTATTTTTCATTTCCATGCCGGAATGGATATTGGATCACAAGTGAGCTGGGAGTGGAAGGTTTATTTTTATATTTATATTTTTCCTCCACTCCTTGGCCTGCCCGCTTGTGGAAAAAGTCATTTGAACGGGTCCAACTCGTTAAAAACGGCCCCATGGCAGGCGGTTATGAGGCTGTCGTTTTTAGAACGTGTTCTGATTGTTCTTCTGGCGCTCACCACGGTTATACACACTGTGTGAATAAGTGTCCAGCATAAAGTTCTAAAGGACAAATTTTGAAAATGGATTTAGCATTCATACCCTCAGTACCTTGGCAACAAAGAGGCTGCTTTCACATCACTTGACTTGCGGTTTCAGTTGTCAGACTTTTCAGAGAGGATTGAAAGCAAACTGAAGTGTTGGTTGGGTTAATAAATATGCGGAAAACCTTTATTAGGAGACCTCACAATCATCATACTGAGCTTGTAGTTGACAAGACCTCTTTCTACATCGACTTTCTTAGCGCTCTGTGAATAAAAGTTTAGTTATTTTTTTGATTGATTCGTTACTTTTTTTAACAGCTTTCGGTACCTTTATGTTATTTGTCACAGTTAAACTGTGTTTGTGGTGCCGCCCATGCTTTTCTTAAAAGAACAATGATTTGTCAGCCACATCATGTTGCCTGGTTTCCGTCTCCTTTTTCTAAATCTTGAATTAAGTCGAATCTAAATCCACAGTGTCATCGACATACAATGTGAGGATCACGTTCCGCGTCTAAACACAAAGACTTTTAACATGGATCTTCACAAATGCAGATTTAGAATCTGAGTGTTATATTATATATATTATATTATATAGGTACTGCCAGCTCCAGGACCATTATCAGTGATCGCCCACTTTTCTATTTCTGTGCAAGTTAACCACATGTATCCGCGCTAATTCTACTGAAACGATCTGCTCCTGTTTTATTTTTTCCCCACCACTCACTGACCTTCTTTTGTGTTCCGTTGGGCTTTTGCAATGTCACATAAATCACTTGCGCTGAAGGTGAGATATAGACTACTGGACCACTCCCACCTCTGCTGGGCAACCTGACCCATTTGGACCTCAGTAATCTCTAAATCTTTTGTGGCCGTTTTTGATGACACGTTACCTACAGCCACCATTAGAAAAAAAGAAAAAAAGCTGAAACACAAGACGAGGGTCAGCGGTTAGCCGCTTCACAGCTTGTGCATTTGCTGGTCTGCTGGATTTCAAAAGGATGAGCTTCTTCTTTGCACTCCAAGGGCCTAATGTTCCCAGGTCAGGGCTCTACATCATGTCCAGATATGAAAAGACTGTCAGTGGGGTTGAGGCCCATGTAATAAACACCTACTGACCACTGTGAGTCCATTCAGGACTTCCTGCTTGCACAGAGTTGTGACGAACACGATGAGAAAAAAAAAAAAATACAAAAACAACGTTAGACTCACAGCCTCTTTTCGATTGGGGCTAATTTTATGAAAGTGCTGGTCTTAGCTTGTTTTCTGCTTATGCAGGTGGTGAAATAATGGCGCTCATGTGATAATTTATCACATTCTGAACGCTGGCTTTCAGAAATGGAGGGCGGGGCTTCCTGCAGGGAGACAGAAAAGGTTTCAGCGATGGTTCACCGCTCGAACCCGTCGGAGCAGAAACTCTTTCGCCTCCAACCTCACGTCCTCGCTCCCTTCTGTTTCCCGTACAGTGTGGCATGACTCTGTTAATCCCCTCCACTGACATCGTCCTGTTTGTTTTGAGAGGAATGTGTCCGAGTTGATGAAGCAAATCCAATCTTTTGTGCTTCCGCAGAATGATGGAGGGAAAAAAACAAAACAAAACAAAAAAAACGCCTGCCATGGATTTTGCAAATGCAATTAGCCGCCGCCTGCCTTTCAACGCTGATTGTGAGAGCTCGCCATTGTATATTAATGGCACAAAGTAATTAGCAAAGTGAAGACAGTCCATTACAATCATCATTGTTATCATCTAATCAGGGATATTAAAGGGAAAATTGTTTCTCAAGGACATGTATGGATCATTAATAAGAACAGGGGGAGGTTGCATTTGTCTCGACTTTGACAGCACTTTGTGCAAGAAAAGACACATCTAATAAAGTCAAAGGGACGTTTGTTTTATTTATTTCTTTTCATAAGAATGGACTCGTGCTGCATTTGTTACGTCTACTTGGAAAAAAACAAGAGAAAAACATGATTTGATCCTTTGAAAATAAAAATAAAAAATGTCTCCAGAGTGGTGAATAGTAAGAGGGAGAAATAGCATTTATAAGGACACTCTGGAACCAACTCTATCTATCTAACTATCTATCTATCTATCTATCTATCTATCTATCTATCTATCTATCTATCTATCTATCTCTCTATCAATCGATCTGTCTATCTATCGATCTATCTATCTGTCTATCTATCTAACTATCTATCTATCTATCTAACTATCTATCTATCTATCGATCTATCTATCTGTCTATCTAAATATTGATCTATCTATCTATCTATTAGATCAATGGTTTTCAACTGGTGGACTTTCAGGATCCAATTTCTTTTTTCCTTATTATGAAGCCGCGACCCAAATTTAATCCAAAGTACTCAAATTTATTCCATAAAAATAAAAATGCTATCATGTCAAAATATCCAGATATTTTCTGGGCCCACAGTCACCACGTGTCGCCCTCCTTCCCTGTGTTTACATTTCTTTTTATTTTCAGCCCGCTCCTTCTCTTCGCAGCCAAATCCCGTGACTCGCTTTATCGATTTGGAGATATTACGTTCTGGGCAGCAGAGTGGAAGAGGTTTGGGATCAACAAACTGATAAGAGTGCAACACCAAACTGCGTCTCATCCTATTCAATGGCTCCTGTGATGGCGCAGGACAATTGAACACAAATGAATGACAACAACATTGTTTGTATTTTTGTTTTTTGTTTTTTGTTGTGTTTTGTAAGGATTCGGGGGTTGCAGAAAGGAGTCTGACAGTGCGTTCAATTAGCCTGCTCACTGGGAACACGACTCCAGTGACGTGTCGCCTCACTAAGGTCTGGTGAACAGCAGTGCACGGCAAAGGAAGTGGCACATTTCAACTGGAGCAGAGGGAGAGAGCACGCCACAATACGACAAAATTGTTCCCTTTGTGTTCTTGAAATGAGAGCCGCCCTCCTAACGACTGGAGCGAAGGTCCCTGTTCAGACTTATTTGCCACTGAACTGGTGGTAATTTAACCTGCGGCTTTCAGCCGTTCCAATTTTGAATATGGACATTAAGGTCATTTTTCAGAAGAAGAATTTCAGCACAATGGCATAATCAGGTAAAATCTGCTCAATTAGCCAGTTGTATGAGTCTGGAATCTTGCAGAGACACAAAAAGACGACAAAAGGCAACAAGCATAGGGTGGAATTTTACAGACAGATGGTTTCAAACATGTGTTTCTCCCAATGGATGTGCGACACATTCAGAGGCTGATTCATTCCATTCAGAGGATCATGCTGTATTTTTTTCCGGATTAGACAGACTCCACATTTTAACAACTCCTAAATACCTCTAGAAAAAAACTATGTTGATGCTGGATTATGTTCTTCCTTTTTAAAGGCTAAAATAAATGGGAAAAAATTAGGGGGGACTCCTGCCGGCAATGGAAAATGAGTCAATAGTCTCAGTTTGGATTAAAAAGGATGTTTTTGGGGATATGCTAATTCAGAACACAAGGTTTTACCGAGGCGTTGCACTGAAAACCGTCTCAACAGCATTGAATTACTGATGAGAGCTTAATGGAAAAAGTGTAAACAGCCCGCAGAGTCATAAAATTTGAGAGGTGTGTAGTTTTTTTTTAATAGCATTTTTAAATGTATTATTTCCTCAAACACTCGCTAGCTCTGCAGCATCTCTGCAGGATTTCCTTTTATGGTGTGCGACCTGAAGGAGAATAAATAAATAAAAGGCAGAGAGGCTTCCATCGCTGTCCAAAGGCTTGTAAACACACACAAAATCACAACCCATGATGTATTGGCTCTAACCTGGCGCTGGTGTTACACACAGGCATGACAGAACACTGCCAGAGTTCTGCCAGCGGATCGGGTGCATATCAAAGAGTTTGTCTTTCAACGTCTCACTGCAGTCTGGCGCGCAATTCAGCAGGTTGTTGCAGAATTAGTGCTTCTCCTTTGATAAAAGTTAGAACAGAACCAACACTGTGATGCCTGTTGGTCCAAACCCGTCCCGGTGAAGTGTATCTGGGCCTCTGCCTTTGAAGTCTGCCAGCGCTTCCTGCAGGAGCGCCGCTCCAACAGCTTTGTTTTAATTGCTCCCACAGAAAGAGGTGAATGGCTAAGCAGTAAGAGACTCTGCGCAGGGAGGATTACAGTTATCTGAATACAAAATACTGGCAGCCGGAGTCTCTGAGGGACTGTGAGAGTAGTTTTTAATCCTCACTGTATGCCCACCGCCTTGTGCTGCTTTGGTAGGATGTCCTTCTAGAACTGCAGGAAGGAGAAGTAAGAAAAAAAAAAACAATAATGATGACGATGATGATGATGAATTACAAAATTCCCATTGTTTGACTCACATTGACATCAAAAACATTGATTCATAACCAGCCCAGGTGAACAATACAAACATGCAAAATCTTTGTGTAACATTTTTTTTAACAGTTTTAAAAATGTGTTTTGTTCGTAAACTGATTCAATCTGCTTCCACGATCAAACAAAATGACACGGTCAAGCAAATATTCATAACTCCAGCAAATGAAAGGAGTGGCTGCTGTTTCAGGTATATTTTGCTTCCCTTTATCGCCGCTTCCACGCGCGCCTGAACGGCTCTTTGTGTACCTATTGAACACTGGCAACAAATCAATTCCATAATCAAAGCGTCAGCAGCGCTGAGAGAGCCCCACGGTTAGCAGCTCCTATGGAAAATACATAGACTGGCAAGCATAAAATCAATAAGTGCACACATGCCCTCGCCATGGGGAGCCATTAGGAACGTCTGAAGCAAATTCCCTCGCATACGTCAAGCGTGCGGGAACACAATAGACTCCTAAATCCTGTTTTCGAATGGCTGACTTGACATGGGGCGGCTTATTGCCGTTGTGTTGACACAAATTTACTTCAACAATGGACCCGGGGAGATCAAAATGTGGCCCGGGACTAATCATTGGTTATCCCGCTAGCTTAATGACCTGTGTAACGTGACATTACGGCCATGAACGCTGATGACTCGCCGACGCTCTTGATCTTGTTCTTTTAATCGGACGCCGACTCGGACGCCCATGGCTTCCGAGCGCCGCTGAGGAAATGTCCTGGGGCCCTGGCATTATTTGGAGAGGTTCTGTAGTGTAGTAGTTTAGTAGTTTTCAAAGTTTTACTGGCCCTTTTATTAATTGCAATGCAAAAAAAAAAAAAAAAAAAACTGTAAAACCTCAGTAGACAGAATATTTAGCCCTCTGTTTACAGCTAAGACAATTTGGAAGCAGACAAAGACGAGGTGGTGTTTATGGCAAGACAAAGGGATGTTTTTAAGAAATGAGTGTTTCGCACAGACATCTTGTTATGTGTAGCTACAAAATAAATAAGAGGATGGCTTTTTTCACTTTTGACTGACAGGATAAAGGCAAACGGTATCATTAGAAACCATTAGTAAAGTCAAATTTGGCACAAAACAGCATCTTTGAATTAGATTCTAGTTTTCATCCAACATTAATTTCAGAGCTCCATCTTTAATTACATACACTACCAGTCAAAAATGTGGACACACTATGAATTTAATGTCCTTTCTTTAATTCTCATGACTATAGACATTGCACTTTCTCACTGAAGGCATTAAAACGATGTATTAAGACATGGAATTATGTAGGAAACAATAAAAGCATAAAATAATTCAGACACGTTTTATATTGAAATTCTTTAAAAAAAAAAAAAAAAAAAAGCATAGAGTTGTTTAACGTGTTTTTCTTTGCTGCATGATTACATATATCTTGCTCATATGTTTGATGTCTTCAGTATCCATTTGCAGTATAGAAAGTTGTAAAGATAAAAAAAAAACTTTTGACTGGTAGTGTGCATACATGTACATGTTTCGTGTGCTTTTTGCAATCAGTTGGACTGATAATGGGGAGCATTGTGCTGCTCAGCACTTTTCTTATTCCTGCTCTTTTTTTCCCCCAGACTTTCTTTTGCACATCTTTTGCACATCAATGAGAAATTGCATAATGGAAAGAGAGAGAGCGTGACTGGACAGTTGCATCTTGTTACCGTCAACCCCCTGCCCCAACACCGTCGCCACCACCACCACATATGAAGTCCTGGACGTTAATTGGATAATCAATCTCCCCTAAATCGCGGCGGTCCGAGGCAGCGGCCGAGCGCTTCATCACTGTCACTTTGTCAGCAGTTCCCTTGTCCTTATTTCCTCCCTTTCGATAAAGCTGCAAAGTTGAGGCGAGACGCGGTTCAGGATTTATCTGTTGCGAATCACTCCGAGTTGATTTATGTATCTCTGCCAGAGAGTTCACTGTGGGAGTGGAGCTCATCTGATATCTGCTACCTTTGACCCCCAGTCCGGCTTTTACAAGTTGTCTTGTCGGGCGGGAATCCGGGGAGAGTTAAATCCTTCTCTCAGTGCCCTAAACTCTAATGGCAGATGTTTATGGAAGGGAGCCGGCTGACCCCCCCACCCCCATCCCATCTCCCCACTCTGCTGCCGGCCTGATGGAATTCAGGTGGCAGGAGCTAACAACATATGGAAAGCCCATTAGGAGGCTGCATTAGAAATGACCTTTTAAGCCCCCCCGTGTCTGCGCCATATTTCATCATTTTGGACATCACCTGCACACGGGCATTAGGCTCAGTTTGACTCTGACCGGATTAGGAAGTCTGGTGATGTCTGAATTTGGAGGGAAAACTCGAGGGCGAGCTCTCCGGCGGAGGGGGAGCGACATCTCCACCGTCAAAAAAATCTGTCGGGGGCATTAGTCTTGTGAGGCAGGACAGGACCGGAGGAAGTGCTTCTTCCTCAGTATAATAACAAGGCTTGCTCAGAGGTTTTTTTGTTGTTTTTTTTTCAGCAGCGAAGGCAAAATGTAACAAATCACGTGGTTTGAGTGCAGCAGCTGCAAAGCATCTGTGTAAAAACCTTTATTGCAGCAAAGTGCAGTAATAAATTGGTACATTTAAAAATGGGCAGTAACATATCGGGAAAAGCGGCTTCAATTTCCAATAACGTATACCTTGGGGTGGGGGGGGGGTCGGCTTAAAGCTAAATGGCTTTTTGTCATAAGCGACATACAAAATTAAAAAGAATGGAATGTTGCCACGAACGTTTCGTTCTCTCCTTGCGTTCCGTCCTAAAGCAACAGGAGCTGCTCGTTCTTCACGGCCCAGCCCGAGGGTCTCCTGCCACAACTTCCCTGTAAACGATAATGCGCTTCCACCACATGTTCATGAGCAAGGACCCTCATAGCGGCATGAATGAAATCCCAGTGCACACTTAAAAACAGCAGCCATTGCTTTCCTGTCATTGCTAAATTGGATTTGTTTTCATCACATGCTGTTGTTATGTGACAATATTTAACGCTTTTATGTCTTTAATTGTGTTCATAACTCTGGTGTAGCAGCCTTAATTATCCAATAAGCTCTGAAGATGTTCAGAAAACTGCCTCTTTGGCTCTGTGTGTGCAGCTTCCTACCAAAAAACGCAAGTGCTGCGACAAACAAGGCACCAAACGGAGCCGACGCCCTCGCTGTTAATGTTACAAGAGAGGTGCTGTGTCTTTATGACATCACAAAGAGCTGATTTTACCCACGCACTTTGCTGGAGACGCTGTCACGGGCTGTTGTTTTAGTGTTTCCTGTTTTATTTTGAAAGCCTTGTCCCCCCTTGCATTTTCTGCAGTTTACTTCCTGTTCCTGTTTTCCCGCCTTTTGTTGTGGCCTCATGATTTTCACCTGTGTCTCGTCGTCAGTCCTGCCCTTGATTGCTCTCACCTGTGTTCCCCTTCCCTCCTCCCTTTCTCTGTGTTTGAAGGTTGTTTCTCCTCAGCTGCCTTGTCTGGTTCGACCCGGTTGTCTGTTTCTCCGTCAAGTGAAGGTCTGTTGTCTGTTTCCTTTGAGTGCCAGTTTCCCATTTTGGTTTTGCTACTTACACCTTTCAGGACACATTGAGCGAATGTTTATTATTTAAAAGGAAAAAAAGACCACGCCCCTCCCTACTCTGTGACAGACACACTTCACTGCAGATAACATTGGTATCAATTCACCATTATGTTGGGCTTTTAAATGGCCATTACACAAGCATATAACCACATAAGTGCATGGTTGTATAATGAAAAGGATCCCCATTTAAAATAATTTTCATCGGAGTGGCGGGTGAATTGTTTTTCCATGACAAGATTCCGTCTAAGAGGCCAATTTTGTGAGCGACTTTGCGCTAAAAGCCCTTTTCCCTGTTTTTGCAGGGAGCTGATTAGCAGCAAATGTGCTTTCGTTTTTTGGAACTAAGCTGAGACTCATTTGCATCTGCGGGCTTAACATAAATGTCAAAATGCACTCTCTGGCTCATTAATAATAAAGCGGAACATCTCGATCCCAAAGCCTGTGTGGCATTCTTGGCAATTAACGGTCTGACTGTTGTATTTTCAGATCCTGCCCTTAGGGGGCAGTGGGGGGGGGGGGGGGGTGCGATATGCATATGATAAATATTTAAATTAAACTGCAGTCAACAATCAGCCTGGGAGAGCCAGACGCAGGCAGCAGCTATTTAGCCGCTGTCACTCACCATGAATCTTTAACTGCCGACCTGCTTACCCCGCCGTAGCCCAGCAAGATTCATAACTGTAGATCGGTTCTCATCTGCATGTCTTTCAACAGCCCGCTCTGAAAATTGCAAACAGAGATTATTTTGTTTGAATTCATCTGCATTTCATTACACTTAATATACAGATTATTATTATTATAATTATTATTATTATTATTATTATTATTATTATTAGGAGTAGTAGTATTATCATTATCATTACTATTGTTCAAAATCGGCAAACAAAGCACAAGGAAGAAAAAAAAAATCCTCTGCAGCAACAAGAAAGGAAATCTGCCGGACATAAAATGGTCTGTTTATGTGCGAGGCGCTAGTGCAGCCAGTTTGAGAATTTAAACAAGCCACATTAGAGTCGCAATCATGTCTCCCTGAGTGCACGCTAGCGTGTGCATTAGCACGCACGGTGGATTTACGAGGCCTTGTAAACTGTGCCCGCTTCAATTTTTTGTGTTTTTTTTACGGCGTCTTTTTACAGGCTCTGCTGCGGTGATGTATTGCCCCGCAGGTCAGCTGTGCCTCTCTTCTGCGCTCAGGTAAAATTAAGCTCTTGAAGGTAACTCTGAGCATCCCGCCGTGCCTGCAGGAAGCTTCTCGATCTCCGAACAAAGGAATCCTGGATCCATAAACCATAAATACATTTTCTTGGGCCTTGGCGGCAGCAGAGCTTAGCTCGGGGTTCGGGTTCTTCCGCTGTCCAGTTTTACTGTCAGCTCCTCCAGTGGGACCCCAGTCTGGGGCCCCAGACCAGCTGGGACCTCAAAGGGGCCTGGACCCTAACGTCTGCCACAGATGGGCGTGCCTGTAGCGCCTCTATAACCCCTGGTTCGCACCAGACTCGTGCGTGTTGTGTCTTGCTGTGGTGCAGCAGAGCAGCTGATGGTTCTATTCTGGTCAACCTGAGTGTTCACACTTGCTGCTTCGACTGCGTCCGCGATCCATCACAGCTCTGGTGATCCCAGGCCTCTCGAGGAAAATATGAGGCTTTGCAAGATGCAGCGCGGCAATCACAGCACAATAGCAATTCAGCCCAGAATAAACCATTCGGTTTACTTGTTATTACAGGTTATTAAATTTAAGTACCATGCCAACAACACTATTTGTGCAGCACTTTCCAAAAAGATCACAAGCTAGGAGAAACACATTTATTTCATTATGATGCAACTATTTATTTGGAGATAATGTGGTTCCCTGTGCTAGACGTACAAAAACCCTCCAAACGAAGGCAGATCAGCTGCTGAGTTCCTCTTTTACAAACTCTGATCAGGTCTGTAGCTCAGTTCTTCGGACCTGGAGCAGCAAGAATCCCACTATATGAATAAAATGCATGCAAATTGCATGCATTGTATCACTATCACCACTCCCACTAATAAGCACCGACGCAGCATTTATACGTGCAGGGCTTTATTCTCTACAGGTTTAACAAATGGAGGGAGCCTGGTGTCTGATTTGCTGCAGTTCTTTTTTTTTTCCCTGTTTGTTTTACTCACGTAAACAGAAAGAGAGTTGCAGTGGAGACAGTGGATGAGTGGTTTTATTTATTTTCCTGTATGCTCAGAGCGTCGAGGCACTTCATAACAGTCGGCTGAGCCGCACACAAAAGGGCACAAGAGCAATGAGAGAGACAACAGTTGCAAAACTTAAACAGCTTAGTCTGCAAACAAATTGTACTGGTTATAAATATTCACAAGCAAATTTCAGTTGGCGTGCATTTTACATATATATTTTTATGTAGTACGGTGCCTTTATAGTGCAGCATCCTCTCTTTTATATGAGGCTGGCGCAATCCTTGGAGTCTGAACCTTGCCTCTCGCAACGTTATCAAATAAAACATAGAATCACCGCCATAGTAAACAATCCGTGATGTGCATACACGTGCGCTTATCACTTCGGTCCCTGTGGAGACCTTCCGGCAGAATGCTGCTCCTGAAGAGAAGACGGGACCGGAATTGAAGGCTTTGTTTTTGCTTGTGCTAGTGACATTAGACACCAGACGACATCATTTGACTGAGACAAGCACCTCGTCTAAGCTAAGCAAACGTGCTGAGAAATAAAATATCAGGAGAGGTCCTTGATCCACTTCATAAAACTCCACTTTTGTGTTGTGCTTTAACAGAGGGGGGAAAAAAGCACACAGCTTTGTGTTAATTGTGTTTGTTTGTGCTAAGCGCTAAACCATATCTGTTAGCTCACAAGCTCGTTTTGCACACTTTCCAGAGCTGCACAGGGAAACGTCAACATTAGCCACAGCGGAGCAAAGATTTATGGGTAATTGTGGAATGGAGCTTTGCGTGCAATGCACGGCTCTCTCCAGCGCAACCCAGCACCCCCGAAGTTAGCAAGCAGTCAAAACGATTAATCAGAATTTTGTATCTTGATGTCTTGCGTTACATCAGCTATGGGTGTAAAACCTGCACCATGGAGCTCAGACATGGAGCTGATAATAGCCCTGACGGTGGCGCTGGTAGCACTGAGGTAGAAACTCGGCGGGTTGCCCGGCTTCCCAAAAAAATCCCAGGATCTTTTTTTTTCAAAATGCGAACGATGAGCGAATCTTCTGCCAGGTACCGGTGTTTTCGTGCTCCCTGTTGTCATAGCAACCATACTGTAGAGTTTGCAGGCAGGTTTGAATGTTGCACCCTCCCCTACGCAGGCCACAGTGTCGGGTAACCAGCGTCTGTGCAGTAAACGCACTCGGACAGCAATGTCAGGAAAGTCAAAATCACAAGTTACAAGATAATGCGTCGTCATTTTTAAAGAAAGTAACAGACTTAGCATTTACCAGCTAGCTATTTCTTGAACAGCCACTTTAAGAAAAAACAGCCTCAAGTGTATTCTACTCTTTGTATTAAGATAAAACAAAACTATCCTACATTTTACCACAGTGCGACGGTGTATTTTTGTTCTTTAACCAAACATGGCCACAGCTGCTTCTGTTCCCTGTAATCAATTGTTTTAGCAAATCAAACCCAGTGGCTAACCTGTCCCTGAGCCGACGCCTGTTGACGCATTGCTTCAGAAATGCAGAGGCCCGATCCTCTGCGGCTCTGCCCGCGTCCAGATATTATCCGTGTTTCCGCCTCCATCCCTGCGACTCTCATTGTTTACCGGGAAGCCGATAACACAAAGCACAGCGGGGAGCGCTGTACGCCTTCAAAAGGCGGGCGAGAAAGTCGCTACCAACCGCGCTTGTGAATGCCATTATCTCCCGTGTGCATATTGAGAGGCACCGAGGGCATCGGCTAGCGACGTGTTGTGTGTGTTTTCGCCGTGCTGTGGGGGCCCGCCTTTCAAAACGCGCTTTCAAGGGCAGCGTTGAAAATGCGCCACAGAAGCCCAGAGATAGAAAAACAATATCCTCAATGGGCCATCAGCTCCAGTTCCTTTCTTCAGCGTGCGAGAAGGGAGAGGAATGAAAAACCACCGTGACCTTTAAAAAAATTCACAGAGGAGGGATGATCCCCGCGGGGCTTTCAGGATGTGCTACAACCTCAGGGCGGCATCACGCAATCCCACTGTAGTTTAACCGTGTCAAGGGAGGCCTCGAGTGCGTCATTTCTGACATTACTCCCCCCTGAACTCAAACAAAGAGGTCTTTTCTCACACAAACAGGCACTCCGAATGGGCTTCCTGAGCCGCGCTTTCAGCGTGGATACATTTGTAGATAGTGTCTCTGTGTGGCCAACCTGGAGAACCTTCACAGCCAGGTCACAGTGCTTAGCAAACACTTGTGTTGAGGGATTTTATGTCTTTTCAGATTCCTTTAAGATTAAGATTCCCCCTAGATGTGTGATGGATGGATGGATGGATGAACTGCAAGTTAAACAAATACAAGTTAAAATTAAAAAAAACATAATAAAATTGCCATTCTTCAGGTCAGCTGTTGAGTTTTGTTTTATTTTTTGGTCGTGTTTTTGTTTTGTTTGAATGGTGAAACAGCAAATACAGAATGAAACAGCAAGAGTGACTCGGAATCAGAGAATAAAGTGCAATAACAAAAGCTGCAAACTGTGAGAAGCTGCTGGACAAAAAAAAAAAAAAAAATCATGATGATGAAAAGTCCAATAGCTGAAAAAATATCTGAAACAACAAACAGACTGTAAAATGGAAACTCAATTGTGGAGTGAATTTTATGAGAGTCGTTATAGAAATGACTATATACTGGCAAAAATGAGGAGTGAAAGGGAATTTGTTTTTAGGAAAATTCAATTCTGGCATTTCACAACAATAATGAACCAAGAACTAGCAAAGCTACATCCTGTGCACACATGTATATTTTATTTGAAATCCATAATACAAGGAGACTGACCTTTTTTGCACTCTGTAATAACCTGCAAAGTTTTCACATGCACCTCTTAGACGGCCTGAGACAAAATGATGGACGGCATTAAACAGAAACGCCGGTGCTTTTGTATGTTTCTGCCAATCATCCATGTTGTAACTCAACGGTGCTGTTTCCTCCTCTTAATAGAAAAAAACTATGACCTGCCATTCATCCTTCTGTTATACAACTAAACAACAACTTCCCCACTGTGAGAAAATTCATGGCAGGAAACATTGATTTTGCCCCCCTCCAGAGTTTCTGTTAGCCGGCTACTTTTAACTTCTCTGTTTTTTATGTGTGTGTGTGTGTGTGTGTGTGCAAAGTTTCAAGACGCTATCAATCTTTATGCACTCACGCACAAAACAAAAAAAAAAAAGATGTTTTAAGACCTGAAATGTCAAATTGAAATATACCAGATTCATCTTGAAGAGCTCCAATCGGATTTGTTCTCAGAATGCGAACAAACCAATCAGATTGTGGAAACCTGCAGCTAGCACATAAGCAATGCTAGCCACGGTGCGACCAATTTGATCAGAACTGGACAGTGTTTCCTTCTTGAAAGAAGAGCAAAGAACGACGCTTAAAGATTTTCTCTCATCCTGACTGGCTGGCCGGCAGAGCCTCTATTTGATTGGTCCACTTTGAACGTCAAAAACAGAGCGTCAGTCAAATCTTGCCTGATCCTTACAGCAGCTTTTTTTGAGGGCGGCCATGTTGGGGATCCAATCAAACAGCACCAGGCATTTTCAAGATGTTTGACCATCCACATGTCTGCTGTAATTGTGGCTGTTTTGCCATCAACGTGGATCCCGACACAGTCCAAGAACTGAACCGATGATCAGGGACATTCTGCAGATTGTACACACGGTCTCCCCTTCCGTTATCTCCCTTGAAGTGTGACGCACGCGCGCGCGCCCGCCCAAATGCGCTTTAATTATCTGCGTGTGTTCCGAGATTCTCCCGGCCTTTTATCAGGCTGGGGGTGTCTGAAAGTCATTACAAAGCGCCGCATCAAGTGGAGACAAGGCTTGCGGAGACAAAGAGGGCGCGCCGTGGTGGTCAACATTTAGAGCATTAACGCTGCCCCCGCGTCTCATCATTATCCCGCCGCAATCTAAAGCTCAATAAAATGCAAATCAAGAACCGCCGCGGCTCCGTCTCGGGGAGATTTATACATTAAAGTGCAGCAATAAAAGGAATCCACCGGGGTTTAAGGTCATGTTGAGAGAGTGCCGTGTAATGGAATATAGAATGAGCGCGATGGCTGATTAAATTAGCTGCGCGCTGCGCGACTATGCTGTTGGGTATCAGGTGTTTTAATCAGCACCGAAGCTGAGTGTGACCGGTGCTTTACACACTGCATATATATGATTTACTCCTGTGCCTGGTGCATTTTCTTTTTTATCTCATTTAAAAAAAAAGGGATTTTCTTTGGTCCTCACAACTTGTTTTTATAGACAAAAGAAGTAAATGTAAGCCTTTGACAGAATTTTCTATTTTTGTTTTGTTTCAAAGATTCCATTTCATACTAATTTTTGCCTCCTGGACAGCAAACTAGAGCCAGAGCTGTGTTTAGCACTCTGTTTAGAGCCTCCTGTTAAAACTGATGCTTTGCTGCAGCTGCCACGTGTTGGATAGAGGACAGAAACACGGCGCTCTCAGGCTGATGTCACACCAGTTCAGTCCAGTTCATCACGAAAGCCGGCTTGCTAGCATCAGGATCCACCGTGAATCCTCTTGAGGCACCGTGCGCTCACAGGTCGCTGGGCGGCCGCACGAGTCGACCGTCCCCGAGGTTTAATCCGGAACACGGCTGTGCAGAGTGAACGCTGTAGTAGGAGAACCGACCAGATGGTTGTTGTTGATGTTGTGCGTGACAGTGAAGTGGCTCCCTGGATGTCCCTCCCCTATGCCGGTGGTGCAAGGCAAAGCAAGGCAGCTTCATTTATGTTGCACATTTCATACACTCGGCAACTCAATGTGCTTTACATGATTAAAAGTTCAACATTTTAAAAGCATTAAAAAAAAAACAAAGAACACAGTCTTCAAAGAAAAAATGCAGAGAAAAAGACAGCTTAAATAGAGAAGTAATAAAGAATAGAAATAAAAAGATGATAATAAATATAATAAGATGAACAAAAGCACTCAATCATGAGCATAAGAGAAGAGTCTTTAACCTGGATTTAAAGAGACGAGAGTGAACAAGTAGCACAACTGGCTACTACTATGGATTCTGCACGGGTGTTTTGCAAACCTGTTTGAAGCGTATCGCCACCTACCATACTGGAGTATGTATTACAAGTGACCGGTGGAACGCCTAGCAGTGGGTTATCAGGAGAGACGGGGTTTTCAGAGTGGATAAAAGTGCCCTCTCTGACATCACATAGGGCTAGTTTTCTAAACACAAAATTGAATCAAGCTAAAAAAAAAAAAAAAAAAAAGATGGGATATTTTCTCATTGCCTTTGTCTTTGTATAGTTTTTGGGGTTGGCTATGGACAAATATTCATGTTAGAAACAATATAATTTTTTTGTGTAATATCAACACTAATCAATTTTGAGTGCATGTTTTGTTTTTAAGGGTTTTTTACCAACATGAGGGCTAAAGCTGTAAGTACATCAGCACACCTCCCATCATTCACCTCTTCCCCGCCGCCACCATCCCATCCCGGCCTTTAAGGAGCCTGCCTTTTCTTTACTTTCACATTTAATCCAATTCATTATTGCGGACCCTCCTCCTCCCCCCCGGCCTCCCCTCCTTACCCCATACACTCAGCTGTCAGGGGAGACAAAAGCCCCCTGCCAAATATGGATGCGTTTTTTTTGTTCCCTTGGATTTGCGCTGCCCTCCCGTGGGGATACTGCAACCCCTTCCTCACCTCCCAGCCTTTCACACACACACACACACATGCATGCGCACACACACACACAAATACCTGGGGCTGTTCATTGTGTCACCTCTTATATGTGTGGAAATGGCATTCAGAGAGCTGAGCGCAGCCGTATTCTTCTGACGGGCTGCTAATTCCAGGCAGAAATGTCGCCCAACTCGGAACAAAAGGAGAAAAATGTCAAGGAAAAACTTACTTGAAATAGGCTTTCACATATATACGTTATATATTTACCATACAAAATACTACCATATTTACTAATGTTGCCCAATTGTTTCATATTTCTTCTTCTTTCTAACGAGTATTTGCACCATCCCTCCAGATCAAGCGTGTCTCCAGTGAAAAGGCACTTATGCTCAAACATTTCACCGAGGAGACCCTGGACTTTGCTTCCACCTGCTTCTCTTCAGGTTCTTCTTCACAAAGCAATGAGCTCCTGGGTTTCACCTCCAGGGATGTTTGGGTTTAATCAAAGCGCACACAAGCCATGCACGTTGCTTCTTTAATGGTCTTTTCATGAGAGTGTATTCATGTGAATGTGTAACGGCTCTCTAATAAGTTGACATTTTGCCATAATAAATGTGTTTACGGTGAGGGATCTCTTCTTGATATATTGACCAAAACCGATCAGATGATGGGATGAGGGAGCGCTTATGCACTCGCACACCTGGGACTCTCCCCTCTGGAGACGACCCAACAGCAGGGGGCGTGGCCAACCAGCAAGGCCAGGAAGAGCCAGCACTCACTCTGTGAAGAAGATAACATGAAACCCTCACTCTTGCCTGAATATAAATGTAAATTCCGTCAGCGCTGCCAATGCAAAACACAAGAAACAGACATCAGCATGCATCCTCTCTCTGGAACGGCCTGACGCATTAAAAAAAAAAATAGGATATAGAAACTCTGCTGTTTCCACCAGAGGCCTTCACCTCAGGGTTCAGCTCACGCCACTGAAGAATAATTATTAATTATTTGATTAAAAACCTCGGCCGGACTCAAACTGCAGAGACTTTTACGAGGAGATGTGAAAATAATGGCGCGCGACGCAGGCTGTTGTTAAAAGAGAGGAAGCGTTTCCTCTTGTGACTCCTCCACACGATCGCACGTGGGAGCAGCGGGCGGGCGCAAACCCCGGAGCGTTAAGTCCTGTTTGACACTGCGATGCACAGAAAGAGTGAAAAAAAAAAAAAAAAAAGGGAAGATGAAAAGGAGAGTGAGCGGCTGATGGGGAATCAGGCAACGGGTTTTTTTTCCCCGTTCTTCAGAAGGAGCCGCAGATTCAGCTGCCAATTACTCGCAATCTCCGCCACTCTGATGATGTAATGACTTGGGGCTGCGCCACTGCTCCTGGAGGAGAGCTCCAAAAAAAATAAACAAAAATAAAACAGAAAGCGGCTCATGCTGCAAGACAATCAGGACAGATTTACTGTGCTGGGTTCTTGGAAAGGGAGGAAGGAATCAAATCTCAGATTGGCTCCAATGTCTTGACGTTTGAGGGCCGTCTTTCGGGAGGCTGTTAACCGGACCTGGACATAGAAACACAACTAATCACGTCCAACCGCAATGTTTTGCTGAGAGGAGAAGATGTCGACCGGCTGAAAGTAAAGTTTCAACACGAGCTGCGGAGTTCACATTCATCCTGGTCGCTGAGGTGCATCTGCGCCCTCCTCATTTAGGTTTTCTTCATGGAACCTCAGTTGACAGCAAAACACGTCCTTTGTCCAGAAGCGACGGTTCAGCAGAGCCCGGTCGGCGTGCTGAGAGCTTTTCCTTTTTATTTTTCCTCCTTCTTCTTCTGCTTCTTTTTTGCAGATGTTAGCCGTCCAGGGCTACATCTCAACCAATTACCCGCCGTGAGTGATGGGCGGTGTTGGTGGAGGTTCCTGGGCACAGACCGGGGTCACCGACGCTGGGTCTCAATTAACCACACAGCCACACCAGGGATCTGCCACGGCCCTTATCTCATATTTATAGAATAACAGAGAGACAAACACGGAGCCGTGTCAGCAGGCGAGGTCAGCTGTTGTTACCGCCGGATGTTTGCAGCTGCTGCTCAGGGACGGAGAGGAGGAGGAGGAGGAGGGAAGAAAAGTTCGCTCCTCTCCGACCAGCTGGGGTTTGTTCTTCTTCGCACTTTTGCCGCTTTTTCACTCAAAGCTAATTTCTGAAAGAGGGAAACTTCTTTGGTTAATTACCGAGCGGGAGCTCGGCAAGACACTCGAGGGGGCGACGCGGCCCCGTGTTGCGTGATGGAGCTGTGCCGCCTAATCAGTGGTTCTCAACTGGTGGAGTCTCAGGACCCACATTATTTCCCTTATCTTGAAGTCACGACCCAAATTTCTCCCACAGCACTCAAATTCATTCCACAAAAATGGTCTAGAAATGATTGAAATGACTGAACTGAATTGTGTCCTGCAAAATAAATGCCCAACATTTTCTCTGTAAAAAAAAATATATATATATATATATATATATATACATGTATATACCAGTCAAATGAAGCCGCGACCCAATCAAAACAGTTCCGCGAGCCACTTTTGGGTCGCGAACCATCAGTTGAGAAACGCGGCTCTTAATGACCTTGGACATCAGTGTGCAAGACCGTCAGTCTCTCGCTGGATTGATTCATTAAATATTAAGAATGAATTATGCTGCCAAGGAGCAGCGGCTACCTGTAACGTCCCGAACGTCTCGCTCGTTGTCGCCGCTGACAACAGCTGTTGCACCGATACTCAAAGAAATACGATGATCTCTCCCTGCGAAGAATCCCCCCCACCCGCCGCACATGAGACCCAACTTAATGAGCTTTGGCAGATTAAAAATTGTTATCCATGCGCTAATGGCCATGGCATTTTTGTCTTGCTTCATTACAGAGATTTAATGCAGACAGTGGGAGCCGTCAGATTCCCCGAACCCCCCCACCCTACTCACCCCCACCCTTTGTTTTATGACAACTGATAGGCAATCAGAGCTCGCATTAAGAGGTTCGTTAGGTGGCTCGCAAGGCTTCATGGGATCCAATTTGCGTCTCCGGTCGAAGAACTAACAAAGCTAAACACGCGGCGCGCATGCAGATTGGTTTAATTAAGGCTCGGCCGCCGCCTTCCTCGACATCCACGGCCCACGAGCCGAGTCGTTGCTTGACGAGTAGCTGCGCAACGCGGAACAAAGGTCGAGCTCCAGATTGTGCACGCTGTGCGATGAGATGTCGGCCCGGATTTTTGTATCGTGCCCGGCAGCAGGAAAACAACCCGCTTTTACGGTTCAGTTATGTTTACAGGGGATGGAGAGGATTGTAGTTGGAAAATGGAACCGAAGAGGCACCGTTTTTCTTCCTGTGAACGTCCATGAGAGCTGCTGCCTGAATGAAATGAAAAGGCACCAGACCAATTCCTACTTTTTAAATAAGGAATTACAGCAGTCCATGCAATCACCTCGCAAGGCCGCTGGAGGAACACATCCATCTGCGGTGCTCCCCTTGAAAGCACTTTCGGCCGACCTCCAGTTTTCCTGAGCCAATCAGCTTACAGGAGGGATGGATGACACCAGGGGGCGACAAACGCAGGGTGTGGTCAGAGGCTGAAGATGAGGAAACCAGAGGAAGCAACTGAAAATGTATGATGATGCATTAATCACAGTTTAAGAGCATCCATGGCATGACAGAATAATCATTTATTTATTCATTCATTCATTCACTATTCATTTATTCATAAGTGTGTTTATTTTAAATAAAGCTCTACGCTAGCACTTTGCTGCTTGCTCTTTTTTCACCTTGATTATTTGAAACTGTGATTCGCTGCAAAGGCTGTTGTCACAATCAGCCTTGGATTTTATTTTGTAATGGCCCTCCTCTTCCTATACATTTTTCTTATTAGCTCTAGCAGGAAAAATAAATGCAAGCCAATAATTAAACGTTATCTTTAGGGAGCAAGCTTGATTTGTGGAATGCCGCATTGCAATATTAACGCTCTTTGACTTCATCTAACACCTGCGCCAAAGGAGTTCAGCCGCTGATGTCACGCTGGATATCGTCATTGATTTGTTCCCATTAAAAAAATGCACCTGTTTCATACGGTCAACAAACCAAATGGCTCTTTCATGCTTTCGCATGACGCTTTGAGACGGATGACTCCCCGTTTCCCAATTGACGTCGACTAATAACGGCGCAAAATGGTTTTCAGAGTAATGGCGCATTGATTCATTAAAACATTTATTTTTATTTCCACATCAACTTGATTAAAGGGGCAGGCTGAGGCACTGCAGCGCCGTGACCTTCTACCTCCCGGCGGCAGCAAGCGGGGAGAAAATAGCAGAAAAAGTATTCCGTTCTAAACTGGCCTTGACAGCTCTGCCTTTTCAAAAGGAAGAAAAAGCACTTGCCTGATGAAACGCAGCAAGAGAGCACAGAGAACAAAGCAGAGAGAGTGGTGCTTTCTCATATTCAAATCCGTGTTACGCCAAAACAGAAAACTCAGCAAAAGGGAAGGGGAGAAAAAATACCGGAGACAAAAAAAAAAGTGCAAACATGTCAGCATCTCCCTCATGCAGTGATGCATTTACAGTTGGAAATGGTTCCCCCGAGTCAAAGAGGTGCCATCAGGGATACAGTAGCTTTGAAGTAGAATGGAGCTGCTGACGGCTTTAATGGCACCAAATGTGCCAAAGTGCAGCTGCACCTGCGGTGATGTACAGACCTGTCAGGGGAAAAAATCACCCAAATCAGGTCAGTTTTTGCTCTGCGGGCAAATGGACAAAGTCTGGCCCAGACAGATTTAATCAGTGTCTGATTTACCACCCTCAACCACTTAATGTCCCAGCGCCGCCATCAAACAGCGCACTCATTTATTTTTCACTGGGCTACAATAAATCTGGGTTGAAAAAAATATGGGAGGAGAATTTTGGTTTAAGGGTTGTTTTTTTCCCCTCCTCTATTTTCAGTTCATCACAGGACGGTAATGGCTTCAAAGTGACAATGGGGAAATGACAAAAAAAAAAAAAACCGGCGTCAGTGTTTTGCTGCAGGAGTCCAGAGTTTCACATCTGCGAGGCGCCACTTGGCACAAAGAGTAAGACTGCAGAACGATCCCAGAGCTGCTCCTTCAATAGTTACACAACCTTTCTTTCTCAGCGCTTTGTCAACAGATTTTACTCTTCGCCGGTTATTGGGTGCAGCGAGGCTCCCCGGCCGCACTGAATGGGCACAGCTCCACAGGTTTTTTTTTCCACCCTGAGAGCAGAAAATTTGCGAAAAGGCCACGAGGTGGAATTGGGAGCTCTAAAAGAGCCGCTGGAAACGGAGCGCGTTGCCAGATGGCTTTCTCGGCCGTTGTTTTCGAGGTCAAGAACGTCAGCGGTCAGGCCAACAGGACGGCCGCTTGGATAAGAATCTGCTCCTCCCGTGGCAACATGGCGAGCGCAATCCTTGATGATATCATTCAAAGTTTAAAAAAACAGGTTTCTTTTGGTTTGGTTTTTCTCAGATTCGCTTATGCGAGCTTCCTGGGGGGAAAGCGACTACTCACCCTGCAATACTGTTCTAATCCAAGAATCACCAACAATGACAACAATGATAGAGTCATTTTTTATAAGTTTATTAGATCTTTCAGATTAGATGAAAGACTACATTTAAAGTGTATATACATATATGTGTCTGTGTGTGTGTGTGTATTTATATATTATCATATATATCAGATATTTAAGGGCACAGATGTGGTTTCGAGGGATGACCGTTCGCATCCTTCCTTCTAATCTCCAGTCTGAAGGGTTTGCAGTCAGTTTCCAGTGATTTATTTTACTTCCTCAAGGAAGTAAAATAAGACAGCAATGTAAAAATAATAATGAATTGATAACAATACAGAAGAAAACAAAGAAACAAGCAACCGTTAAGGCTTTCGTCAGACAGCTGGCAGCCGGTAAGCGGATTAACAACGGATGCTGCAGTGGCGACAGATTTATCAAAACTTTGTGCTATTACACACATTTTAAGGAGATTTCCTCGGAAGGAATTATGTTTTTTTTCATCTGCCTTGAGCAAGAATTCAGCTAGACACTGTAGGTTAAAGCTCATGCAACATCAGAAGCCTCTAGTTGTTGCTTCCTGGTTCAGTCAGCTATAAACAATCCATTCAATTTGGCAGGCAGAAGGCTCTTTCAACCACGTTTTACTATTTTACTGAATGACTCTCAACCCTGGGCTCTTTTCTCATCAGACACCTTCCATCTGGCACATCAACTTCCAGCAAGCTACTTCATTTTTTTTTTTTTTTTTTTGCCTTTATATGCATTCGTATCAGTCTATTGTCCTGTCACGAGGTGTGTCTGGGCTGATCTGATTGTTTCTTTATGGTGGCAACATGCACACACCTACACACACACGCACACACACCCTTGGACTGACAAGGAAAAAAACAAAAAAAATGTTCACATATTGACAGAAATTGTCTTTTTGCAGCAAAGACTCAGAGCTTCAGGGCGTCTCTTCGAAAAAAACCCTTAAAATTTGGGGTGAAAATTGGTTTCCTGGCTGGGACATTGATGGGAAGGTTGATGGCGCTTCTGCTCAAGGCTTCTTCCCCGAATCCCAATTGCTTGAGATTTGATCAGCTGCTCTCCTGGCACGACCCGAACCCATCCTGCCAGCTAATGAAAACTCCATTTGGGCGCCTGGCGATGTTGCCTCCTCCCCTTACAAAACGAGGGTCGCTGCTCGGTGGGATTGCAAAACACTTGTCCCGCGTTCCCAAATAAAATAAAAGAGGCCGCAGCGATGCATCAGATTAGAGGCATGAGCAGCTGCTTTCTGGGGAATCTCCACAGATTAGATGAAGAAAAACTCAGCAAAATGGGGCAGATGGTAAAAAAAAAAAGCAGCAGCAGCAGCAGTGAGGATGTCAATTGGTGCCATTAGGGAATCTTAAAGACGGCCTCAATTTATGAGCGCTTGTCTGAGAGAGGGAACAATACAATTTAAATTTCATACGCTGTGGCGCTACCAAGTATTATTAAAAAAAGAAAAAAAAACAGTAATGGATCACATGATGCTTATTCCGCTTCGAGGCTTAATATTTCTGTGGCTACTTCACCAGTAATAGACTCGGGGGAAATAAACTCGGCGGCGCCATAACTGTTTCCACTCCACCCGTGGCACTTTGCCGGAATTACTCTCCATTTCAAAACAGGGTCATTCCCACCTTTTCCATGGCCGAGATGGAGCCTGTGTTGAGCAAGTGTGGCCGTTGTCTTTTCCGAAAAATAAAAAAATGAACAATCTTGTTGGAAGCAGAAAAAGTCTGACCCCAGAGAACTAGAGTACTTCCTGCTGAAACTGGTTTTCTCACCTGGCATGAAGCAAAATAAGCATTGATTTGGTTCTGTATCAGTCAGCTGTTTTCCCACTTCTAAACTTGCAAATAAGAAGAAGTAGACGTAGAGCGATCCATCGTTAAAGGCTCCAGCATAATTTATTTTTCAGTTGCTCCGCCTACGACTTGACCAATCAGCATCCTATCAGTAGAAAGAGGACTTTTGTTAGGACAGAGACAGGGAGCTATTCTGTATGGCTGTAAACAATGGTGATAATGTGATGCAGCCACTTTTATTGTTTGCTTATTAAAATTAATTTGTTATATCAAAATCATGGTGGATGACGTCAATATTTTTCATTAGATTTTTTTTTGTTTTCACAAATGTGATTCACAGCTATTGTTTACTCATGTTGTCCATCTTCCTTAAGCTTTTGAAATGTTTTGGAGCTCGCTTGAACCAAGAAAAAAAACACAATTGTTCACAGTCACAGTTCACAGTCACAGTGTTCTGACGGATGCTCAGATCTTATAAACAAAGGAAATAAACGGAGGGAAGCAGGGAACCGTTTTTCCCTGTCAATAACAATCTGAATAGCACTTGGCTTTTTCTTTTCTTTGTAAAGGGTGCCAGACCTGCTATGTATCAGCTCTGCACTTTGTGTTTCCCTCTAACAATCCTCTCCTCTAACAACTTCAAAGTGTCTATTCATGTCTTATTTCCCTGGAAAGTTACCGATCAATGACTCCACATTTTTCCTGGCCAGCTTTGGTGTGTATTTTGTTGCAGAATCGATATGCCTGTTGTGGACTTTGAAAAGGTTGTTGATGCAGAAGCACGATTGATCCATTAATAAAATAGACGACTGCGATCCATACACGACAAATGAACATTTGAATGAGCAGCGAGCGTGCGCGCATGCACACGCAGGCACAGACAATGAAACACACAAACGTGCAATAAAGGAACACAATCTATTTTTTTTCTAAGCCGGCGCACCGGGCAGGTGCCTGAATAATACATTAAAGGTCAAAGATAATAAGAAGTGATGTCAATCTAGCTTTATTAAAGTATCTGCACTTGTTCCAGCTCTTCACCAACAGAGTGTCTCCTCCTCTGCCTCTCCTAAATCTGCCTTTCTCCAGTGTAAGCGGCTGTGATTTGTGATAGTCTGCAGAAACTTCTCCGAGAAGGCATCTTTAAACGACTAACTAGTTTGGAATTGCCTTGTTGCTGTCGCATAAAGCGGCAAACAAAGAAGTGAAACACAGAGAAAAAGCAGCCGTTTTGTCTCAGCCCTTGAGCCTTATCGCATGAAGGATATAGGAGGAACCCAGTGGCCTCCGAGGATAGAGATTTGTCGACAACAATCGTTTAAAGAATTTCACATAGAACCGAAAATAAAGCCGCAAAACACTCAGGCGTAGAGACGCGGGCTGAAGTTTGCCTGCCTCATTTTCAGTCATCAATGGCACTCGGTGTCTAAAGCGCGAGGCATTCATTAAGAGACATCTTCTTTGCAAATGAGGAACCTGGAAGCGTAGGAGGCCTCTTTAACCCTGGAGCAGGAAAAATCTGAGAGGCTTGAGCTCTTCAGACGAATCTCGGTGGGAGATCTATTTTCTCTCAGTCATCGCTTTCTCTGCGGGAAGGTTGGAGGAGTGTGTGTGTTGGTGTGTGTGTGTGTGTGTGTGTGTGTGTGTGTGTGTGTGTGTGTGTGCGTGTAGGCTGAAGTCAGGGTCGCAGACAGATGGTAGAGTAACTCCACATTGTCAGATCCCTGCACAGATTAATGGAGAGGAGTTCAAAAGGAGCGCCGCTGAAGAAGGAACGGCTCTCTTCTTTAAATGTCTACCGACTAATTAAAAAGTCTGAGGGATGCTCCTGAAAGCAACATGCGGTTCGTAAATGTGCAAATTCTCAAGCGGCTGACATCTCAAGGTGTGAAAAAGAAAAAGAACAATATGTGAAAAGAGAATAGTTGCATTACACTTGCAGGAACAATTCGCTCTTCAGCCTTTCCGGGCTCAATGAGGGGAATCAACTCCGCAACCTTCCCGCTGTATTAGTCGGCAGTGTTTAATACATCAACTGGAAATAAAAAATCCAATGGGTCCAGTTTGATCAAACTCATTTTTACTTGACAAAGATTTTCAATGAGCTCTTTTGCCGACAGATACGTGTGTAACAGTGTGAGGAGAGATTTAGGAAATGCTCCATTTGACAGGAAAAATTAAAATGTTTGATTTAAAATTCTGAAACATGGAAATGGAGAATCGTGAAATGTTAAAATCGTAAGAAGTGACTTTTTACATTCAAGACTTTTTTTTTTATTGGATCTTTGCAATGGCAGCCAAGGTGCTTATTGCAGCCTCATCGCAGGGAAATATTTTGAGGACACACAGAGGAAGGAAACAGAACGGCTTGAACTCAGTGGACCGCTGCCCTCAAGCCTGGAGACGGTGGCATGTTGGAGAAGGTCTTCAAGATTTTTCAAGTGACAGCAGCATCACACCAGCCGGGGGTGAGCGTTATCAAGACTGCCCCGTGTGTGGGGGGCGGGGTCACAGACCATCACTGTGCACCAAATATAGAATTCCTCGTGTCTCTGGGGAGACCATCAAGTCTCTTTTCTTCGGTTTTTTTTTTTTTTTTTTTTTTTTTTTTTTTTTTTTTTGCTCAGCCCACTCCAGCTGATGAAGCACACGCCGAGGAAAAGGCTTTTGTTCCCCTCGCGCTGCCTGAGAGGAAAACGTGGGCTGAATTTAAAACAACGTTGGAGTAAACAAGCGCTTATGAAGCCATTAGAGACGGCGAGCGGAAAAAAGAGAAAGAAAAGATCGTCACGACAATAATTACTAGAGGTCTTTGAAAACGTAGCGATTTTAAATTGTCCCTCGGATGAATAAAAAAACAAGGTAACAAGTGTGTGAGGTTTTTTTTTTCTTTCAAAACATGGGAGTGGGGGAGTTGTTTTTGATTGTACGACAATGATTGCGAGTAGATTGAGTTATAGCAGTGTGTCTGCCAGTTGCAAACATGGAAGTAATAAGAATTTATAGCAGGAAACTGTTGTTCTCATTTCATTTGATAGCAACGGTTCACCGGTGATGATGGACGTTTTGGTGACAAACACGTTGAACGGGTTCAGGCCACACACACACAAAGACATGGGAAGGTGCGAGGGACAGACACCTTCTCCATTACTTGGCAATGAATGAATTACTTTATACATTAAAGGTCCAGTATGTAATATTTATCCTGCTTTATGAATTTTATATTGGTAAAGTATAATACACTGCCCATAAATGCATTAATAAAAGTGTATACTCGCACTACAATAAAAGTAATTTGCTTTTCCCACCCATACAATAGTTCTTAGCTATATATAAGAATATACATAGAGCAAGAGTCTTGCTCCTCGCTAGCTGACATCCTGAACTGCCATATCTAAGGAAGCGAGGTATCCAGGTTTGTGTGCGCAGGCCACCGTAGTTCACTGGCAAGATCGGGAGAGGAGGTGTTAGGGGGTGAGTGCTGCAATCTAAAATGTAACCACTAGATGTCGCTGTTTCTTCTCAAGATCTCCAAAGAGCACACACTTAACCTTGGAGGAAAATGAAAAAAGCAAACGCTTAATTGACGGTGATTCCCTGGGAAAATGCAAAATTCCACATTGTTATTGAGACTGTCGTACGAGAGCGAAACCCAATGAACTGCGAGTGTGATGGAAACTGACGCGGTCATAAAACCACCACTCTGGGCCTCTCCAGCACGTACCGTAGCATCCTATCAATCATCATGCAGAAGATAGACGTTGCATTCTCCACATAGCTCTGACTCTAACTCACTGAGAAGCTTTACTGTCTCAGTGGCCCAAACGATCCTGGTGAAGGTTCTCAGCCTCACAGCGCGGGGTGCCTGAGCGCGAAGGCTGGCCTCTTTGTGGGGAGCGCCAGAGGGCAATGGAGCGCGGCTCTTTGAGAGTTTGATTTATAATTGAAAGCTGTGTTTACATCAGGCTCTGCAGCGCAAGAGAACAGTCGATCGCCTGATGGAGGAGGAAACCTGGAAATTGAGCCCATTAAAAAAAGTAGAGTGTTTTTTTTTTTTTTTTCTAAAAGGAATTCTGTGGCAGAGGCTGAAACTGAGTTGGTTTACGTTTTGCTGCTGCTGCAGCTGCTGCTGCTGCTCTGAAAGCGAGGAGAGGAAATGTTAAATCACATGTGACAGCTGAGAAATTGACCACGCTTTAACGCTCGGATTGTGGGAAGGCAAGCAAGGTCTGAGCAAGAGAGAGAGAGAGAGAGAGAGAGAGAGATGGCGACGGACGCTAATGAGCAATCATTACAGTTGGTCTACTTTGTGTAATAACATATTGCGCGCCGGCCGTGTGGATGAACTGCTGAGTAGAACCGTTTTAATTTGGTGTGTAATCAGAGAGTAATTACAGAGTTTTCATTTTACATCTATAGGCAATAAAAAACAAGAAAAACAACTGGTTTTATGCAAACACTAAGATGTGATATCACCATGCTGCATCACACGATATGCAGAGTCTGCAGCCCATAATAAACATTCAGCACTGGAGGGAAACATTGATTGTATAAAGCTTGAGTCAGATTAGTCGGATTCCCATAAAGCTGCCGGAGCCCGCTGACAACAGCATCACGGTGCATCAGTGTAAAGTCTGTTGCTGGCCTGTGAGCCGAGCCACACGTGCAACCAAACTGTGTCCAGCATTCATTCATTTGGAATGGTCTACAAGTGGTGATGAATATGAGAGCGCGGTTAGCATCACTTGGCTGTTTACGTTTCTACTAAGCAACAACAGAAAAGTCAGAGGAAGTGCAGTCATTTTTCTTATTTTGGTGCGTAAAGTAATTTAAGATTTTTCTCCGTTGGGCCCATTTAAAGCGTTAGGAGTTTCAAACCTCGTCCTCGGTTGTGTAATTCTTCCTATTTGTAGCTGTCAGCAGGCGGGCATTAACCTCACTTGACTTGGCTTTTCTTTGATTCCTTTTTACGGCACTGCTCTCACAAAACCTCTAAATCTTACAAACATTCATCTCTCTGTTGCGCAGCAGATTCCTGGCATTCAGGCCCAGCCCCCGCGACTCGCAGACATGTTGCCTTTAATTAAATGCTGTTTTGCACCGATATTATTTATTTAAATTTCTGCAGTAAATTGACTCCAAACCATGTAATGGCCCCTCCAACTGCTCCGAAGGCCTCAGCAGTACAATTAGAGGCAAAAAAAAAAAAAAAAAAATCTCCATCTGCGTCGTAACGACAAGACAAGCCTGCGTGTGCTCACAGTGGCACGTTATGGTCAGCGGGGGCGTGAATGTTGAAGACTGGGAGCAGTTTCAATGGTAAATGCGGAAATATGTTTCTGCTAATGGATGCTTCGTTGATAATGACGAGTAAGAGTGCAAGACTGTAATGACGTTGCCCATTTAAAGGGGGCATCTAAGCTGGCCGTGCTGCACGTTGACATAAAAGAAGAAGAAGAATCATATTGAGAAAATTCAAAGTAGTTTGCAGAAGGAGGAGATTCCACTGAACTGCGAAAAACAACAACAAAGAAAGCTCTTTAAAGTGGATGACGTCTCCCTTTCAAGGCTTTCCTGATCAAACCCAACTAGTTTTCCGCCTTAGTCCCTGTTGTTAAAAAGGACAGAGACCGCCATCGAGTGGCTGGTTTGTGCATTGCATCAATAATTTATTACCAGATTTATTATCATTTATGTATTATTATTGCATTGTTATTGTTATGTAAATGCATTCACTGATATTCAAGTGGTTTTGTGAAGTTGCAACATTAACAATATGTAATAATCTGTATATTTTAAGGAGTTGCTTATGGAGTTTCACGTACGGTGTCTTTGCCCATATACTTTTCCAAAATGCCCTCCACTAGAATTCCTAGCTTGCTTTCTGCAATCATCAAACTCATTTTCTGGCCTTGGCGATTTTGGTACAAGCAAGTTCCAAGCAGGCCTCCTCTTCCGGAGTCTCTCTCTGACTTCTCTGGCCTCCCACTCCAAGCTGAAGCTACCGAGCCTATCTCAACTGCAACCAGGTATAAAAAGTCATCCTTCTGTGTTTGGGGAGCTCCTCCCCCACAACTTTGAGTTGTGTGACATTTATGTTCATGGCTGATTAAGGAGACGTTGACTTCTGCTGACTCCACCCATCCACACTCATCCATTCACACCCAGAGAGGATGCAGGCAATACATCTAGATGTAGAAAATATTTTATTCAGCAAAATGCACAGTTTCACCAACACTCATCTCACTCAGGACAAACAGGTTCACTACAGTTTCCTACAGAACAATCAGTCCACATGACCCACGTATCTTTTCACCTTGATACGCCTCTGGTTTTCTTTTGGTAAAAGATTTCTACCACACACTGAAGATCTGACATGACGCAGTAGGACTCGGGTCTGGTGCGGACGTGCCCCAGCACCCCTGCTATATCTTCAGCTCCTCTCTTCCGGGAGATCAGGAGGATGGAGCAGCCTGAGACGTTGAGGAGCTCCTCTCGCTCCAGAGCCAGCAGGTCAGGGAGGTACTGCTGAGCGTCGTGATCCATCAGCACCAGGCTGAAGCCCTCCCCAGACCCTTCTACCCTGCTCCTCTTCCCATTCACCCCAATTGATGACCGCAGCTTCGGGATGGCTTCTGCGGAGCTGGATGTCAACACCTGGAACTGCAAAAGACCAGAAGAGCAAATTTCCTCTGAAGGTTAGTTGGCAATCAGCAAAGTACTGCATTTACTTTGGGATAAATAGAAATAAAATAAATGAAGTATTTATCTATCTATCAATCTATATATCCATCACCTGGTCATGCGTGAAATTAGACACCAGCATGATTTCCTCGCCCAGGTCTGCTGTGACCGGGTCCTGCTCCACTGTGATGAGTTTGCCACCAGGGGGCAGCAAACGCAGCATTCGGACGGAGCTGTAGCCACAGTGGGTGCCCAGCTCCAGCACCAGGGGGTCGGGTTCTCCGCACCGCTTCATCCAAAGCTGCAGCTGTGAGGGACGACAGTGATGTGAGGTGTTTCATCCGAAGCACCACAAACACATCGACCAGCTGGTTCAATCAACAACCGGGTGGTTATCTTGAAAACGACCGCCAACCCAAACAAGTCCAATGGTATTACTGACCCGCCTGTGGGCTGACGCAGAGGTGCGGGTGCGTGCGGTTGTAAAGGTCAAAGGTCTCCAGGACGCTGACCACTTTGCCGTGGGTGCAGTTGGTGAAGACGTAGGCGTGGGTGCTCCTCACGCACACTTTCCCTCGCGTCAGCCTCCGCAGCCAGGACAGAAGCCGGCGGCATAGAGCCGCGACCTTGGCGCCGTAGACGGTGGAGGCCACAAGGACGGCGGGGAGCAGCGGGATGGAAACGGCCACCCTCCACATGTTCCAGAGCTGCGAGGGAGAGAAAGATGTTAAAAAAATAAAAAAAAAGAAGCTACATTTATATCATTATATTTTTGATTTATCATGGTTCGGTTTTTCTTTCATAATCATGCTAGGAAAAAAGTACTTCAAATCTTTAAAAAGAAACACCACAGTGTGACCCATTTATAAACTGCATCGTGACACCCGTTGCACAGCAACCAGCATAAACCAAACCTCTGGCTCCCCCGTCTGACGTGATATGTGTACTGCCCGCGGCGTAAATCCACTGGCGTCTCAATAAAGTCATTCTGCAAATAATAATGGGCGGTTACGTACGTTTTTCTTCACTAAAAGTAGTCATAACCTTGAGCTACGAGGGTTGTAGTTCGTTCAAAGAAAACTGACAAACAATAACTTAGGGAACAACGACCATGTCTCATCGCAAATCAAACATCCGCGCTCAGGTTTCACATCGATGCAACGTCAAACACGTCACGAAAATAAACGCGGGGGAGTGTTTCTACTTTCGAGGCACCACTTGGCATTTAAAAGGGACGGAAGCTTGTTAAATATTCCAGTCGGAGAGCTGCGATACTTACTGACGACGCGGCCTTTTCGCCGGTCCACATTCGGAGTGCAAGCACCGTCTGTCACGCACAGATGGAGCTGCCGCCACTTCAGGAAGTTGACAAGTCAAAGTCGAGCAATCAAAAGAGCCGCCTCACTGGAAACACAAACAGACCATGGTTCTTCTTCCGCGCAGAGACGCCCACACGCACACAGAGACGGAGAAGAATGAATAGCCGAATAGGAGAACTGGGAGAGAGTGCACACACTCAAATACACAAATAATACACAACCTTTTTTTTTCCCCTTCCTTTTTTCCCCCTGGAAGACTCCGCCTCTTCCAATGTATCTGCAGTAGTGCGCTAGTCCACTGGGGGGCAGCAGAGATGTGGAAACTTTTACCGAGCTCTCACAGCCGGGAAAGGAGTGAAATGGGATGAGGACGTGAGTTTCACATTTCAGTTTTACAAACACTGGGAAAGTGGAGGAGGCAACACGCTGCAAAACCCATGAACAGGTTCTGATAATGTCGAAGAAAAAAATGTCCAAATTTCAAACAAGTACGTTAGACACAGAGCCGTTTAATATTGAGCTGTAGATGACTAAACAAAATGTTTGTTGGTTTCTTTCTTTTTACTTATTTTGAAGGGTGGGGGTGGATGTGTGTCGAAATGCTGCCGCCCGGTGGTCCCTGACGTGTTTACCTCCGCTTCTGCATCCCTGTTTGTTGAAATGCCAGGTATATACCAGCACTGCAACGTCTCGAGATTAAAGTTTAGAACTTTACAGACCTTTACTATTTCCCCCCAGTGCTCCCAGTTAGCTGTCTTCTGTCACTGGCGCCGGCGCTGTAACAGTGGGTGTTCTACGACCCCACCAGTGGCCTTGTTACTGGCCTCATTGGTCGGCCTGATCCGTGTGTCTCTGGCCATTGGAGCGCATCAGCACACTGCGGCGTGCGTGTCCTGTCAGTGCACTGGCGCTAAGTGAGCCGAAAGCGGCAGCATTGGCACCGGAAATAAAGCTAACCGGCTGTTAAAATAAGAGCTTGAAATTATATTTGATCCATAATAAGGGTGTGTTTGACATTTTTTTTGGTTATCAGTTGTGATAAATATTAGAGCATCACATGAAGTGGGGTGTAATGTTTTTTCCCCTCTAGTCACATGAATATATATATATATAATATATTTCTGGCTTACTCGCCAAAATAAAATGATGCAAACCAATTCCAGGCGCTTCCGGTCACATGTTGCATTTTGTTGAAGTATGTCGCCGGACTGGAGAACACGCTCCCTTTCAGGTTTGAGCCCTCCTTTTTTTTTTTTATCATTTTGAATGGATTTTAAAGAATCATTTAGTCACACTGTCATTGTGTAAGCTGAACATGAAACTGCGGCCTCTGTTAAGAGCACGTTTAATAGCCTTTGTGCTAAATTTGGGGAAACTACAAGTAAACATGCTAACCAACTGGGGTTGTCAACAACACAATAAATGCAATATGTTTATAAAATTGAACTATTCGTCTCTAGTTTGAGTAACTGGCTACTATTGTGTGAAAGGTATTGGATTTTGATTGATGTTGTTTTGTTTTGTTTTTCCTGTTTGATTGCATTTATACACTTTTGTAGACGCAAAAAGTCTTTAATTTTGCGATTAATTGATGTAATATTTGATTAATTTCATCCATATTAAATTAAAAGTTTGTTAACGTTCTTGTCAAACCTTATACAGGTAACTTTAACCAGATGGGACTAGGTTTTCAAAAAAAAAAAAAAAAAAAAAAAAAAACAGACTCCTGCGTCTTGTACCTTGAGCTAACACGGGTGCTTGTGTTGAACATTTTACTACCTATTTGCGTAAATGACAGAAAGACGCTACAACGTCATTTTCAGATGTTGGCAGTATCTTAATTTTGTCGCAATAAAGTATGTCTCATCAGGGGGGGAGACAAGTAGCTTGGACTTGAACCGATGCTTTTATTTTTGAACCTCACAACCGGATACTCTTAAAGTGGCTCCGGCTGACTTGACCGCGGCTGTGGTCGCGTCCTCAGCCTCCCAGACTGGAGCCGCCACCGGAGAGCAGGACGCGGTTCGTTCGCCTCGCCTCGCCGGTGCTGCTGCGGCTGCTGCGACATCCCACAAGCCGACGTTGGTGGCTGGTTCGACGGGGCCGACCGAGTCACCTGACGGCTGGTTCCGCTTTGGAATAAAACCTCGCACGCACGCACTCACGCAAGCACTCAGGTCTCAAAAAAAAAAAAAAGGCTGTAACAGTTGGAGAGCGGAGCCTCCTCCTCGCCAATGGCAAGTCCGGTTGCAGGCATCGGAGCGTCTCATCAGCATCACCCTGCGAGCGAGTCGGCCGCAGACTCCGCGTTCCAGGAGGCGCAGAAATGGATCGAGGTAAGCAGCAGCAGCACTGACTGCGGATGATAAAGCTCTCTGGCACTTTTGGTGTTCTTTTTTTTTGCATTGAAGTCTGGTTTGGGTTTTTTTTTCTGCCACCACTTATTTCCTTTTAACACAATTTTTGCTTGGTCACCTGTTGAGAGATGTTCAAAGCTCTAATAATACCACCCCAATGTAGTGCAGTGTTAAAATTCCAGTCTTACAAAGGCTGCGTCACGGGGTCACAATTGAAATAAATACATTTAGCTGAGACTTTTGCAATCCCTGACGTGACTTAACTGAGAAGCCCACTGCCAACCTGATCGCATGAAGCTGTAAGCATAGCGTTGTTATAGTTCAAACATATCCTACACATATCACATATTTGTGCAGGAGCCTGCTGAATGTTGCACTCGGCTGTGTGTTGTTATTTGGTGAGGGCCATTGTACAGTGGCAGCGGCTGCTGTGGGGCCTGGTGCGTGTTTGGCTTAAAAACAATGAATGCATCATGTGCAATGGGTTCCCCCCCCACCCCCCTCCTCCTCACCCCCCTCTCGCTGCTTCATTGCGAGCAGGGTGAACAATAATCGCACAAACAAGGTTTTGTGCTGAGGGAATTTCAATCACGACGCTCGCCTGCCCCCGCTGCATTTTGACTTTGTCATCCTGCGGTGGGCCGGCCTGCTGTCAGACTTCAAAGGGTTGGCAGCCGGCTGACGCTCACCGTTGTTGTTGGAATGCAGTCGCACAAAAAGCTGCGTGAGAGCTGATGGAAGAGCTTAAGGTGTTTCAAGCAAGTGCTAGTGAGTGCAGGGGTGTAGGTAAGGATTGGGAGGCGGGGGATCTTTTAAAATTATGGTTACAGTTTTGGCAGATTTGTTCACTTTCTCTCACTAAGAACCCAAGTGTAAAACTTTCAGGTGTTGAATATCGACAAACGTGCGATGCATTTGGTAAAATCTGTGCTTTAAAGTGCCGCCACGGGTGAAAGCTTCAGTAGCCATCTTCGGCCTCCATCAGCTCCTCTTCAAAGAGACTCAAACGCCATCGCAGTCCTATTTAGGAGCAGCGAACTCCTCGGGGGGGTAGGGGGCGCCGCCCGTGAAGTCTTTAAAAAGCCACTACTGACCCAGAATCGGTGAGACAGATTGGGGCCGCGAGCCGAGAAGCTGCGGCAGTCGGAGCCCCAATTTCACCGTTCCTGATTTTTTTAAGCCCCTCCCCCCCCCGCCCGCCACACCTGGAGACAGTCACCTGAGGAAACCGGAGACGGGTCACTGATTCCTGAGCGAGGCGGAGCGACAGAAGGCTTCGGCCCATCCGCTCGTCAGACTGGCAGGGCCGCCGCTGCCGGTGTCGTATCGGGTGTCGTTCCCCCGAGGGAACCAAGTCGGGCCTCCTGTCTGCAAATTGTTCTCATCATCCTGCAGCTCGATAATTAAAATACCACCTCTCGTCCTCCGAGTCGCGCGGCGTGAACCAGGCGTTCTACAAAACCCCTGTTACACAAATAACGTTGGATGAGGAGACACCCGCAGTGTTAATAACGCCAAACGAATCCGAGATAAAGTCACCATGAACTGCAGAGACACGCATGACCAGCGGTGCGATACTGTTTACCCTTCGACGGGCGAGGAATGTTTGGGATGATTATTTCTTTGGCAGAAAATTTCGTTTTAATTGCCGCGCATAGCAAACCGCACTGATAGCGATGTCGAAACCTCAGCGCAAAGACGATCGTTTGTTTTTGTTTCCCGGTCTGTCGCCACCGTAGTTGTCATACTTTTGATTTATTCGTGCATGTTTTGACAGATAATAATTTGGTGGAAGGTCTTGTTGCGTAATTTTAGCTTCAGCAGCAGCAGTTAAAAAGGAAAGCTTGATCATCCAACCACAATAAGAACTGACTAATATTTTATGTTTTTCCCTGGAGAAACATGGAGTTGATATTGCGAAATTTTTTTTTTTTTTTTTTGCTCCAACAATCTGAGGAATCTTGTATTATTCACTTTAATTGGGCACACCTGCTCCAGGGGTCCCCACCACTTTTTGCCCACAACTTCCCATCGCCGTCGGGTCAGTTAACAGCGTTTCAGTGTTTAGACTCCATTTCGCTCCAGAAGATGTTTAGCGGCTCCTCTGGCGTGAGTGGAATCTTCAGTCGTGTGGGACGGCTCAGCTTCTTCTCCTCTTCACACGTTTGTCCTGTGATAAAACGTTACTTCCTGCCCAACGGTGAGCCAGGCCACTGCAAATTCTTCTGAAAACATTCGCCAGGACATTCCTGGCAGAAATTAACATACGCCGCTCTGTGGAACAAGTGGAGGGAGAGGGGGAAAAAAAGTTTCTAATTATGTAACTGAAAACTTTGAAAGAAAAGCAAACCCGCTTCAGCACGTTGAGTGTAATAACAAATCCCGTCCCGTTTTAAACAGAGTCAAGGATGAGAGATTAGCTCACCGCAGAGCCGAGGCAGCTGATAGTTCCGGCTCTTACACATGTTAGCATTTTTCACTGCGGGGCTTTGGCTTCTTCTCCGCTGACTGTACTTCTTTATCTCGTCCGAAAACCTCATCACTATAAATATTGTTACCAAAGCAACTCAATTGAAATTTTTTCGATGTATGTGCTGGGTGTACAACTTCATTGAAATGAATGGGCCGCCATCTTGGACTCAGGGGACCTGAAAATGACACAGCAGATAAAACGAGCCAGTTTTAGACCGAGGAGGCTTTACAAGCAGCCAGTCACCCTGGCTGTAGCTCCGCCCCCTTCTCCTCCACTGGTACCTGATTTGACCTGCACTAGTCCGACCAGCCGGACGACCATTCACACTGGAACTTTTCTAGATGCTTCTGTGAGAGCGCAGATTTAGCAGTCCACCTGCATTGCCAGCTTGGAATTTTTGTCAACTGAGATAATTTTAGCACATCCGCTCCTGGAATACTTCGTCCTAACAATCGCGCAGCTCCATCCAAACACAATGCGGCGCAAACAAAAGGTGTGGACTTTGATGGAGCTGCGCTTCAAAGTGGCCGCTGCTCTTTTTATCAACTCTGCCACCCTTCAAATTGGAATGTAATCAGAGGCCTCGTGTTTGTTTCCAGCATCGCTGAAAATGAGTCGCGACATGTCGGAGGCCGCGCAGATGACGGCGTCTCTTTGTTACGTGCCCCACCGGGCAGCGTGATACCATCGCATTGTCATTGTGCTCCGCATCCAAATGACAGGGTTTGGATTTTGGCATCAGCCAGTCGATCTCTGCTGCTGTTTGCGCAGGCTTACACGCAGTGCTTTGCAAAAAAAATTCCAGGAGGTTTTTTTTCTCCCTACGTGGATGGAGGTCGTTCATGCCAAGCAGAGCTAAAAGCAGCGCTTTGTAGACTGACAGATTGTTGTTTCTTTGTTTTTCGATTGAGGAAAACATCACATCCACAACATCGATCTGCCAAAACAAATCAGCACAACTCGACTGTTCTACAGCCAGTGGGACACAAACAACACATACTGAACGTGCTGATTTGTGGAAGCTAATGTTTCCCTTCAATTGTTATTATACAGTTTCTTTCAGTGTCATATTGAAAGAATGAGCACAGTTTTGTCGGTTAGGTGAAGCCGTCTGGCTCACCCCGCCTGCCAGACTTTGAATCTGTACTATCAACGCGTTATTTCCCCTTCCCACGACTGTAACTCAGCACACGTTTATTTTTTTGGGCCTCGGGTTTTTCTGGAAAGCTGCACTTGTCTTCTTTGACAGATTGTCAGTCTCTGCTCGTGCATCCTTCAGGCCATCCTCGGTTTCCAGGTGATGTCAGTTTTGTATTCCGGATGCCTTAAGCCAACATGTTGATGCTGTCAGTTTTTCCCTCAGAGTTCATGACTTTTAGTGTGTCGACACGTTGTTGAAGAATCCCGTTTCAAAAGGGAGCTCCTGTCAGTGAAGAGTTCAGGACCTGCACTTGCATCACTTGCTCAAACATTCTAACGAGCAGGACGTTTAAGCCTCGTTAAGTTCATTCTGTTTGACTGGCAGCTGTTAAGCCAGGCCTTTCTTCATATTTTTATTGCCGTCATTACTTCCATAAACATGAACGACGACTCATTCATCTGTGACTGTGATACTTGATTAAGAGGTTCAATAAAAACCAACTGCTTCAGCCAATAAGACATAAAGCAGAACCTGCCGCTGTAGTGTTTGCAGTTGGATCCACGGCTCATTCTCTCCCAAATGGGCCCCAACGCGCCCTCAAGCCCCTCGCACACGAATGAGAAATCCCTGAAAGTAAGACGCTAATCACTAATCCTGTGGTTATGATCTGCTTAATCTCAGAGCCGGCCGTCTGTCCCCCCTCCGTGGCCGGCCAGCGTCAGAAACGCCACAGTGGCACGAGCGGAAGAGAAAATAACGGTTCAGCTCTTCCCGACGGGTTTATTCACGGCCTCGTCGCTCTAAATATATCCAAGTCATCAGGGTTTTTGCTTTGTTTGGTTTTGTTTGGTTTTTTTTTCGCAGCTCTGTTCGCGGATGTTGCCGTAACTCTGACGACCTTGGCGCTTTACAAGGACGATGCAGCGAGACGCACGCCGCAAAAGCACTGGTGTTGAGACAATGATGTACTTTAGTCAGCGGAAAGCCTGCCGCTCCGGGCCCAGATGGGTCTTTACAAACACGCACATTTGGGGTGAGAGGTGATCATGTGGTGGATTACCAAAGTAGACTGGAGATTAGCACACACACACACACACACACCCTTTACATCCCAGTCACCTTTATGTAGCCACTCAGGCAACATGATTTCTTGACGTTCTCCACTCCCTGGGAACCATCCTGGAGACATCTTGGCCAAAATATCAGCCTCCAAAGTGACCAATCATCAGCCTTCCCTTTGTTTGTCCCTGTTCCTGTATGAGATGGCCAAAAGTAAACGGACGTGTCCCTTTTAAGAGCGGCACAGAAGAGCAGGATGCACCGGTACTTCATCTCACAGCCAAATATATTCAAATGAAGACGGACCGCTTGACAGTCGGGAATCGGGTAGATCAGTCAGTTGGGCAGCATAAAACAAACACATCACCCCCAGTTCAACTGCGGGAGTTTCCGCTGTCACTCAGGCAAACCTCTTCAGTCCTGCAGCTGCATGGTGGGCTTTGGTCGTACGGTATGGACAGTATGGACCATTTAAAATTCTTTGGAAATTTATCATGAGATGTGAAACAAAGACTACTTGGCCTGAAAAAAAAAAAATTGGCATAGATTGAACCACAAAGCGCCGACGTGAGCTGCAGGGTGTGAGTGTACCTGTGACTGTGGCTTGTGTTGCTTGTTGTTCCTTGTGTGTCTGTTGTCGCCTGATGTTGCAGGTCTGTCTGTGACAAGGTGAGCGCGCCGATCTTGTTGAGCTGTCACGTCAGTGTGTGTTCCTGCACTGAGAGAGACAGAGTGAGAGAGAAAGAGAGAGCAGCAGCCTGGCAGTCAAAATGCACTGTGACACACACACACACACACACACACAAAGTATGTGACAGCTTTCGGCTGTGAAGCTGTTACAATAAAACAGCTATTGTTGTATGAAACATGTCTACTGCTGACTCCAAAACGGATCAACACCGAAACCAAATCAGTTTTTGCTCCAATTTAAAAAGAAAACGACAATGACACAACAAACGTGTCCACACAGGCATCCGAGAGCTTCATCTGCACCACAGTAGGCCAACAATCCACTGCACTGCAAAATATATTGTGAACTGTGCCGATAGGCCCTTTAAATAAGTCCGGAGCCGCCGACTGATAGACCCATGCGGTTCTATCTGGTGGCTGCAGTTCCTGCTGCGCTTTTCATTTGTATTTCCTCCAACAAAGAGATTTGCGACGGCTCGGTCGCCAGCCTGGCTCTCTCTAACCTCTCAACTCAAAAAGCGCCGCAGCCTCTCGCTCCCTCGCGTTATCTGCCACCGCTCGATTGATCGGCCCTGTTTGCAGGGAATTTGGGTCACATTGCGCGTCTCCCTCTCAGATTTATTGACAAGTTTTTTTTTTGTCTCCGGTCTCAGTAGCTTTTTGCCAGAACTTTTAAACAAATGCGAAACTTTCTTTAAATCCTTCCTGCAGATATATTTTCTACAAAAGTGTGCTTGAAGTGTACAAGGTGTGCTGTACTTGCAAGTGTTGGTGTGAGAATGAGCGATGAGTGGCGACGGAGACGGTTCGGGTTCTCGCTCCGTCGTCCAGTGGGGATGGTTCTAATTGGGTCGCGCAGGCTGAGCTGGTTTCCTAGTTCTCTCCGGCGAGGCGCTGGGGAGCTGGACTCTTTCCGACTGTCGAGGGAACGAGTGCAACCTGCGCTGGATGGCAGGCTGAGTGACAGTGCCAGTCTTTTGTTTTCTAATTGTTTCGTGCCCTTTCGACTGGTTTTGACAAGATTTTTGTTCGTTTAAAGTCCCGATTGAACCTTTGATTTCTGATAGATTGATTTTACGCTTCCATGTGGGAAAGATGAAAACACCCCAGAGGGAAAGCGTTTTAATATGCGCAAAATAGCACGATAAATGATGGCATCGGTCAAAGTAGATATCAGATAAATGTCATCAATCACAAGTTGCTGCGTTGACTTTGTTCAAACCTTCCATGAAATTGCCTTCATCAGTTTTCTTCTTCTTGGATGTTTTGAGATTTTTTGTGGGTATTTCTCACCTCTGCTGCTGTGGAAACACAGGAATGTAGTTGTTGTCAATTATTGTGGGAGATGTAGTTGATAGTGGTGATACAATACCTGCGTGCACCTTTAATGAGAAATCACACTAAAACGTCAAGGAACTGTATATATTTCCCCAAAAATTTTTGTTTCATTCCATATCCCACCGGAAAACTACTTGCAGCAGTAAATTTCCGACTTTTAGGATTTGAAACAGTCTCGCTTGGTTACAGAGCCACACAAAAAAGTGCCTATCGCCACCGCAACAGAATCCTCTTTTGTGTCCTGGAAGCGAAACCGAGAAGTTAAAATATCTCCCTTTTTTTTGCGGCACGCCGGGACGATGCCATGAATGAATCCTTTCAGTGAGCGAGTGGGACGCCTCTCGTCGTCTGATGCAGATCATCGCGTGGCCACTCGCCCCGGCATTCCTCATCCCCTCCATCCCCCGGCCCATTCAAAAGCCGCAGACTCACACAGACACAATCGCGGCGGTCCCCCAGCTGGTGCGCCTCCCACCACCAGCGGCAACAATACGTGCTGTCACCAGCCTCTGGAAAGTGACACAATCGACCCTCAGCTGACTCGGCCGTCTGGACGCGGCTGCGTGATGCAGCAGTGTTGCCGGAATCGACTTTCCCGTGTGGTTATTGTTTATTGGTTTATTTCCATGAGCGCTTGAACGAACGCCACAGCTTTGCTGGCTCACGAGCTTCTCGCATCACGTTCAGCTCAGCTAATCGGCTGGTATTTGCATAAGAACAAGCGTCTTTTTTCCCTGCATTTCCCCCACGTCTCCTCCCCAACTATTCTCCGGCTAAATCTAATCCCAGTGCCACAATTTTAACCATCTGTTGGATAATAAGGCCTCGAAAAACAAAGCAGGCGCTTCCTGCTAGTGATTTAATAAACCTCCGGTAAATTGTGGGACTGACTGAGTGACTGTCTAATTCTTTTCCCATTTGATTCTTCGTCATAGAACCCTGGGTGGTCCGGCTAATGATTCCATGTTTTGACGATTTCCCATCTGTACTTGTAAAATGTGGCACCTCCGTGTGGGAGATTTCGAACTCGCAGGCTTGCTGCAAAAAAAAAAGAAATAGGTTGCCTGTAAACCTTGTTTTAGCAGATGTTAAGCAGTAAACCTGTCATGTAGTTATTTCAGCAGCACACTTGTTGCTGTCGCTGAGCCAGAGACGACTTTCCGTCTCATCTCTCACGTTGAAACTAATCAAAGTATTTCACCAAAACAAAAAAACAAAAGGAAGAAAATCACCGCTCAGATCTGTTTACTGATGCAGTGCGGCCGCTGGTGTAAGTCACACACGGCGGGTGTGCATTACCACCGGGCTCGGCTGTGCAGTCGCTCCAGTGAAGGCGATAAAAGCCTCCACTGAACGGCAGCGGGAGTCCTGTTCTCTGCGGCCGCTGCAGGTCAGCAGGCAGAAGGGCTCCTCAGCCTCCCGCACGCTTGGACCGCTGCCAGCGCTGCAATCTGGGGAGGCGGCGCCGTATGTCCGTCCAAGCATTGAACTGCTGTGGGCAGGACAAGAGGCGGCACTCCTTGATGTGTGATCGTGTTGTGTTGGGTGATTGACAGCGAGATGCCAACCAGGGGGACCCACTCCTGAAAGCCTGCAGTGTTGAGGATGCGACTGGAAATTGGTGCATCTTCTAGGTGTGCATCATTATTTACATAAATCTAATATTCTGGATCTCTTTCATGCCTGGGGAATATTGGGGATTACTGCAAAGCAGTCTGTTTGACAAGACAGTTTGATCCAGTTTGATCCAGTAAAATCTTCCTCGCGGACCCAGTCTTGGTACTTCATTGTTACTGCATCTTGCTAAAAAACAACATTTCGTTTGGCATGAAACCAAACATCAGCATCTTGGATAAATAGTTTTTTTTTTTTTAAATCTAGTATATCTATCTGGCGTTGGCCAGTAACAACAGGGAGGCATCGCTCACGTTTGTTCCCTTTGGGAGTGCTGTTGTCCCAGTCGGCTCGCTGGCAGTAGAGGATAAACTCTAATCCGGACTAATCCAGCTAGTTGCACCTCCCTCCCCTAAGGAAGAGTTTGGCAGCTGCCCCCAAGTGACATAACTCCGACTGTGATGCCATCTGTAAACAGTAAAAATTAAAAGCTGCTAGTTGCACATGCTGTTTTGTTCTTTTTTATTGATGTTTCGCACAACTAAACAACGCCAGAAAATGCAGAGAATCTATGAACACCAGTTGTGACTCTTGATAAGAAAAGTCTCAATCACCTTCATTATTATTTGCAGTAGACTTTGCGAGAAGGAAAACGTCTTTGGAGGAGGTAGCCACAGTCATCCAAATTGGACTGACTGAGAAACTGAAGTCCACACCTAATGTCTTGCCTGTCTGTTCAGCCCTGGTTTAAGCAAATTGACATGTCGCATAGTTAAATTTGCGTTCCCCTTCACTGGTCTGGTCCGCTCAGGGAATTGTTTCAACCTCAAATACGATTTCAACACCCGCAGTCAGTCAGCAGAAGGCCGTTCCATAATGTTCTCAGCAATCCAATCAGTTATGCAAACAGCTTCTTAGTAGCTTGTGCATTTTTTGTGTGCAAACCCCTCATTCGATGAATGTCACCACTCCGGATGTATCAGAACCTGCATTATAGGTGTGAAACTGCTGTGAACTCGCTCAACTACTATTTCTCCTTTAGAAGTTCCACCTTTGGTGTTCATTTCCAACCCTTAACAGCATCAAGCTGTTGAGTAACACCAGTCCAACAAAGGAGCTTGACACAATAAGTAAATTCCTCTTAAAATCAGCTTAAAAGGGTACGTACTTTATTCATTTTATCGCATTTGAATGTTTGCATGGTTCGGCTTATAGTCGTACAGCTGCTGTTTTTGTTCACGTTCCTCGCATGGATTATAAGACCTCATGCAGAAATTGCTGTGGAATCGATAAAGACCAAAGTTACGCATTCGCTGCCACTTTGTGCTTCCCCCTGCAAGACATCGGTCTGGCCTTGTCTGGAACTTCAGAAGGCAATAAAGTTAGTTGATTGACCGGTGCCTTTGGAAAATTGTGTCAGTCCGGGGATCCTTCCCCAAAATCGCTGAACTCCCGGAGAGAAGCACAATGGCAGGATTTCTGTGCTCCCGGCCTCGGAGAGACCTCGGCTCCGGCGCTTCCTCCTCCTAATTGGAACTCACAACTAACCTGGACTGACAGACGCTTGTGTTCCCGGGAGTGACACCCGGGGAGCAGTCGGATAACCGGGATTCCATTTTGTTCAGTGCACACACGATGGAATCTGTGACCAGCTGGCATATGGACACAGTCAAGTTTTAAACCCCTTTGAAGGGATCTGCTCTCTGGTGACATTTTGTGATCCATGTAACCTTTGAATCGCTGGAAAAGAATTCCACACAATTGTCACCTACAGTTGCAACGCACTCAACACCATTTTTTGCTTTCGTTTTGTTTTTTTACACTGTGGATCATAGCTAGTTAGGGCTTTTTTCTGTCTTTGAAACTTCATCAAATATCATCTTACCTTTCCTCTCATTCTTCAAGATGCACAAAGCCTAAATATTTAAAGTTTAGATCAAATTAGCTGACATAAAACCTCAAGGTGCAATGTGTCTAATTTTCGTGGAATGGATTTCCATGGGTTTGTTGTAAAAGTAAAAATTGACATTTTAATTGACTTTTTCAAGCAGCAAAGACGCCGTGAACAGTGTTGACACGGTGTTGCCACTGAGGCTCCTGATTGGCCGAAAAACAGGCCCGCGTCCTGAGAGGGGAAGAGAATGAGTCTGAACTTGAACAAAAGACTGGAAAAAATACCAAATGGGAAAGAATCTTAAATATCTTCACGTTGAAGGTTGAAACAGGTTTGTGTTGGTTTTGGCTGCAATGCCAAGCTTCCAGCTTGAAGATGTAAGATGTAGGTTGTCGTCATCCTCAAAGATCGTGGGTCTGTTGCCTGGATACTGTGCTGTTGCGTGGAAGACTGTGTGGAGTCTGAGCCAAAACTTGTATTGCTGGGTTTCTCAGATAATAACCCCTCAGGTTACGCTTCACAGAATTCCATTAGAGAATGTGAGAGAGAAAAGAGGATGAATTTAATAATCAGAGAGTATTGTCAACTTGAACTGTAGAGTAGTTGGTGCATTTTAGTTTTTTTGTTTCTTTCGTAAAAAGCCTTAATTTGGTCATGGTGGCCTACAGACTCCTAACTACACTTGATGTGCAGCAGGTCAAGTTTAATTTCACACGTGAATGAAACGCTTTGACAGGTAGCTCAGCCTACATCCCTGAATTTCATACGTCAGCTCTGCTGGCGTCGAGCAGTCCATTGCAGCGGGTCAGGACCGTGCCATCTGTTCCTCTGACTGTGGCTCCCAGTGTGGCCAGTGGCAGGATCCTGCCAGCGGCCTCGTGGACCTCTAGCAGGCAGGATATTGGAGACTAGCGGAGGCCCCTGCAAGAAGCACGGCTGCTTACAAAGCTCTGGTCAGAAGTCTGGTGTCGACACCAAGCCCCTTTTATTTTTGATCTGGCAGAGCCGTGCAGGTTCAGGGTGGGGTAGAGACCTTGACACTTTTTTTGGGCCTGGCCACTGATCTGATTTTCTGCAAATGGCTAAAAAAAAGTTTTCACAAGGACTGAAGTTATGTAACGAGTACCCTCCTAGTGCTTTGCCTCCTGAATGGAATTGAGTTCAGTTTATTCATAGAGCACATTTTACAAACACCACAATGCTGTAAATTTTAGACCTTATCTAAGATGAATATGTTGCTTAAAAAAACTCCTCAAGTTGTTTGTCTATTTCAGTTAATTATATTCCTCTCTGCAAGTTTTCTGCCTGATTATTTAATTTTAAACTCACATCATGGTCTGTCACCAGGATTGTTTTCACATCTTACACCTCATTAGACATTTTGTTGGCTGCTCAGGTCATCTTCATGTATTTTTAATTCAAACCTTCCACCTCCTGCTGGTTGAAACGGCAGAATGTGTGAAGTGACCTTGGTAACACCAAGGAGGGTTTGTAACTGCTCAACCATCGTAATGACTAAATTAAAAGAAATAGTGGCGTTCATGCCACTCGAGGAAATTGGGGCTCCTCTTGAGTCTGTTAAGAGGAACTTGAAGGTTCATTACACACACACACACACACACACACACACACACACACACCAATACAACGAGTCGGGACCAGCACAATGAGACCTCTGTGTGTCCGGTCCCAGTCCAGACGCTCTTGCTGAATTTGTGAAAGGACATTGTTAATGTGATCAGACAATTTTACCCTTCCACACGTCTCCTTTAGCAGCTTTTTCCAGCCGGTGCTGCGAGGTGGCTGGTTTTGTGTTTCACGTGTAAACTGCAGCTAAAGTCAGCCGAGCGATATTTCATGGCACGTTTGACTTCCTTGTGTTGATTTGATGTAGCCGCGTATGTTTGTGCTGCCTTGCGGCTTCCGCCTGCATCCACCTGAACTCACCTGTGTGCCAAGAAGCCCGGTTCACCTTTGTTGGGTTTTGGATTTTGGATTAATGCCACCTCGCAGCTGAAGTAATTCATGACTTGCCTCACAATGTGCCTTATTTAACATGTAACCCTAGTTAGAAACCCCATTCGCGTTTTTTTTTTTTTTTTTTCTTTCGTTAAAGATCCACAATGGTTTCTTTATCCCACAGAAGTGCCGGGGAATCTTCAGACTTCCCTTCGTCTGCGTTCCAGGCCCTGCTCAGCCTGGTAGAGAATGGGAGGAGAAAATCATCCACGGAAGCGGTGGGGGGTGGGAGTGAGTAGCGCCGGCGGAGGCCAGGAGTGGGGTTAATCCACAACCCAAACACTGTTCCATCATCTGATCAGCATGGAAATGGGACAGATCGGCTGAAATAGTGGCATTTAGCCACAGTTTGGGCCGTTTCACTGGTTGGGAATCGGTTTTGTTTTAATCCCAGAGTTAATGGAAGGCGGCCTGGGAGGCCAGAGGCAGGGTGTCTTGTGTCTTGTCTGAGCTGTCTGAGCTTTTGGAAAAACAAGTTTGGAAGCAAACATTCCCCTCGGCGTGAAGGTCTGCGTCACGATTTGCATGCCAAGAGCAACGTGCGTCACGGGATCGCAGTTCCGAGTCCCTGCTGGGCCAGCAAACCAACTGTTGGACTCTGATGGATCTGAATATGTGCGCCTGCCGCATTTGTTTGTTTGTCAACAAAGGACATGGTTTTAATCATTACACCTGGGGGCAAAACTGTAATGAAGGAGATTGTGGTGCTTCAGAGAATAGACTTGGGAGTGTGGTGGCTTATTTGTAATAGAAAATCCTGTCTGCGAAAACACGGGCAGGACCAGAAGAGCCCCAAGGTTGAACTGTACCAGGAGAGTCTGTAACAGAACCAAATAAGCTGTTTTGACTTTCCTGGAGAAGTGTAACCACATTGATAAGAACCAGATACCCACAACTTTTATTTTATGTAATTATCTTATTTTGTGGTGGAATAAGACATTTCAACAGGTTGTTGTACAGGAGTGGGTGTAGACAAAGACAAGCAACTGCCTGAAACTGCTTTTATTCGCTTCGGAGGTGTTTGAATGTTGACCTACGCGCTCTCAGGCTTCCTCAATCGTGGAGGAAGTGGCTTTTTGCCAGTGTTCCCGCTGGCGTGTGTCCACCTGACTTTGGTGACCTTTCATGTCACATTCAAACAAAGCATAAGAACGACCATCTGTGGCCGAACCTGGATATCCTACAAGAGTCAAAGGCTGCCATGGGCTTCACCGACTACCATTCAATACAAGAGAACTTCAGTGTCAACGGATTTGGCGTCGTGTTGCATAAGTAGTCAGTGAATAAGCAGAACTACAGGTTCCAGTTGAAAAACCGAGAGAACTGAGAACCTTTGTAGGAGAAATATTCTGTACCTTTAAAAAATAAAATCCCTTTTTGTTTAGCTGCTCAACAGGTAATTACATAAAATTGTTTCTACGTTTGTTAAAGCTGCCTTGATTCCATTAAATAATTCTCAGTGGCCAAGAACTGCTGTATTTTACCTTTTTAAGAAAATATGTTAAACTGTGGACATTATGAACAGCGTTGTTTACATGATTTAAAATGATGTCATGCCCCAAACTCGACCAGCCTGACCAGTTTTTGTTTGTTTGAGGTTAGGAAAGGCCCCTGTCTGTGTGTGTGTGTGTGCAAGTGCGCATGTGCATTTGTGTGTGTGTCTGTGTGTGTGTATTTTTAAAGGTAATTTACAACATAGTTGGTTGACTTGTGTCACCGGAAAATTGGCAGATGCTTTTTATCGTTTGTGAGCGTGCATTCCTTCACATGGAGACCAGTCGTTAGAACAAACTGCACTCAGGCCGTTGTTTGTGTTTATCTCACACAAACACTCTATTTGCGGAGTTCCGTGATGTGTTGCTCGGCTCGATCAACAGCCTGAAACTGAGCTGTGCCTTGGATGAGTTTGACAGCTTCGTCCAACGGTAAACTTTTGCACATGTGGTGCCAGTATCATAATCACAGGTTTAGTTTACAGAAGGGGGCCGGGGGATCTGGTTTGAAGAAGTTTGGTGTAAAACTGCAGGAAAAAAGACTCAAGGCTCCTTTCTGTCAATCAACTTTTATTTACAGCGCGCCAAATCGCATCCACCTGCATTTTCAAAGCACTTTTCCACAATCAAAGGAGAAACCCAAACAGATCCCACCAGAGCAGTGGGAAGAAACCCTGAGCAGAGCCTGACTCTGGAGGGCAGCCATCTGCTTTGACCAATACTGCAGTCTGCCCACCACCAGGGGAAGCATTCAATGTGTTTTGACTTTGGCCAAGATCTTATCAGCATTTAAAGCTAGCGATTAAGCTTATAAAAACAAACTCTTTAGAGTTTTTTTTTTCTTGCCTCCACATTTCCAGTGTGAAGACTCCAGAGACACTGACAACATAGAGATGAGTTCTGCTGGAGGGAAACGTCCCCTCAAGGCCTCGTGCAGCTGACACATCAGAAGTCCCACAGGGTTCTTTTATTTTACCACTTCTAATTCAGTATTGCTGCCCGGCGGCGGGCCTTGTAATTATGTCAAGCTAGTGTGTTTACAGTGAGATTTCCAGCAAGTGTCCATCCGGCCTTGTTTATGTGCGTATTTTAACAGCTTTCCTGGGCTCCTGCCGACGCTGCTCCTACCTCCTCACCTGTCAGCGAGACAGTCAGATGTCACGCGCTCAGTCTGCTGTTGGTGGGCGACACGTGATGCGAATCAAACTGCTGCATCTGGGAGAGTGGGAGAAATAAATGAGCAAGCGACGTTTGTAAGGTTTTCCCAAGACTGCGCCTGGGAACCCTGGTGTTTTTCTGGATAAAATTAGAATGCGGAAACAGAAAGTGTGTTTGGCATATAAATGTTGTCAATAAAAAGGGAATTTTGGTTGAAAAGAAGGCCTTTGATTGCCAAGTCTTCCAACGCAGACTTGGGGGGGAAGGCAGTTGTGAAACATGTTTACGACAGAAACTTTGGTGCTTTCCCCCTTTTTTTGTAAAAACTTCCCAAGTCTTCTTAATGAAAGCCGCTTCTTTCTGAGAGTGATCGTCCTCCATCAGCGTGTTGGGAGACACACAAGCTGCTTTTGTTTTTCCAGACTCTGATCTCCTGAGCACCTTTTTTCAAATCTTAGGTTTCTACCTCAGTTCGTCTAGCGACTGTAAAGTCCAGTCTGTTCATTTTATGTACACACTGCGATGCCCTGTATTGTTTGAGTCACAGTGTTTTGAGCGCTACTTGAATAATCCCCATTGGACCCTCTGCCTCTCTCGTCCTCCGGCGCAGCAGGCAGGGAGCAGCGGGCCGAGCTCACAATAGCAGATCCCTGCGGCGGCGGCGGCGACGGTGGCAGCTTGTGAAAAGGGCAGAATGATTGACTGCATGTTGGGACAACTTCTGACCCCTGGCTGAACTTGGTGGAAACACCGTGAGCGGAGGGGAACCACCGCTGGAGACCCTTCCCACCCCCTCGTAACGTGGGAGCAGTCTTCTTTTTAGCAGTTTGTTTTTGATTTATTTACTCAAACATCGATTTAAGGAAGCCCGTCTGATGGCGTGTTTCGTCTTTAGGGCGCTGACTGGCTGCCTTCCTTAACAACTGGCGACACAAGATGGCAGCTAACTAGGATCTATATCTATATCTAAGGGGAGGAAAACCAAATTACTTTTATTATGCTGCGAGTATGCACTTTTAATAATGCATTTACAGTCAGTATGTCAGGCTTTTACCAATATAAAAATCATAAATCAAGCCAAATTTTACACACTGGACCTCTACATTGAAAGAAGAGATCATTGTCTGCTTGTTGAGCTGGAGTGTGTCAGTGTGTGGCAGCTTGCCGGAGCTTCACAGCCGCCCCGGGCTCTGACAGCGCTCTGTGGTTTCCTGTAATTGCCTTAAAATTTTGCACTGAGTGGCCAGATTGCCCGCTTCTTTTTTACGCGGCTTAATCAGTAGCGTTTACAGATTAGGTGCTCTTGCCAAGTTCCATTAACCTAGATTATTGGTCGCAGGCCAGGAGAGGTGTTACATATGTTCTGGGACCGAGAGAGAAACACACTGCGGGATTCAGTCGGGATTATGCAACCCAGTTACGGCAGCGTCTTGTGAATTGGAACGCCTGCGACTATACAAAGCAGCTCTGCGCGTGTGTGTCTTGAGAGCACATGTTTCTTGTTGATGCTCACAGGCAACAGCGGCCCTACAGCTCACTGCTGTCAGCTCTTCAACGGGCCGATCTGGCTTCAGGCCCTCGTAGGCAGTCGTGTTTTACCTTCCCAAGTCACGGAAACTGGGACGTCTGAGACTTTGAATTATTGGTTGTTAATCTGGAGACAGGTACCAGCTGAGGCCACGCCCCTGGGAAGTCCTGCAGCACCTCGTCCTTCCTATTTTCTTTCTGTATATCAGCTTTGATCCAGCGCGCCACCGCGGTGTTATCACCGCTGTTGACAGCCCATCAACACTATTTTTGCATCGACAGGAGTTTTGCGTCGACTCACGGTGAATCCTCCAGAGTGAAATACTCGTGACAGAGTGAAACAAATGGTAAAAAAAAAAAGAAGTAAAGAGAGTATCCCTGGACTCCAGGTCAGGAATGAAGGGTTTTCAGAGGGTAAGAAGGCCCAGTGGGTAAAAGAGGGGCGGGCTCAAAGCCATTCGTCGGAGTCGTCGTCGTCATTATCATCGTCATCATCATCATCATCATAGTCATCATTGGTTGGTTGAACAATGCCGACATTCCAGTAGGAAATGAGTGAGGCGACACATTCCTCACCATAATTGTGTCCTCTCGCATGACTCCGCTCAACTCTGCTCAATTCCAGATGCTTCGGGCATTTTTCACATGCGTCCCTCTGTGAAAACGAGCCTCTCTGCCGCAGCATTGTGCAATTGTGCCTTGGAAATGGTGCCTCCAAATTGGGACGGTTCTGCATTTTTGTGTTTGCCTAACTGGTTGTGTCTTCCGCAAACATTTAACCAACCGGATATGTGTCTGTCCGCATGGATGATGAGAGGAACAGACACCCCACCTCCACTGTTAGCAGTCTAGACTTTTTCATAGCCATTAGAATGTAATTTATGTCAATGTGCATGGAGAGGATGTAAAACTCACCCAACTCTAATGACACTGGCTCCCACCTGGAGCTTCCCACCCGGTGGGTGGGCTGTAACATCCATTTGGAAGTTTCTCTTCTCCCTAAAATCTTGTGCAGCACCACCTCAAGGAAAGTGAATTCTCATACACCCCCACAGCCTGCAGGCAGTGGATGCACTTACCCTTCTTTTAACATGCAATCGAACCTCCGTGAAGGTGGTGACACTGTAATCCCCCCTATGCGAAGGTGGTCTGACACTAATCCCCTGCTGTACTTGCACTCACTGACAGCGGTAACGGTAGAGAGGACCTGACCTAGTTGGAAGACCTTTTTTTACACACTTCCATCCCCTGCGGTCACCAGTATCAACTCTTCCCTCTTTCCCCCCCTTTTATTAAGAGAAACTGATCCCGACCACATTTGCCGACCTGTTGAGCCACATGTCAGAGCAGCAGAAGCTCGTCTGTCTCGAGCTGGACGACAAAATGCATCCGTGTGTGAATCAGAAATCAAGGTCATCTACTGACTTTTTTCTGGATATAAATGTATCTAGGCCACTGAAACTTAACTGGGATGTTCATTTGTGGTGTAATACACTGGGGTGGTTTTCATACATCTTATTTTCTGACACACATACGTACAGTTCTGTGTTGCCTCAGAATTTCACCGTGATGCCAGTTTGCTCTGTCGACTCATTTTGGATGTAAAACATTGCAACTTAATAATACATCAGTGTGACCTACAAATCTATGAAGACCTAAACCTGCCTACTTAGAGGCTTTCTTCTATAAGTGCAGTGAAAAAGCAAATAGCTAACAAGCTAACACACACACACACTGCTCAAATGAAAAGGAGATATGCATCAGTTCAAAGGAATGTGATTTAAAAAGCCATTGTGTTGCGTTGGGCTGATTGTGCGACAACTTTGAAGCCTCCCAGCGGCTCCATTTGAGCTGCACCTTTTTTTTTGTTTGTGGTCTTGACTGTTAATGTTTTCAACTTTGCCTCAACCGACCGTTATTTCAGCATGTGCGCGGCGAGCGTCTGCCTGTCGGGAATTCCCGCGAAAACATCGTCGGTGGCGGATTGCGGAACTTGCGGCGCGTGTGTTTGCGCAGTCAGGCGTACCCGTGTTGGCCGCACACTCGGCCGTCACTCGTCACTTGGTCTGTGCTGTCAAGAGTACCTGTTCGCCAGAGGAGCTGCTACTGCGCCACTCGAGAACAACGCAGGGTCAAGGTGGAAAATCTGAGCTTCTCTATTTCCTCTGTTTGTCTTTCATTATCTGTCCGCCCCCCCCCTCGCCCGCACACAAACCCACAAAGACACGACACACACGAAACCAGCCGTCCGTTCTGTCTGGCTGCCTCCCGGGATCCCAGAGGAGCCGAGAAGCTGACAGGAACACACGGCCGGGCGAGATGGGCCACACCGTGCGCGTTTCTCAACAGCTGTGCAAATAAATTAGATGGAAGCTCCGAGGAAATTTAACCTTGAAACCGTTTTGGCTACCAGAGCGGCTGAGCTCTGTTTTTGTTTTTTTGTTTTTATAGGCAGACGCTTTAGTTTGTAGGAGGCTGCCCCGGCGGTATTTTAACACAGAGAGCTGTGACCAATCGTGGTCGCTCTCCCACAGTAGGCGGGTCACTAAAGCCCAAAAGACTTGCCTCCACTTGGTTGGCTTGAGTCTGTCAAGGGCCTTCCAGCAGGAAACACAGGTTTGCTACTTCCTGTGTTGCATGTATTTCTCATCTCCTTCACCTCACGAATGGCTATGAACAATTAGGATGTTTTTTTTTCACTGATGTCACTCTACTAGAATAGCCTCTGACCACATCGCCTGCTCCGGGCCAGATGCAAACAGGCAGAGCCCAGAGGGGGCCGACTGTGCCGGCGATAAATCCCCTGTCACAACACATTAGCCCGGCCGGGCCATTTGGTGGGGATGATTGCGGCTTACGTCAAGCCTGTTAGTCTTTAGCACTGCTAACCAGAGAGCGACTTGATATACGGCCGGCGGCTCTCATTCACCTCTCCGTACTCCCACTTCCTAGCATTTTCCCAGGATGGCCGAGGGGGGGGAATGTGAAAGGGGTGTTGATAAAGGTTGCTGGGCCTCCCCCTCTTTTTATATATATTTCTTCCCTGAACTCTGACTTTGCCAGGACACAGACACAGTGTCACAATGTTGTTGTCTCATTCTGTCCTGTGCAATGTTTTGTGAACTCAGTTCTCGTCTTCTTTTCTCAGGCTGTAACGGGGAGATGCTTCGGTGACAGGGACTTCCGAGGAGCGTTGGAGAATGGGATACTGCTGTGCGAGTAAGTTTGACCCAAGTTCCTTATTTATGTCCTTCCAGTTAATATGTATTAGACTCTACTGGTGGAGTCTCAGGACCCACATTTTTTTTCCTAATCGTGAAGACATAAAGAGCCCTTCCTTCTTCTCTTTAAATGTAATAACAAAAACAAATGCAGATTAAAGGGATAGTTCAACCTTTTGGCAAATTCTCCTATTGCAATTATCCCTGTCGTCATACAAGTATGTACATTCCCTTTAATTATTATCAGTGGCTGTTTGTTTTGGGGTCCTGGGGGCAGTGAACGGGACCAATCTCCTCCATCAAAACTCATCAAACACACAATCCTACAACTCCAAAACGCTCTGGCGGACAAGTTGTGACCTGCCTGTTCACCACAATATGAAATCATAACATCACAATACGAGACAGAGCGGTTTTCCAGGCAAATGAAGGGCCGGAACTACATTCCAGAAGCACCTTCAGTGCAGAGGGATTTGAAAAGTGCATGTTTAGTGCGGCTGCTCCCATCAACAAAACAATACGAAGAAGAAGCCGACGTCTGGTCATGACACAACTTTGTGGTTGACAGCGATGATGATTCCTTTATTAAACAGGACCCACAGTCTGACCAAAACCAAGGCAGTTACTACGACACCGTCTGAGGTGTCACTGTGTCACTCCGCCCAGGGGTTCACTCAAGAAACTGGTTTCCAGTATTTGCTTCTTGTGTCCTAATGTTACATAATTCTACACTATCATTTCATAACGTGGTGAATATGCAGATCAAAACTTGTCCACCAGGGTCTTTTGAAGTTGTTGGATTGTGTATTTGATGAGTTTTGAGGGAGGGAGGGAGGGAGACACCATTCACTGCCCACCTGGATCTCAAAACAACAGCCACTGACCATTAAAGAGAATCTACCTGCTCACGTGACCATATACAGATTATCACAATAGGCCAATTTGTCAAAAATGTTGAACCATCACTTTAAAGACTTTTTTTTTCCTTTTTCTTTTGTCTTCGTGGCTCAATGATCAGAGAAACTTCCCAAATTGTCCTCTGGTGAGACAATTAAACTCTTAACTGTGTGCTGGTAATGAGTCGACGTGTTGACAGACAACCAAAAACACACACGGACACCTGCAACACATTCCTTTCTGCCACGTTCAGTTACTCAAGCACCGTTTTGACACCATTTTTTTTTTTCCCCTGTATTGTCAACACAGACGCGACATCCAATTTAACAGATTCCCTGCTGCTTTGGGAATTCCTCTAATGTAACAAAACAAAACAGTGGTCCTCTGATCGTCCAGATGCTTCATTTTTTTTGTCTGTTGGGCGGCTACGTAAGATAAGATATTGGAACCGTGGAAGCTGTGACACTCTAGACAATGTTTTGACAGAATAATAAAGAAGAAAGGGAAGAAACAGAGCCACAACTGCGCGTAATGCAGAGAAAAAAAAAATGACCATCCCATGGAGCACGACAATACCCACAACATGATTCGGCACTACCAGTTTCTCCTTCTTGTTAATGCTGCCAAATTATGTATCATTTTAAATTCCCAGGGGTGTAAATCATTTTTCTTGCTAGCTGCTGCAGCTTGCCAAACAGCGCCCTGCACTGACAGACCACAGATAGCAATCTACTCAGATGTTGATGTTGTCGGTCTCCCAAAACCGAGAACGACTGGTCGGTGCATTTTTTTCTTCCCGGTGAAAAAAATGCGACTCGCTTTGGTGCCGTTTGACAGGCGTCTGTTGTTTAATATTTGCATGAAGATAATATTAATGGATGCAAATATGAATACCGGTAATCATTATGTTTCTGTGTTTTTATTGACTTTGTATGAAGTTGACTGCAGTTTACCAACGTCTCCCAGGATTGTCGTGCATTGATTGATTATAAGTAATGGGCCATGGTCAGTTACTCTTCATTAACGCTGCTAGAAAGAAATGAACTTCTGGCAGCTGCTCAGTCGTCAACAAGCAGCTTGAGGAGCTGCAGCCTTTCCCCGTCTCTGCCTCTGGCTCCAGTTTCATCCTTTGTGTTCGCATTTCAGCAGAGCAAACACAGTCACGATTATGCTTGGCCAAAAGGAAAACCCGCCCTCTCCACCCCGTCCGTATAAAATATCAACGGTTCCTGTGATGTCGCTGGCGTTCCGAGGGATATTTTGCGCTGAGACACCATAATTCAGCTTTTCATCGAGACATCGGCCTCAACCCAGAGATTTCCTGCCGGACTGAAAACTTCCCAGAATAAACGGCAAACAAACCCAAGAGTGGGATGTTGCTCTTCGGTGAAACACACACCATCTGTGTAGGAGGGGAGAGAGCGAACAATTGATGCAGGGGAGACAATGCCTTGAGAATACTGCAGCGTTTTGCTTCAGTCAGATACACGGCAAAGTGAATCACTTTGGTTTCGAGGGGGAAAATGCACCAACACCATTCAAAAATAAAGTGTGACGCTTTGGCAGGTTTTGTGCAGGAACGTGACTGGAGGAGGCAGGTACGACTGCACTGATCCTGCGCTGTGATAAAGTCTTTAACCTTGCAGATCTGCCTGCGACGCTCCTGTTGGAACCTTAGATTAACTGGAATATGACCAGTGTCATAGTTGAGAAGGAGGCAGGATCTGTATTTTAGTTAATTTTTTTGTGAGTTGTGACACACAGCAGTTTTTTGTCGCAGCTCTCTCGAAGACGCACTCCCTGGCCTCCCTTCCTGGATGACTCACTCACTTTTTAAGATGTTATTGTTGACCAATGGCACGACAGTGTGCGTCAGCTGAAGTTTATGCTTCCTCCCCGGTGTTCCTGACAGGTTGCTGAGCTCCATTAAACCCGCCCTGGTGAAGAAGATCAACAGGCTTCCAACTCCCATCGCTGGCCTGGTGAGTCCTCTGGCATCCTTTTCCCCTCATATCTGCTTTACTTCCTGTTTACGTACCTCACACCTCTACCTTCCCTTGTCCAGCACACCTTTATTTCACTTACACTATAGTTGTCATTCATCATTAGTTGGAGTTAAATTAATGACAGTGTGGGTACATTATCATCTGGTATTTATCATAGTGCAACAAAGCACTCTTTGTTGCACTTGCCAGAGTTGGAGTTATACAATCTCTCTGTTTCTGTTTCAACGATCTAAAAAGAAGAAAGAAAGAAGAAAGAAAGAAAAGCCTCATCACGAGTTTCACATATCACACCTTTTTGTCCTGCTGAGTTTGGAATTTCATATTTGGAAAAAAAAAAAAACACAACATCACCTGAAGCAGAAACTGCCAACGTACCCCCGACGTTGATCGCGGCGCTGGCTTTTATCCAGACTTTGTCTCGTCAAACCTTCTGGCGGGGGTTCAGTTTCACACACCTGCTGAGATGTTGACATCCAACTAATCATCAACTCCACAGCGAAATGCTTTCATTGAGTTTTCTGTTGGCATGTCATCTTTAGACTTGACTTTCTCCCCCAAAAATTTGTATTTTAAAATCTAAAAATTGATGATTTCCAACAAAATTTCCCAGTGATATGACAAAACTCCATCTTTTACTTTAAGCATTTTTTACAGAGTGCGTACCAAAGCACGCAGATGGTAACAAGCCCTCCATGATGTCACAAAGGGCCCAACAAAATATCACTTTTAGCTGAAGGCTGCAAACATAGGGCTACAGTTGGTGTTTTATGGATATAAAGAGTGTTTTTCTTTTGGATAATCAACCATGGAAGGCTGCAATCTGGCATCCAGAATGTAAGAAAAAGCTGTAAATGACTGTAGCAGCACCTTAAAAGACTTCCCTCCACCTGGATGGATTTCCCTTTAATGCATAAACACTGTTTGCCTCCAGCTTTGAATCGGAGCCTGTGAGGTTCGGCCGACTTGAACTCTGATACATTCCACTAGATTACAGTGCGACACAGTGGAGCCTTTTCATGATGTCTTAAGGCCCTGATCTGGATGAAGTGACCTTTCAGGACCAGAGGCCGCCGTGTAAACAGGCACCCTGAAAGCCGAGCACGCTCGCTCTCTCGCTCACTCGCTCGCTCTCCAGCTAAATGCACTTCCGAGGGTCCAAACTTCCTTTTCTTTCTCCGGTTCCAAACATCTGCAGAGTTTACAGGCTGCCGCCGTCTATTTGTCGGGAAGTCTGAGTCCAGCCAAAGTGGATGTTCTTATCTGAATTCTGTCACTAATGGGAACCAATGAGCCTTTTCTGGCTTTTGCAAGGTGTAGATAGTATCTCGCTCTTGTTTCTTTTTCCCTCTTTTTACCTTTGTGGCCAAAATAACATTTGATTCCGCTGCTTTAAGCCATTTACATCCCCTGATTATATTAACGAAAGGTGTGTTTTCCATTTACTTTGAAATTGCAAACATTACCTTTCATGTAAGAAAAAAACCTCCCATGCATTTAAAAAAGACTTGAAAAAAATGAATCTTGTCAAAAATGTTGTTTTCTTGTTTTTTTCTTTAATTTGATATTTGAATGCAAATAGAACACAAAAAAACTTAAGTTCTGTTAATATCAACCAAAATTGAAAAAACTTTCAGAATCTGTGAAGCTGTTTCATTGTCGCAAGTTTATTTTTTATGGTATTTGGAGAAAAAAAATAATTGTAGACAAATAACATTCACTCTGGTCACTGATTGGCCCAGAGAGACGACAACATGTTTACATTGCCAGTTTTAGCAGGTCACATGAAGTGACGTTGAAGAAAAATCACACCTGCTGGTATTATTCCAGTGTAAACAACGCCGCCCTTGCGTGTCACTGCTTCCATAAGTCCGTCTCGAGCCTGTTGCAGCTGAGCGGGGATTTTTTTTTCTCCCCCCCTCCCTCCCTTGGCTGTGATTAAAGAGGTGAGAAACGCATAAACAAGGCGGTCTGCTGTTATCTGGCCTATCATAATAAAACACAGGCGACTCCCCCTTCCTCTTCCTGTTTTGGGGCTAATGGGAAAACGAGTCTCGAGAGGAGCTGTGGCTGTTTCGTAATTAGAGCTGCAGCCTCCGTGTCGCTGCAGCGGCGGCTGCGTGACTCCGCGTTGGGCTGACCAGGTCGGCTGTTGAGTCGCTCTCTGTTCCCCAGCCACCCCTCCACCTCACTGGCATGCTTGTGTTCCACAGTGTGCAAACAGGCCTGAAAGTTGAATGGTGGTAATTCACATGTTCTTTTGAACGTGTCGCTCTGACTGATTGACCTCTGACTGTTGCAAAAAAAATAAGTGATATCCAGAAAACTGCCATATTTAACCCTTTGTTCACAGCCTCCTGCAAAAACCTGTCAGAATGCTGTTGGAATGAATTTCGCATGAAATTAAAATGAAACCCTTTAAAATTTGAAAATAAAAACAAAAATATGACTGGTGCTGCAAGTCCACAAATAAACCCCAAAAATATATATTTTTTTCATTTGTTATCAATATCTTCACATATATTTAGGATGTGTTTATTCAGACTCCTCCAGACTCCGCCCTCGCGATCCCTGGCCAGACACATTCAGCTGTCAATCACGTCTCTGTGGTCGACGCCCAGTTTCCTGTCTCACTGACCTGCGGGTGACCACAAAGCGATTGGCCACTTCTCTAAACACACACACACACACACACACACACACACACACACACACACACACTGCACTTTAAACACCCATCTAAGTGACTCTGATAGCATCCGGCTAATTGCGCCAGTGTTGAGCCCCTGTGATTGTTGTGGCTTGTTGCCTGTCGCAGCCTGTGAAACACCTTCTAGTGGAAGCTGTGGAGCGAGCTGAGTCTCTGCCGAGGTCGCCATGGCTCTGTGGCAGCTGAGATTGTTGCTGCCAAAACTGCCGGATCTCCGTGTCGCCCCCTAGCTCCCATTTCTCAACTCCCGGTTTGGTGTCTCATCTTACAAACAGGGTTTTGTCTTGTTCTGTTTTTTTTTTTTTTTTTCATCATTGGGCTCATTAGTGCAGGTCCCTTTACACTGGCTGCAGGGCCGACATGGACCTTACTGTTTGTGACAACTTCAATCTTAAATGTTGCGACTGGAAGAAAACTTTAAAACTTTTGTTTAACTCCACAGTTAAAACTGTACAAGCTGTGAGCGTGAAGAGTAATTAGCACAAAATTGACCTTTAACGACTTCTTGCAATGGAATTCCTGTTGCTTGACACCGTTGCACATCCAAAACATCTAGAGGGCAGCAGGTGCAAGTGGTCAACAACAGCAACAGCAACTTTTCAAATAGGTTTCGCCGTATTTTCAAAGAGTCTCTAATCACATGTGAATATCAGCACATTGTTTCTTTGTTTTGGTGTGTGCAAGAGATACGGTGACTTCTGGGGACAATCAGGGTGGAGAGGAAGCGGTGACACCCAGAGGGAGGGACGAAGGGGGGAGGGGGGGAGGGGAAGCTCTGCCTGCACGGCCCCTCCGTGAGACACAGAGAGAGGGAGGTGTAGACACAAAAGAGGGCGAGAACCTGGGAACGGCAGAGGAGGCCGCGTCTCAGGTTGCGGCCGACAAAGAGCGCGGCTCCGAGCGGCAGAGGAGGGTAAGAGGAGAGCCGAGGCCGACTGCCGGGGAAAGTAAGTTGAAGTGAAGTGAAGGAGAGACGAGACGCTGGAAGGAGTTTAAAAAGTGAGAGCTGCAGCGATCTGATGGAGGAGACGACACCATAAAGAGAAGAGCGGCGGTGTCACCTTCCCGTGGAGCAGGTGCCCTGGATGTTGCGTCTGTGGAAGTGAAGAGGCGCAAAAAATTTTGCATCTAAGCTGGTAATAATCAGCCTCAGTGTCATCGCTTCCCACTACACAACCGGGTCCAGTGTTTCATTTATTCATTTTTTTTTGTTGATTTTTTTAACTGCCCTGCTGGTTCACAGGTTTGCATGCTTGAATTTGCATGAGCCGTGTGGCTTCACGTGCACGCAAGCGGTGTGTGTGTGGCGCTGGAGGGTGAAGCCTCGCTTCAGTTTGGGACCCAGGGGTCCGACAGTGAGGGACGTCATCCTGTTAGTCAGATTAGACTGTCTGGAAGTGTGGGCAATTTAAACCTGTGTGTGAGGGTGTGTGTGTGGGTGTGTGCGGGTGTGTGGGTGTGTGTGTGTGCGTGCGTGTTTATTTTTAAATCATGCTCCGCCAGCTGGACGCTCCGCTGCTGAAAGTGCTATGAGTGTGTGTTTCCATGATACGTATGAGGGTCAATCAGAATGTGTGTGATGTGAATTGTGTGTTTTTTTTCTTGTTGTTTGTGTTGCAGGACAACCTGGGCGTGTTCCTGCGCGGATGTGAGGAGCTGGGACTGAAAGGCTCGCAGCTCTTCGACCCCGGAGACCTGCAGGACACGTCGACACGCCCCGCTGCAAAGTAAGAGGCGGAACACCTGTCTGTGTTTGCTTGTGTGTTTGCTTTTCTCCTCGTCTGCTCTGCTTTTTTTTCCCGCCCTCTGATATTAATACCGTTGTTTGTATGCCCTTTATTCAAGGCGTCATTGGCATTCTTTCTAGTTCGCAGTTTTTTTAATTACCGCTGTCTGATAAAAGCAGTATTTCAAGTTTTTTGATTCAGTTGTAATTCACTAAAAAGACTGGTATGTGTTTTTCTAATCTTTAAAAACAATGTCTGATGTTGCAACTTTATTTTTCAACTAGTTTCTTTTCTCTCCGAAAATTTTTTTTTTTTTTTTTTTTACGCAGCCCCTGTGGCTCCTGCCTCAGTCAGCAGATCCTTTTCGTAATCTAAGCAAGACTTTTTATTGTGTCTAATAAAGATGAAATAGTGTCTTTTGTGCCTCGGTTGCGAAACAGAAAAAAGAGGGCTTACTGTCTCAAAGTCAATAAATTACGGTAACCCTTCAGAGAATATTACTCTGGCCGTTAATCAAACCAATAAAGCAACAACAAAGAGAGAAAAAATGAATGAGGAGGCGCTCGGTCTGGCGTGTACATGCAGTTCTTTTATTCTGAAAGGGCGCTCGGCTTTGATGTGGCGTCGTTCAGCTTATCTGACTTGACAGTGATTTATATTAGCTGGCGGTTGTGGCAACCCGAGTGACGGCAGCCTCCACCACCTTGTCTTGGCTCCGCCCACTTTGGCCAGCGTGTTCAGGTTCTCACCTATATGTTCTCATTACATGTATAAGGCTTAAACCCTCCCAGCAGAATTTGGCCAACAGGCTCTGTCTGTTCCCACTACTTATCATACAGTGAGTCCATGATCACTTTATTTATGCTCCAGTTGGATCCGGGCGACAGTGTTTCATGAAGGGAAGCCCAAGATCAATGGAATATCTGTTCCGCTGCTCTGGTACATACGCAATAATAAAGGCAGCCTTGTGTAAATGGACTGCCTGTATGCACTGCTGTGTGTGTGCGTGTCGCACTCTGTCAGTCACCCTGTCTGCGCGACGAACAATCGCCCCGTTGAGCGCCAACATAAATAAGTGGCTGACAGTCGGTGGAAGTGCGTGTCAGCGGAGCAACAATAGCAGAACTGTGGGACACAAGTGATCTCTGTCCAAACACAACTCAAGTTGACATCACTCACTCGACCGTGGCTCTGTATGTCCACCACAGTGCCAAGTGTGTGTGCTTTTTCTCTGTTGATATAATGTGTGTGTGTGTATATTTTGCATTGCGGTTGTATTGTCCACACTGGCTATGCAGAGAGAAGCCTGGCCTGTTTGCGTCCGGACATTCCATTTTTATTTACGTCTGCTGAGGTGTTTGTGTGTAGTCTGCGTTATCAAATTCAACAACGTGCAGCTTTAAACCAAGGCTGGTCTGTGGCGGAGGAAATTGGGAATATTGTGTTTACCAGTCACGGTCTCTTATTCCTTCTTCATTTATTCATTCTTCACCACTAGGGGTCTGATTGAGGAAAGTGCTTTCACATGCATGTTGGGAAAAAATGGAAAATAACGATTCTTGTTTTGCAAAAGACCTTTAAGTGCACATCCATCTTGAAACCCTCCAATCTGAAGTTTTCAGCCACTTGTCATATTGTCCAACCGAATCATTTACACTTACAGATTGTTTGTCAGCCTTTTTTTTTTTTAACTCATGCACTAAATATATTTGTCAATTTCAGTTTGACACAGTAGGAAAAAGAAAACGTTGCCGTCAGTGTTCATTGAGTAGCCCTGCGTTGCTATCATTTGCAAGTTGCTATCACTTCTCTTCCGCTCAGGTCCTCAGTCGTCACTCACCGAGGAAACTCGACTGGCCTCATATTTAGAAACTCCACTTGGGACTGTAGGGGTGACAAAGGCAAGAAAATGAGTTCAAGCGTGTTTCCTTATATCCGCTCTCTCCTCAGGTAGATTAAAGGAAAGCAGCCTGTCTGATGAGTTCACTCATCGATCCCACTTGTCTCTCACTCTTTTCCACGTCAGGAAAAAGTCACGCAACTGCAATTTTAGTTGGAGAGCCTCTGGGCTTTTTTTTTTTTTTTTTCTTAAGCTGCAGCCTTTTTACGCATCATACAATCTTCTGCTGTCTTGGAACAAAGTCCCTACGAGCCAGTCTTCTAGTTTTCCAAGGTGTGTTTCTGTGTCACTTTAAACGGGATCAGATATCAGACGCAGCCTCAAGGCTGTGGAGACGACGCACGGAGGAGTGTTGTGGGTAAACGGAGCTTCACAGGGGAGCCGACGCTCGTAGCCGCACCGATGAGCAGCTCTTGAACTTCTCCGAATTATATTCTGAATTATATGCAAGCCAGGGTTTGACTTTTGACGTCACAGCTGGCACATCAGAAAACATCGATTATCAGAAAAAACTTGTTTGCAATATGCATTCCTGCCAATAGGTGTCACAAAACCCTCCACACTGCACCTTTAAATAAAATGTTTTTTAAAATAATTTTAGCATTTTGAATTTTGTTGCAACACTTTTTTTTCCCCAGATGGAAGGAACCCTTTGTTTTATGAACCAAGTTTTTATTTAAGTAACTTTTTTCCTGTCAAATCTCATGAGCCGCAGAAATCATTTGTGATCTGCAGATTGCATTCAAATTGAATTTGTTTGGAATATGTGTGCTCCTCAAGCACAGGAGAGGTACACAGTGTGTTCCAACAATTTTGGTGTGTAAGTGGGCGTCCATTCCAACCTGCCACTTACAGCTCCAACTGGCGAGCCACAGGATTTTCATTTCTTTTCATTTTGGCAACACGACTGTGGCCTGTGGCTCCTTCGAACACTTAGCAGTTTGAACGTGTGTGTGTGTGTGTGTATGTGTGTGTGACATCTATCTATCTATCTATCTATCTATCTATCTATCTATCTATCTATCTATCTATCTATCTGTCTATCTGCAGCCAAGGCTGATTCCTCCATTTATTCAGTAGATTTGTGTTTTTACATGTGTTTTTTGTGTGTGGGAGTTGTTGATTTTATGAATGTGAGATTATTCTCTAAATCACTCACCAAGGCATCTCTCTCTCTCTCTCTCTCTCTCTCTCTCTCTCTCTCTCTCTTCCTTTTTCATCTCCCGTGTCCCAGGGGAAGCGACTGCAGCCGAAAACTCAAGAATGTAAGTGATGCTTGCGGACGACAGTGGGCAGATATGTTTGTGTGCTAAATGCATGTTTGTGTGGAGACTGTCATTATGGTCTGGTAGCTCCATCCACGCTGCGACTGTCGCGCTATTTTTTGTTCCTTTTATTTTTTTGTTTGTTTTATTGTGTTGTTGCTTTGTTGTTTGTCTTTGTTATGTCCGCTGCAGCTCTGTCAGTTCTGCCTGTTTCCTGCATCCGATTTAGTCTCATTATTTCCATCTTTTCTGCCTCTTAAACGATCATATTCAGTTGATCCGCTTTCAAATGTTTTGACACCAGAATGTCTTCCTTCTACAATAGTTCTGTCCCAATACTTATAGTGGTTGGTTCTCCTTTATTCTCCTCTCTATAGTCACTGTTGCATTTGTAGTTCTGCCTCCAATTTATAGACAATTTCATTTTATAAGATATACCAGTGTCTTTGTGTTCCTGTTTAAAGCAACCTAACATAGTTTTCTATACCTGGCCTGCTTTGGAACTGTTTGACTTTGGTCGCCTGCCCAGCACCCTATTGTAGCAGCACATCTGTCGTCTCTCGCTAAAATACTCTTTCCTTCTCTTTCGCACCTCTTTAGTTTCTCTGGCACCTCTTGTTCCTTACAAACAAGACGTGCACCTCTAAACTCTGGTGCAACCTCATTAGAGGTGCCCGGCGGGCAGCCAAAGTGATGCAGTCGTCTCCTCGTCCAGCTGGAACCTCTTTGAAACCTCTGCTGAAACCACTCTCCCCTTTTACAAGTCAATGAATTCTCGAGATGACTTTGAAAATTTCACTTTTAGGATTTAAATGAAGGACATACTGGCGCTTTAATGCTGCTTTAAGAACGCTACTACATCACTGGCCCGGCCCACTCTGCAGTCTCCCTCTCTCTCTCTCTCTCTCTCTCTCTCTCTCTCTCTCTCTCTCTCTCACTCGCCCTCTCTCCCTCTGTCAGAGTGTTGTCCTGCACAAGCTGCAGAGCCAGCCGGGGCTGCTGGCTTATTTCGCTGACGGCACAGAGGGAGTCTCTGTGACAGTATCCAGCATTTCTCAGCAGCGCTTAGTAATGCGGCCCTCCAGAGCTCCAGCCCGGACCTGCTAACTAACCGCGATGTGATGCTGCCTATACGCTGTGGATCTGCTCTGCAGACTGCAGACTCAGGACGTGCGCTCGGACTCTGCAGCAGCTGTTTGTGCGCTGCCTTGGCGCACCGACAAGTGAAGAGACTGCAGCTCCCGAGGGGGGAAATGTATCAGGGAGGTGTTGCCTAGCAAAACTGATTGGATGTCGCCGCGTGGATTGCTCTCAGGTCGTCGGAGTGACGAGATCGCTGTCGTGCAAGTGTGAACAAGAGGTGCTGATTATGTAAGTGAGACTGGCGGTGGATGGTCTGCATCTCAGAACCTTCTGGTGCCTGCAGTAGACCTGCAGCTGTGCTTGTGTAGACACGCAGGTGATTTCTCTTTTGCGTTCCCAACCTTTGTGTGTACGAATCGCTTCAGTGCGCGTTTGTTTGCACACTGAGCCTTTCTTTTCAGTGAAACCTCTTTGTCAGGCCAGACGGCGGCTGAAAAGTTAAGGAGGCGGTGGGATCAGAGTGGAGCACGTCTGCGTCGGCCCTCTCTTGTGTTTCCATCAGTCAAACTGCATCCGACTGCGTTTCCGACCGAGTTTTGAGCTGAGTCGGTCGGTGCAGGTTGTTGCAGATTGCGTTGTGTCTCCCCACGGCAGTTTGGATCGATATGAGCGGGAGCACATCTGGTGTTGACCCATTTCCGCCGTGCGAGCCGGCACAATTGCAGACGGTCCAATGGGTGACGCTCTGCTGCCTGGGCCTCCGAGTTTAGCCGCTGTTAAAGCAACAACAGCAAAAAGATCTTTTTTAGTGTTTTAGCACAGTAACAAATTCATTTAGTGGCTCTAGCGGAAGCGCACAGGAACTGTGTAGAAGTTCCAGTTTGATCCCAGGTGATCTGGAATCCTGCCTCAGCAGATCTTAGATTCAACTCTGCTTTACCGCATGAAGAAAAGTTTCCCATGAGATTCTGTTGAGTTTGGGAGACTTTTTTTTCCTTCCGCCGCTCCTTTTTTCTCCGCCGTTCATTCATCGTGTGTTTGCACAGCAGGCTGTTTGCACTGACAGTACGACTGAAATAAACACATTAAGCCGTGCTGAGCTTTCTTATCAAAGCCATCCCCGTGGAGCTCCCCGGTTGACATGGACACAGTAAATATAGCCTGAGCACCGCGCCAGCGAGGTGCAGCTCTGAGTGATCCTCCCATCGTCTCGGCCACTCTGCACCGGCTGTTTTTTTCCTGTGGTCTCATGAAAAGGAGATGTGAATAAAGGGGTGACGCTCTCACTTAGGAGGCCGCTTTACGAGCAATTACCACGTCTTCCGCTTCTGAATTCACCAGTTTAGTGCGTTGGAAAGAGGTGAGATTGATTTGATGATTGCACACGCAGCCAAAGAGGCTAAGAGGCAAATATAAATTGCTGTGATCCCAGCAGGAGAAGCTGACAGGTTTCGGGAAACAAGTTAGGTCCCTCTTTGGGAAAATGAAGAAAAAACAGTTTAAACCAGTGAAATAAACTGTGTGGAAATGGTTTTTAACTGTCGGTTTCTGGTTTATCAAACTCTGGCTACTCTTTTCCAGACGTCTTATCTCCATCATGTTCTCTGACTGTATTTATTCCTCCCTTTAGGTTCTAATCACCATCTATTGGTTGGGCCGCGCCGCCAACTGCTGTACCTCCTACAGTGGGCCCACGCTGGACCTGAAAGAGTTTGAAGGCCTGCTGGCACAGATGCGAAAGGTTTGCAAAGTCAAATAATACTTCTGGGCTTTCATGAGCACAGTTGGACTTTCTCCTCAACAGTTCTCACGACTGATCCTAAATCTGTTGCCTTCTAATGGCCGTGCAGCTTCTGTACCGTTTCACAATCTAGTTTTTATTTGAGTTGGATGTTGACTTGAAGCGTTTTCCAGTTTCTGAGTTAAAAGTTTGTTCTGTTCCAACTGTTTTTACGAGGGCACCGGCTGATTAATTGTCATCCTTCCCCCCTGCTGCAAAGTACCGTTGCACTGACATCTAAAAGCCTCCAGTAGTCGGATATCACATCAATATTTGTTGCAGCTGTATTGCAAATCTCCGCGCAAACACAGCTGCTGGAGCTCAGTGTCGACGTTTAACTGTTGGCCTCCTTTCTGCAGAAAATCACTGCTTTGATGCCTGCACAATCCAAACGCACCATCAGAAGCACACAAATTAGACTGGACTGCTTATTTACGGTTGCACTAAATGAGCGTGTTCCTCAGGCATGCACCGACCAATCAGAAATCATCTTATACTACAGCATAGAGTCCAAGATGACCTCTTGAATTTGGCCCTTTGGCCGTCCATCACGACTTGATCCCACTTCTTCACTGACTAAGCTTTGAAAAACGTAGCTGCCTTCTTTTATAAATGATGTCACCCAGAAACCATGACGGTCATTACACTATTTGACTTTGCGTTGACCTGCTCTGTAAAATCAAGAAAATTCTGCCAAGGGCACAAGTATAATTTCTCCAGATGTTCGGGCTTCGCAGCCGACCAAAACAAAGCCACGTTTCTCTGACGCACAATGGAAATGAATGATGCAACCAACGGGAGCCAGAATCCAAAGGGAACACATCAGGCTGACACATTAAAGCTGAAACTGTTGTTCTTGAAACTTTTAAGACAAAATGCATAAAGTTCAGCTAAACCCAAATTGCACCTCTGCTTCACTGCTCTGTTGTGTAGACGGAGACGCTGAAGCCAAGCCAAGTTCAAAACACTGTGTTTGAGTTCTTGAAGTTGCATAACAGGCGTTCCTGGGGTCAGGAACGGGAAGTGTTTAAGTGGACAGGAAAAGGACCTTTCGTCACCTTCCATTAGTTTCATGGTCATGTTATCAGAGGGAAACTGGGGGGGGAGGTCAACAGTGTAAAGAGAAAGTGATGTCAAAAAAAATCCTGTATCTCTTTGCAGGACACCTGAGAAATAATAGTTCATCAGAGTCACTTTAATGCCTTGAAAATCAGAGTTCAAAAGTTATTTATTTTATCACAAATAATGTTTAGTGTGTCTTGCAAGTCAGTCAATCTCATAGAAAGTTTGTTTGCTTCACTTTTCTGAAAGAGTGTGTCAAAGAATGCAGTTCTGGGAATCAGCCGTCTGTGATGTCACAGAGGGCACTAACACCACCTCTCATGTGTGATAAATGACAAATGCTGGCTCCGCCCTCAGAGCCCCTAGTTTGTTTCTCCATCCACACATGCAGGGTCCAACCAGGCATCAGTTTCAGCAGGAGACTGTAAACACAAGGCTAATGTTAATGATGATGGTGGTACTTATACTGGAGTCGGGGATAAAACGTTAAGACTTGCGAATGGGTGTAATCAGTCTTCAAATGGTTTTGGGGAATATTTCTTTGCATGAATTCATGCAGTCCAACGTGTGCCGCGCTAATGACCCCGACCATTTCTTTGTGAACGTCCAGGAGGCAGAGGAGGCAGAGAGCCCCAAACGCAGCATCCGGGACAGCGGCTACATCGACTGCTGGGACTCCGAGCGCAGCGACTCTCTCTCCCCGCCACGGCACGGCCGCGAGGACTCCTTCGACAGTCTGGACTCCCTCGGCTCACGCTCTCGACAGACGCCGTCGCCGGACGTCCCGGTCACCCGCGGCAGCAGCGATGGTAGGAGAATGCTTCCGCACTTCCTGGTCCACGTGTTGCATCAGGCGGAAGGTTGCGGGTTTGAGCTGTGCAGTGGTTTCTGTGTCATTTTGAGGCACCTTGAAATATATTTAGGGAGGAAAGTGAAAGTGACTCAGAATTTCTAACTTCCTGGCGCCTCATTCACTTCTTCATAATCCATTTTCAATACCTGCTTTTTTCCTGAACTCAGAGTCACCGGGGTCTGCTGAAGCCTCTCCCAACTGTCATAGGGTGAAGGCAGGGTGACACCCTGGACAAGTGGCCAGTTCATCGCAGGCCCACATAGAAAGGCAAACAAACTCTCACACACCTACGGTCAATTTAGTTTCCAATTCGCATCACACACATGTTTTTGCACTGTGGGAGGAAGCTGGAAAACCCGGAGAGAACCCACACAGACTCGGGCAGAACATGCAAACTCCACACAGAAAGGCTCCAGGCCCAGAATTGAACCCACAACCTTCTTTGCTGTGAGACGATAGACACGATAGACGATAAAAAATGAAGCAACTGCTGCTGGCTTTTACGTGAAAGGCCCCCGAATAAGACCAAACAGGAAGCGACGTCAAGCCTAGCTAATGCTAAAAGAGATTAGCAGAACTGCTGCATTGGCAAAAGTTTTAGCAGCATTAGACAACGGCTTTACACAATGTGTTCAAGAAGAGCAAAGAAGAAACGACACTAAAGGGTTTTGCCGCATCTGTAACCAATAGGAAGTCTTGAGCTCAAGCTACCTGGCAACCAAAGCAGTAACTCCTTCAGTTTGAAGGGTGATGGACAGTCACCGTTCAAAATTTAGCCCCCAACTTTCCAAACACGTTCCGCAGTCTCTGTACCAGATGGATGTGTGAGATAAATCTAAACGATGTGGGGAAAACCTTCCTTGAGGCGGGTCCGGTTCATTGTCCGGGTGAACGGCCACCTGAATTTATAGTATATAAATTATTTTTGCATTGTTCTTCACAACCAGGGCCGTTTGTTTCCCTGGTTGTGACGACGCCCAGCGTTGGTTCAGAAGTGGTAAACGATCTCAGCGAAAGGCCCGTGGTGAAATATCGCAGCGAGCATTGTTCCGCTTCGACAGCAGCGACGCCGAGCCGTGGTGAAGGAGAGGAGGGAGGTTTTCAGTGCAGGCGCCCCAGCATTGTTCACTGGGTTCATGTATAGCCTGTAGACGCTGCACACATGTTCTGTCTGAGGTGGTTTGTGGCTCCGCTTGTTGTGGGATGCCAGTCCTGTGTTTTCATCCTTCTCTTGGTACACGAGGAAAATATCTGCAGGCCTTTTTTTTTCATGCCTGCATGGTTGCTCCCGCAGCGACTCATACCTGATGTCAGCCGGAATCGTCTGAGGGGGAAAAAATGCGCAGGGCTTTTTACTACAATAATAAACGCCGTCACATCTGTTTTGTTTTTTCTTCCTTGAAAGACTCTCTTCAGTTATGTAACTTGACAGCCGCCGACAGCCGCGATAGCTGAGGAAAAACTTGACAGCGTTGACAAATGTGGATTTACAGAAAGTGGCAGGGAGCCTAATTTCAATTAGAAGTTTACAAATATGATGATCTGTCTATTATATGATATAAATCGATCATAATTGGATAATTTGAAGCACAGTTTGAGAGAGATAACTGTTTCAAACTGGGAAAAAAAACAACAAATTAAACAATGAGAACTCAATGGGATTTTATTTTTCAGTTAATATATAGTAATAAATTCTCGCAGCCTTCAGATCCATAATTTGGAGGTTTACTATCTTATCCTGCACGATAAGCAAGATAACGAACTTTAAAGAAGTTGCGCATTTCTGTTGCATTTGAGTGCAGTCCTATAGTTCCAGATTGACAGTTCATCGCCGCACAAAACTGTCTCTTTGTCAATTGTTTGATCCCCCGTGTCAGGTGCCACGGTGCTTGTGTAACTCGGAGGAAGTGCCGAGTGAGACGAGTGACAGCACTTAGGACTTAAAGACAGAGGAGAGAATCCTGTACAGTGAAAGGAAGGGAATGCATGATTGACAGCTGCTTGCAGTTTGACCCAAGGCTCAGCTGACACCTCGATTGAGGCACCAGTGCACAAGAATCCGTGATTGCAGCAGAGTTCAGGCCAACGTGCAGAAATGATGCATCAATCAGCCTTAAATGCTCACCGAACACATCTTAATACCTGCAGGCTGGCTCAGCTTTGTATTTTGTTGTTGTTGTTGTGGGTTTTTTGTTTTTTTTTTAAAGCTGCTGTGGGAAAAACACAGCGGTGCATCCTGTCTTGAGTGTGTTTTTGTTAGGAGGGAAGTGCGAAAGGAAGCTGCCGTCTCCCAAAGCAGAAGCTGCTGTCACCGCCGTGTCCAGCCAGGAGAAATGCGGCCAATCAAACGTCATGGTTGTTAACCAAACAAGCCTTGTCTGTTGATGTTGCCTTGCTTCGTTAGTGTCCGGCAAGACGGGGTGTTCCCAAAACTGCTGCACCAATTTCTCATGCCCGTCAGATGGACAGATGGACAGATGCAATTGTAATTAGTGCAAGGAATGTTGAGTTGGACCAGTTGCACCACAGCCAATGAAAAGGTTTCTTCTTTTCTTTTACATAGGAAGAAAATGCTTGTCAGGTCTGGTGAAACTGCACTAGCACTCTGTATATGTTATATATACAGGCTAACCATGGCGCTAACTGGTCCCGCCATACTCACACCTGCTGAAGAGCAAAAGTCTGGACACTTTTCAAGCGGATTCGTGAAGATTTTCAAACTCCCAAATCCAGAGCGACAAATCGAACGTTAAACGGCTGCAGCTGCTGCAGGTGACGTCTTCGCTCTGGTAAAAGTGATTATTATTTCTTTTGCACCCGCTCTGATTTAACAGTGGAGTGTGTGAGGGAGAGAGAGAGAGAGGGTTTTCAGTTTCACAGTTCCACAAATCCTGGCAATCAGAGCGAGACCCTAAATGGTACCAGCTATCAAAACCTCTCCATCTGGTGAAAATGGCTGTTTGTCTTTCTCCTTCATCTCTTTCATTTTGTGTCGAGTGCATGCTTCCCACCCCCGGAATGTGTCAATATTTATTTCATAGTCACACTGTCGGAAATTATTTGTTCATTGTTCACTGGTTCCGGCCAGATTTGCGACTCTTCGGAACCAAGTTCCACAGTCGTCCTGCATTTCCTTGCAGCAGCACGACCTTCTGATTGTTACTGATGGGAATAACCTTCAGTGGAGCTCTGGCACAGGGTGGCACTGAGCCCCGCTCGGCTCGCCCTTCAGTGTTTCCACATGTGCGAGAAGCACGTGTTCCTCCTCAGGGATGGAGGTCAGACACGCTTGTTTCTCAATAATTCTGCTTTCAGACTGACAGCTTGATCTTTCGCATGCCGGGTGTGTAGATGCCTCTCCTGGACCTGGATCTGTTGGTCCACGAGGCATCGCCATCGTAAATAATCCCTTCATAGAAAACTAAAGTTTTCCCTTGTTTGAAATCTGGGGGTCGGAGAGTTGCGGCCGCACCCACCTGCACCGGATCACAGCCGAGGTTGAATTCTTTACACTATAAAGGTCTTGTGTCTTGATTACCATTGTTGGATCTTCAATTCCCATCTTAGGCTGCGCTAGAGCAGCATTGCATCCATTATTATCTCAGAACAATCTACAGACGTCCGGAAAACTGCTAATATAGCCCTTTGTTTATAGCCAACACTTGCAAAAATGCAGCGCATCATTCTTGGGAATTTGTCCATCCAGTCCTGGAGTCAGGAGATTTAGTCTCCATCCATCCTAAAGGGAGGCAAATTCCAGTAGCACATGTGATGAAGATCAGATTTTTTTTGCGACCTCAGATAAAACCCAGCAACAGGTCTGGATTTACTGCTTCTTTCTTTTCTCTTGAAGTGCTGAGTTTGGGTTGGCGTCAGGAAAGAAAGGAAACAAATAAATGAAAGGAGACTGAAGACTGGCATGCCAGCAATCCATCAGCAGAAGCGTAAACACGAGTTCCTCAATCGGCGCCGTCCGCCCCTCTTTGCGTGCCCGTCCATCAGGGACGAGGCGGCGGGAGGAAATTCAAAGACGGCGGTTCAGGGAAAGTCCTTGAGCGCTGCGCGTCTGCAAAGCCAGGTGTTGCCCCTCGACATTTAAGAGCCGACAACAACGTGCTTCTGATGCGACGCCGACAGACGCGGTGGAATCCCCGAGCGGATTCTTCCGCAACCGCGGGGTCAGAACTCGCTCGACGGAGGCAGCGGCACCGGAGCTACAAATTCAGACCTGATTTATTGGCCTGCTTTGTTTTTATGAAAACAGACCTTCCGCCTGCTGGGCGTCGATTTACGTCCCGTCGGTGGAATGCAATAAATAAAGGATCGCTGCTGTCAAAACGCATTGTGTCGACTTGGCAGCGCCGGAGGGCTCGACGTTGAAGCGCTCTTTGTAAATTAGCCGTTGCTAATCAGAGGTTTGGTCAGGCTCGTCCCCAGCTTGCATTTTGGATTTATTCCTCTCTGACATCACCCAGTGGGAGTTTGTTGATCGTTCCTCTTCACAAAAAGCCTCGACCAAAACCAATCCTGTGTTTGTTTGACCATATTTCATTGGAGGGCCAACAGCCTCCGTCTGTTTTTCTCTTCTTTTATTCACAATAAATGCAGGTGGGGATTAAATAGGCTAGATTTCAAAACTATAAGATGCAAAATTCCTTAAACTCGCATTTTATACGTCTCACAAAGTCAGTGAGCTGACTGGAAATGACAAAAGTCATACAAGATGTAGTTGTAAAAACCAGCCCTCTGTGATGTCATAAAGGGCAGTAGAAATAAGTGTGCAACCTTTTTTTAAACAAATTACAACCAGAAATTGATGGACTTGCTGGACTTGTAGTCGCTGAGCTCCTGGCAGCTTCTCTCTGCCCCACTTCCTGTTTCCAGCTCATGACCCAATTGCCAAACTAAAAGCAATTGTGCCTTCAAATGGCTTCCAAACAATAATTCACAGGGTGACGACTGGATATTCCAACGGTGAAAGTTCAGCCTGTTAATCTTTATTCCTCCGCTGTTACTCTTCACGACGTACGTTAAATCCAACGACCCCGACGAGTGAACCGCTTCCTCCCGCCTCCTCCAGGCCGCGGCAGCGACTCCGAGTCGGACGGCGCCCCCCACAGGAAGCTGCCGGACATCCGCAAGGACGACATGTCGGCGCGGCGGACCTCGGTCACCGAGCTGCGGACGGTGCTGCCTTTCAACCAGTATCTGCCCAACAAGAGCAACCAGACCGGCTATGTGCCCACGCCGCTGCGCAAGAAGAAGGGCGACCGGGAGGAAGGAGGGCGCAAGAGCTGGAGTACCGCCACCTCCCCTGTAGGGGGAGACAGACCTTTCAGGTGAGTCCTGCACGAGCGGAAGTAGAAGGTGGAACAGGTGTTTTCTTTTTATTTCATTCTTTTAGGTTAATATGTTGTTTCATAATATTATCCAGCGTTTAAGGGAATTTTTCTGCTAAGTATTTGAACACTGAGGAGCGTTTCAGACATTTCCGAGGTCTCCAGGTCCTGCTGCAGCTGCTGCTGCTGCTACTGCTGGGGCCTCCCAGGAGGCGTGGCCTCGCATACTAAACTGTGTCATTTGAGAGAGAGAGAGGTTTCGCAGCCACTGGGCTTGTTTGAGGCCGACTCTCGCTGCAGTGCTGGAAGGAAGAACAGAACAAAGAAAAAATGCAGCAAATTCAAAAAATCTTGGATCTTGGAATTTCGCCTAGTTTATGGTCGGTGCTGGAAACGGATCTTCTTTTGTGTATTATTCAAAAGATGGCCGTCACACCTTTCCTTTCCTCCGTCTGCTGCTCCACAAAAATGTGCATTCTCGTTGGCCGCCGCTCGGAAATGAAGCAGATTGATTTTCTGTGTTTTTATAGATGTTAAACGTCTCCACTGAGCAGAGCTTGCAAACGTTGCCCTGTTTTTGTAAAGGTCGATATTCCTGATCCTGATTCTTTAATGGCCACACAGCCGGCCAGGAAGTGGGAAACGTTTCATTTGCCTTCATCTCATCTTCCTGTCGCAGTTTATTTGCCGCATGTGCTTGCATGTCTTAACGGACTGTGACTGTGTTTTCTCTCCATCCACCCTGCGTCTGCACTCATCCCGTCTCACATCACCTCCCCCTTTCCTCTCGCTCCCAAAACACCGCCGTGCGTGTCGCGCGTGGATGTTTTCGAAACCGACAGCCCGACTGAGAGCCCCAGTTTAGACGCCCCGCTTAGTGAGTCCCTCAGCCCCTCCCCCACCCAGCCCCCGGCCCCCCGGACACAGAACACGGAGGAGAAGCCGGAGAACGAGGAGGAGCAGGAGGAGCAGGAGGATGAAGGCGACCGCTCGGTTTCCGTGCCCTGCTATGAGATCCACGCGACGGGCTTGAGGAGGTGCAGTGAGCCGCTGACCTTTAACCTCCCGCCGCCTGGGGCAGAGCCCCCCGCCCAGACCTTATCTCACCTCGTCGTCTCCTCCGAGCAAAGGTTCTTGTCGCTACCTTTTTCTTTCCCCGTTAATCCAGCGTTAACCCCTCCGCTCTCTTTTTCCCTAACGTTGATCTGACTTAGTGAGTTCCTGCAAATCTAATGCATCTAATACTTGTTGCATCTAATGAATGTTTTGGCTTTTTTTTTTGTCTATTTTGCTGCTGGCATAACAAATCATGCTTTCACCGGATGAAAAGGTGTCCTTTTGCACTCTGGATCACTTGACTGAGACAGAAAGACTGGATTTATTTTCAAACATTCATTTATTTTGCCATCATATGCTCCTTTTTGTACTTTATCCATCCATCTCATCGAAACAGAGGTCAAAGTTCTTTTTAAATGCAGAAGGTATTGCACAAAATGGATAAAATCCATCGTGCACGTCTTTTGCTTGCTTCAGTTTTTCAGACAGAGTGTGTTCCGAAAATCAGCCCTCTGTGATGTCACAAAGGGCAATAAAACCTATGCCAAGTTTGTCGTGGCATCGCCTTCCAGCTTGGCGTTGGCTCCGCCCTCTGAAACCACCTTGTTTTGGCGAAACATGTGAAGGGTCCAACAGAGCATTAGCATTAGCAGGAAGCTAAGGGTGTAAACACAGGGTTAAATATGCTTCTTTTTTTTCTGGAGATCTACTCTGTCATAATCTTTCTTGGGAGGCAGGGAAGTTCTATATTGATGACTGATGGTTTAAGGCCTCTCCACTGGAGTCCAGGATGAAAATGTATACCTGAAAACTGGAGGGAATTACTTTGAACCGTTAAATTCAGAACAATCAGCCTTTGATGATCTGCTCTGCTCCGCTGATACTGACTGAAACTTCATCCCCGAGGATCACACACTGAGAAATTGCCCTTCAGCAGCACAACGCAGTCCCAGCTGTTCCTCTAATACTTTCCATCCTGCTGTTTTCTTCGTTATCAGCTCATCAGCTTCTGTGAAAAGCTAAAAAAAAAAAAAAAAAATCCAGCAAAACCACAAATGCAAAACACGCTTATTGCTTACAAGGTGCTCATTGTTGTCGTTGTTGGTCGTGACTGATGCACGCTGGAGTTGTGTTGCTAACAGTCGTCATGGTCGAGCCCACAGTTTTCTGCTGTTTCTGGCGTTGAAATTCCAGCAGTGATTGTGTTGCCAGGATTTCAAGGGAGTGAAAAGAATCTTCAGTTGACCTGTGTGGTTCCATGCCTGGAATTTTTTTTTAGTGTGTGTGTGGGGGGGGGTGTTTTCTGGGATATTTGTAAAAGTCTTTATTTTGGATTTCTCAAGCTAGTATCAGCTTGCACTCTGCCGAGGGAAAACAGAGGCTGGAATTTGTGCGTTGCGGCGTTGCCAGGATTTATGAACACAGTTGTACGACATCATATTAGTGTTTGCCGTCGCCACGTCTTGTTCTGACACATCTTTCTTGCAGATAAATAGTTTTTCCGTGACAGCTTAGAGGGAAGAAAAGCACTGAGGACAAAAAATGATCTGATTCAGATTCAGATTCATCCTGCTACAATAAAAGTATGTTTATTACAGTAGCACCAGTAATGAGCTTTGTAGCACTTTTCAAATTAAAGGTACAGTTTGTATACTGTGTGCCTCTAAAAAAAATATTCTTAATACATGAATTAATTACACAGAAATGTGAAAACAGCATATTAATTTAGTAGACAAGAGATGACTGGCATAACAAAATCAAGACAAAAATCCTAAATAGCACAGCAGAGAATCTTGCTGAAAACAGAGGTGGCAACAGTATTAAAATTCTGTACTTCATAGACTAAATACCTATACTGGTGTAAAAAATAATCTGTTCAATGTGCTGATTCATCTCCTTTTCTCAATTAAAAGTAAGAAAGTGCAGGTCAGGTCAGGTCAGAGGTCCTGATGAGCATCTGGATAATTGAACAGCTTTGCTACTCTCAATACTATGGTTTCGTTTTCAACAAAAGTAACAGCTATTAGTTTACAAATGTAGGTAGTAAAAGTAAAAAGTCGTCAAAAAAAAGTGAAAAATCTACTCAAGTACAGTAACGAAGTATTTGCACTTTGTTATTTACCACCTTAGTTCTGTGTGTGTGTGTGTGTGTGTGTGTGTGTGTGTGTGTGTGTGTGTGTGTGTGTGTGTGTGTGTGTGTGTGTGTGTGTGTGTGTGTGTGTGTGTGCCCTGCCCTCAGGATGTGAGGAAATGAGTCGGTCTTCCTTCCCTGCTGACCCTGAGCAGGCCGGGACCGAGCCTCTGGCCTCTTCACCGGCCCTCCCTCCGCTCTCTCCCTCCTTCCATCCCTCCGCCGCTCACTCTCTCTCTCCCTCCTTCCCTCCCTCCTCCGCTCTCTCCCTCCTTCCCTCCCTCCCTCCTCCTCTCTCTCCCTCCTTCCCTCCCTCCTCCGCTCACTCTCTCTCTCCCTCCTTCCCTCCCTCCATCCGCTCTCTCCCTCCTTCCCTCCCTCCTCCGCTCACTCTCTCTCTCCCTCCTTCCCTCCCTCCTCCACTCTCTCCCTCCTTCCCTCCCTCCTCCGCTCACTCTCTCTCTTCTTCCCTTCCCTTCCCGACGTGAATATCTGGGAATTTACACTCCAATAACAAATCTCTGAAAAAGCAAAGTAGCTGTTTATCTCAGCGAGCTGAGACTCCGCTGCTCTCTCCTCCGTTCTGCTGCGAGCCGATCTGTGCAGCTCTTTTATCATTTCCTGCCGTTTTACGTCTCCGTGAAGCTCCACCGCTGGATAAAGCGCCGCCTGACGCCGTAGCGCCTGACAACCAGCAGGCGCCACAACTTTTTAGTTTGCTCTGCTCCCTGCAGCACCCCGGCGCGCTCCAGCTCGGCGGAGCTCTTCCAGCAGCCCAAGCCCTCGACGTCTCACTCGGCTCCGGAAGGCCGAGTGGCGGAGCGGGATGGAGAGGCGTCGGCCTGGACGGGCGGCGCTGACGAGAAGCAGGGCGCCGCCTCCCACTTCCTCCCCGTGCCCGACACGGGCCGACGGAAGGGAAGGGCTCGCAGCGAGAGCAAGGAGCCGCCAGGAGGGACGACCCGGTCGGATCTTGCAGCAACGTGAGCCTCGTCCAGCAGCTACACCCACATTTCATCCTCCTCCGCGACACTCTGGTCCTGGACGACCTCGGCATGTGACCTCGACCAGAGCCGGCGATGCTGCTTCATGGAGGCCCTCGTTTTATCATGGTTGCATGATCTTAAAAGGCCCAGTGTGCAAGATTTAGTAGCCCCTAGTGGTAGGAAAGTGTATTGCAAACAGAAATTCTCCCCCTAGAATTCATCATTTTCACTTGTCAGCAGTTTCTTTCTGTGCCACCCTGACATTGGTGCTGATCTAATCACATGACCAAGAAAATTTTTTTCTCATTGGCCTCTAATGGTGAGCAGAGGAAAGCAAGATACTGATTTATGTTTAGCTATTTTATGTCACTAAATGCACATTGTACACATGCGCATTTGTATATTTATGCCATTTTGTGCCAAAATAGTTTCAAATAAATATTACACAGTGGGCCTTTGTTATTTTCATTTATTTTTAATATTTGGTCATTTGTGTTACACATAATGCATGTTCACAATGCACAAAAAGAGAGACTTTTGTGGTCATTAATGTAAAGGTTCCATATTTTACCATTTTTCCCTTTTTCTTTGCACAGTTAATGATCTAATCACAACTACATTTCTAGAAAGCAGCTTTTTTTTTAGCCCTCTGTTCACAGCCTCCTGCTAAAACTGATGCTCTGTCGGACCTTAGACGTGTTGGGAAGGGGACAAAAACAAGGCGGTCTCAGTGGGCGGAGCCAACACCTGGCGAGACGTGTTGACAGTAACCTTGGAGAGGCAACAGTGACCTTTGTGACATCACAAAGGGCTGATATCTAGAACTAAATACTTGATAGCACTGTTTCAAGGCAACAGAAGGAAATGATTTACTCAGAACACTGTCAGAAAACATTAGAAAGGTAGATTTTGCACATGAGACCTTGAAAAGCCCAATCAGCGGTCTCTAAATTCTTGCAGAAGAAAGCTTGACCAAACTCAACACTGACTTTACAGTAGCGTTACTGTGAGCCTTCTACACAGCATTCCACATTTCTTTTTTTCAACATGCATGTGGCAAAAAAAGAAATCTTCACAGCAAATAACCGTTCTGGGAGACAATCTGGCCTCCATTCTGCGAGGCTTCTGTCTCAATTTAGTCTCCTTGTTGCGCTGCGGTGAGAAACCGCAGGCCGCGTTCTCCCCTTCACACTCTCCGACATCACAGGGGCCGCTCCCCGAGATCAAAGCCCACGCTGCAGGCGCCCATCACAGGCGGAAAAACAGCCCCATCCTTCAAGCTGCCCTCGCAGCGCCTAATGAAAGATGCATGTGCCCCCATGTCTGATTTTGAATGTGTGTGTGTATATAAATATATATATATAGAAATATACCCATCAGCCGCATCCAAAGATCATTCCCATATGCTCTGCATGTCTTTGAGCAGGCTTCCACTTCTCCTCGAGCTGTGGTTGCTTCCAGGATAACACTGCCCCCTTGTGTTTGGAGAATTGTCCAGCCATGCAACCGCAATTAAAGAAAAAAATAGAGTTGCAGTTCTTTTGAATGAATTCCAACCGGTTTATATGAACCTTATCCTTTATCCTAACCTCCTCAATCACCATCTGTGGCCTTCCTCTCTGACTCCTCTCTCTCTCTCTCTCTCTCTCTCTCTCTCTCTCTCTCTCTCTCTCTCTCTCTCTCTCTCTCTCTCTCTCGCTCTCCAAACTCTCTGTAGACTCAGCCATAGTGTGTCAGGTGACCCGCAGTAAGTTCTGATTTTCACCGTTAACAAATGGCTCTGCTTTGCACTTCATGGCGAAACTCTCATCCATGTAAAGGATCCATCCCAACCAGATCCGTGTTGTATGCAGCAAATTGGTTTTTGCCTCTGTTGGACCGGAGCTCATATGTCTCTGTTTTTCTGTCAGCCATAAACACAGCCATTAATATTTTTGTTTAACTTTAATTAACTGCAAAAATGACAATAAGGTTTCCTGCAAAAATAAATCTTCCCCTTCCCAATGTCGTTAATTAAAACTTCCCACACAAACATTTAAACATAAAATATTAGATATAACCTGTTTTGGGACTGTTAATATATGACAACAACCTTTCCCAACTTGTCTTTTATTGACCCATCTGTCTGAATCACTTTGAAGCAACCAATGATTGTTTTTTTGTCTCATCTTTTTTGCACAGCAAACACAAATTACTTCCACGAGTTGTTAGTTTTAAAAAGAGTTGATTAACATTCTTCCCATTGTTGGGTCTGATGTATTTGTTTTTCTCTAATGATCTGTTTGTGATGTTCTTTCCCACATAACACCTGTAGTAGATGCACTGTTGATTTATTCACTGTTGCTCATGTCACTTCACTGCTTCTGCTCACGGCGTGTTTCATGCAAAATAACCGTCTGTAATCTGTGCAGAGATGGTTGTGATCTCCTTTGCTGCTAAATATAGAAACTATCCCGACATTTTCTGAGGGCAGGAAGCAGGAGACACACATGCTGTTTTTAATTCTCTGCATCACAAGGACACACTGTCCTGATGTCACTTGACCAGGCCAGGCTGCCAGCTACCACTGCTTGTTTTTCAACCAAGCTTTGTTATGCCTCTGTTTCCATGCTTCTCTTTCTGGTTCTGATTCGGCAATTGCGTTGGACAATTTAATATGAATGAAAATTAAAGGGAAAGAAGTTCACTCTGTAGCAGCAGAGGAGAAAGCAAGTGTTGAAATGTCACATTTTTGTCATGATAACAACAGCTGTTGCTTTTCTTGCACTGCTTGAAGCACCAGGTGCTGATATTTTCCTGCTCCGTTTTCTTGTGGAAGAAACTTTGAAATTACTTTGGAATTTTTGAAAAATGAAAAACCTGGTGAGAGTAACCTAAAATAGCATCAATATTAGACACATTATCACCTTACCTATATCTTCAAAATATGAAATAAGTTGATTTTTCAACTGCATCATCAGATATTCTTGTTGCTCAATTCCTCTCGCACATGTTGTTCATTCTTATTCCATGCTGATCTTCAAACCAGTGTTCTGCATGTGTACACGTGTGTGCATATGTGTTGAACCAGATGTATGTTCTACCGGAGGTGCAACCCAGTTACCAGCTGTCGTGACACTGGGCTAAAAAAAGGCCTTGGCGGTGACATTTTTTAATCATCCCTGCTGTCTCTTCTCTCTGGCGTCCCGCAGGAGCGTGAGCATGATCGACATGCGCGACGAGGACGAGGCCGCCCGGCAGCCTCACAGTCAGCTTCGCCACGAGCGGATGCACAACCAGTACAACAGGATGAGGGAGGAGGATAACCACTGGCAGAACGTGAGGGTCCCAGGTTACAGCGAACTGGCCGTTTGGTCTGAAGCGCAATCAGACAATAATTATACTAAGAACGGCTAGATCTAAGGTGTCAATGAGACTAAAACATCAGATATAAAATTATGCTAAGAACTAAAAACAATTATCAAATTATAAAATTTTACTTTATCTGTGTGAATAAGTTGTTTTTGCATAATGGCAAGCTTTAAAATAAGGTTTAAAAAACATACACACACATACACACACACACACACACACACACAAAAGCCCCCCCCTCAAATTCCAATGTGTTGCAGGACCTGGCCAAGTGGAAGAACCGACGGAGGAGCATCTCGCAAGACCTCATCAAAAAGGAGGAGGAGAGGAAGATGATGGAGCAGCTGATGACCGGAGAGCCACACAACCCCGCGAGGAGGAGAAGCATCAAGACCTACAGGGAGATAGTGGAGGACAAGTAGGTGGTGTCGGCACGCACGGGATGACTGTGACCTTTTGACCTGGTGGGCCACAGTGGGTTCTAAAGTTTGACAGAGGGGCTGGAGCAGGAGCAGATGGACGGAGTGTCACTCAAAATGAAATGACAACTCCTCTAAAGTTCCTCTCCTTCTTCTCCTTCCGCCAACAGGGAGCGGCGCGAGGAGGAGCTGCGAGACGCATACCGGCGAGCCCGGAGCCACGAGGAGGCGTCGTGCATCCTGCAGCGCTACGCCCAGCGCTTCTCCATCAGCGAGGCCGTCCTGGAGCGGCTGCAGCTGCCCAAGCTGCTGGACCGCAGCGTGTCGGCCGACCCCTCGCTGCCCTGCTCCCCCTTCCCGCTCTCCCTCTCGCTGACCGCCTCGCCCACCACGCCGGACCCCTTCGACGAGGACCCCGAAGGGCCCCTGAGGTTCCTGCGCCAGCAGTCGGCGCCGCCCCCCAAGTTCACGTCCACGCTGGAGGCGCGGATCGAAGAGTTCCCCAAGGAGGCGCCGCACCAGCGGCCGCAGATCCGCTCCCGCTCGTCGGAGCCGCCGGCCTCGCGGGGCCTCTCCTCCAAGCCGCTGCCTTTGCTGATGCCGAAGCCTTTCCTCCAGTCACGGCCATCGGCACCCGAGCAGTGGTCCAATAAGGTGAGGCCGAGACTCCACTCTGGCTGCGTTCACACCGCCAGCAGCAGAATCCCAAACCTGATCTTTTTGCTGATTAAACGCCTGAGGTTTGGTTGCTGTCACCACAAGTGCACAGCAGAGGGGCGGGGTCAGGGCCTTGCCTACTTCACATGTGGTCAACCCCCCTCCCGGCCCTGTCACACACACTATACTGGGTGATTCCGCCTCTGCCTCAGTTGGCAGTTGCATTAAAATGCCGCAGAACCGCCACAGTGATGAATCGCCTGGGAAAATATGAGACTTCCCCTTCCAGAGAAAGCATCTGGTGTTCCAGTGCAAACGCAACCGTATCCGTTCCCTCCCTCTGTCTTTGGTGTAAAAACAGAACTATTGGGAATATTAGAAATGAGATCCTGTGTTTTTGGTGGGAGGAGCGGGTTATTAGTGGACCCTAATGGAGCGCGGCACTTTTTCTGGAATGTCTTGTCGGGAGTCTGGGCCGAGCCCGGCTGTGAATGGAAGCCTCTGTTCCCTATTGACTTAAGAAGCTGACAAGTAGCTCGCTCTCAATGTGAAGTGGGCTCCCGGCAGACAAAGGAGGGCCCACACAGGCTGCGAGGAGCGGGATGAGAAAGGCGGAGAGGGGGTCTTTCACCCGACTCCGCAGCCGCGTCTTAAGTTCCCGCTCAGCTCCTCACACATACATTAGTGGCTGTTTTTGTCAGTGAGGGCGGCACAGTGTTGTGAGCCAGATGAATGACCGCTGAAGAGCGCACAGGAGAGGCTGCTGATGACCGCAAATTAGAGCGCAGAGCACTGATTTTTTTTTTTTTTTTTTTTTTTTGGGGGGGGGGTGTTTCTAACCTGACCGGCCAAATTGAATAGGAATTAGATTTATTTTGCATAATCCATCTGTGTGAGAATTCATAGAAGATGTAAAATGGGGAGCGCTGTACAAAGGAAATGGAAGGGGATTGGGTGAACCTTCTATGTTAAAGTGATACACATTATAGGTTCTCAAAATGGATGAGCGCTTATCAGACTTGAAAGGTTGAAAGAGTGCCCCCCCCGGGAAAAAAAAACAAAAACTCAATCAACTATTTCACACTTCTATACTTTAAATTTAATCCACTATGTTGTAAATAATCAGCAGCCATTTGGATTGCATTACATCTAGTATTTATCTACAGAAACAACGGTCCAAGGGCCCCCTCTGGCCTTTATTGAACCTTTTTTTTATTTGTTCATTTAGCAGCGACAATGCAAGAGACGTTGCGACAGGTTGAAATGACATCACACAGAATGTTTTGCCTACAGCGTGTCCAGGCCAAGCTCATCTGCAACCTGCATTACTAATTAGGCCTTTCAATCTCAGATGTCTTTTTCGCCTCGATAAACTCGGCAGCATGGCCAGCGCGTATCAGTACAATCAATGAGTGGTTTCAACCCAAATGCTGTGACACAGCAGCCAATGTGGGAAGCCAATGTGTGGCTATGCAGCCATCTGACCACTAGATGGCTGTATAGCATGACAAAAGCAGAAAGGGGATAGCGGAGGATGTGTAAATTCAAGGACAACCGCGAGTAAATCAATGTGTTTAGAGCAGAACAACAGTACATGGAGTGCGTCTGGGGCAGCAGGCCGAGTGCTTACTGGCTGTTGCAAGAAAGGGCTGAAATCAACTTTTTCTCCCTTTACTCCTGGACGCTGTGACCTGCAAGTGATGGACGAGCATTCAAGCCACCACCATAAATACTCTTTTTGATAGTTTCTAGGCTTTTTACCATGAGACAATGCCAATGACTCACCAGGTAAGTGTCTGCTTGTCCTCTGCTTCAGGGTGATGGTTTCCACCGAGTCAACGGCGACGTAGGAGGCCTGGACGCTTCACCAGGGGGTCATGGAAGGGAGTCGCTCAACGACTTCCAGCCGTCCCCGTCCCTACACTCCCCCAGCGCCGCCGATGCTCCCTCGCCGGCGCTCAGTCCACACGCCGCCGGCGAAGGTCAAAGCCTGACGTCGACAGAGGCCAGTGGACATCGAGGTGGAACTGAGGCGGCACGCCAGGAAGCTGGAAGACAGGAGGTCACTGAGCACTCGACGCCACCAAGCCGGCCCACCTCCCTCCCAGAGGTCAGTCAGTCGTCAATGCAAAGCCCTACATTCTACTGCTCTTCTAGTGTAAACTGAACACACCTCAGTTCACAGTCAGCTGTTGTTTTGTTGTTGTTGTTTTTTTATTATAAGGCATTGAACATCTTTCAATAACCTGTTACAATCTACAACTGCCAACTACAAAAAAAAAAGACTTGTGCGATGTTTGCATTTTACACTCACTACATTCTGTCCTGAATGGATGTGAAATTGAATGTGAAACTTTACTGCGACCTCAACAGGAGCTGCAGAAGGCAGAGGAAGCGGTGCTGGGACTGGAAAGCAGTCAGAAGGCGCTCCAGTGGACGAGACAAACTCAGCACCCCAACAAACGCCATCTACAGGTGCGATGCAGGACGGCTGCTACGCTGCCCCCTTGTGGACTCTCAAAGATTTGCAGCACATGCGACTTCTGTCAACTTGTAGATGAAGATGATTTTGTGCGTGTGTGTCTTTTCAGATGCCAAAGACGAGCGAGAAAAAAGTGAAACAGAAGTGAAGCCGGGAGTCGGCCCGCAGCAAAGTCACACAGTGTTTTACAGGTGAGGCTGCTTTCCTAAAGCAACACAGGTTGAAATATTTGCAAAGTGACTTTCCTCCAACTCACCGACGTCCTCTGAACTTCTCCAAAGACAAGTGTTGCAGTTTCTCAGCAGTCATCGCAGCAGGAAAGACAGAGTGTACCTAAGTCTTCTCCGCCAGGGCCGTCTGGATATCACCCGCCGACGGAAAAGACAGCAGGTCAGCGAACGTCCCACCCCGAACTCCAGGCTTTTACTCCCTTGTTGTCTCTCTGCACAGTCACAACAAGTCTGACCTCTCTCTATAATCTCCTCTCCTTGTTTTTAATTCACTTTAGAGGCTGCAAACAGTCTCAAGTCTCCGCTGGCAACCAGCAACCCCAAGTTACGCTGGGATTTCTTCGCCCCGCCAGGTAAGCTCTCGCTGTTTACAAATACATAGGGGTTTCCCTTCCATTTTTGGAGGGGTAGCAGTGATTCAGCTGTCCTACGTCTTGTTTTTAGGTTGTTTTTGCTAGTTTCTTACCTGTGCATGATTAAATGGTGCATAGCGTCTCTGTTTAATTTAGTTTCTCCTTGTTTCATTGCTGTATGACTGTTATCATATTGGTGAGGATTTTGCATGAGCTAATGATCAGGCCTCATCTCTTCCTCCGCAGAAGGGACAGAGAAGGAATGTCGAGGAAACGTGAGTATAAAGCGGCTTCAAGCTACACAATATTTACATTTGCTACTGACTCTAAAGACACTTTGGCTGCATCTCATCTGGCCTTATTAGATGATACACAGGAAACTGCAGCCAATAAGAAACAGAAAAATACCATCAATTACACCCCCCCAAAAAAAAAACAAAAAAAAAAACATGAGAAATTTACAAATCCAGCTGCATCATCATTCTGTTCTCGGACAGAGGGAGGAATCCTGCCTCCTCTGTCGCTCCTCAGCTGTTTGCTGTTTGTGTATGTTGTTGGTGTCACACTGCAGCTATACACGCAGCTATTGGTGTAGCATGCCAGATGACGATGCCGAGAGAGCTTTGTTTTTTTGCTTTGTTTTTCTCTCTCTCCCTCCTCCGAGCTCATCTGTCTCTCTCTGTCTTCTCTCTCCTTAGTAGGACGGCTTTGGCTAGCATTGGAGTTGTGCTGTGGTGGTAGACCAACTATTTCTCTCTCCTCCCTTCCCCTCTTCTTCTACTACTTCTTCTTCTGTGGTGGATGTCCTCTTTTATCTGTGTGTGTGTGTGTGTGTGTAACGGGACCATATGTTGTACGTTTGACTGTCCTTGGATTCATTTTGGGGTCTGTGTGTGTGTGTGTGTGTGTGTGTGTGTGTGTGTGTGTGTGTGTGTGTGTGATATGCGGTCGGTTTGTGGACGCATGCATGGGTATTTTTTTGCGTGTTGTGTATTTGTGCATGATGGCTGTGTGTGTGTGTGTGTGTGTGTGTGTGTGTGTGTGTGTGTGTGTGTGTGTGTGTGTGTGTGTGTGTGTGTGTGTGTGTGCGTGGTGGGGCCTACCAGGTGTCGGCACCGGTGTTGCCCCAGGCCAGGCGGGCCGACCGCTGGTCTTGGGATCCGGATGAGGAGCGCAAGCGTCAGGAAAGGTGGCAGCAAGATCAGGAGCGCATGCTGCAGGTATAATAAAAGAAAAGAAGACAAGAATCCTAAAGGGGGAAAGAACAGAGTCACCATGAGTCAAGTTAATGCAAAGGAGTGAAGATCACTGCAAAAGATGTGTGTTCGTAAACTATTCTTATATTGAAGCTGATTTTTGAATTGAAGTCCTTTAAAGATCCTGTGTTACTGTACAGCCATTCTCAGCAGCAGTCTCACATTTATCTGCAGAGGTCAGCATATTTAGCCCTATGTTTGCTCCCTCCTAACTAAAAACACAAGATTTTAGATTCCCATTCAAACTGCTGCTTTGTTGGACTTTTCCACGTTTGGATGAGGACAAACACAGACAGTGTTTTGTTTCACTTTACAATTGCAATTTGGGACCTAAACGCATCACGTTTTCAGTGAACTTGGTGTTGCGTGTGTTGCACACAAGTCAGGCGGAGATGAAATGAACTAGAAATGAGCCGTTGTGACTGCAAGTGACGTCATTGTATAGAACCTGCTCCTAGATTGATGATTTACAGGGTGAAGTTGCGTTGTTGTGTGTTTTTAACTTCAGGGATTAACCACACGTCATAACCACCTGCAAAGCTTGCGTCCATGTTTGTTTTGCTTTGAGTCTTATAATTCCCCCAACAACCCAGCTACTCCCTTGCACACTCAGACCGCTGGGGGGCGATATTGCGCAGTTTAAAAAGAAAAAACACGTTGCCTCCATCTCATGCTCTGGCACAGGATCAGGACTGTTTTGTTGCCGCTGCGCAGATCTGCCCTCTCTCCCTCCTGCATCTGGTGCAGAACTACAAACATGAAAATGATCTGACTGGCAGCTGCAGGCCGATGGTTTAAACACAGTGGAGTGCTTGGGACAAATGTGGCAATTCCTCCGCTTTCCGGTTGATGCAGCAGGACCGGTTTTCAGATTGAACGTGCTGTAAAACGGATGGATGCGTGGTGCCTCGATGTGCTTGTCGGCTCCCCGGGTTGATTCCGTGTTGTGTCTGTTCCTCTGTGTTTGTGTGTCATCTTTGTGGTTTTGCATTGCTTCTTGAAACCCTGATCGAATGCGGCCCTTTTCCTCCACAGGAGGAGGAGGAGGTTCCTGCACAAGGTCGATAATTTGAATTTTGAAATTTAAACCTTTGCGGGCCATCTTTCTATGGGACTTGCAGGTCCTATTTCCTCTAATGTAATATACTGTACATATCCATTGTTGGCTCATGAAGGTCTGACCGGTGCAGGAACCTTCTCCCAGCCTTTTTCTCCTGCATGCCTTTCATTTTTTCTTTCTTTCTGTCGCTCCTCCTGCTTCTGGTCCCTTTGCTTGTTACTGCTGACACGCAGACGCCACATCTTATGAGCCGTAAAAGAGTGACAGCAAGTTACATTTGCACACATTCATTTAGGTTGTGATTTAAGGCGATTCCACAAAACTGACTTGTCTAGTCCACCAGTAATCGGTGCAGGATTTTAGAGATTCCAGTCGACTGCACGAGGCGAGAGGTCCATCGTCAAAGAGCCTCTCGGCGCCCCAAATTTATCTCTGCCTTTGAGTCCAAACATCCACCTGCAGATAGTTGTGGCCCTGCTGGAGGTGCCTGCGCTGCGTTTCATGCCTCTGTTGCCATGGTGACAGGAGAAGTACCAGCGCGAGCAGCGGAAGCTGAAGGAGGAGTGGGAGAAGGCGCAGCAGGAGGTGGCGGAGGAGGGGAGGAAATACCACGAGGAGGTGGGTGGATGTCGGCGGTGCTGCTTCTCCGACCGCACGCACTTGAAGTTCTTATCTCTGATCATGTAGATCCTGAAGTGATAGTTCACCTGTAGTTGAAATCCACATCACAAAACGTCAACACACTGCCTCCTTCAAAACGGTTCCGGGAAATGTCAATTCTGGGTCAACTGTTCCTTTCAAACTAAAACTTTCCGTTCTCGCTGCCATGGTCCGCACAGGAGCGACGGATACTGGAGCAGACGGTGACCCCTCTGACCCCGCGCTCCTCAGCCGTGTCGTCCCCCAGCAGAGGGGAGGTCTCCTCCGCCCCGGAGCCGCAGGACACCATCGTCCGCTCGCTGGCCGACTGGGAGCGCAAGCAGGAGCTGCTGGAGAGGCAGTCGGTGAGCCGATGAGACACCACTTTGATTCATGTGTGCAGCTAACAAGGGCCAAGGCGCCATGCAATATGTACATTCTTATCCACTAGCAGTCAACAGTTTGGACTCATACTTCTGATTGAATGTTTTTTTATTTCATTTTCATGACTGTTTACATTGTAGATTGTCACTCAAGGCGTCAAAACTATGAATGAACACATATGGGATATGTATTAGACAAAAAAGTATGAAATAGATGATCTTGAATAGCCACCCTTCATATAAAATATATATAACATATTTAGGTCTTTAACATTTTTTTCTTTTTCCATATTAATCCACATATCTTGGTCATATATTTGATGTCTTCAATGTAGAAAGTATAAATCTTTATGTATATGAGAAACGAAAGGGTATTAAAACCACATTACTTTTATTGTACTGCGAGTATAAACTTTTATTAATTATTTTATTGGCAGTATGATTTTTACCAATATAAAAATCATAAATCAAGCCAAATTTTATGCTATGAATAAGCCTATAGACGATGAATGACCTCTGACTCAAATTTTAGGGCTATGGACCTTAACGATTTCCCACCTCTGACTCCAAAAGGGCAGCACGGCGGACAGCGCCGAGGCCAAGCAGAGGAAGAACGACAGGACCAGTGACATCAGCACGGCCGACGACAGCATGAAAACAGGCCGCAGGTCGGTTGACGTTTCACTTTCTGGACCTTCTGAGGCTGACGAAACCTCGAGTCACGCCGACTCGTTTTCAAACCTCCTCCAGCCTGGCGAGCCAAGGCAGCAGTCAGGCCGAGACGCTCAGCCACAACCTGCAGAACGGCCAGAAAGCTCCGCCCACCTCGGCCAAAAGCACCCCGGCGAAGAAGCAGGCGAGGCGCCGGCAGACAAGACCAGCAGGCCTGCCGGGGACAGGAGGTGGGTGCGGCACCCGCAGTCTTCTGTTTGGATGTCAGAGATGAACCCAGGCAAACTGCTTGGGTATTCGCATTTAAAGGTTAAGTGTGTAATATTTGGAGATTTTGAAGAACGAAAAGCAATAACCCTAACCCCTGCTGGGCTTGCACTTGAGCTACAGTGAACAAACCTCATCCACCTTCTTCTTCGCTGGTTTATTTGAAGATGTGATCAGTCACCCTAATTACAAAATGTGCTGTCAGGTGGGCTGGATTGTCCTCATCAGCTTCCTTTTATGGTGGTGCAAGATGGCAGCTAACTAGGAGCAAGACCCTCGGTCTATGTTTTCTTATATATAAATATGGGCACCGTTCTAACAATAGGAAAACCAAATTACTTTTATTGTACTGCGATATGCACTGTTATTAATGTATGTATGAGCAGTTTTTAAAGTTTTTTCCAGTATAAAAATCATAAATCAAGCCAAAATCCAAATATTACACACCGGACCTTCAACAAATGCCACGCAGGACTGTGTCCTGCAGGGGGCGTCTTGCGCCTGCAGTCCTCCATCAGAGCTGCAGTGGGCTGCAGAGAGGCCAAAAGCCCAAAGAATACAGAATGTGGAACTCCAGCAAAAATGCAAAAACATCACCAAAGAGATTTGGGGTCATTTTTTGATCACATGACTCCCCGACTGATTGGTTGGTGTCAGACGCAACCAACCAATAGTGTTGCTACTGCAGCGAGAGGAGTTTCATCCTCATCATCGTCATCTTCATGGTCATGGTCAGCTTGCCACTGTCCATATTTTCAGGGTCGGGCCTGCTGACAGTAACGCAGGCCGCAGCGGCTCATCGAAAGCCCCCACATCACCTGCAGACACGGTGGCCCCCCCACCCAACAGGTACCACATGGCAGGCATGGGGAGGGATCGGCACATTGCCTGCATTATCATTTCCCACACCAGTTTGCCTCCTCACAAACATGTCTTTGCACCAAGCTCATGATTTTGTCGCTAACGGCGCTCCTCCCGCCTCCCTCGCAGGTCCGTCAGCGGGAAGAAGCTGTGCTCCAGCTGCGGGCAGCCGCTGGGGAAGGGCGCCGCCATGATTATCGAGACCCTCAGTCTCTACTTCCACATTCAGTGCTTTAAGGTCGGTGGCCTGGGTTCACTGTGTCAGTCATAAAAACAATAGAGGACAGAACAGAGCAGTTTGGAGTCTCCAGACCACTTTTTAAGGGTCTCAATTTCGTCTTGACTCGGAGGCATTTTTACTGGGTCTTGTCTCGGTCTCGTACTGGACAGACTCGGGATTTTTTATCCAGGTCGGTCAAGACTCAGCCAACTCTGTAATGACAGATAAAAAAATAAAAAAAATAGTTGGCAAAGCATCAAAATGTTAAAGTAATGTTAAAGAAAGTTATTAAAAGATACATTGATGAAAAGAGCAAGCAAAAAAAGCAAACTTGAATTAAAAAAAAAGATAAATTTTATCAATTCACCACAGCGCCACAGCGCCCCCTCACCCCCCTGCTTGTCTCTGCGTCTCCACAGTGTGGGGTGTGCAAGGGGCAGCTGGGCGACACGACCACGGGGACGGACGTGCGGATCAGGAACGGTCTCCTCAACTGCCACCAGTGCTACATCCGCTCGCGCTGTGAGTGTCGCCGCCCCTTCGTCCTCCTCTGTCGCTCCTTTGTTTACTGGTCTCCAGTCGAGTGGATGCCAGATCGATAGATAGATAGGTGGACGTGCATTGCAAATCGACGACATCCATCAGTCAAACGATATCACACGCGACCCCTTCAGCATTAGGTCCTGATTTGTGAAGGACAGTCACGCATTTCTTGCACATCACGACCTCAGAAAACAGCTGCAGCAGCTGTTGATTTGGCTCGACGTTCGCATCCTTTGCCTTAAACTCTGACTGGTATACATGCTGAATTTCATTCTCTTTCTTTTCTTTCTGTTTATGGAAGCTGCTGGACAGCCAACCACGTTGTGACCCTCGACCCAAACCACTCGGTTCACAGAAGCAAACGGCGTCACCGGCACCGCCGCCGCCGCCCATCCCCATTTTAACCAGATTATCGGCAACTCGCGTCCTTCACAGTGTGCCGGGGATCTTTGCATCCGCTGCGCTCCACTAACCAATGAAGAAGATTCATCACAGCGGCGGGGTGGGAACAGCTACCCGGGGACCACCGTCTCACACAAGTAAAAAGAAAAAATAAATAAATAAGAGCGGGTGGGCGGTTGGAGGGGGAGGGGTCCGTGGCGTCGTGTCGTCAGATATGTGAGTGAAATCTGGATTTGATTGGTCCATGTGAGCGCCACGCACTCTGTTTCATCACGCAGCCAGAAAGAAAGAAAGACACTGTTGTCGAGGTGGCGGCCATGTTGAAAGCGACACACAACAACACATTCGGCCCAAAAGATTTCTCATTTTCACGGCTCGGGAAATGGAAATGTTCAAATTCCATATGAGATGGAAATGTTCTTAGACTTTAGGAGTTTAATAATTCAAGTGACATTATCTGGTGATCAACGTGAGAGAAAGCTGGGTGATTTGGTCGCCGAGCGGCCGGATCTGCAGAATATTGATGATTTGATCCCTCCGCAGTGACGTTTTGAGGAGAAACAAAGCGAACTGCGTTTAGAAAGTGCAATAAAAGGACGCTGCGAGCCGACTGCTCAGACGCAGCCGCACCTGCTCACCTTTTGGTTCTCAGCCAAACCTGCTCTGTGTTTCTCATCATGCTTAAAAGAAAAAATAATCTTAATATCAACCCCTCAATATGGATGTAGTCCCCCCCCCCTCGCAAAACACTTTTTTTTTTTATGATTAGTGCGACAACATGATGTGTGGACTGTCTCTCAGCGCCCTGCGCTTTGGCTGGCAGCAGGTTTGCTCGTCGTCGGGATCTCAACGTGCCTTAGGAAAGCAAGGTGATGCAGGGGGACGAGCACCAGGCGCATGTGCTCTTCCTTTCTCCCTTTTCTTTTTCTCAAGTGTCTCATTTTTGCGGTGCGTGCAGGGGAGGGATTCGTAAGGTTTCTTTTTTTTTTTCTTTCTTTTTTTTAGCCAAATTTTAGACCCTCAGTCTGCGGCTGAGCAGCTGCAGCCCTCCCTCACGTCACCCTTTGCTTTACTTAATAACAATAATCATTTTTTTTTCTGTTTTACATCAACAACACCCTTGACATCAAACCTCCCCCCCCTGTGACTTGCAGTGCGATAAAACAGCAATAGAAACGTCGTCTATTTGGGGAGATGCACGGTAGATTGACTGTGGAGGGGGTGGCGGCCGTTGATTTCATTTTGAATGTTGTTTTACTTTAGAGCGATATAGACTTCCGTATGCTATTAATTGAGGACATTTTGATAAATGCTTAGCGGTAGGGTTCTTTTTTTTTTTTTTTTTTTCAATCTTGCATTTAAAGAACACAGACACCTGTATACATCTGTAGTTACGCGGTCTCACACACACACACACACACACACACACACACAGACCAGCAATCGCACCCGCTGCCATCGAGGTCGGATGGAAAGCAGAGAGATCTGGGCCGCCAGCTGCACATTTTAAGTCATTTGCTTCTTTTCATTTTTGCAACTCGTGTGAGAAAAGCTCAGTTATGTATCGTGGCTGTTAAAAGAGAAAAGAAAATTGCACGTTTAAGCCTAAAACCAAATGATTTGCTTCAAGCAAACTAGCAGCCTCCTCCTTCTAGAGCCAAGCTTCTCCCACACTCATCTCTCTGGTCAGTACAGTATTTTCAAACCTCTTCTATTTCCCAGTTGTGTATTTTATCATTATCATCATTATTATTATTTTTTAATCCTCATTTAGTTCATGGATGAATCTCAGCTGAGTCTCTTATAGCGGGATCTTTGAGATGCAGCTCTATATATATTCAGACGGTCTTCTTCACAGGATAGTTTGAGGGGTGGAACCTTTATGTCTCTTCTGTATTTATTGTAATATTCACCTGATCCAAAATACTATAGATGAATTTGATGTTCAAACGCAATGGCATTTATAGCATAATGTATGTTTATAAATAAAATGTTATAAACAAAAGCTCGGCTCTTGTGTGGTGTTTTTCTTGATTCTATCAAAAAATTTGATATTTCCTTTCCTATCTACCACAAATATTTTGTTTTGAGTGATGATCTTTTTTTCTGCAGCTGTAGCCATAGCAACTTATTTTAGGTATCTGTTGATCTGTCAAGTTCAACATAAAAGAATGTCCTTTTTTTCAACAAAAAATAAGTTTAAACTAAATGTTGAAATAATGCTGACATGAAAGTAAATTTTGCCTTTGTATGTTAAAGCTCAGTCTTAAGCCACTTTAAACAAGATACAAGTGCAAAGTTCCATACAGTGTTTTTGGAATTGTCTCTGAAAATGTACGTTAGTTTTCACACAAAAAAACGAGATTTCTATCATGGGAATCATCATATCAGGTGAGTTTAACCATTTCTATTTAATTTTATCATTTTCTTTCAGATCTGACCTCTACATTTTGAGTATATTTTTTATTTTATTTTATACCGTTATATCCCATCCCAAAATAATGAAACCTGATTCTACCTGAAATACTTTGGATTATATTATTACATGTAAATAAACGCATCACTGATTGTTTTTATTCAGTCATGCACAAAGTTTTATATTTTTTTTATTTTGTATACCAGGACGCTGTCACGATTTTAGATTTATTTAGTGAGCAGTAATTGTGTTTTATTTGTTCACTACAAATTAATATTACTGCTTGTATTTATTTTTAATAAATTCCCGCTTTAAAGACGGCAGGTCGGTGCTGTCCCTGGTGCTGAAATCCTCGGTCTTTTTTGGACGATAGATTTTTTTTTTATCACTTTGAAGTTAATTACTCGTAGAAATATGTGCGAATCTATGAACAGAATGATTTGATTCATAACATTCTACTTGTAACAATAGAAAAACGTGACAAAGCAACTATTATTATTTGTTTTTTATCATCAACAACCATTTCAATGGTACACCTGGAAAACTATGTGCACATGTAGAAATATTTCCTTCTTAAATATAAGCATTCATTACCTACATATAAATAACTTTCGGATCCTGGACAAAAACATATTACATAATGTTCACAAAATGGAATGGAAATCGATTTGGGGGAGAGAGAAAAGGAAAGAAATCAGACGAAAAGACGACATGCAAATTATATCCAAATAAATACAATGTTTGCATCCATCCCCCTTGTTTTGAAATCGCCAAAATAAAACTCTTTCGAGGGATTTTTTTTAGAACATCGAAAAAGACTTGTATGATCGATCTACGAGGGAGTATGGCCTATGGTTCAACTATAGGAGACAATAATACGTATTAACACTATACAATTTGAGCCACAAAAACACTGCCGTAGAAAGACGCACAAAACACACAGATTTCCTGTCGGAGGTGAACATTGCAGTACGTTGTGCCATTTTTTTTTTTTAAATCCTCGAATAAACAATTGCGTTTAATATCGATAATTTAAAGAAACTAAACTTTGAGCAGCCCTGGAGAACAAAAACCAAAACCCCAAAAAAAAGACACGCAGCTGTAAGAGGCTTCTTCCCAGAGGGGAACAGAAACAAGGTCGAATGCGTCAGCGTATCGTCGCTTGTTGTGTCAGATGTGGGATTATTCGGGGAGAAAGAGCACATCCTCCTGTCACGGGTATCGCGAGTCTCTCTGGCGGACAAAGCGGCTGTTGAACTCTGACACGAAGTCGGGACTGAATGAGGCTCCTGCGCGGATGAATTCCCTGCGCGCAGCTCGGTGTTTGCTCAGAGTTCTGCGCCAGAATCGTTCATCTCATCGAGTCCCTCCGTCAGCTGTTCAGTCTCGAACGGGTTGTGTTGTGAAAACACTGCATTTCAGATGATTTTTTTTTTCTCCTTCAAGGAACTCTGTTCATATCGGTTTATATCGGTGTAGTGGCGTTTCTGCATTCTCAAAATGCAATGGGTTTTTTTCTTGTTCTTTTTTTTTTTTTTTTTAACTTTCACAGACTATTGAAGGTTGTTTCTGTTGTTTCTGCGGAACGATGCGAGTGGTCAGGAAGGATCAAATTGCAGCAACACTGTCCGATGACCACACGAGAGACTGCGCACGGGCGTAAAATAAAATAACATTTGCATTTTCTTTGAACAGCTTTTTTCTTCTTCTTCTTCTTCTTCTACTACATCTTCAGTTTGTCTCGGGCCTTTTTTTTTATTATTCTCATTTTTGCTTCTCAGTCTCGGGGGGAGCGGGGGAGTGGGGAATGGATGGAACTCGTCTCTGTCCCTCTACACCGCGATGCCTCATTTAGAACATGCTGGTCTTTACTAATGTAGCTTTGGCTCCGTTCTGTCTTTGCAAAGACGACAGTACGCTGGCGAACGGGCCGCCCAACGAGTCCGGGATGGAGGTGATGGTGCCCGGTGCGGTGGCCCAGCCTTGGCTCGGTGCTGTCACTCCCATGCCGCTGGACACGGAGGTCTTCACCTGGTCCACCTGTCCGTTCACGGTGGTGTTGACCTGCACACCGGTGGGACTCGGTCCGCCGCAGTTGCTGGTGGGCACCGGGTTCGGTCCCGGCCCTCCTGTGCTGTCAGGGTCGGTGGACTTGGCGTCTTTGCTGTCTTCGTCTCTTGGGTCTGACTTCTTGCCGGAATTGGACTTGGCTGCGGCTGCGGCGGCTGCGGCTGCCCGCTCCTGCTTGCGGAACTTGGCGCGTCGGTTTTGGAACCAAACCTGTGACAAAAAGATAAACAGAGTTTATGTTTCGTCTTAGGTCCAAAATGGGATCAATATGCACATGAAGCTGCGTGTAACTAGTCCCTCCCATTTTCCCAAGCAGGATGAGTGAGAAGCCTATTGGGAAATAACTGCTTATGGGTGTGGGGGCTGACAAACAGTCCCAGATAAAATCAGCATCTCTCTCATTTTAATTTGAAACTTGTTATGGGATTATGTTAATGTTAAATTTGAAGAAATATTCCTTAAAACGATCAAAAAACTGATCGTTGTTTAGATGCAGCGCCTTGAAATGTTGCCTCGTAAATCCAAGCAGTGCGTAAAATCGTGCGTAAAAGTGAGAAGCTGCAGGTTTGGCGTCTTTGGGTGCATATCCGGTGCCTGCGTACCTGCACTCTGGCTTCAGTCAGGTCGATTTTGAGTGCCAGCTCCTCCCGGGTGTAGATATCCGGGTAGTGGGTCTCGGCAAAGACCCGCTCCAGCTCCTTCAGCTGGGCGCTGGTGAACGTGGTCCGGATGCGCCTCTGCTTCCGCTTCTCGTTCAGTCCACCGTGGTCCGTGAAGAGCTTGTAGGGAACTGTGGGACAAAAATCACGATGTCACGCACTCGGTGGGTCCCGCGTCTCTCGGAGTGCGGCTGCAGTGTCGTCGGATGGAAGCAAAAGTCAAACTCGATATTTTGTCTAAAATCCGGTTAAGGCTGCTGAGCCGTGGCTTTGCAATCGTATTACGCCTTTGATTACCGGCGAATTACTTCCCAATTGATAACGCTGCTGACCTGTGATGCGGTTAATTGTAACGTTAAACTAATTGTTGCTCCTCATATCGGGACTCGACTTTGAAAACTTGTCATAATGTTGCCATCCGCGCCGCTTGTCGCTACTGTAACTCCAAATCCGTGTCAATAATGAGCTTTAGTCTTTGGTTATCTAATTATTTCCGAAGCTTTATGTCTCATCGCAAAGTAAATAAATTATGCCTATCATTTTGGCAGCTTAAGATAATTCTGTTGGCGGTTTTGGGTGTGACTGGGATAGTATAACCCCCGTAACCGAATTACGGCTTGCCTGCAATCGCTTCTAACGTGATAAATTCTTTCATTTGTGTAAGCAAATTTCGTTTGGTAAATACTAAACACATTTCCATTTTCAAATGCAATCAGGACGTCCTATAATACGGCGCAGGGGTTGAGGCTGCGGAGCCGCTCGCTTACCTGCGGCGTACGGGCTGCTCTGGTGGTCCCGCAGGGTCCCCAGGCTGCAGGAGCCCGGCGTGAGGGACGGACAGCCGGAGGTGGCCCCGAAAGTGGTCCTGATGGGATTGTACTGGAAGCCGCTGGCTTGACTGCACGAACTGAAGTCCGCGTAGGCCGATGCCAAGCTCGACGTGTCCATCCCGGCCATACACGACTCGTAGGCAGAGGAATTTAGGTAAGAATACTCCATTTTATACATTTGAGAAGGCTTCGGTGGATGTAGAAAGCTGCACTTCCCTGGAAATTAAAAAAAAAAAACAAACAACGACAAGAGTAAAGCCAAAAACGAGCCCCCGTTAAGAAAAAAAAAACAACGGACGCGGAGGCAAAAAGGGTGTGTGGGGGGAAAAATGCCGGGGAAAAGTGAGAAGGACGCGCAGTCCGAGGAAAAAGGGGGGGATGCGAGATGACACGTTTGGTTTGGACTGCTGGGAGAGGAGGCTGGACGGTGGGGTAGATGTTCACTGCTCAGCGCCTGCTCCAAAAGTGGCCTCCTTTATAGGAACCTAGCCCTGTTTTATGAAAAGCCCCCTAAGAGCCGCCTAGCCCGAGGTCTCTAGAGCATATAGTCCTCATAATAAACTTGGCTCTTTCCGCTTGGACAATAGCAAAGCGTTTGGTCTTATTGCTGGCGCTTTTTTACATGACAATAACTCATCAGTCTATTGGGCTGGCACTGGGGGCCCGGGCTGTCCAACCTCCCTATCATTGATCCCCTGCATCTCTAATTAGAATTTAATACCACGCCATTACGCACCCACTCCCCCCCACACCACCCACCACCACCACCACCTCATCCACCTCCCCCACCACCACCACCGCCACCCCTACCCTACCCATCCATCCCGCTCCCTCTCCAACCACCATCTTGCCCTTTAATTCAATCACACCACTTGGAAATAATGAAAGTTGGGTGACGATTCTCCCTGATCCAATTTTCCCCGAGCTTTTAAGCCTTTTAAGCGACCGTATACCTTGGGCAGGATTTCACAGTATTCCCCCTCTGCCTCTCTCCACTCTCGACCCGTCTGCTCGCACCGGCTTTGTTATTTATTTATTTTTATCCTCCGCACTGCAAAAACACACCTTGTTATTTTTGTATTGTGTTTTTTTTTTCCTTCTCCCTCTCCCAGAATATCACGCCTGGCGTTTGCGGTTTTTGGGACAACAATGCTTCTCCTTTTTTGACGCGCAAATAAAATCAGCACCTGGTGATTCTCCTCAGCAGGTTCAGCTGAAATATTTTTTTTCCCAAAAAAAAAAAATATTCTCCTTTTTGCGCCATTATTGTCCGGTGGTTTCGGGATTTCAGGGCACCGCTTACATGAAGCTACTGAAGCAGAGCTCACCTGCTGACTGTTTTTCACCCGTCCTGATTAGATTGTAGCAGCAACCGGCTGTAAAAGGCTTGTTTGGCTGACTTTCTCCCTCCCCGCAATCCTGTTAAAATAAACTGTCATATACCGAGTGCTTTTGTTGTTTTGGGGGGCATTATTTACCGTATTTTCTAAATTTATATATTTCCCCTATTTTGCAGTTTATAATTGGGGGAAATATTTGTGTTTCATCTCAACAGCTGACATTAAAATGATCTGATTTGATTTAAAACATAAAATGCTCTCTACAATATTGTATTTTATATTTGACGATTTATTATCTTTTTTTTGCCAAATTATATTTCTCCATCGTTCTTCTGCTTCTGCTGCCGTGTAATCTGTGCTGAACTTCCCCGTGTGTGTGTGTGTGCGCGAGAGAGAGTGTTTTTTATATGATTCAAATGAGTTTGTAATTGTCTTTATTACTTTCATTATTTCATTTATTTGGCAAATAACATCTTTCTAATGAAAGTAACGAACTGGTGAGGCACTCCTCGGACCTCTCAGGCTCACAATATTGGCTGAGTGGTTAATTCGGTTTGTGTAATAAGGTGAAGCGTTTTGTATAGCGCTTACACCCTTGTGAAAGTGTGGCCTGTTTTTTTCTCTCTTCTTCCTCTTTCCTTCCTTCCTTCACCGTGGGACCGAGTTCATGTTCGCGGTCAAACCTCTCGCGTTTCTTCTTTTGCTCATCATTTGCTCACGCGCAAAATGCCGCAAAACACTATTCAGGTGAATCAAAATTTTGGCGGATGATAATTGGTATGACTTGATCGCCGTATATATGTGTTGCATCGATTTGATGAGGAAGACCTGCAAAACAATATTGCCTTTATAATCCTGACACTGTATATGATTCGAAGCAAAATTTTAATACATAACTTCTTCAATATCTTTTGGTCATATATGCCTCATGGAAAACAATGTCTCGCAACCGGTTAAATTCTATGATATGATTTTTATCGATTTTTCCTTTGACTTATTTTATATTGGATTTTTAGCCTCGCAATATTAAACTTATTTTTCATCATCATCAAAGCTATGAAAAAAATTACCCGATGCAGAAAACTTATAAAAGGGAGTTGGGAAAATCTCTACAAATTCTGAGGTCAATACTTAAAAGTTGTTATTTTAGTTTAACGTTTCAATATCTCGGTTTTCAGTAAATCAAATTATCGTAAATAAAAAGGCACCCATTTGATTAATTATTCCTGTGTTTTCCAGATGGGAGAAAAGAAGAATCTGAATTTTAATAACAGGCCACCAGACGCTTTTATAAATGACCCAGCCTTGAGCCACAAGGTGCACCTCTTGCTGGTTGTTTTTTTTAAAGACCGGCTCACATTCGCCATCCATTATTTCCCCCCCACAGTCGCTGACGTGTTGCAGTGTGTTTCTGCCTTTTCTTCCGTGTGTACATTGTCTTTTTTTCCAGAGATCAACGAGCGCCAGAAAGAAGTTAATTCTTTCTTGACACAACCCGGCCCCTATTATGTAAATTGTTTTTCTCTCTCTTTCTCTTTTTATTTCTACACACACGAGCTGGGACCCCACAAAAAAAGTTGTACCAAATGGTTAATCTGATTATTGAAACCAAAGAGCCAAATGGTTCACCGTCCTCCCTCCACGCGTCTGGCAGCGAGAAAAGAAGCCATCTCTGGGAATTAATCTAATAACGCTCAAAGAAACGAGAAGTCTTTTCTGATATTTCGCCGAGGCAAATACAATTATAGCTTTTAGCCATCGGTTTCTTTCACTGAGGCCGCTCTTTATTCTTGCGGTCTATAGTCCCCTCACCATAGTCCACCAGCTATTGAAACGCCCCCTCTATAATAGTTTCAACATCCTTTAATTCTTTCAGCTGCAAATGGACCGGCTGGGACGAGAAGCCGCAGCTTGATATTCTGCGATGTGGGAATATCTGCGATGTGGGGCGGAACTCCGCAGTGTGAATTCATTATTATCATCATTATTATGATGATTATTTTTCGCGGCATTTCTGTCTCTGCTGTCTGATGCAAGTCCTGCACACGCGAGGCCTCTGCCTCGGCTCGTGCGCGCTCCAACAGCTATGGTGGCCGTGCGCGCAGACGCGTGATTTACAGTAGCGTAATGCCCTTTTAATTCCCAACAAAGCGGTAGTTAATGCGTAATTACGTAGCGAATGAAGGGCCGCAGCCATATGCCCTCACTCAAATAAATCAGCAAAATGCGGTGCGCGCGAGACCCCTGGCTCCCCCTGGCAAGTGGCGGACAATGGGCGGGATGTGGCAGCGACTCCTCTCCATTTAGTGCGCGCGATCGTTGCTCAGCAATCTAGGAATGCGGGTCGACAGGAGGCACAAAAAGAGGAACAAAATGCCATTGTCTAATGGATGGATTGGATGGATCCACTCCCCCGGAAAGGAAGAAGAAGAAGAAGAAGAAGAAGAAGAAGAAGAAGAAGAAGAAGAAGACACCGCGGAGGAGAAAGAGAAAGAGGGAGGATCCAGCTGTCACATTTCACCGGCGATGTCTCACTCTCTCCGCGCGAGGAAAAGCCTCCGCGCTTATCAAAACGCTTATTAATAAAGGCCGCGTGTTTGCAGGGGTTAGGAGGTGGGGGTGGGGTGGGGGTGGTGATGGGGTATTGAGGGGGCGGATAAAAAATTCATTGGGGTGGGATGCTGCGGCGACGATTTAGTCTGATGTCTCAATTTGACAGGGGCGGGTTGAAAAGAAGGAGGTGTCGCGGTGGAAACATCAGAGGGATGAAACAGAACCAACACGATGAGTTTGATCAATGTCCGGTTCTTCGCATGAGGTTTGGTTACGAATTCATTTAAATTTAGAAGGAGAAGAAAAAACAAGCCCTAGCTGGACATAATATTGGGTTGATAATAATAATAATAATAATAATAATAATAATAATAATAATAATAATAATAATAATAATAATAATAATAACATCAACATTCTTTGAACTGTCTTACCATAAGAGGCTATTTATATTTACACACTGGGCCTTTAAAACTGAAAGATGGACTTTATTTAAAAAATACAAATTAAACATAAAACTTGTGTCGTGCCTCCGAGATGCATGAAAATGTGCACTGTTCCACTAGTTGCAGCACGTTGATCTGATTCATAGATCTGTGTGACCTTTATAAATATATGTATAATTTTTAGGGGCTGCTAAACAGGTTTCTCATCCCAGAAAACAAACTGCAAAATCTAGGTTAAAATGTTCAGAGCGATTGCATTACAAAAAAAAAAAAAAAGAAAAGAAAAAGAAAATGCGCGTCGTGTTTCCAAGTGCACAGATGGAAAGTGACATCTGGAGAAGAGTCTAAATTCAATTAGAAGCTGGTGTCTTTTCTCGGAGTCTGCGGGAGGAGGGAGAAAAAACTAACTGGTGCCGCACAAAAGACTTTTTTAGTGACGCGGCCCGCAGCTTGCAGGGGCAGCGTGTTGTTGCTGCTGCAGCTGTTAATCATGCGTCTTTTTTTTTTTTTTTTTGACGTATTCTTCTGCTTCACGCGTCAGTGTTTAGCCTACGTCTGCGTGCGTCGCCAGTGATGCTGGGGGAATAAACCGTGCGCGCAAAACCTCCCTCGGCGCGTTCATCACACTGGTAATTGTACATAAATGTCAAATAACGACTTTTCTCGGCTTCTTCGGCGATCCATTTGCAGTCGGTGCTGGTGGAAAAAGGTAAATACGTGACCGCCGTGCACCTCACACTCCCCCGGCCGGTGCTTCACTCACGTCGCCCATTATCTCTTTGTCATCCAGGTGCAGCAGTGGCCGATCCCAGCCAGCCTGCGCCTCCGCCTGGCCTCTCCCCTGCATGGCCTCCCTCTGCCTTTATCTGCGCTTCCCAAGTGACCAGGAGACCAGCCAGTGGATTAACATAAAAATCTTATTCCGGGGGATGAGATTAGGAAACATATTACCCTCAAACGCGGCCTTGGCACGAGCGAGAGCCGGGCAAGGAATCAATTACTAAATTACTCCAACCTCTAAGTCGACATTAACGCAGAGAAATGCCATCGACCGCCTCTGAAATAAGATTTCGCCGAGATGTGATCATTAAATCTCTTGCCAGTGTTCAAGAATCTGATTCATAAAATCGCCCTGAAATGAGACGGAATTAAATTCTTATCGGAGCTCTTGTCATCGTTTCATCCGCGCGCTGTTTAGCGTTGGTCAATGGCCTTCATGAGATTTTCCCCCCTGTAAATAAACTTAGTAATTGAATCCGCCTCTCCACGACACATTGTTTGCCGGTTATTAATTTATTGCAGCCGTGCGTGCAGGCGGATGGACGGACGGGAAGCAGCCCGAGTCTGGGGACTCAAGCGGCGGCTGCGCGTTGGTGCCCAAATATCTCAGTCGACTAAATTAAAAGTCGAACAATTAAAGCTGCATCTCAGGTCTTGGTTACCGGCGGGTCAGCCTTAAATGATTCATTTCATCAAATTTAAAGCATTAAAGAAAAAAAATCCACTCAATTTAATCTCCAAATAAACCATATGTTTAGCCCTGTGTTTACAGCTTCCTACTAAAACTACTTTGAATATTTAGCTTTATAACAAATGGTTGAGGTAATCTCAACACCTTGGAAATTCACACACTTCCCTAAAGCTGTTATTTAGCAACAGCTTCCTGCTAAAACCGATGCTTTGGACCTTTAACAAGAATTAGAGAGCAGAGCCAACGCCTTGGCTGGGACTGTCGTCTCCACTGCCCTTTGTGACGTCATACAGGGCTGACGTCCGCATCTATACAACTGGCTTGTTCATCACTTTCTTCAAACCGTCAGAGAGAAAAAACACGATTCACTGATGGGCAGTTCTCATTTCTGACAGACCGCAGATGCAGATTATTGTTGGCAAACATGAGTAAAGTTCGCACTGCACAATATTGCAGCGTTAAGCCATCATCAGCTTTGTGGCTGCGCGAAGCAGAAAATCTGAAACATCATCTGTCATTTTTTTTTCCTCCCTCCTCCTCCTCCTTCTTTTGGCCTCCTGGACTTCAACCCCACCGCCGCCCCTCCACTGGGGTCAAGGCATATTTTATTTAGCATAGACTACCGGCATCGCCCCACCCCCGCATTAGCGATTGACAATTATTAGCCGCAGCCTCATAAATCAGCTGCGTGACCCGTTATTATTGTTGAATTGAATAGCTGTTGGGGAAGTGAGGGTCAGTGTCATTAACTCCACCCCACCACCACGTCCTCCTCCTCCCACCCACACACACACACACACACACACACACACACACCTCGGGCCCCCTGAAGGCATTTGGCCCTCTATACAAGGACCTGCTGGCTAATAATGCCTGTGTGGACGGCCCCCCTAAAAGCTTAATCACACATGCATTAAGCGGGCGGACAGCGGCCCTTTTGTGCGCGCGCCGGGTTTTTACTGGAATTAAGCGATTAATGGTCATCCGAACGGCAGGCGACAAGGCGGCGCAACGAGAATGATGGAGTGATTTTTAATGTCAAGGGGGAGGGAAAGAAACGGGGGGGGGGGGGCGATGCAGAGAAAGCAGGATGGATGGATGGAGGGAGGGAGGTGGCTGAGCAGCAATTACAGTAGGCCGCCTCTCCCAATCCATCATAAAATTCAAGTTCATTGTGAATCATATTGATTGTTGTTTTTTTTTTTAAAGCGGACCCCCCACCGCCTCCATATTAGAATATGCAAAATCATAACAAGAGCGACAATAATTGCGCGTAAACACCTGCTATCAGTTTCTAAAGGCCCGTAATTTGTCTCGCCTCGTGCGGACCTCATCTCGTATTCTTTTGAGTTGTTTATGACCCATGCGTGTGCCGTTTACACGCCACCAGTCCCCGCCCCCGCAAACAGCCATCTGCATACATATCTACATATGAATTATTATTTCCATAACGTGGGAGCTGCGCCCGCGAGGGTCACACTAGGCGCCCAACGGGTGGGGAGGGGGGCCGACCCGGCCTGCATTGTTTCTAACCGGGCAGGGGGAACCTCAACGCAGCTGATCAATAACGGGGCAACAACCGCCTGAATTATTGCGACTGGTGGGTTTAAGATATGCAAATCACAACCTCACAGCAGCTGAGGATTCATAAACGGACCGGTTCACATTTACAGGTGTCTGACCTGAGATGAAGGGGGCCATTCCCCTTGGAATCAGGTGAGTTTCACATTGTCACTGCAGTTTAGCAGTGACTAGTAAATCATAGCGTTAAGAAGACTCTGACTGGTAATATCATACGACAATATTGGCAACTAAATGTATTTTAGCATCATATTTACTAAAAAAAAAACATAATGTTAAAAGACTTTTTGTTTTTGTTTTTTACATTTTAATTGTTGTTTGATTGTGGAGTTTGCAACTCCACTGCCATTCTTTATATTTGTGTATCATTATCTGGTCCACCTGGTCTGTTTTCTTTTATCAGGTTCTGTTGATGAACAGCATCACAGCTTCTCTCCTCTCCAGCACAGACGCCCGTCTGCAATGAGCTCAACTTCCTAGAACAGCACGCAACTATTTTTGCTCTTCCCAGGCATTCATATTCACGTCAGACGGTGATTTATATATCTGTTTCCGCCGACCAATGGCGGCGCCTGTTGATCCATCAAGCCTAATCTGATTGGGCGCAATCCTTAAAGGAAGACCAGATGGGAATCATCAGAGTCGGCCTGTCGGCTGCAGACTCCGGTCCACTTCCTGCTCCCATAGGGCAGTTCTGCTGCATCACAGAGCTGGAAAAACAAGACGTAGCACGCTCGCTGACATCAGTGCAGTGGAGCTGCAGGACAGGTGTCCTGATGCTTTCATGTAAGTGCCATGAAAACATGTGCGGATGTGCCTTGAAGAGCTAATGTGTGTCCTTTTGTTTGGACGAATGAGAAATAAGGTTGGATTTACATTTACAAATAGCTGCACTTTAGCTTGGTGCTAAAGTAGCATACTAGCATTACACACTGAAATAGTTACAGTGTGCAAATAAGCGACAAAGAGAATCGTCCCATTTACTGTTTCTGAGATTATTGTAGTCCAAAATCATTGTTTGTTAATTAGTGAAAGGCTACAGGGCTAAATGCTAATATAGCATACTGTCATTATGCACAAAGTAACAGTAGCAAGTCTTTTAATAGCATATGAAGGCATTCATCTCATGCGAGGACACAAACCTTCGCTCTTGCACTGTTTCAAAGATTTGATTCAAGTGGAGTGGTGATGGTAATGCTACGCTAGCTCCCTCAGTCCGGTCAGTGCATATGAAAGCTGACTGAGCCTCTGCTGCATCCACGCTGCCTCCGCACTCTGTATCTCTCCTCCCCTGCCTCCCCCGCTGAGGCTTGATGTGACAAATAGCTGGATCTGCACTTTTCTGTATCAAAACCAACATGCCCCTCATCATCGCTTGGTGCAAATTTGATCAGAACACACCCAGAATCCCCCGGCTGCCTGATGATGAATTGGCATATTAGGGACGATGCTTATGCATCAGTCCAGCACTCGCCGACAAATGACAGTAAATTGCTTCTCAGACAAATCTGTGGTCTGGGATTCCACTGACTGAGGATGAATTGAAGCCCTCCCCCGATGATCTCGGCGGGGGGGTTCCAGGAAACCTTGTCAGGGAAATCAGATGATGACCCCACCTTATTCTGCTGGGATATGCAGATTACCTCTGGGTTGCATCAGTCATTTTCAGCTCGTTTGGCAAATGCAAAGGTGAAATCGAGCAAAGTGCTGCCTTACAAAGGGGGGAAGTGTCGGGTTGGAATGGTTTTCAAGTTGAAATATGATAGAAATTTCTCCAATAACACCTCAATACGTGGTCCAACTTTGTGGCAAATATCAACTTTTGTTAGGAACTTAAACTCGTTTTACTGTACATTTACCTTAAATACCACTATCAAGTGCGACGTTCCTCTGACAGAGTGAGCCGGTGGATTCCAGGGGAGCCGATCTCCTCTGTTCATAAAGCTCCCGTATGAATTAGCGTCACGGTGCGCCGGCCTTCCTAGGCCCGGTCTAGGTCCAGAATGAAAACCAATAGCCCAGGGCTGATTTGGAGTAGCAGCAGCGTGCAGACCGAAGCGGCCGTGAGAGGAGCAATAAAGCTAATGTGATCAAAGAAAATGGCTCCACCAGAATGGGAGGTGGGATGAAAGCCGCCCCTGAAATGTGGATCTGCAGGCCCTGACAGAGGTGACACCATGATGAAGTTTCTATTGGATTTTTTTTTTTTTTTTCTTCCTGCGAACGGAGGCAAAGTACTCCAAAACCACTGCCGTCACGTGTCGGCTATGAAATTGAAAGGCAATATGTGTCCGCTGTAGGGGGGAGGTGGGGTGTGGGTGTCTGCAAATACAAATATATATATAACATCCCAGAGTCGATGCGATTTTGGAAATATATTAACTGAACGCCTCGGCAGTTGAAGCATGAAGCAAACACTCTGCAGCGGCGTCAGTGGCAGTCGTAGTTTAGGCTACACGCTAAAAATGTCCTGTAAAGCTGCACACACACATGAACGTTGCTGTAACTTTTGCACTGACCAAATGCGAGTATAACTTCAACCTACAAAAGCTCATGTTTGAGTGAGATTTGAAGGGGATGTGCAGGGATCATATTGACTCGTCTGAAAAAGCTGCACAGTGGCGCCGCAGATGTAACTGAAGATCTGGATGCCGGACGCAGATATGACACCAATTTGGTTCAGTGAGGAATGGCTTCCTGGTTACGTTGCCCAGTGAAAACTGGCAAAAGTGTTTCTCCGTGTGGGTGCGGCCATGATTTCTAGTTGTTTTTAATGACTTTTTTTGTTCAATTGTCATTGCAATAACATTTTTCTAAATATAATAATCCATAATTTTTCATCTGTTTTGAATTTGTGATCTGTATCTTTTTAGCTTCGCTGCAATACCTTGAGTGGCCACCATGCCAAACTTAGACGCTCTGGGAAGCATCACGCTCCTATTTCTTAAGAAATAGTTGTTTTTTTTACGTTACCCATTCACAATAGTGATGTCCCAACCAAGCAATGCTGAACATGAGTTCCAAGCCAAGATCAGGATTAAATAACTTCATTTTGTGACTTGTTCCATCAGACCGGAAAGGTTCCCAATTGGTCATATCATTGGATCCCACAAGTCATTAACTTGGTGGAACGTTAACAACCCCAGGCTCTGAATCCAGGCCAAGTGAGCAGGTGACCACTGTTAATCAGCCGCCTCATTCTATGATTGAATCGTGAACAAAGACACTCAAATCCAGCATATACTGTGTTCTTATTGGCAGGTATTTGGCCCCGTGTAACTTGGCCGTCCGGCATCACTCCTGGAGTCTGACTCCTGAGGTAAGTCGGACCATTAGGATCCATTAGTGCTGCTGAACTGATGTTAAACGTGCATCGCCCTCCCTCGTACTCGGGAGCTTGCCATTAGTATTTGCTCCTTCTATTACTGCGGGGTAGAAGGAAGTGCGCATTGAAAAACTTAATTCTCCTAATAATTCCGAGTCCAAAGCAGGGGGGGAAAAAAAAGGAAATGGACGCATGCGAACAAAGGGTCACCGTAGCCTGATCACCGGAAGGACGTTATTGACTTTTCTCCATGAATTACGTGCAAATGTTCTACGATCACCTACGTTCTCCTTGCAGCGTTTACGCTCATGATCAGCATCCTAAAAACCAGCGGCCGTGGTCACGTGTTCAGCGCAGCGTCTGTTCAGCTGTGATCACAAAGTGCCCGGCAGTTTTGCAAAAAAAAAAAAAAAAAAAAGCGCCACTCGTCCGCCCGTCTCCGGGCGCTTTGCAGGTTTGCATGAGAATCAGGGGAGCGACGGGGGCCCACGAGCGAGCGGGCCGGCCGGCCAGCCAGCCACGTGGACCAGATTGATGTCATTGTCTCGGCACACTGACCTTTGCTGTAATACCCACGGCAGACATCACAAACTCTCACATCAATTTAGCCCAATTGGATGTGGCATGTCTTGGCTAACTCGATTTGTGGAGAAATGCACCTGTCTCTGCCTTCCCTCCCTATAGATTTACCCCAGAGAGGGGAGGAGTGGGGGTGGGAGGGGCGGGGGCGGGGTGGGGGAGGGGACGGTGCGCTTAGGGGAGGGGTTTCCAAGTGGAGTCGGCTACTGATCCGAAGGCAACCCCCCCCCCTCCCACCCCTCAAAAAAAAAAAAAAAGAAAGAAAGAAAAAAAATCATTCACCCACATGCGCATAAACACACCAACCGCTCTCTCTTTCACTATGGGCTCTTTGCAGATGTAGCTCTATTTTTTGCAGTAGCAGCAGCAGCACACACACACACACAGGCACACACACACAAAGCCAGAACATTGTGATGTGTGTGTGTGTGTGTGTTTCCAAGGTCTGGGCAGAGTGTCTGGGAGGAGCAGAAGGAGAGCCATTAGCCCGGCGCTAATCGCATTACTGCTACGTTAAAGGGGGATGTGAATTTAAACAGCCAGCAGAGAGAAGAAAGAGGAAAAAGTTAGAGGTGTTATTAAGGTTGTTCATTACTCATACGCTCTCAAAGTGTATGTGCGTGCGCGCGCACTCGTGTGTGCGCGTATTTGCCTGTGTTTGTGTGTGTGTGTGCAGAGTGTCTACTGAATACAAGGTCGACGTTTGCATGTGTGTGTGTGTGTGTATGTGTGCGTGGAGCTTTGTGCAGCTTCGCACATCACATGCGAACACTTTCTGGCAACGTTTTCATCCTGCGATCACGTGCCTGTGATAAAAGTGTGTGTGTGTGTGTGTGTGTGTGTGTGTGTGTGTGTGCGTGTTTGTTTTATGCAAAGCGGGCGGCCTGTCAGAGATGAATAATACGTGTTGGGATCTGAGCATTAGGTAATGAGCAGCCTGCTGCGAGGTGCGGCTCGGGCCCTTCCATCTGCACCGCCGCCGGCTTCGCTCGCTGCACCGCAGCAACGTTTTCCTGGCCTCAGCCCTCATGAAGACTCCTATCAGTCTCTGGAACCTCAGGTGAACCAACAACATCGCAGAGATGTTGTTGTTTTTTTGTTAAAGCTTCCTGCATTTCACCACAGGATCTTTGACAAGATCCAAGAAAGCATATTTTTTTCACAGGATGCGTCCTGCAAGAAAAATAAAGTGCGCTTTGCAAAAAAAAAAACCTCGAGAGCCCTCAAGTGCTTGAGTGAACGTGCGCACAATAAACGGACGTCGAGATAACATTTGCCGGCTTTATGGATTTCCCCTGCAGTGGTATTGACAGGCGGGTCAATAAGCCAGCGGGGTAAAGACGAACCTAACCTTGCAATTCACTTAACATTGACTGGAGCGGAATCACCTGGACGACACAGCGGAAGGAGCGCCGCGGCCGGCAAATAACAAAAAGCCACTATCTTTATGTGGGAATGTATTTTGGTCGGAAGTGGGGAGGCGGTTCAGTGCCTGAGGAAACGTTTATGCCTTCCTCTTACCTGTCCTTGCATTTCCCCTTTTGACTTGATGTCTTATGATTCAGCTTCACTACCACTCAAAAGTTTGGACTCACCTTCTCGGCCAATTTTTTTTTTTTTTTTAATCTGTACAACATTGTTACACTGCAGATAGATATTGAAGACATCAACTATATAGATAAGATATGTCATTATGCAGCAAAGAAAAACACGTTCATTAACTCTAAATATGCTTTTAATGAAAGGAGGCTGTTTTGGAGAATTTCAATATAAAATGTGTCATGATGAATGAGTGATGTCACAAGGGGCAGAAATACCTCACTGAGACCCTTCCTGGGTTTGTGATCACACCCCTCAGCCAGGTGTTGGGTCCACACTTCCTTGTTTTTGTCCATTTCCAAACGTGGAATGTCAAAAAAAAACAAAACATCAGTTTTAGAAGGAGGTTGTAAACAGAGGGCTAAATCTGATGTTTTCTAGACATCTAGAAAGGTTTGGGCTAATGAATGGTGCGAGGCTGGTCCACTGCAATCTGGGAATAAAAAATAGGTAAATAAATAAATATGAAAGTGAGTGTAATACAGGACCTTTGATGTAAGTGCAGATCTAAACACATTTTATTTGCTTATTTTATGAAATTTTGCATCATTGCTGTGGAGGACAGTCTCGTGAAAAGAGGTAGATGCAGCATTTAGAAAGTTTTTCAACCCAGTTGTGGGATTAAAATTTAAAACATTCGCCTCGAGGCCGCTGCTTCATTGATGAAACACCTGAACAGGTTTCACCCCTCCCATGATGATCAGAATAATTACCACTGGCCCCGGTCGCTGCCCCAGTCACTGCCCTGCTCCCTGCACTCGCTCCCCTGCAGCCAGAGGTCCGGTCGCCCGCTGACCTCTTACAGCAGAGCCGGCTGACTGTGACCCCTGCTGCCCTCTCACACCAGCGCCAGGCCCTTCACACCCTTTCGCCCCCCCCTCCTCCCAACTCTACGCTGAGGCATCGCTGCTCCTGAGCACACAGTCCTGTAGCGCCCCCTGACCCCGCGCTGTCCCCCATTATGGAGCAGTCAGAAAGCTTTTAGGGGCTCCGGTAACGCTGAAAGATTGATGGCGCAAAATGGGGCGGAGGAGGGGGGAAGAGCAGGTGGTTAAGAAGAGAATGTCCCGCTTAATGGGTTGCCAGGAATGTAATTCAATAATTATGAAAAGTGACTCAGGAGTAGCTGGACGGATGGACGGCTGAATGGCAGCCGTGAGGGGTGAGGTGGGGGAGGAGGAGGGGGGGGGGGTGAGGGGTCGGAGGGGGCCGCGCATGCCGGAGCATCGGGAGACAGCGGCAGGAAAACAGGTGAACGGACTTCAGTGCAGGAATCGCACCGTTTTAGTAATAGTTAGCGGCAAAGTGGGAGGAGCCACTTTTGAGGAAAGTCGGTAGTGCACGATGAGGAAGATCTTCAGTTTGCAGCATCAAGAACACAAACTGAACTACAAAACGACAAAAAAAAAAGTGGCTGAATATTCAAAAAAAAAAGGGAGAAATTGGAGTTTATGAAATGTTTCCATTAAAAGGGAATTATGATCCCAAGTTGGTTCTTTTAATAATGATGATTTTTTTTTTTTTTGCAGCATGATTGAATACTGCTGACACCACCTTCCACATCCTAAATCAATTTGCTTTGAGATGGTGGGTTGCTTGTGGATTAATAAAGAAAACTGAACCACCAACAAACTAAGAGCGCAGTGGTTTTTTGTCGGCTGGCTGAGGCTCAGCGGCGCTGGTAGAAATCCAGAAATAAATAAACATACAGTATATATGTGTGTGTGCAGTATATATATTTATATACATCAAAGGGGTCAAAAGGTCAACGCTAGTGATCTCAAACTCAGGATGCATCTCAGTGAGGTATTTCTGCCCCTTGTGACATCACAAAATGCAGAACTGTGTGTTTTTATTGAGAGTTATTTAACATGTTTTTCTTTGCTGCATAATTGCATCTATCTTGCTCTATATTTGATGTCCTCAGTGTCTATCTAGTGTATATATGGAGCACTCTATCGTAGATAATGCTGCTTTTTTAAAAAGAACAAAAAATGGCCCCTTTGAGTTCTTCTTCAAATCCTTTTTCTTCATTGTCCAAGAAAAACTTCCGAGCCGCTCGGCATAGTCTGACCTCAAAACTTAAAATAACTGAGCAAACAAATGCAACAAAGCACCTGCGAGCAGAAACATCTGCTAGTGTGATTGCAGATAAAAGTGCACACTGACTGCTACAACCCATCTGTGAACGCCGCGATGCCAAACACAGAAGGCCCCTCTGGCTGCGCGGCTGCTTCTTTAAAATCACATTTCAGGATGGATTTCTTTAGCTGTCCCTGTTTACTGTCTGAGGCTGCTGATTGAATTAAAGGTATTGGTTTTCCTCAAACTCTGCGTGTCATCAATATTTCAGCGGAGCAGATGCAAAACACTGCAGGTCCACAGAGCCGCTCCGAAAAGACCCACGGTATAATTTTTTCTTCTTCTTCTTCTTCTTCTTCTTCTTCTTCTTCTTCTTCTTCTTCTTCTTCTTCTTCTTCTTCTTCCTCTGCTGCTCTGACCGTGTCGCGGTCATTTACACACTGAAGGAAAACCACAAAAAAAACATCATCTGGAATTGAAGCCACGTTAGTCATTGTTTTTCCTGTTGTTCACAGCAAAAAGTAACAGGAAATGTGTTTGTGATTTATTGTGTTTTGTTGCTCTGGCGTTTTCAACTTGGCACGGTCATTTATCTGCAGTGCGCTGCGTGAAACTACGATGGGAGAAAATTGGCCTTATTAGCCTCCGAAAGCAATATTTGCTTCGCGGGTTGTTGTTGCTGTTGTGTTTTTTTCTGCATCTTATCCTTGTCAGTACCGAACAGAACAATAAGAGGTTATGTATTTATTTACTGCGCAGCTCTTCTGCTCACTTGCTCCTCTAACAGGAGCGCAATAAAGTTGTTTCTGCGCAGGAGCACTATTTTACAGTTTTGATGCGATTTACAAACTGGAGCACAGACATCTGACCTCTGCGTGTCAATAAACCCCCTCCAAACATACACACGCATGCACGCACGCACTCACACACATGCACGCCGCTGAACGTCATACCCATCAACTCGTCCTCATCTTTCATTCCCCCCCTCCCCCGTTTCACCCAGGGTCTACTTTTGCTCTGTCGTCTTACTTTTATTTTTTATTTATTATCTTCTTTTTTTTTTGCTCGCCGAGATGTATTGATAATTTCCAGCAAAAATACGATTTCAGTTTATTCTACAGAGCAAAAAAAATCTAATAGCCGGGGCCTCAATTGGATTGTGTTTTACCGGAGTGGAGAACAATAAACAGGGAGGAGAGCTCCGTTCCAGACGTTCGCCATGAGATTATTGTTCAAAAGAGATCTGATGCGATTACAGGAAGCAATAGATGATAATTACATCAGAACATGACTTTTTCCTCGGCGAACACTTATATTCATCTGGGTTATGCATCGGCCCCAAACTGAAATGTGGCAATGCGGGAGGATGACATGGCCTCTGGTAGTTCCAGAGTCTGGAAGTGGGGGAGCTGCGGCTGCCTCTGCAGTCGTCAGGGGGTCACGAGGACGTCTGCGACGTTCACTGGACTCGATTTTCTTCAATACTTGAACGCAGCACATCGCTCCCTTTACATGAAACCATGATTAATGTCTAATCACAAGTAATATTACATATTTAATGAAAATGTCTTATGTTTTACAGCGTCCAGCTGGTTTTCTGTTACATATGTTTTAGCGAACCTGCTTTTACTCACCAGTTGCTTCGTAAAATCCTTAAATTACTTCATTGTGAAAATGATTATTGGTTGTTTTAGCATGAATGATGAATGCATCGTAAGGCTGAGAGCCGGTTGAAGATGTATCGTGTTTCAAGAATATCGATCTTCGTTTATGGAAAAAGTATTGACAAAAAAGGATTGACAAAAACATTACAGATGATGATTTATTCCTTTCATTGATAGTTTGGTTTTTATTTTGTAAACAAAGAGAATAAATGCCAAAAGCAAAACAAAAAAATACAATCACACTGAAAAATCTTAAATGTGTTCACAGCATCTTAATTACAATCATTTAAAAAAAAATCTGTTGTGAACAAATTGTGAGCAAAATGTCCAAAAGAAATTTAAAGGCAAAATTATTATTTGTATGCGTACATGAATGTTTTCCACAAAAGTGGACTTTTTTGTAAAGGTGCGTAGAATATTATATTAAAATCCGAAAAAGAGGAAGGATGTTCATCCACTTAGAAGTAAATATTACATTGTGGCAAGAAGCATAAATAGTATGCCCTCTATTTGATGCCTCCAGTCAGTTTATTGGTGCTCGCCAGATTATTAAATATGAGAAATCAAAAATGCGGCCGAGTGTTGTTGTGAGCAGGTGCTGTAAGTCGGCGTGCGAAACGTGAGCGGTGATTTATGTCTGCGGTCGATCGGGTCGTGCGTCGCCGCTGATGAGTCAGCCCCTCGCTCGAGCTGGCCGCACTTTCTTTGAAAAACTGCGCCGGCCGGGGAGGAGAAACAAACAGAGAAACAAAGTGACAGTTTGCCGGGGCCTCGCTGTTTGGTGCGGCGGTGAGGGCCGGGCGGTGAAAGATGACCACTTTTACAAAGCAGGACAATGCAAAAGAAAAATCACAAAAGTGGCCAACTTTGATGGCCCCTGAATATATTGGGCACTCTGCCTCGGCTGCTCTGCGCTGGTGTGTGTGTGCGTGCGTGTGCGTGGCTGCCTGCCTGCCTGCCTGCCTGCCTGCCTGCTTGCCTGCAGCAGCAGCGGGTGGGGGGCAGAAGGGTTAAGTAGGATAGAAGGCACCCATACTTCAGATTGGCAGCAAGCTGCCGCAAGGATAATCTAATCAGGGGATGCAATTCAATTAGCTGAGGGTCTCTGGGGCCGGCGAGCCCGGCAGCCGGTGGCGGCGCTGCTGCCGAGGGGCTGCTGCTGCTGCTGCTGCCGCCGCCACTACTGCCTCCACCAGCCGACACCCCGACGCTGGCCTCCGACGGGGGCACCGGCCGCTCCGCATGAATGCAGATGAAATTTGAAATATGAAAATCCCTGATAATTTATGGAAGTTGTCAGGAAGGCAGAGCCAGGCTACCGCCACCGCTGCTGCTGCTGCTGCTGCTGCTGGATGGGTGGAGGGTGAGAGGAGGCTGGGTGGAGGAGGGGGGGGGGGCACTGTGTTGTGGTAAGGGGGGGAAATTGTCACAGAGCTGCTGCTGCTGCCGCTGTGCAAAAATGTTGGCGTTTGAATATCGAGTACAGTAAGAAGCAGCAGTGATTTAATAAGGAAAATCCCAGTGCGTGAAAATGTTTATTTGCTGTTTTTGCAGCTTTGCTTTTGTTCCAAATCCCCAAAACCAAGCGGCAACTCTCTGTAGGGCCACTTTTGATTGATGATAATCGTAATGATATTTTGTAATCTGGATGCAAAGATTTATTTTTCCATATTTTCCCAATTTGGGATCAATAAAGTACATTATTCTATTCTATTCTATTCTAATCTAATCTAATTATACCGGTTTGAAAGAATCTATTTTACTCTAATGTGGTCCTTTAACTTATTCCATTTGCAGCGCCTAGTAAAAGCACGTGTCTGTCAGCTGTCATCTCCACCGTCACCTTAGCGCCGTCCGTGCGTTGGATTTCTCCAGCGTCAATAAGAATTATGCAAACAATGCTGTCAATTTACGGTGAAATGCACACATTGCAGCTGTGGCAGCAGATGAAACGTGCGAAGCAAAATTAAATCACGGCCTTTTCTCTTTACGGGATCAATTAAAAGTGAATATTAAAGATTTTGTGTTTTTGCTGTTGAGATTTAGGCTTTATTCTAGTGAGCCATTTGCTGAGTGGTGCAGCACTATTTTTTTTCTCAGTGAATTTTTGCAGTTAGTTTAATTCTATACATCAGAATGACAAAAAAGCAAAAAAAAATATGTTATTCTTTTTTCTTTTTTCAGTGCAGTACCTTTTATATTCATATTTCATCCACATTCCAGAAAACACTATAATTATCTGTTTACAGCCTGCAAAATCAAATAATAATAATCTCTGAATTAGCAAAAGCCACCATCTGGCTATGTCTCATTGCCCTTTCTGACATCACCAAGGGTTGATTTCCAGTTCTCCAGCTTTAGCACTCATTGGAAGTGCCTGCTCGAGAACATATATAAAGTGAATGTTGCATGATGGCATTTTTCAACTGGCACCTTCTATTTTCTTGTCGTCCAATTAAAGTTTTAAATCATGATCTACTCTGAAAATATTAAAAATAGAATTAGCTTCACCTGTCTCTTGAAATACTGCACATTGCATTCTTTAAACTCTACTATGATGGAGATTTAAGTGGACTTCTCCCCAATGGTGTCAAACAGTGCAGACACATGCACCTCTGGTGAGGCTGATGAGAGGTGGAGGTGGAGGTGGAGGCCCAGACAGGATGAGATAGAAGATGGAGGAAGGAGCTAAAGAGAGGGAGGGAGAAGCAGGGATGCTCTTAGACAGATTATTGCTCATTAGAGGCGGCCTCGGACCGTGCCATTATGTCAGGAGGAATCCTTTTTCATTTGCACAAATTTGCTCGGAATTTTTCTTATTTAGCCGAGCCTCCATTATCAGAGCTGGAAATCGGATTAGCCTATGATTATTCTATGGCTCGCCTGCCAACATTTCCCCCTTCTCCACAGCCAACGCCGGTGGCTTGGATTCCTCCTGGCCTTTTGTTAACCTCTGCCCACCGACAATGAACACAACAACGGCTGCATTATGAAATAATACAGCGGCGGCTCAGCCGGGGCGCCCACGCAGGATTCGATTTGTTCGCGCTGCACATGAACATGTGTCTCTGGTGCCGGTCATCGAGGGGGCAACGCCGCGCTCGGAGCTCTTGAGATGGAAACGACGTGAGGAACGTAATGACTGTGAAGCAAATGAAGTCAGGATTTGGAAATTTGGACACCGCGAAGAAAAGTTTTTAATATTTGCAGGTCTTGGGAAATCACAACGCTTGCGGTAAAAGTTGCAGATGGCCTTTTGGAGTGAAATAGTGGATAAAAAAATAAGAATTGAATACGTCTTTTAAGTGCTATACAAAGAAAGAAATTAAGTATTTACTTTGCTGGCACCTGAAAAACTGTTTCTGGCAACTGAATTTACCCCTCTCATATACAATTGTGTAGCAAAACTGTGAAAATACTGCTGACGGATGGAGAAGAGAAGTGAAATTATTGGATTAAAAATAAAACACTGATTGAAACAGCCTCTTAGACAGCTGTGTCTGTTTTCTGGTGGAGAGCTTTTATTTGGATTGGATTGAGTCTGCTTTGAGTTCATGTAGGTCTTCAGTGAGGTGGCATTGTGGGTAATGTATGCTTGAGAATTCCAACAACAGACATCTTGATTGTCAACAAGCGACAGATCTACATTGACAGTGATTATAGTTGTCAAGCGTCTTAAAGGTTGCGATGGGGTTTTTTTTCGCCGCCGAGCATCAGCGCGACAAACAAACACCCTGCGACGTTTGCAAAAGAGCCGAGAGGAGCAGGTGGATGGCGGCGGTTTCCCATTGCTAGATAATCACTCCAATTAGACAATTACGACCCAAGTCGGAAATCAGGTTATGGATACCCCACCACCAGGACCCCCCACCTCACCCCACCCCCGCTAATCACAAATCAATGAGGAGCATTCTGACGCGGCTGTTGCCGTCCTATTGCTTTTTCAACTGCTCACACAGATTTTGCGGGGCATTAATTGGCTCTCGAGCAATAATGACAATTTGTTGCCATGTTAGGCAATTAGGAGAACGGTGCGAGTCGTTGATTCTGAAACTGTGGTTCAGCCTGATAAGTTGTTACCTTCAAGGACGGGCGAAAATGTGTAGGTTTAAATCTGGGATTTGTTTTTGTTGAAAAGCCTGAAGTCGGAATTTCTGAGCTGATGATGTCACAAATCTGAATCAGTATGATAGGCCTTTGTTGCTGATGTCACTGTTGATGACAGTGTGCAACGTGGTTGTAAAAGGAAAGCTACATAACATGGGCAGGTGGGCGTTGCACAACAGTCAGTGTGCTTACATGCAGAGCTTAATGGCACTAAGCTCATAATTCAGTTTTCTCGTCTAATCGGACTTCTCTCCTTGTCCCAGTTTACATGCAGCTGAGAAAATTAAATTATTGACGGGAAGGCGTCCTCCTCCCCCACACTAGGGGGCGATATGAGTCTTTTCAGCATGTTAGCTTCCGGTTAAACTCTTTCATCGCACAATAACCAAACAACTGGAGCGCGATACTACACCGGTGTTATGTCCATACTGGTCTTCAATTTAACGAGTTTCCTCACCGAACAGCTGCAGATGTGTTTCCACCACCGTCAGTGGATTGGTCAGAAATTTCAACAAGAACAATTTACTGGTGAGGAAACAAGATTGAGGGGTTGATGAACAGTGTAGTTTCTCCTCCTTTTGGATTCAGAATTGCAACAGCAGACCACCTGTCTGGTGACACAGCTGACTGGCAGCAACGTTTAATCTATTATTCTGGTATAAAGAAGACTGCTTTTGCATCTGAGAGTAGCATTCAGGAGGTTCTACAACAAGTGGGACTCATTTGGCAGCTGAAATTTTCTTATCTTCTCAAAATGCTGCAGAAAAAAAAACTTGACTTCAAGCTCCTCCAACGTCAGTTTTAAATGCAAATGAATCAATTCAGAATCATCCATTTTGCCGAACTAAATTTTATTTTTAACCTATGAACATAAATGACTTCAGTGTGTTCAGGAACAACCTTATGCGGAAGCTAAAGGAAAGAATGAAAAATCACACATCCAGACACTTTTAAAGCTTTAATCAAAGTTGCTTCAACATTGCCCGACTTTCAGAGCAGTCGGTTAAACTGAACCGTTTTGAGTCGAACAGAATGCAGGGTCTTTGACGTGAACTCCTCATCCTTGATGTGTGTCTGTCCCGCAGAGCGGGACCACCACCGTCAGGCCATCATCAGTCTGTGGCCCCTCGGCGCTCTCTCAGACCTCCGTCCTGCCAACTCCAGCCAGGAGGGCCTGCAGGACATCGTGTCGCCACGGCGCGGGGGCTGAAAGCCGGCTTGGTAGGAGCAGATTGCTGCCTAATTGTGCTTTTCAGGGCTGCTGTGCCGCGTCTGGGCCGTAGGAGGTTGTCGGGAGGAGGAAGGGGGCGGGAAGTGGTGTCTGGGTGGGAGAGGGGAGGGGGCGGTGCAGCCAGCGGACGCGGCACCGGCGGAATCCAGCCTGGTAGGGTCTCATTGATCAGCAAGAGGCAAAGGTCAGCCGGAGTGATGCATCTGCAGAGTGGACGGCGGCCACCGGGGGTGGCAGCAGAAGGATTTTCTGAGATTCTGCTACTTTCTCGTGGTCGACTTTTCTTTTTCTTTTTTTTTGCCCTAAAATAACAGAACACACACACGAAAGACAAAAAAAAAAAAAAAACAGAGCAGCAGGCAGATCTCATCTCCAGCTTGGCTCATCTGCTTCACCCGGCCGCCCACCCTTCCCACCATTACGCACTCCGAGGCTGGATGATCCATCTCCCTCCCTCCTTCCCTCCTTCCTCCTCTCCATATCTTTCACCCCCCCCCCACCTACCCCCGAGCGCTACTCCGCCAGCCGAGCCCTGCTATTTTCACCCCGCACACATCCGTCGCTGCACTTATCCAGCCTCAGACGGGCTGCTGGCTCGATGGCTAAACGGATTATCCAACAACAGAGCACCTCTCTCCCTTCTGCCTCTCTCTCCTTCCGCACTCCTCCTTGCCGTCGGGTCCTCAGAGGCGGTGCGGGGGGGTTGGGGAGGGGAGGAGTGGTGTGGGGCGCCTATTGAGCGGGGCCCATGGCTCTCCACTAGCCGGGCTCTTTATTGAGGCGTCTATGGGGCTTTATGCTGCCAGCGCTCGGCCTTGCCCTCGCCGTCATCAATCATCCTCGGCTCCGGGGCTGCTATCCGCGACCCAGACAGGCGGCCAATCGCGGGGCCTTCCAGGAACCTCTATAGGAGATGGAGGAAAAAGAGACAGAAAGACTGGGGAGAGAGAGAGAGAGGGGGGGGGGGAACAAGAGAATGACTCTGTTTCTGTTGCTGCTGCCAGTCTGATTTGATTGGCATCTTCTGTACCTTCTGGGTGCATGACCACACTGGTATAAAACCAAGTCCGGCCCGCGCCAAATCTGATTAGGCGGCGAAGTGAGAGTGTGAGTCATAAAAGCCTGCATAACCGGGTTAAAATAATAATTATAGTCGGTGTGTGGCAGCAATAACAAAGCCTTTTTATGAAAGATCTATATTAATCTGATAAGTTTGAATTCCAGATGAGTTCCCGAGTATTGCAGCAAAAACTGTAAATCCCCAAAGAAATAAAAGAGGAATATTCTGACAGATTAAACCCTACAAGTTTCTGCGAGATCGTTTTAAGAAACTGGCTTTCCACTTTCCTCTCCTCCATCAACACTGTCTGGTTTTTCTTCTTCTTCCTTTTTTTTTTTTTTTACTAAACTCTGAACGTGTTTTTTCCCCTTGTCTTTTCCTCCTCTTCCCCTTCCAATCTCTCTCTGCAGCCCTGAGCTCTCATCCTGCTCCAGGAGGAATAGGCCAAATCTGATTACAGACCTATTTTACAGCAGACGCCAGGGCGCAATAAAGGGAGAGAGAGCACGGAAACGGGACTCGGCCCATCAATTAGATCTCTATTAGCAGCCAATGCAGACCTCACCTCAGGAAACGCCGGGGCCCTGAAATTAAACAATTCTTCAAGCCCGACAAGCCCGTCAACCCGACTGCACGAAGAGGGAGAGGAGTGTCAGAGACGCAGCGCTTATGTTTACAACACGTGCTACGAAGCCATGAGGAATGAACAAGAAAAAGGGTCCAAGGTTTGAAATAAAAAAAAAATAATTCTCAATTGTTATTTTAAAAATACAATGCGGTCAAATACAGGCACAATAACAACCTTAAATATTGATTTTCTGAGGAAACTCTGTTGGGACCTCACACACATTTGCAAAGGAACATAAACAAGGCGGCTGCTGGGGGCGGAGCCAGCACCCGGCTGTCACTAACCTGGGAGAGGTATCCATGGCCCATTGTGACATCACAAAGGATTCTCTGCACTGCAGCCTTTACCACGTGCTTTCTCCAAGCGAAAGAAGTAAAGACCGGACTTTCCTAATGCATGGACGTCACTGAAAGACAGGAGGCGCATATTACTCTCTGAAAAGCAGTGAACACATCATATTTAAGCTGTTCCGCAGTCCGGTTACAGTGACTATCGTCAAACACATCCCCGTGCCATTAATCTCCGGCTGTTGACCTGCTGACCTGAGGCGGGACGAGATGTCACTGTTGGATAATTAGCAGCGGCATCAGGCCCCATCTGAGGCATCTCCCCTCTGTTACTGCGTTTTTATAAGCCTGAAGGTGTGTCCATGCACTGCACTGAAAGGATGTTGTTTGCAGATGCTGCTGGATCAGCGTGGATGCAGCTCCTCCTTATCTTGTTCGTTGCTGCATCGATATCACCTGTGGGATGTGACTTTGCACCAGCGGCTGAACCCACCACCTGTCAGCCAGTGTTGTTACACCTCGCAGGATTTATTATTTCCAGTCATGGGGAAAATGTTGTTTTGCTTAAGAGCAGTCGGGCGTCTCGCCTCTGCAGAACAAATCTTTCACCCCGCTAGACTCTTTAATGTCTTGCAGAATGCAGCGGCCCCCGATGCTTCTGTTCGATTCATGATCAGACCCACAGTCCGCGAACAATCTCAGCCTGTTTCTCTGCACACTGCGGCCCGCATCTCTCTCCACTTGCCCCCATCAAAGGACGGGGCCATTTATCATCGCGGGGGACAGCTCCGCACTTTTTTCTCTCTCTCTCTCCCTCTCGCTACCTTTCTCGTTCTGCTCCTCCACCACCAAATTCAGCATTTTTATGGAAAACCGCAGTCATTTTGATTGATGAAATCCAAAGATGTCCAAAACAATCCCCGAGATCCCCAACTGTGGCGCACCGGCAGGGGTGCTGCAGTGTTGCCATTGTTCCCCGCGAAGAAAGGAGCGCGTCCGGGGAACACCATGCAGGAGGAGAGAAAAATCCCGATTTTCAGCTCAAAAGGGGCAGAAAAGCGTTTCTTTACAGGCAGTGGGAAAGTGGAGGAGAAGCCTTTCCACTCGCACATGGAAACAATACTTGCTTGGCCTTTTTTTCTCTTTCTCTTCCCTCTTTTCGATGCATAAAGACGAGAATAAACAGGGCAGAATAATGAATTGATTATTTTACTGTGAGGGTTGATGTTATTTGTGTCAGCTCGGGTGACTGGTGCAGCACACTCTCTCTCTCACACACACACACACACACACACACACACACACTCACCCTCCCTTTCATCCCGCGCATTCAGCCAAATTGCGCACACAGACGCCTTTGTGCGTCACGGAGTAGCGCCAAGGAAAAACAAAATAAATAATAATAACAGTAAACAACCATTCCTGAAAGGCGCGGATCGCGGATCCCGGAGCGGATCGTGGCTCTTGTTTACCCACGCTTGTCTTGTTTGCGGTGATTTATAACGTCACAAGAAATGTCACCTGTCTGGCCCTAATTGCCACCTTCTGTTATTAATACCTCGAGCACACCCTTTCCCCCCAACCCCCTTTCTTTCTTTTTTTTCTTGCACCCGCGGAAATAAGCCCTTATTGCGTACTTAATACAGCGTCACCCAGAGGGAGATCCAATAAATCTCCCTTTAACGGGCGCCTCTCCCCCTCCACCAAAAAGCTCCTCCGGGCGAGTGGAGGCCATGTCAAGATTGCGATTGTGTGCGCCAGCGCTTAGGAGCAGCTGCTCCCAGGACAGACAAGCCCTTGTCAATTAGGCGCTGACAAGCAGGTCCTCCAACCGCCTGCGGGAAGCTCCGGCAGCCGGCGGTGTACAGTCCCCGCAATTAGTATCAATTTCTGTCGCGACCTCCTCGGAGCTGCGCAGACACAGGACGGCTAAATGGCCAAACATTGTCCAAATAACACCGAGAGCCACGAATGACAGCGCAGTAATGGCTGGTTGGGAGGGAGGGCGAGTGGACGGGAGGGGCCGTGTTAACCTGGCGGCGCGCTGCAGGCTGCTAGAGGAAGAAAACCCTTTGGCAAGGAGGACACAAACAAAAATATACTGGATGGATTAACACGTGCCCAGATATATTTTTGTGCAGCAGTAACAGGCTTGTGAGATTATTTAAAATATCGCGATCAATAAAATGTGGTACGGAAACAATGCAACAAATCCATAGGATTTATGGTTGTTATATTTCTTGACTAATCAATTAAATTAATTGGGCTCATCAACACCATAAAAAGGGGTTTCCTCCTGCGCAAATTTAAAGAGGCAATAACACGTATACCTCCCAGTCAATAGGTGTCACTCTCACTGTTCTGTTCTGCTGGTTGGTTTGTGAAATAATGTCAGTGTTGGTGTTTTGGTATTAAGGCAAACATCATGGGGAAGAAACCTTCTATCAAAATCATTTGTTGGAAGAATTTCGAGGGATAAAATGTGTCTGTGAGTGGATGCACTTGCCAATTATGAATGTTATATTCCCAAGATTCTCTAAAATACAATTAGTGACACTTTAAGCTGTCAGGGCTTTGGTTACTGGAGGTTAGATCTGCTGAACGCTCCTGTCTTGGTCCATTTTGGTTTCCATGTTTTAGCTTAGATGTTACTTGACAACATTCCAACAGCTTACCTGTGCAGCAGAAAAGTGGTGACCATGTGGTGGCTTTTCTGACCAGTTTTGGTCTTGTGCTCAGCCTGGGAATAATGAACCAATACTGATTGAAGTCTTGCTCCATCTGGTTAGTCTGAAAGTATAGAGCAAATAGCAAAAAAATAAAAAAATCCAAAAAAGCCGTCAAGGAGTCCCAATGCGGACAACACATAGGGAACTTGTGGTATCAGTGCAGGTGTTATGCTATATTGGCTCAGAGATCCCCAGGCAACTTGTTCCAATTTAGATGTTATGAACAGTTTTGACACATTTTTATTGTGTCATCGCTCTAATACAGGAAAATATACACTTTCCTTGCACATCTTTCCAAACGTGTCGCAGTGTAATTATTTTTTAATTATTTCTCTTCTTCAGATTGTTGTCTATGCCACCTCTGAATCTTTGGGGCTTCTGGCCGGATAAGTTTTGTTGTTGTTGTTTTTTTTGTCACAGACAAAGCAGTTCAACTGACCCCTCTATCAGACATGTATTTGTCATTTACAGTCAAAAGGCCTTTGTCAGGCGGGGACGAGCCTCGGTGGTCCCACCGAAAACAAAATGCTCAGTATTTTGGGGGTCCATGAGAGAGTAAATAAACGTCAAGCCGGGTCTGTCACAACACTGACAGCCAGTGGACGGATTGCTCGCCATGCACCCTTTTGTAAACGGTGTCACCGCAAGCAGCTGGTGGTGGCATTCCCGTGCCTTGGACGCTGCCCTTTGGCCCCTGAGGGGGGGGTTGGACTTCGGACAGGGCGGTCCAGTCGTCTCCACAGCGCCGCTATAGTGCCGGGTCAGCGGGGCCAAGTTTCCAGCGGGAGAAGCTGGAGGCACGGACGGCGAACAAAAAGGCCGCAGCTCACCGAGCCAGTGGGATCATTAGTATGAGCGTTTGTTTAACTAATTAGCAAGCTGGGCAGCAGAGGGGAGGCTTCTATAGGCAACGTCATGCACGTCATATACGCAGCGACGGCGCCGACCCCTGCGCTTCAGTGAGCTGGTCAAAACGCCGCTGCGTGAATGATGTGCGCAGATTGGTGCTGCGGGGCGCGCGGAAATTTGATTTCAAGGGGCGGTGGGGGGGCGTGCGGGGTACGACGGGGTTGCGGGGCTCAAAGCGCGGTGTCCGGACGGTCACCCGCGACAGTTAAGACAGCGCATGGGAAGTTGCCGCTCAATGAACTGCGGGGACTTTGCGCTGCGGAACAATCAAGGCGTTTGTCCGCTCAGCGCGCCTTCAAAGTACAGGATGGGGACATGGGGCATGCACACTGAAGTTCAAGAACAGTGCAAACAGCACATGCCAACAAAAGGGGCCGCGCACAGCGTTGAGCGTCAGCGGAGGACTTTGTGGGAGCGGTTGTGGGAAGGAGAGGGAGGAAAGGGGGGGGGGTTGGAGGGTCTGCGGGTCCCGCGTTAAATATGGGAAAGTTTGGGGAGCGAGGTCGGCGGGTCAAGAAAAGTCAACAAGAGAGCAGTCCTGATGACAGAAGGAATTTAATATCAAAAATGCATAAATCTTCAAGTGAGGGCAGGCGCACAATGGGCACAAAGGGGGCGAGTGTTCGAGTCAACACAGATTTGTTGTTGGCGATTAAATGGATCGGGCCAAGTTGTTAACATTTAGCACAAAACGCTGGCACTAGAATGGGGCGGTGAGGTGGTGGTGGTGGTGGTGGTGGTGGTGGTGAAAGCAGGGCGACCGTGACGGACGGACGGCGCCTGTGAGGCAGGGATGCGGCTGGAAAACGCACGTCAGGTTTTGGCTGGAGATTAAAAGTGAACTCGTTCTTTGGTCCTGAACATGTTGTTGTTTCGGTGTTGTGAAACTTTAATACGCACGGCCTTGACGCGCTACGCTTTCTTTTGCCCCTTTACCAGCTGAGCTTCTCGGGCTCCCTGACTCGCAGTCGTCACGGCGCGGGTATCAGTCATTCCGGGCTCACGCATCAATCTTTCCGTCTCGCGGGGAATAGGCGCGCATTTGTCTCCAGCACGTCCACCGCGACTGCCACTGCGCCAAACTGGACGCTGCGATGAGAACTCTGTCTGACCTTCGCCCTCAGCCCCTGCCAAGCCCCGGCAAGTTCCCCGACAGTCGCAAACAACTCTGAATTCCATAATTCTTCGCGTGGAGGAGAAAAAAAAGGCACGATTAGGGGGTGAAATCCTTCCTTTTTGACAATTTAATAGTGCAAACTAATCATCCGGTTGACACGGGCCATTCATCTCAGCGCGGGCAGACAAAGACAAGGCCTTTTCCATAGGTTCGTCTGGATCCTGCAGTCACAGCGGCCTCTATTTTGGGATCAAGTGCACAATAAAAGCATTGTGACTGCCTAATGGCTATGTTTGTGAAGCCACCCAAAACCAAATGTATTAAATTGCTTTTTTTTGCGCGGGGTAAAAGAGGGACTGACTCGCACGTCAGAAGTGGGAGGATTAAAAAGCAGGAATATAGCACCAAAATTCACGCTCCAAGGCAACCAACCCGGGAGACAAAAGGTATGAGATTACAAAAAAAACAAAAAAAAACAAAAAACAAAAACTCAAGAAAAATCAGAATCCACAGAAATGTTTAACCCCACCCCCAAGTTATGAATTCGTTTCTGAATCAATTTAGCGGTGCGGGCATTTTCCAAACATCCTCTTGCGGGAGTAACAAGGCAGGGAAATTGATCCGGTGAGACCTCACCTCTCGGTGCGCCTCAATAACAGAGACATCAGCCTCTCCCGACGACTGTATAATTTTTAATATATATGCAATAAATGTTCAATTTGTTTCCAGAAAATGACGGGAAATAATAACGTCAAATTTTAGAGCCATCCATTACGGCCAAACAACGCTCGTGCATGCGCGCTCCAAACGCACAGAGCTTTGATTAATTCGCGCACTGATTGTGTTTGATGAAGCAATAACGTTGCAGCGCTGCACTCTGGACTGTTTTCTCTGCAGGGAAACAAATATGACGGTGGCTATAGGCTGTGATATTTCTTAAAATAAAAAAGAGGGGGGAAAAAGCATATCAATATGTATTTATTAAAATCACCCTTTTTTATGGCCCTGTCTGACTGTCTGTGCAGGTGGGGTCCGTCCGTGTCCTCAAGGGCAAATTTCCAGGCAAGTATCAAATTAGGAATGACATCCAATTATGGCTGTCACACTATTTCCCACAGCAGTAGTCATTTAGAAAACAATATTCATCCTCGGACACATCGAAATAATCCCCCATAGAATACAAACACTAATTTTGCCTAATTGGATCTTATTGGTGAGAAAGTTATTTTTTTGTCTTTGTCTCACCCCCTTATTTCAGAATCTCATCAAATCATTTCATTAATTAATTTAATTAAGATAATTGCGTGTTTAAACTGACACATTTCAAAAATCCTGAGTTGATATTTTTACGAAATGCTTTTTTAATGCAGATTGGCAAAGGGTCCCGTTTTGTTTGTTGCCCTCTATAGCTCAATTTAGAGAATTTTTTAAAGAAAGGTTTCACTATTATTTTAACTCGAGAGTTTCATGTAAATTCATTGTCAAAGACTAAATATTTTACCGATTTTAGAGGTTTTTTAGGGTTTGTTTGTGTTTTCATCCTGGTTTCCATACAAGCAGCCCCTCACAGAGCTCCAGAAACAATTTAGCCCTGTGTTGACAGCTTCCAAACTGATGCCTTTTTTTGACCTTGCACGTGTTTGGCTGGGGTCAAAAACGGGGACATCTGATTGGGAGGTTTGTCACTAAACTTGCAGAGGGATCAATGGCTTGTGAGACATCACAAAGGGGGCATTTACGGAGCATTTTGAAAAATGAAGTCAATTATAGAAGTGAAGGATGGACACTTTTTTCAATTTCTTATTTCGCTGACATGGCAGACAGATTAGAACAATAGTGGAATATCTACAAAACGTTGGGTTACTAAGACTTGGAATAATGTTGATATTATGGGTTTGTTGTGCTATGATGAATAATGTGATCATCAAGTGCAAAAAGTGGCGCAAAGGAATTTTCTAAAGCGACACTAAATCAATGGCTGAATTTGTTTTTAATCGCATTTTAAACGGGAAAGTGAACGTTGTGTAAAAAAAAACAACAAAAAACATACTAATGTACTTTGCGCATTTTTTTAGTGGTTGGACGGTAATTATGAATCTTTTCTGGCGACTGTACGGCGTATTCCTGCATGTCACTGCATTGTCACATGCACAACACTGGTCACAGTGTTTGTTAGTTTTGTGTAACACAGGAACGTCGCTGTCGGAACACGACGACGTGCAGGTAGGAGGAGGCCGAGGTGGGACGGGCGGTGGTCTCGGATCACTGTAGACCTTGACACAAAGTGCATGAAGTTGGCCGATCCCTCTCCAACCATTTGATTAATTCACTCCCATTCAGGCCCGAGCGAGCAAGGAGTGGAGGGACGTGACCGGTGACATAATAGGCTCTGTCAAACAGCCGCGCAAAAACGCCCAGGCCATTTGTGGTGACAATCCTGATGCCATCAGAGCCATTAGAAGCCCCCATTCAGCCCAGAAACAAACATAGCTTCACTCCAAAAAAAAGGGGAAAGTCAGCTTTCTGGTGAATCTCCCCCTTTTTATTCTTTCCTTCTTTGTGTCGGCGGCGCTTTGACTCGAAGCGCGCCGGGCACCAGTTTCCCCTGCAGCGGTTTGCGGAGGCAATGAGCAGGAAAACAAACACGTTGTTCTTAATAACGTTAATTAATGAGGAGGCCCCTCCTCCGGTGGCGAGAGCTGCGGAGACATTTCTGCATTGGTCATTTTATGTTGGAAATGATGAAGCATTAACTGTGCACGACGTGATTCAAACTTCTCTTTTGGATTTTGTTATTTGTGTGAGAAATCTAGCATAAATGACAAAAAAAAAAAAAAAAAAACTCAGAACAAAAGTCAATAATGCTATTGGGGTTTTGCTTGTTTTTTTTGTTCTTAAAAATCGTTATGGTAAAATAAAGGTAAATTGTTTGCGTTGAAGTAGAGGTCAGGGAATGTGACAAGCAGAAGCTCTACGAATAAGAAGCTTTTCTGACAAAAGCCTTTGGAAATATTTCACCAGTCTGGTCAGACGCCTCTGCAAAGACTGAAAATGCTCTTGTCAATTCTCACATTATATCTAAATTCAACATCACAATTGTTTGTTTTTTCAAATGCTTTTCATCCCTTTTAATTTGGAATCTCTATGGAGAAAAACAAACCACATCATCTTCAGGAAATTACTGCTGCTTGGTTTTTATATTGGTTGTTTTTGCAAAACAAACAAACAAACAAACAAACAAACGAACAACCGGTTATTTTTCGATTGAATAACCGTCATCGTTGTTGTTGTTGCTGTTGCAGCTGCTGCTGCTACTGCAATTATCACACCAAAGTCCTGTTTACAAGATCAAATTAGAATCACATGAACCAAGTTTTTTTGAATAATAACAATAACAATAATAATAATAATAATTTTACCTATTTGTAACACATGAAAAAAAGTGTCCACCTTCCCCATGTTTTTATTATGGATATTTAAGTTTACCTCTGGTATTTTTCTTCTTCTGTATATTGTTCTCCAAAAAACTCAGCACTTTAATTTAAATACGCCTCCTCTATTTTTCCCCATTGAGTCCTACAGGGGTATGTTCCGTGTAGACTAAAGTAAATTCAGTCCCTGCAGCTCTTCGTGAAAGGTTCCAGTCAACGAGTGATGAGACGCCTTCATCGTCTCCTCCAACAAAGACATGAAAGGCTCATGCACAAGTCTGTTGGTGACTCGTTTTGTCTGCCTTTTCTTGACGCGCTGCCTCCGAGGAAAACACACCGTGTCCCCCCTTTTGCCTCGGCACATCAAACCGACTCTTTCTTTCTTCGCGCTGCTTGTCGTGATGTTCAGCCCCGGCCACACCCTGTTTGTTTGCCGACACCGAGATGGAGCGATTACAAGCGCATTCCTCCGAGAATACACGGCTGTTTATTCCTTTGCCTTTGGACTGTCACTCAGCCGCTTTTCTTTGGTTCCCTCCCTGGAAACTGCTGGTGCAGAAGTAATTAGGGAGGAAGGATTAAATAAATACAAGGCTAAAAAAAGGCCGAGATTTTCTTTTTCTTAAAAAAAAAAAAAAAAAAAAAAATCTCGGCCTGAGTAAAGAAAAGTCTTGTTTTTCGTTGTTTTCTGTTAAAGTGTCGTATTGTTTGAGCAAATTATTATTATTATTATTATTATTATTATTATTATTATTATTATTATTATTATTATTATTTTATGACAGCAACTAAAGTGAAACGAATATTTTAAGATGAATTGTCACAATTTGTCTGACCACTTCATGACTATATTATAATCTATCTCCAGAACTATTAGTAATAGTAAGGTTTTAGTGTACACATTTGATATTTTATTTATTTTTTGTTTTTATTTATAAAAAAAAGAGAGAGAGAGAGAAAATAATAAGTTTAAAACTGGAAATAAGCAAATTTACCGGGAAATATGTCAATATGTTTGAATGAACATTTCTTTGGATGAAATTCTCAAAAAAAAAAAAAAAAATGTAGTCAGAATAAAAAATCCAAATTATTTTTTCTTTGCGTGAAACCGCATCTAACGCATTAGTAAAATAGAGTTTGTAATAAAATCGTAATCCTCCAAAATATTTTTTATTCTCTGTGCGACTCTACACTTTTTAGGATGGAGGAGCGTTTTGCACGTTTTTGTGCGGTAAAACCCCAATAGGAGTAAAATACCCGATATGATTACCTTAAATAATACTTGACATGCATATTACACATATAAAAACTATGTGAAACGAGCTCAATTTCATTCCTCGGCAGCCCAGCAAAATTAAAAATCCGGGCGCTAAAATGAAGTCTCATTTAAAATTCTCACCTTGAGCTCTCCGGTGATTGCTAATGGTCCGAGAGGAGCTGACGTGTCTAAAAATCATCAACTATATCCTCACTGCGCGCTAATAGTGCATGAGCTCAGTGTAAATATTGAATCGGAGCAGAGGGAATAGCGACAATGCTTATTTTCGGCAGGCAGAATCGTCGTTTAAATGTAGAAAATGCATGCGAGGCAGGACGCTGCAGCCTTACTTACTCTGTGCGCTGTGCTCAGTCTCCGCGTCTTAATTTTACGAGCCCTAATTCCCAAACGCGGAAAGTGTCAAAAAAGTCTGCGACTATTTCTCAGAGATTCCCTCTTAACAAGTGGAAACTTAGTGTCCTCCTGCACCATTTTATACATGATGAGCCGTCAGTAATGGGATTATTAAACAAAAACGTTTCAGGCGCTGGCGTTAACCTTTTTTAATGCCTAATTAGGTTTTGCAAAGAAATAATTAGATTCTACAGTGCTTACACTGCCTATATTTTCAAATGGCATCCCCGGCAAACACATCATCCCGCCACACTCGTGCCAATATTCTGCGGATGTACGCGCCGCAGTGGCAGTCAGATGTAAGATTCTTTTTTTTTTAACAGAAAAAAAAAACATGTTGCGACCAAATAAGGTGCACTTAAAGCTAAAATAATTATCCCACACAGACCATAGGCCGAGCCACACGGAAGTGTGTAGCTTCGTGGTAGAGGGCGCTCTCTAGTGGTGGCAAAGCGAAAACGCACAAGCACCCTAATGCAGAACATCTTCGACACAAATAAAGAAAACAATAGCAATGAAAAGAAAAGAAGGGAAGGGAAAGGAAAAGACTAGAAAAAAGAAAGGAAAAGAAACCGCTTGCCGACGATGCAACTTGTATTTAGGAGCAGATGCATCGTCGACTTATGAAGAAGTGGACAGGAGCGATGCCAATCGACTGTTCCAGCCTTTGGTTCCTGCTATAAACAAGTGGCCGTTGACGTCGACGCATGCGCGTTGTTCTGGCTTACAGGCAAAGAGCTTCCACACCTTGCGAACGTTTCATCACAACTGTTCAATGAGCAATACAATTTGACAGTTTTGACTTTCTTACAGCCCTGCGATGAACTGGCGACTTGTCCAGGGTGTACCCTGCCTTCGCCCTAAGACAGCTGGGATAGGCTCCAGCAGACCCCCGTGACCCTGAATTGGAATAAGCGGGCATAGAAGATGAATGAATGAATGAATGAATGAATGAATGACTTTCTTACAGCTGTGTGCCCCGTCTGACACTGAACACGTCAGTACAAAAACAAACAAAAAACATTCTTTAAAGTGTTTTGTCATGAGTTATTTCGAATTCATGAAGGTAAGCGCTTAATAAATAGTGGTTTGTCGTTGCATTACATACATTCACCACTGGAGGGAACTGTTGCAGGTTAAGCGTCCCGGAAGTGTTACACTGAAATATCGCGAGCGTTTGCTCAAAGCAAACGGTGATTTCTTTTTTCTTTAGGAAAGTGAGGTCTCATCCCGCCTACCTCAGCCATTGATTGGCTGTTCTATAGACTGGCCTTGTCCATCCTTCGAAGAAGAAACCTTCTTCCGCTGGTCAGCTGATCATTTACTTCAGGGGTGACTCGCATCCTTTACATTTTGATATTTTGCCGCCGCGCCACCGTTCGACGTTAAAACAGCGGTAAGCTTTATTCGCTGTCACCGTTTTTCAGTTGAATTACAATGCTAGATAATGCCGTAAATGTTTTTTTTTTGGAAGTGCACAGTTTGCCCGTACTTTAGGCTGGAGCGTCAATTCGCGAGCTAGCTTGTAACAAGGGAGCTAGTCGTGGTAGCGAGGCTACAGAGCACATGCTAGTAACGATGGTAACAGAATATTCTAGAGCCACCTGCTGCTAACATTAGCAGGGCTTCTGCTAGCATTGACAGGACTGCGACGATCATCGATCCAGAGTCTTAAAATTCGCCGGTTTCGCTTGTGCCAAGACCAAAACATGTCGTCAGTGTATCTGACGCGTTTATGTCTTGGCTTTATTCAGTCTCCCGGTGTTACGCTAGCGAAATCATCAACGACCGGTGTTGTGTCCCTACTGGTTTCCGATTTATCTGGGTTCCTTGTTGAACAGCTACAGATGTACTGCGCCGCCGTCAGCAGATTCGACACCAATTCTAGGATTTCTGTTTTTTGTTGGGAGTGAGGTCGAGTCCAACCCGACGCAAAGTTGTTTGTCATATTTTCTTTTCTTTCTTTTTATTTTATTTTATTTTTAATAAATGTCATTAGTACGTAGCGCTCATTATACAGAGAATATAAAGAAGCATTTTCGCTGTGGTAGATGTGGGCTGTAACTTGAAACTCGCCGCTAACCAATAGGGACACAACACCGGCAAGGCGAGAGTCGCTAATGTCTTTGACAGTGCTAACGGCACTGGTTTTCCCCGGGGGTTGTTTGCATTGTTGTTGCCGTTTAACGAGGTTTTCCTTGGTGGGAAAGATATATAGTCATTATAATAGGTTTGCTGTATTACAGTTGACGAAAAGTCTGAAGTGAATTTTTTCCCCTTTTGATAGCTCAAACACAGTTCAGTCATTTACTGTGCAACTACTTTGGCAGTGCTGTCTCAAAGTGTTTAAATTTTAACCCACCAGAGCAACACCACACCCCCAAAGATGGCAGATACAGACCAACAAAGTCCACCTCGCCAGCTAGGACCTGCTGTAAGTTGCCGTAACATTTTCGCTCACTGTCTTCTGTACTTTCATTAACTTGCTTCTATTCTCTTCTATTTTCAAGTATTCTTTTTAAACGGTCTAAAACCTGTTTGTGTATATCCTTTTGTCATTGTGCACAGCAATTCTTAATGAGCAACAAACTGGAAACTGCAATGTGGCTGTCACGCCTCTTCACTGTCTACTGCTCCATAATGTTTATTCTCCCTATTTTGGGGTAAGCTATCGCTGGAACAAGTGCAATGCCAACGTGAAGAGTGACTGTAGAGTGCGTGCTCGCCTATTGTCATCTCATCAGTGTGATTCCTATTGTTTCTTGTTTTGCAGACCCCACGCAGCAGCCAACTTTTACCAGCGAGCCTTGTTAGCCAACGCCCTCACCAGTGCCCTTCGGTTGCATCAAAGGCTGCCACACTTTCAGCTGAGCAGAGCTTTCCTGGCCCAGGCTCTTCAAGAGGACAGCTGCCACTATCTGCTGTACTCACTCATCCTGGTCAACTCCTATCCCATCACCAGTATCCTTACACCTTCAAACGGCAAAGAGCTTGGCGATAAGTGCAGCAGTGACCGTCTATAGCTTGAAAGCTTTGAAGAACATGTTTTGGAAACTTTATGTAGGGTTTCCGTGCTTTCCCTGTTCTTGGCAAATTTTTACTAAACCTTATTAGCATCACATGGACCTCACACTTACCTTAAATACTTTGGCATGACTAAATCCCATGATTGTAAGCGTTTGAATCCAAAGCAGCTGTGCCCCATGTTGTTTCTAAAGTTCTCTCTGTTGTGATTTTCATCCTTAATGTCCGTGTCCAGTGAGCATTTTTCCCGTCTTCCTTTTCTCCTTGCTCCATGCAACTACCTACACAAAGAAAGTCCTGGATGTAAGTAGCAGATGGCCAAATACTTTATCTGAATGCTGTTTGAACGTCAAGTGAAAACTTGCTAAGGCACCAGATGGGGTTTCAGTATGTAGCTACTCCGCTACTCCCCCGACATTTTAAATTTAAATTGAGCAGTTATTAATTGTGTCTCCTGTTGGTAAAATTCCATCCTGTGTGCCCATTTCATCCTCCGACAGCTTTTTATTGTCAGAGTTTGACCTTTTGATTTCTTCTTAGTCTGTGGGACCCAACAGCTTGATGTTTATCAGAAACCTCCTGGACAAACTAACCGCTAATCAGCAGAACATCCTGAAGTTCATCGCCTGCAATGAGATTTTTTTGATGCCAGCAACGGTTTTTATGTTGTTCAGGTAGGAAGCATTTTAACTACACCTCAAATCTGATCCTTTTTTTCCGCATTGTCCAGATTAATGATGAACATTGTTGCAATGTTGTGATTATTTATTTTATTTCTTTATTTTCTTTGACAGTGGCCAGGGGAGCTTGTTGCTGCCTTTCATTTACTACAGATTCCTCACTCTCCGGTACACATCCAGAAGAAACCCTTACTGCCGGTGAGTTGTTTAACATGACGGTACTGTCGCAAAAATCTTTCCATTAGTAATTAGAATTAAACATCAAAATTGTGCTAAATTGCAAATGAAGGCGTATGAAGACTGAAAGGTTTGGCTCTTTTTCTCCCTGTAAATATTCACAATTTGGTTTTAAATGCTTTCTATGATTTTGTTCATTTCATTCTTTAGAAGTGAAAACTAATGGTCACAGCAGCTTAGGTTTAATCCTTCTGTTTCCACACAGCACGTTGTTCACGGAGCTGCGAATTCTCCTGGAGCACTTCATCATGAAGCCTGCCTGCCCCATCTTCTTCAGGAGGATGTGCCTCAGCAGCATCGCCTTCATCAGCCGCCTCGCTCCCACCGGCGTCTGATCGAGCCGCCTAAGAAAATTCTTGCTCTTTTCATTGTTTTGTTTTTTTTTGTTTTTTTCTCCCCACACCATGTAGGATGTGACTTCATCTTTGATGGAGATAAGACAGACATTTCCATCAACAGAAGGACGCATTTTTGAATGTCAGCTGTGCAGTCTGCACTCCGGCTCGAGGACGACTCGAGACTAGCTTGAAATGCACAGGAGTCCCGTGGTGACCCTTTTCTCCTCCCATCATTTTAACGTGACCTCATTGAAGAAGTGGATGCGCCTCACTCTGGTCGGCCCACTGAATGGATACAGTAGACGTCAGCTGTCTTATTTATCCCTCAGCTGTCATTAGTTTATCCTCTGCTGACCTTATTTATTCATGAAAATTTCTTATTCTGTGATAAAGAGTTAACATGATTCTTGCATACGTAACTTAAGTGAAGATATGGTTATTCATAGTTAAAATGTTCTTTTTAAAATCATCTTATTGTTTGCAATCTCTACCTTATTCTGTTTTGTTTTTTTTACATGCATCTAACAATGAGTTATGAATGCCTAACAAACATGTTCTAGAAATGCCATCATCAGTCTTTATAAAAAAAAACAAAAAAAACATTCACAATATGTTAACAAAATGGGTGTTGAATTGAGAAACAAGACATGCTGTATTTTATGTAAATGTTGCTGCTGGTTTTTCTTGAGATGAGCTACATAATGCATGTCCAGACCCTGAATGCCTGCTTTCAGACCTTGTCTCTCACTTCAAAAACTGTTTTGAATTTGCATCATTACTGTCGTGTTGCACTTGTTTTGCCATTGTGGTACCACGTTGTTTTGCCTACAAGATTTATATGACAGGAATGAAATGATCCTGATTTAAATCAATAAAACATTAACAGGAAGATTTTGTGGCAAATGCATATTTGCATTGCTGATGGAGCATTTTGTTCTAAATGTGTCAAACAAATATGCAGTTTCAAAATGCAGATGACAATGAACTATAATGAGAGCAGGTGGAGGAAAACCAATAGCGAGGTAGAGGTAGTCCTTGGGAAGGCGGAGGATTCTAGTGCCAGGGGTCAACCATCCAGACCAATGGCGAGAGGGTAAAGAAGTGCACAAGCAGGTTGTGACAGGTAAAAGGTGTTTAAAACAGTGGTGACAGCAGTGGCTTCCTCTCTGAGGAAGACAAAAGAATACATTCCTAGATGTCTTGAAAGTAAATATGAAGTTGGTTGTTGTGAGAGGATGCAGAGCAGAGAATAGGCTCAGCTGGAGGAAGGGGATTCCTTCCACTGAAGGAAACAGCCCGGAGGAAAAGAAGACAAACTGTCCTTTGCGGCTGCGCGGTTGCCAATAGCAACGCGTTCATCCGCTCCTCCGTGTTGTCGCTGGACGTGAACGCGAAATGTTTTCATGTTTAACAATATTCGTGGCTTTGTATCTCACCTCACACCACGAGTGACTTGGTAAATCGGTTTTACAAATCGATGTGTCACCTGCCCGAAGTGGAGAAAATGCGCGCGTTGCGTGCGAAAAGCTCATGTTAGCCGATTAGCCTGCTAGCCACCGTTAGCAATCGGAGCTAATAATCTCCCTGCTGTTGATAGTTAATCCCCGTCTCTTTAAAACCCTTACCGTCGCTTCTTATCGATGGACATCTTACCCGGGAGTCGTTGTCGTCGGCGCCTTACGAAGTTGATCTACAAGTGAATGATTCGTGAGGGTGCGCTTCGTTAATAAGATTGTTTTATTTTCTCTCTCGACCGTCCCCGTGAGTGATTAAAGAAGATGGAGCTCCACTTAAACCGAGTTGATTACATCCAGGTAACACCCTGAATGAATAGATACTTTTGGTGACGGGGTTTTCACAGATTTTAAGTATTTGTTAAGTGCTCTAGTCCCTCCCTTTAAATGGTGTTGCAGCTGATTAGTTCGTGCTGTGATGAACAGGTTGGTGTGACCTCCCAGAAAACAATGAGGCTCCTTCCAGCCTTGGGGAAAAAGGCAACACAGAAGGTATCACCAATTCATTAGCATTCAACTGACTGATATGTTCATCATGATAATTAAAGTGATTTTCTCCTCATTTCAGGTTGCCATTGCTGATCATGATGGCGTATTGACCTGCTTTGGGATGAAGAAAGGGGAAGCAGTGGTGAGTGACAAGACTTGTCACGATTAATCTACCCCACGTATCTCAAACCACTAGTGTCTTACTGTCCAGAAGCAAAAATAAAATGTACGTGTCTTCAACAGCCCGTTTTTAAAACACTGCCTGGGCCAAAGATATCCCGAATGGACCTCGGAGGAGCCGTGGGAACGCCACAGGAGAAAATATTTGTGTGTTCTGGCTCTCAGGTCCGCGGATTCACAAAGAAGGGCAAACAGTTCCTCACCTTTGATGCTAACCTCACGGAGAGCATTAACGCCATGTAGGAGCTACTTTCCCATCTTCTTTGTTGGCATAAACTCCTTAGCTAGAAATCGCGTCACTTTTGAACTTGCATATTCCCCCACATTCTTTGTTCTTCCTTTTTTTTTAAGGCACGTGGCAGGCGCCGACCTTTTCGTTTGTGCAACTTACATCTACAACCACTATTGTGACTGCAAGGACCAAGACTACTTCCTGTCTGGAGATAAAATCAATGACATTACATGTTTATCATCAGAAAACCTCACTCGGCTCGTGCCAGTTCTTGCATGCCAAGATCGAGTTCTCAGAGTCCTGCAGGTAACACAGCATTATAGAAACACCATATTCATAATGCATAAAGTTGTTCCTTTGTAATGTGTTGACGTTTATCACACAAGGTTATTTAGTAGCGGATTTCTTTGAATTCTCTAGGGATCTGATCTTGCTTATGATATTGAAGTCCCGGGTCCTCCATCCGTCCTGGAGCTCTACAATAAAGATGGAGGCAAGTAAACTGTGCCATGTCTTACTTCTCCAATTTCAAAAAATAAAATAAAAGTACCTTTTCCAACACAAGAGAGATTGTTTCTCTGCAGGAGAAGAAATTCTCTATGGAACCACAGATGGCAAAATAGGATTGGTCCAGATTGGTGAGAGTTCAGCAACAGCAAAATGGGAAACCAGTAATGAGAAAAAGAAAGGAGGTATCTTCAATCGCTCTTCAATTTTGTTATTTTTTTTGTGTAAAGATTGCCGCATTGAATGAGCTTGTTTTGGCTAACATGTATGTCGCAACCTGTCAAACATCAGGAATTCTTTGCATTGACACTTATGACATAATTGGAGATGGAGTGAATGACATCCTGGTGGGGAGGGACGATGGAACAGTTGAGGTCTACAGTTTGGACAGCAGCAATGAGCCAATGTTACGATTTGACCATGTAAGTTTCTGCGTTTTTTTTTTGCAGAATTTCAGGAAGGACCTTTGTCAAGCACAGACGCTTGTGTTTTTCCACATTGTTTGATTTATTTGAATGTTAAAGTAACCATAGTTCGATGTCTCTCTCCATTTGAGGTGTTGTCAGAAAGTGTCACTTCCATCCAGGGCGGCTGTGTGGGGAAGGAGTCTTATGAAGAGGTTTTGACTGCCACGTACACAGGTCAGACTGTAGTGGGCTCAGTGAGCTCCAGTGACTAGTGCACTATTAGATGTATGGACCTAGTTAACAGAAAGGCAAGACACCAGTATTATATCATCTGATTGTATATTTGCTCTTTCAGGGTGGGTGACTGGTTTGACCACTGAGCCCCAGAAGGCTGAGGCTGGTCCAGGAGATGAGGTTAAAATGAGCAAGGAGACCCAGCTGAAAGTGGAAGCATTAAGGTGGCAACTTTGTGATTTCTGTCTATGCAGCGGTTTCATATCGGAACACAGTCAATCTGCAGCTCCTCTTATCCTTCCTGTCCAGGGCGGAGCTGGAGGAGCTGCAGGTCAAAGTCCTGCAGGGCCGCGAGCAGTACCAGCAGTCGTCCCAGTCCAGCACAGCTGTCTCCGCTGTCCCTGTGTTCAGCATCAATGACAAGTTCACCCTCTGCCAGGACGACGCCAGCTACAGCCTCACTCTGGAGGTGCAGACTGCCATTGACAACCTGCTACTCCAGGTTTGTCCCCTGTTTAATCAAGCCTGCTCCCACGCACTCTCTGAAACCACACGAAAAAATGCTCAAACAAAAGCACGGTACACAATGTCTTCCACAGAGTGACGTCCCAATAGACCTGCTGGATGTGGATAAGAACTCAGCTGTTGTCAGCTTCAGCGAATGTGATGCTGAGGTGAGCAAGTGCCTCAGCAACGAACTCAAAAAACTTGCTCCCGTTCCCCTGAGACGTGACTCTCGTGTTTCTTTTCAGCAGCCCAATGGGAACTTCCTCTTGGCCACATACAGATGTCAGACTAACACAACCAGACTTGAGCTCAAGGTAACACATGCTTTTGAACTCTGCGAGGGCCAGTCCTGATAAATTATAGAAGCGGAATATCTCAGGCGCTGCCATTTCATCAGTCTTTGTAAATAATAAAACAGTGACGTGCCATTCATCCATATTGCATCATGTTCCAGGTGAGATCCATAGAAGGACAATATGGTACCCTGCAGGCTTACATCACACCCAGACTCCAGCCCAAGACGTGCCAGGTTCGCCAGTACCAAATCAAACCCCTGTCCCTGCACCAGCGAACTCACAGCATCAACCAGGACAGGTCAGACTTCTTCAGAGAGATACGTTGAGATTTACTGAGCAAACTGGCTTTCATTTAAAAAAACAGAACAGATATTAAGAAGTCTGTGAATAGTTTTATTTTTGATTTTGGATTAGTAAGTAAGCCACCTTGTCAAGCTGCCTGTTTTTGTTATTCCTAGGTTGCTTTCAGAAAATGTGAAGGCAGATGAATCATTTTCTTTCCTTTGAAGTGGTGAATTCTGGCTTTATTTAGTGGCCAAATAGGAATTCTATGTAGGCCAGTGGATGCATTGTGAATTTCAGTTGAGTTGTACTTCATAAACATCACATATAAAACAAACTTTCAGAACAACATTTCTTAAAGGCTTTTTATTTTATAGACGGTGGTCTCTTCGCTTTTGTTTTTCAAAGTTTCCTCTTCAGCTCTCCTTCCACTCATGTTTCTCCTGCTCCTGTCATTTTTCCCCTGCTCCTGTCTCTGTCCATCACACAGGCCAATGAACAGACTCAGTCTGGTGGGACAGTTCAGTTTTGCTGAGATCCACTCCTGGGTGGTTTTCTGTTTGCCAGAGGTCCCTGACAAAACGCCTGCAGGAGAGAGCATCACTTTCTATTTCCGCAACACTTTTCTTGGGACACAACTGGAAGCCACTTACTGGTAATACTTTATAACTGTTTGTCTGGCAACAAGAAGTTTGCTCAATTGTTCCTCATATTGGGTGTTCCTGTGTGAATGCATTCATGTTATTTGACAAGATTCAGTTCTTTAAATCCATCTTCTTCTTCTTTTTTTTTCCTCTCTTGCGAAACTGTAATTTTAGCAAAGGTGAAGGCCACTTCAGGTCTGACAACATCTCCACTATTTCTATTCTGAGTGACGTCCTCTCTAAAGAAGCAACCAAGAAGAAAATCAATCTGAACATTTCTTACGGTATTAATATTCAATATTATCAGTATTAATGTTCACCGCTCCAAGCAAAGTGTTATTAATTAGAATCCTGATGATTTATGTCACTGGAACCATCCAGATATCAATGACGACTCTGTGAGCCACACACTGAATATGATCCATCCAAAGCTGGAGTACCAGTTGTTGCTGGCGAGAAAAGTTCAACTGATTGATGCTTTAAAAGTAAGATCCACCTCCAGCTCTTTTCTCCGACACTGAAGTACAGAGGCAGCACGTCTATGTTTAACTTGTGCCGCCTCCTGATTTCTCCCCTCTGATTGGTAGGAGCTGCAGGTTCATGAGGGAAACGCTGACTTTCTCATCCCAGAGTATCGCAGCATCTTGGATGAATCGGCGAATCTCCTCGAAGAGTACAAGAAACAACCGGCACATCTTGAGAGGCTTTATGGTACCACACAAAGGGATCAGTCTCGAGACAGAAATAGAAAAATTCTCATATTTGTGCTTTTAACAATTTTTTTCAACACGTGTACTTTTCTCTCTTTTTAAGGAATGATTACAGACCTTTACATCGACAAATTCAAGTTCAAAGGACAGAATGTGAAAACCAAGGTGTCCTCGCTGCTGGAGATCCTCGATAATTATGACTTAAATTCTCTGTTGAACTTTTTTAGTGAGGTTTGATGACTTATAGAAAGTATACTTCTTTTTTTTTTTTTTTTAACAGACATGAACTTAGATATTGTGTATAGCTGTGCCAGTCATGATGTTGTAATGTAATTTAGGCACTGTTGCTCTTTACAGTGTGTGCAATATTTAAATACTTCATATTTTTGTAGCATTTTTGAACATTAAAACAACTATAGTGTTATCACAGTTGTGTTATTGCTTATTTTTTTAATTAGAATAATAAATATATATTATGAGCAAACATACAAAAATACAATAAAACTTGTGGATTTGACTTATATTACCGATGATGCATATAGAACTTTAAAATAAAATTGGTTGGGAGCACATTACACAAATACGCTTGCAATGCAGTAAAAGGAAATGAAGAACTTAAGTATCATATTCGGCATATGTGCAAGTGATTGACACATTTACATGGAATGTTTTGAAATCCCAGTCAGAGAACACAATACGATGATTTAAAGAGGCAATAAAGCCAGCTGGTCACTGTGGAAATACAAGTTGCATCAAAACACATCTTGAAAACAACATTGAAGAACATATTGTGTACTGTTTTCATAATAGAACAACGTCTGAGTTTACATTTTGCCAAATTAAATCACAGATTTGCTCCAACAATACGGCTTTATTACCGTTTGAAAGTTTGCGCCTAAACGTGCCAAAGCTGTTTTGAATTTGTAATCAGGTGACAATTGTACTTCGTCGGACACCGTTCTTTTGCTGACGTCAGAGCAGTCCTCTACTTGATTGGTCCTTTTAATCCTCGCGGGCTACTTGAACTGGGAGAAAGCGACTCTACTGCACGCTCTGCGGTAAAGGACTGTCGCTGGCGGCGCAGGTCAGTAGTGAATTCGCAACGACAGTTTAAACTTTTAGGGTAGCCAAGGTATTGTGCACCGCCAAACTGATTTTTTTGTTTTTCTTTTTGTTGTGTTTGTTGTTGTTTTTTTTTTTAGCGCTGCAATCCCGAGTGTCATTGCCGTTTCCGCTGCTTAGTTTTATTTTTGAGCAAATTTCTCTCAACGGTTCTCGACGTTGGGAAGGGAGCAGCTGACCAAAGTCCGCCGTGAGGTCTCTGAGAACGGTTTAGAGAAGCTCGGTTCGTTTTCCCACGCCTGACGAAGGAGGGAAACATGTCGGCAGCTAACCGAGCTCAAGCAAGCGCGGCTAGCGAGCAGCAACACAACCAGGAGAACATGTTGACCAGACTGAGGGCTCCCCTCAAAGGCCGGGATCTGTCGAACCAGGAGAACCAGGAGAACCAACCACTGAAGCAAGCGGCAGGCAGAACCGTCCTCGGAGTCCTGCAGAACAACCAGCGGGTCCAAACCCAGAACCAGCGCGCCACCAAACAGGTTGGTTTGGCTAACGATGCTAGCCCCGCTCACTCAACTGGAGGTGACTGTTGTCAGAATGTGCCGCTATTGTCCGTTTTGGAGGCAACCCCGTTTTAGGGTGTTTAAGTTGTCTATCGGCACAACCTTAGTCCGTGTGCGAGCAAATGCGAGTGACCATTTCACCTCTATTTTCATCGTAAACGGAGCATTAACCGCTTTAATCGTGGCTAAAGCTGCGGCAGTTACCAACTGTCCGCCATTTTTCTACAGTATCAACATCAGTCATTCCTGATGAGCTGAATGAGCTGCTGGCAATGTAATCTATAACTTGTCCCAAACGTTTTTTTTTCTACGTGCAAACATTTTCTCAAGTTCTCTGAAATCCGATTTAACCTTTTGTCCATGAAATGTTCTCAAACATTGAATTTAACTTGAACCTACGCAGTCTTACAACTTCTACACAATTGTTTTTTTTTTTTTTTTTTTTTTTAAACTTTTAATGAAATTGCTTTTGTTGATAAAGGCTAAATTTTAAGTTTTGTTCCCTAGGAGTCTGCACAGCCCCTTTCCTGTAAAAATGAAGATTTTGGGAGGACCTGCTATGAGAAGCCCAGCAACAAACCTTTCCAGATCCACACGGATGACCCTGATGTCCCCAAGAAACCACTGGCAATGGCTGAACCGGCCAAAGCAAACCCCGTTGAGTCTCCACTACCAATCGTTAATGCTGTTGCACAACTTCGGCAGCCGCTGGCCACCATCGAAATACCCACCGCCATGGACGTCAGCTTTGGTGAGCCAGGCAGCCTTTTAAATTGCTCGCAGGGAATAAATTTGTTTATCTACAGAATGTTTCAGTTTCTCGCTTTTTTTTCCCCGCCAATTGAATGCTAAACTTTTCAGAATCCCCAATGGACATGTCTGTGGTCGAGGGGGAGGAGAAGCCAGTTGATGTTAATGAGGTCCCTGAATATGCGACGGAGATCCATGAATACCTGAGGGAGTTGGAGGTGAGGGATTCAACAGCTACACACAAACCACTGCGAATTCATTAAAAATCGGTCGTGGAGGTCTAATGCGCTTCTTCTCTTTTTTTTTTTTCCATTCAGGTGAAAACCAGGCCTAAAGCTGCCTACATGAAGAAGCAGCCAGACATCACCAACAGCATGCGGGCCATCCTGGTCGACTGGCTGGTCGAGGTTGGGGAGGAATACAAGCTCCAGAATGAGACGCTTTACCTGGCCGTGAACTACATTGACCGCTTCCTGTCCTCCATGTCCGTCCTGCGGGGGAAGCTTCAGCTCGTCGGGACCGCTGCCATGCTGCTGGCGTCGTACGTCCAATTAAAAACCAGAGTTTCTTTTATTACGGCCTGTGTGGGAGGGAGCTAACAGTCACTTGTTACAATGCAGGAAATTTGAGGAGATCTACCCCCCGGAGGTGGCAGAGTTTGTATACATCACAGACGACACCTACACCAAGAAGCAAGTGTTGAGAATGGAGCACCTGGTGCTGAAGGTGCTCTCCTTTGGTCTGGCGGCGCCCACCATTAACCAGTTTCTCACCCAGTACTTCCTGCACCAGCCTGTGAGCAAGCAAGTGGAAAACCTGGCAATGGTGAGCTGCATTGACTTGTACGGTGATAAATGTACTGCATGACTGCAATGAGAAATCTTTGTATTGACCCTCTGTTCTGAATGCTTTTCCCCCTTGAACAGTACGTTGCAGAGCTCAGTCTGGTTGACTGCGATCCATTCTTGAAGTATCTTCCCTCCTTGATGGCTGCTGCTGCCTTTACTCTCGCTAACAACACAGTGGCTGGCGGCTCATGGGTAAGATGGCATTATTCATCAGCGTTTGGCTTCAGAGAAGGGTCTTTAACTCGTTCAAGTTGTCTTTGCATGCTGAGGATTCTAACCCTGGTCTCCTCCTCAGACAAAGCCCCTGGTCGAGTTCTCGGGCTACAGCCTGGAAGAACTGATGCCGTGCATCGAAGACCTGCACAAACTTTACCTCAACGCCCCTCAGCACGCCCAGCAGTCTGTTCGGGAGAAGTACAAAAACAAGAAGTGAGTTGACTGACGAATGTGAATGGTGCATGGATTGTGCTTGTTTGCTGTCATGGAGAAATAACTGAATCCTGTCTCCTCTCCAGGTATCTGGAAGTTTCCCTCATTGAAGCGCCAGCTAGACTGTCTCTCAATTGACTCCTCCCCTTGTTCCTGTAGAGTTGTAATGTCTAATTTTTTTATTTTTTATTTTTATGTACCACGATGCTTAACACTGCCTGCTCTTCTTGGAGTAGAGCTGAACCTTTAAACTTTTTAAAGTATTTTTATACACGCACCAGATGCCAGCAGTTGGCAAATCAAGTAATTTTAACAGTCTGACTTCACCACAGACGACATTGTTTGCCACAAACACTCGGCTCTGGCTTGCAGTGTCCAGAAATCGGCTGTAAATGTGTTCAATCTTCCACTGAACTGTGTTCAAAGCAGTGGGTGTTCTGCTTTTGGCCACTAGGCCTGCTACACATTAAAATGTCCTATCATTCAGTCAGCTGTCTCCTAGAGTATCATTAGACACACTGCCTTTCAAGGGCTTTTTCTGCACTGTAAAATATGGCTATGTAAATAAAATTCATTTAAACTAAGACCTCATGGCTTGTCACATCTGTCACAAGGGGGCAGCAAAGGACCTTTTGTTTTATTCGTGGGTTTCATTTAAGGGTGCAGAATCTTGACTTTGCAGATGGTTCAAAGCATTTCAACTGCTTCATCAGTTGAAGTGCGTTGAATGACTTTTGACCTGATCATTAATTCTCAGCATGTGTGGTGAAATCTGTCTATGGAGCAGTTGAAAGAAGCTAAGACGGTTTGTCCTTTACATTTCAGGTCCTGTCTGTGCACATTTACTAAGAATTATCAGTGTCGTCAGCAGGTGAGATGTGTTGGTTTGATAAAGAGTATTTTGGTCTTCCCGCCCTTTCAAAATTGAGTTAACTCAATGGAATGAGGGACAGTGATGAGATGAAATCTGTGTCTTTTGCAGTTGCTACAAAACCCATTTTTCTCACTTGGTTATTAGACTTTTTACCCATTCAGAAGATTTCTGCACAAACTTTTTTTTTTTTTGTATAAGAGACAACGGGCAAGATTGCCGCTCCAGTGACTTGCTTTCTCTCCAGCATCGTGAAGGCAGCCAGTGATGAAGGCATCGCTCACCCCCCACCCCCATCCATCACTCCTCTCTTCCCTTATAAATTGCGCGGCTTGCTGTGTGTGCGTGTAGTCCGACAGGAGAAGGGACGTGCGGCACAGCTGCAGCAGGATTTTCCTTGTTTGTGTCAGTCTTCGCTGCGGTGGGGAATGGACGGCTCAGAGTCCTCGCTCGTGCTCTCAACAGGTTCGCACTTGCCTGGCGTGAGGATTAAAAACCATGGCGGCAAACGGGAATTCTATCGCAGCCAAGCTGGCCGGATAAACGTTTAGACTATGGTTCCTCGAGCCAGGGCATGCCACCTGCAGCCCCTGAGAAGACCCTAGGCTGGGAAAAGACCGGTGTTCTTCACTTCAACTCGATGCCTGCTCCCAAGAGGTTCGTGGTGGCGTCCACCTCGCTGCCCCTGGCTTTGGGCTGGGGCTGGAACTTGTCTTTGTATATCGGGATGCTGCTCGGACTCCTCACCCTCATGATGCTGCTCCTTTGGATGCTCTTCAAGCAGCTGAGGAACTCGGTGGGCAAGTCCATGCTGCAGCCTGCCCGCTCTTTCCGACAGCCCTGCCTGGAGCCGAGGTTTCAGCATGTGTTTTGAAAAGGAAGACGAACGGACAGAAGGTTGTGGTGGTGGTGGTGGTGGGGGTAGGAGGTACTACCAAACACTGCCGGGACTGAAGCTTTGTGGAAGTTCTTGAATGTGCCTTTTTGCAGATTCATGTGAAAAAAAAACAGGAAATTAAATTTTCCTTATAAAAAAAAAAAAAAAAAAAAAGCGTGTGCTCATGTCTCTATCTACATCTGCTCTTTTCAGTGGTGTTGTGTCTCCTTTGTGGTGCTTGATGCGATTCCCGTCCGTCGTCCCCGAGTGATTAAAGAGGCTGAGGCCACATGTTTGTTTTCAGATAAATCCATACAGTCCAGCTCAGTCATCTGCTGTCATGATCTTTCAAAGCATTAATTTAATTGGACAGCTTGCGCTCCTCTTACTCTATAGGTCTGCTGGTGGGAGAGTATTGAGAGTATGCTGACAAATATGATGGGGAACCACATACAGTAAGTTCCTCATGCCACGGATGAAAAAAGCTGGATGCTTTAGTCTTGCACACTTTATGCACTTCCAGTACTGGTGTTTGCAACTGGGTGATATACACATCTCACATCTCGGTGGCCTTTACTCTATATCCTTATTTATTTTTAATTTTCCCCAGTCACTGGTGATGTTGGGTGGGGGTCTTTTATCGATCAGTGAACCAGGAATCAATAGCCATTACTCATGAGGGAAGCTGGTTAATTAGGCTAAGCATTGACAGTTGTTTTCCATAAAATGGCACAGAAATAAATAAACCGCTTCTACGGGGACGTACAAGGAAAGCAAACATTTATCAGGGGAGTTAAATCATTTTCTGCAGTTCAGTGCGGAGCAGAAGTCGCATCTCGTGTGCTCGTGGGCTTGTGAATCAATTCGTTTGCAGACATCACCATATTTCTTGCAACCACCTGATTAGCATTTTAGGAGGGGGGATCCATGTTTTTGATATGAGCGAGAAGTTCTTAAAGGGCAAAGTCACCCACTTCTTCTCTTGCAACGTGGATGCCAAGACTATAAAGATAAAAGGGATTCCGATAATGTAAAGCTCAATACACTATTGAATACCACAACTCATGTTCCAGTCGGTTTAAAAAAGACTGCGCTGTCAGCAGACACTGTGCAAGGAAAGCGTGCACGGCGGACAATGCAGGGAGTGAGCGACCTTTGCAGCTCAAGGCTGATGCCTTGACAAGCTTCCCCTGCACAGCTGTTGACTCAAGAGCTCAGGTGAGTGTGCGCCTCTTTGTCAGGGAGTTTTTTTTGACATGAAAGACAGAAAAAAAATGGTTCCAGTTTGAACTGGCGCTGTGGATTAGCTCAAGCAAACAGGTCACGACTGCAGAGGAAACACGTGGCTTTTTCTGTGATTCCCAAGAGGGTCTTTAAGCACAACAATAAACAAAACATTTCTCTCTTTTTTTTTTAATTAAAATTGCAAGCCACATAAAACAGTGGTAGCAAATGAAAGAAAGGATACGTTGTGCAGCAGTCTCTTGAAGCTAGTTATGTTTTTAGCTTAGCTTAGCATTGGCATCTGGGCTGAAAGCAAGTCAATAGAGCTGGTTTAGCGTTTTAACTGGCTGTTAATGAAATGATTGACAATTTAGACCCCCAGTTTATTTACCCTAGTGTACAGACAAAAATGTCTTATGGAGGTTGCTGACCTCTTGCTAGCTGTTTACTATGTTAGCAGCGATAGCCGCTAGGCTGCTAAATAGGTCTTGACTCTTGTTTTACATTGCGGAGAGATAATCAATGCAACGCACGGTTAAATGTACGTCTTCAAGCTGCTACAGGGGTTGTTTTAAATATTCCCATTGGCCTGTGTGAAACCAGACCCCACCTCCCCCCATCTGCACTCTTTAAGACCCGGAAATCTTCAGAGGTTTCCTCTCCGCGGGTCTAAGGTTATTTCAATCTAATAACAGCTCTTCCAGTGCCGGCACTTGTAGATTAATGAGGTCTGACATTACGCAGGGATCCCATGGCTGGGTTTGTTATTGAGCTTGAGCAGGTCCACTGGCACTGCGTGACCATCTGCACCTCTACAATCCTCCTCTGGAAGTCTTGCCATCAGGTTTTTGAATAATAACGGCCATTCAAGAGTCATAGCGGCGTCTGAGGTGCCTCTTTCCAAGATTTATCCCCGAAGAGACCGCAGGGTCGTTCTGTCCAGGAGAAGATGAGAGCTAATGAGACATGGTGATGAAAGATACACACACGCACACACACACACACATACACACACGTTGATTCTGTTAGTCTCAAATTTATTTTTCCTGGCCTCTGGTTTTATTTTAGAAAATGGGAACGGAGAAGCGCTTGCATCTGATAAAATGTAATTCAAGGCCGGCCCTCCTGGCCCATGACGTTGTCTGGGCAACAACCTTGATATAAAATATCACCAGCAATGATTAACAACTCGGTGGCCACGAGGGCACACACACTGCGATGATAATTACAACACAAGTAAGGAAGACAGGTTTGCTTTTTTAGCATTTTTCTTTTGTTTTGTTTTTTCCCCCGCATACTCAAAACGTTAATGTAATGGCATCATCTGCATACACATTGGTGTTTGGCAACATGCAGAAATGAAATATCTCAGGAAAACAAGAGCTGACTTGTGTTGCAGTCACAGTGCAGTCATTTCCATCTGCCCATTATGCACTGAATAAATAAGCCTCTTTTGTTGGTATTAGCGACGGCGAGGAAGTCTGTAAATTGGACCCAGAGCTCAAGTGGCCAAACCAGCTAATTTTCATGGAAAAACAGAACTCTATTTCATATCCTAATGAAACCAGCATTTATTTCAACTGCGCTGTAGACAGACTGACAAATCTAGTTGAAGTCAATATCAGAGCCATTGGGAAGCCAATGTAAAATACGACTCCACGCCCTGATGTTGACTTTGGCAATGGATCTCTAGGAGATAGCAAACAGTGGCGGCCCCGGCGGAGGCACCGTGAGTGATCACAAAGCTCATTGTTTGTCAGTCAGCGGCAGACGCACGCGACTGTCTGCAGCTCTGCATCACACGCTGGCAGCGCTGGCCGTGCTGGAGCCACGAATGAAAATGTCACAGCGATCCCGTTTTAGGAAGTGTCGCCCGACAGCAGGAAATGAAAGCAGCAGTCGGCGGTTTTCAGGCGCGTTGAAGCTGAGAGTCATTCAGGCCCTGGACAGCTGCCCCGTTTTCATTGGTCAACTCGAAATCTGCTCCCCCACCTTAGGAAACTAGACTTGGCCAGAGCAATCTGTTCAGTGGTTCCGTGGTGTGATTAGACAGCTTTGCAATTCAAAACCAAAAAAAAGTACACAAAAAAAAGTTAACAACTCATCTGCTCCATTTGGACTTTGTGGATGTGCCGTGATCAAATTAGAAAATTCAATTCTGCCTCCATCACTGAACACATTGATTACCAACCACTCGCATGGAGGCAGGATTCCACAGACCTCAAGGCTGAAATCTCACATATCCATGTCTTGTTACATCTCTAATCTATTTTTTTTTCAGCCAACAAGATCAGTCATTGACCTTGAAAGAGAAAGAGGTAATACCTGTGGGTGGGGTTTAGTTGTCACAGCCACTGCATAATGTGCTTTTCAACTCTGCTAATGATTAAATTACTTCAATCAGCTGGCGTTATCTCCTCACACATTGCTTGGTTAAGTGTTAAAGATACTATATTATGCAAACATCCAACAAAGTACCAGTTTTGGCAGAGGGATTAACGGTTTTCAGGAGATCTGTGGAGTTTTGGGAAAACTAATTATGAAAAGCTGCTACAAGTGAGCGAGAAGAGAAAATCTATTGAAATGAAAAACATTGATCAGGAAAATCGGTGTAACATGAGACCTGTAAATGGGTCAGCCATGTGGGCTGAGAGTAATAAGAGAACAGTGAGAATAATATTAGCTACTTCAAATCATTAAAGTGTGAAAAACTGATGCTGCTAAATTCTCTGATCTATGCACATTGAAGAACAAGGAATTACAGAAAATACGAAAGAGCTTGAGACCGGAAAATTCCACAATAGCTGTTTGCAGTTTGATTTGAATGCTTTTTTTTTTTGTTTTCAAATCCTTCCCCCTTTAATATTTCACAGGAAAACATTAAAACGGTCTCGTCTGTCGAGAGCAGAGAAGCTAAAGTTATGGACCAGATTACACATTAAATAACTTTAATTCACCAGACACCCCCCAAGTGATCTAGGAATTTAACACCGAAAGCTCATTATTACTTTGGCAATACTCAAATAAAAAGAAACTTTGTGCAGAGAGAGCAGCTAAATGTTTTTATGACAAAAAAAGAATCCCCATTCAATTAGATGAGTTTGCCGCTGGCCCCTTTTTCGGTGTGACTCGGAAATTTTGGCTGTAAAATGAAGCTGCAAGCGCCCGCAACAGATACCCTTCACGTATCCATTGTGAAAGCACAACCACAAGTGCTCACTTTAATTAAGGCTTTACCGAGGAGGGAGGCAGCGACACGGATATGTGAGCTGCACCTCCGTGCCGAGCTGCTCAGGAAACGTCTGCGCGCTCCTGACGCCGGGCCTGCGTCTCGTCTTTCCCTCCGTAACACAATCGCACGTGCACGTCCAGCTAGCCGCACTTGAAAGCATGTTGTCCTCGGGGTTGGAGATCGTAGAGCAGAAATTTCATCCACAAACACAAACACACACGTAGCCACCGGCAGGATGCACAGCAATTAGAAGAAAACCCCCAGGTCGTTAATTAAAAGAGAGTGATTTAAGACGATGTTTGTCATTGAGCACCTGGAGACATTTTCATATGGGAAATTACTAAGAGGCCCATCATGACAGCAATCGAGTTCACTTGCTGAACGTTATTTTGCAACGCTTATCTGTATTAGATTTAGCAGGATTAGGCTGTTTTTAATCATCTTAACCTTCTCTTTAACTTCTGTTGCTTTTAAAAACATTTGTTTTCCTTTCCTGCTCAGAGGACCATCTTATCTTATCATCATAATTAGTTATGCTCTATGTATGAAATGAAAAACTAAACTTGATTAGCACAGAGACAAAACGGCACGATTGTCTGCAATCGTCATTCATCATCAGGAAGCGATGACAACATTTATCTGACACTTGTGTGGAGTGCCTTCACCTGCAATGGAACGCACAAGGAGCTCCTCGTTTGAAATCACAAATGATTTCTTTTCTGACCTCTGGGGAGAAAAGAAAATCACAGTCATTTATTTCAAATGGAAAACAAATAAAAAGAATGTGTGTTAAAAAGAAAAAACAGTCCACAGGGGTTGGTTTCAGCTCCTTGTCAGGTTTCTGAGTATTGGACACTGAGAATGTTGGGACGGGTGCGGGACAGATGATACCGTGTGGAGGGGCACGACGTCATGTCAACTTTCCCCTGTGACGCTGCAGCCTGCACAGGAGATAAAACACCTGAGCTGCAGCTCAGGGAGCTCGGCTGTGGGTGAGAACGCCGTGACCGGTTGTTGACGCTCGTGCAGAGTGTTTTTAAATTCGGATTAAAAAGACAAAAGTCTGTCTGTCTCTCTTTTAGCTTTTTGTTGTTGTTGCTGTTGCTGACGTTTATCACCTGTAGGCCACGAGGATGGTGAGTGTTTGCTTTTCAGTTTTCAAATTCCTTTGTTCAATGGAAAATGTCAATGTGTGTGTGTGTGTGTGTGTTACAGTCTTTGCCCTTCTGGCCACGGCCGCTGAACTAACCCGTCTGTTTGTGTCATCAAGCGTGTCTCGACTCATTGAAAGCCTTTTAAAGGCTACACACACACACACACACACACACACACACACACACACACACACACACACACACACACACAAACATACCTGTCATTTCTGATCTCCACCCCCCACCCCACCCCACCCTCCTCCTGGTGTTGTGAACACTTGACCTACACACGTCCGCTAGCTTCCCCCTGATTACTTGCTCACTGAAACGTCTAAATGGCACAATCAAGGATATTATACTCACAGTGGCGCCAAAAGAAGAGGATCAGATTAGATATCCTCCATTTGATTTCTTACCCTCCAGCCTTTTTTTTTTCTTAATTTCAGTCCTAGTCTTCAGGCAGCCGAAGACTTCCGAGACGGCAGGTATAATTTGTAGCATATTGTATTACTGTGCTCATGGAAAGATATTGTGTATCCCTCACTAGGTTAGCGCTTCCTCAAAAGGCGGTTTGGAGACAATGCACCCTAACTGAGAGACTTAGGTGTAAAAAAGGCCCATTTTCCAGGCCAAGGAATCAGAGAAACGCTTGTCAGCAGACGCTACTTTGGCGTAACGACAGCCGAGCGCTACGAACCGGCTCACAGGCGCCGCTTTCGATCTAGAGTGGTTTCGTCCCTAATCAGCTATTCACATGGAACCGCCAACCACCAGAGCAATTAAGGGGTTTGGTATTTTGCCAGATGATGATGACGCTTTTATGTTGACTCTAAAAAGGGAAAGAAAAGCAGCATACAAGAAGCAAAAATAAGTGTGGTTTTGCTGCTCAGAATTGTATGAAAGGGATAAAATGAAGCGACGATCAGCTGAAAGACTATCGAGAGTTGTCTCTGTGCAAAGGCCAGGTTTGACTTAGCGGAGGAAAGTGAAGGTGTGCCGTCCCAAATGGGGGGTGTCAAATTAGAAATTAGCTTCTTCTCACACGCCGGCAGGATGGAGGCTGAGGAAGAGCGCACTGAAGTGAAACTCTAGAGGAAACAGCGGGCTGCTGAAAGGAAACACTGTTCTTCTTCTGGGGCGTATCAAACTGGGAGTTGCCTCTGCGTGCTAAAACAAATGACTAACAAAAGGAGCAATAAACAGAAAGCTTCAGTCAGGATGAGAGAGACGATATTCCTTCAGCTCTCCCACCTGCACCGCCACATTATGCAACCAGGCTGCAGCTGAGGCTAGTCTTTTATTGCCTTTGTGTTCCCAGGATAACAAATGAGACAGAATATTTGTTTTTGAAAACTGGCTCCATAACATCCAGCAACAGCAGCTGTTGGCAGAGACTTTGAATGTTTAAATCTCATCTCTGGAGCGCTGTTTAAAGAGCGAGAGCGCTAATGTGCCAACAACAAACCCATTGGATTGTCTGCGTTTTGCTTTCAAGGTCCCATATACAAAATTTACTTCCCTTCTCAGTAAAAGTCAATAGTTATAGAATGCAAAATTGCAACATGCCAAAACAGGGGGGCAGCAGGGGTCATCCTATACACTGCTATTTTTTTCCCCCAGATCAGCTAGAAAGTCATATGGATCACTGTTCTTTGATAGTTAAGCATGAAAAAGAGTGACGGGATGAAAAAATACAATGGGTCCAAAAAAAGTCACAGTGTTGTTGTTTTTTTTCGATGGCCAAAAAATTTGCAGATTTTGATGAGTCCGAAACTCACCAAAATGACTGTTTTATGATAAGCTAGCATAAAAAATAGTGATAGAATTAATTGAAAAAAGTCAGACATAAATTCATTAGAGCCACTGTTGGTACGAGATGGCAGCTAACTAGGAGCAAGAGCCTTTCTCCATGTATGTTCTTATTTATATGAGAACCATTACAAGGGTAGGAATATCAAATCACTTTCGGTGTACTGTGAGTATGCACTTTCATTAATGTATTGATGGGCAGTCTGTTAAGCTTTTACAAAATATAAAAATCATTAGTCATACCAAATTTTACACACTGGACCAATAATAGTCAACCATAAAGAGACTGTATGTCACTGAAAAAGATCAATTAAAAAATGACGAAGATGAAGATGGTATTTTTGTTCTTCTGTGTCCACAGCCACACAAAGGCAGCGTGAAACCTTTTGTCAATTTCAACGCAAAACAGGATGCTGAACTTCTCCACAGAGCCATGAAGGGTTTGGGTGAGTGTCTTTGACAGTGATTTCATAGTTAGCAGCACTTAAGCCAGTTTATCTGGACATCTGATCCAAACCCTGTATTTATAGGCACTAATTACTGAGGAAAATAAACAGTTATGATTGAATTTTACATACTTGATATTTGAGCGCGGTAACTTTTTTTTTGACATACCCACAAATAACAGTTGCTTTGTTTTTTGTTTTTGTTTTTAGTGCATTTGTTACAAATCTGCAACGTGTGACAATAAACTTTTAAAGTTCTGCTCAACTGTTTTGCCACTGCCTGCTTAAAAATAATCACCGCTGAAAAGCACAACAGCGTTGCAGCTGTCAGGACAGCACTAAAATAAAAACGTGTTGTTTTTCCTCTTCCTCTATTTTCAACTAATTAGGAAGGAAGTTAAGAATCACAAAGTTGTGGTTTGTCAAAAACATGTCAAAACAAAGTTAGTTTCATTGTGCCACCAAGTGCTATGAGGCTTTAAATGCTACAAACTACATAAACGGGAACTCCCACCTAGCGAAAAAGAAACTGATTTACAAAGGAAAATTAGTTTCCCTGTTATCCCGGAGTCTGTGTGACTTCTCCCCAGCTTACTTTGGCTCCCCCTATAGTCTACCGACATGAATTGGGCTAATTGGCAACTCTAAATTGTTTGTAGATTGTGAATGTTTGTTGATGGATGTTGATGGCTGGTTGGATGTACAATGTGTAATTTTGCTGGCCTTATATGGCTTTATATGCGCGCATATCAAGCAAGCCAGAAATATTGATTTTAAGGCTAATTAAGTCAGTTTTATGCACATTTTAATATGAGGTCATATTTGTACCCAAGGCTATGATTTAGGAAATCTGATTGACAGTCACAAATGGAATGACTGGATATTCTGGTTTCACCCACCTAAAGTGAAAGCTGGCGAACATCAGCATGCTTTTATTTTGAAAAATCATAAAGGGAATACTTAAAGACCATCTTTCTGATTGATGAAACTAGAAAAAAAACATATCTACTTGTCAATGGCTCTTACTTAGTGATGAATAATTGCAAAAAGGTTTGATTATGGGATGTGGAATGTTTCATGTGTTTAAAGCTGGAAGTGGGTGTGGGTTGAATGTGGATGGGATCTTTATTAGTTTGACCTTTGGCCGCTGGATTGCTGTAAACATTAAAAAGAAAAGAAAACCAAACCAAACTAAACGGGCCTCTGTGGTCCATTTCCGCAAATCAATGCGACTCATGGTGAGCTGCCGACTCAAGGTGTGCAGCTCTACGCACAAGTGGAACGCAGCTCGCCAGCCGACCTTTAGTCTCAGATGACGACTCCCTGTCAGTTTTTTTTGCCCCCCAGCGACGGAGCTTTGCGGCGCTATTAATTGGGACCAGCTCACCTCTGGATCCCTTATCGGAAAAAATAGTGGAGGGGATCACCTGCTGATCTCCTGCCTGTTTGTCCACGCAAGCTGTTTTCTCTGCCCAAAGGACTCAGCTCTTTATTGAGTGGAGTATTTCATAATGTCAGTTCTCCAGGCCTTAACTAAAAGATGAAAAAAGAAAGATGCACAGGCAAACACGCAGATGTCCGCTTGAAAACCTTCTTTACCTTCCGCAGGAACGGACGAGGACGCCGTCCTCATGCTCCTGACGTCCCGCAGCAACGATCAGCGCCAGCAAATTAAGGCGGCGTACAAAAAGGCCTATGGAAAGGTGAGATTGTCGGAGGGAATGAGAGAGCCGCCGACAGCCGGCAGTTAAGCAGATGGATGCCGGCAGGGTCACGTCAGCCGCTCCTGTCCATCCATTCTCCTTTATTGCATTTATCTTAATGGTCCTGGCAGTAGAATATATTATTGTTACTGTCGTGGAGTGCCAGCAGAAGGTCAGGACCAGTGTGTGGGTGCTACTCAGCTCACTGCGCAATTATTTGGAAGAATTCTTTATTCAAAAGGGTTTCTAATAAAGTCCATTATGGAAGTCCTTCTCCTGCAGATGGATATTGGACTGGATTAGTTCCTCATGAAGCAATATGCAATTAAAAAAAAGCATAAGCATCAATGCAAAATATATGTTGACATATTTTTTTCATTTTAGAATTTTTTTTGCTTCTAAATAATAGTTTGGATGTTGCCTTTCAAGCGAATTAGAGACAGAATCATTTAGGGGCAAATGAGTTCTACTAAAATCAAAACAAAACTGTGTATAAGTGTTTACTAACAAGACAATGCAATTGTGATAAACTTTGCATTTAGATTCATACTTCATTGGAATGTTTAATTTCGCGAGGGTCTCAACTTTGGCACCATATAGTGGACTGAAAAATGACGAAACGTTCAGTTTGCATTGGCAGCATCTCCGCAACAGAGTTTGTTCAATGTAATGTTGATATTTGACATCCTTGATTGTATCGAGAACTGCAACATCACCACTTATCGATTTTCTTGTGTAATTTTGACACTCAAACACATTTGGACAGTGCAAAACTTCAGGATTTAGCCAAGAGCAAAAACAGGAATCCAGTGTCACGGCTAGTTCAAGTTGCAATGCAATATACAATACACCTAATATTACTAGAACAACATTTCAAAAGTTTTACTTATAATCTGTTTGTGTAATGCGGTTCTATGTTGTTGCGCACCTAGCACGCGCTAGTACTTCCTCCTCCTTTCGCCTTGCTCTCTTATGAAAGCAGAACCATAACCCCATGTTTATATTTGGGGCATTTTCATAATCAAATCATTTTATTTTTTAAAAAAGCCTTTGGCTTTCTAAATTGGGGATCTTTAGGACACGTTTGAACCAACTTCAAACGTGCTATCTTCAGCTATCTCGCGGCTCAGCTAGCTCCGTCTCTCTCAACCAATCCGGAACTAAATGCCATCTCCTCTGGAATCGCACTCCGTTAATGCCGTGTATTCCGTAATTACGCGTCAGTCAGAGCTTCACAGACTCCGCTGCCGCTTAATTGCGCAAGTCATCAAGCCAGACGTGTCGCTGCTCCGTCATTAAACATCCACGAGCGATGTGAGAACATAATCGAGAGGAGCCGCGCGTGCACACCGACTCCCCGCCGTCCCCTGCGGACCACAATGCATCTGGGTTTGTCATCCAGTCTTCATTTTACGCTCTCCTGCCCGCACTGTTCTGCCGCCTCGCCGTCGAGTTATCTTTTTTTTTATTGCCACCTGTGGATTGGAAGCCAGTTAATTTACTCTCAGCGTGTTACTGGAAAACATCCGACATGCTATTTCGGTTCGGCACAAATAATAATGGCAGTAATGATGGAAGGAACGGCGGTGGCAGCGGCAGATGTCTCTGAAGGTTCCAGCTCCTTATTGAAACCCGCCAAAACCCAGAGTCTTTTTGCTTCTCTGTCACGACTGAGAATCTCTTATTTGCAGTCGTAAACAGCCCAGCAAATGCCATCCCATATTTTGCAGGGTAATTTCTTCTTAAGTGCACCTCGTCTCATCCAGTGCAGGATATTTCTGAGGCACCTCGGCAGAGACTGCAAACACACACACTCCACGTCAAGATGATTGCAAGGGCTGATTTATTTCCGCAGAAGAAGGCAGTAAACTCACTAGCACATTTTTTTTCATTTCCATCATCATTTTTTTTTTTTTTGCAGTGATGTTTACATGATTGTTGATTTTCCGTTTTTTCGTCTCTGCTTCTTTTAGCCTTTCACAAAATATTTACAGGCCGCAGCAGGACAGTTCCTCTTTTTATTCAGTCTTATTGTTGTTATTTAGAGTATATATGTAAGTCTTCACCCTTTTCTCACTCTCATCAACCAGGACCTGGTCAGCGCCTTGAAATCGGAACTGGGCGGGCTGTTTGAGGACCTGATCGTGGCTCTGCTGACCCCACCGGTGCTGTACGACGCCAGCCAGCTGCACAAGGCGCTCAAGGTAACTAACTAACAGCCAAGTTCACCTCCTTTGTGATGACTGCGCGCACCTTGATCAACACTGCTGTCCCTGTGCTCCGAAGCTTCTAACCACTCTTTACAGTTCATGGTCTCATGTCCTGTAATAATTAATAACAGCAGGAGAAACAGAGCAGAGGCCTGATGTCCAGATGATGAGTAAAAACTTTATTTAAACTTTAAGCTGCAGGAAGTAGAAGGCCAACTTTGTGAGTTGCAAGTTTTTGACCAAACAATATTTACTCCTTTACAACTTTTTTTTTGGCTTTGACGGGCTGTTGGACTGATCAATCAGTCAGACTGGCCAAACACTTGTCCATTGTTACACACAGTCTGAGTCATTCTCTGTCAATTCCTTTTGTATCACTGAAAGTACCATGACAACACAAGCATCGACGAGACCTTTGGAAGTGCCACTTTAGAGTCATTACCATAAACGAGGTCTTGTGTTGCGGACACATTATCCAGTGAGCCGCGGAGAATTACAATTTCATTTAGAATTTGGAATACGGCGCGTCTGTTACGACTCGGTGGGGACCTATTGTGTGGCAAGTGTGGGCTGAAAATTGACAATTGAAGCAAGGGGGACAGAGAAAAACATTTTTTCAAAGGAAAAAAAGTCCGTCTTCTGCATTTAAAAAAAAAAGTCTTCAAATTTGATTGCTCATGGTCAAAACATCTCAAGACTGAAAATATTAATGCACTTGAAAAAGCACTACAAAGAAACGTGTCTTCTTTTTCAGCTGTGTGTCTTAAATTAGATGGACTTCTTTCTCTGTGCTTGTGGGCACCACACTGATCCAAAGCAGCAGCAGGAAACCTTTGCAGGGCAGCCGGACTGCTGAGATCTCGAGCCCGAGGTTCTGTTATTCATCTCCTAGTCAGTCCTCCCCGCTTAGCTGAGTTAGATACAGAGGCAAACCGTCCAGTTTAGAAAGCTTGTCTGTAAAATGGCAGAAATTACTCAAATTAACCCCTGCAATCGACTCCACGGCGCGTCGAATAAATTGGCTTCTCAATTTAATTCATGCTGGTCTGAATTCGGGCAACATCTCATCAGTGGGCAGTGCACATGACCTCCATCTGCGAGAGGAGAAGGTATTACAAGAGAGTTCCTGCTCTGCCGAGACACAGGAACTGGCCGGGAGATGTTCAGCTTTCCAGGAGTGTAGGTAGCATTCCCACCAGTGGAATAACTTATCCGTGTTTTTCTAACATTCTCCACATGCTCTTTTTATGATAGAAGGAATAAAATGACTCCTGAGGTACTTCCGATGCATCATTTATTGAGAGATAACCTATATTGACATTTCACTGAATGAGGTTTACCCCAGAGTTTATGGTGTTATGCAAAGTTACGCAAACTTCCTGATCTTGGAAAACTCAGATTACATTTTCTTTTTGCGTTCTCATTATTTTTTTTTTACACCACTGCCAGTGCAGATGAAATGAAACATCCAATCAAAGTCAAGGCAAAGCATTAAGGAGCTGGCCTTGGCATTCCCATCACACCTTCTGCAGCCGTTTGGGTATGTCAGACATTTTGCAGCTGAAAGGTTAATTACAGCGTGTTAGCCTGAACCAGCCCGGGTTTATTTTCTCCTATTGGTCCCCTTTCATGCCTCCTCAGTGTATTGGCTGCTAAATTATGCCTCTTACTTTCCTTCCTTTCTTTTCTCTTGTCCCTCCTGCCCCTCTTCATCAACAGCAAGTCCTCACTCTTGTTTTTCCCAATCACGCGCATCACGTTATTTTTTGCGAGGCATGAAATGGTCAAATAACCAAAACAATGATGCCAGACGATGCGGCGCTGTCTCAGCCGGAACCAATATTCACTCTTCTGCGTGTTGTGTCTGGTTCCCAGGGCGCCGGCACTGATGACGACGTGCTGATTGAGATCCTGGCCTCCAGGACCGGCGAGCAGATCAAAGATATCGTCAAAGTCTACAAGAAAGGTAGAGGAGGGAAAACAAAAGCACCGCACTGCGTTTAATGACTCGGAGCATTTTTATTTTCCTTTTATGCATGACACATGTTGGTTTGGTTGCTGTCACATTCGCAGTTTAATGTAAAGCACAATGCATGTTTTGCTGTTTCATGCAATACTCTTGTTTTAGATCTTAAGGCAGTAGGCAAAGTAAATAAAGGGCCGTGATGCTCAAATTCAAGGCCAAGACAAAAAAAAATACTATTTGAATCAAAGCTTTTCTTAAAGGTTAAGTGCGTAATATTTTGAGATTTTGACGAAGAAACAGCGACATCAAGTGGTTACATTTTAGATTACAGAGTCTTTCACTCTACCTCCCCCTCCTGAGCTTGTTAGTGAACTACCTTCTTCCACCTTCTTCCTCGTAGTTTCTTTTGTCATATGTGAGAACCATTCCAAGGGTAGTAAAAACAAAATACTTTTATTTTACTGCGATTATACACTTTGATGAATGTATTTATGGACATTACGATTTTACCAATATAAAAATCATAAATCAAGCCAAATATTAAACATTGGACCTTTAAATGGCTTTTTAAAATCTAGACTGAGAGATCTTTAAACTACGGTGAGGAAAAACAATGTGACACCAGAGGCACTGAGGGCCAGAGAGACATCAGTCTGCAGCATTGGATCAAAACAATAAAATACCAGGAGGCCTCGCGGGGACAGCCCACTAATCAAACCGTGTGTTCGGGGGTTCGGAGAATCCACCCGCGAGACGGCGAGCGGCCCGGCGAGGCCGGCCGCTGCGACCATTAGAAGCTGCCCACCCGAGTCATCCGCACCTCTCCTCCTCGTCTCTCCCGCCAGAGTTCGGCGGCAAGCTGGAGAAGGACATCTGCGACGACACCTGCGGGCACTATCAGAAGCTGCTGGTGAAGCTGCTGCAGGTAGAGAGAAGCGGCGCAGTGCCGGATAATGACGGCCTCCTGTGATGCCATTACAAAGTCACAAGAGATGTAGGGGCGGGATGAGGGGAACAAAGTCTCGCGCTGCCTCGTGCTGGGCACTGTGGCTTCTCTGCTGGATGTGTTTTTGAGAGAGATGTGATCTCCCCGGTGGAGGCACACCGCCGGTAATGTGATCTTCTGGGGTTAGACGAAGCTCCGAGCAGGACGAGAGACTTGTTTCCATGATCCGTGCTGACCTGTTTGTGCTTCCTGTTTTTGTTATTATGTCCACCCACCCTCCTGTCTGTCCGTCCACCTGTCTGTCTGTCTGTCTGTCTGTCTGTCTGTCTGTCTGTCTGTCTGTCTGTTTGAAGGGGAGCAGAGAGAAGGCTGTGTACGAAGACAAGATTGAGAATGACGCCAAGGTGAAACACAGCACACGCACACACACACACACACACACACGAGTGTTCTTTTCCATTGGCTCTTTTAGCCGCCTTGTGTTGCAAGACGCGTCCCTGACTGTCTTCATCTTGGCAAATAGTGAGGTTGAAGTGAATGAAAAACAAGAACGAAAGGAAAATCATTCATTTCTGGCCTATTCAAGTGCCACCTGCCTGTGCTGGATGGTTTTTGTTTTGTTTTTTTGCCTGACTTCGGTGAGGAAAAAAGGCTAATTAACTTTTTCATTAATGTCAAAAAGATAAGAAAAGACAATTTTCAATTGATGTTGTTTTTATACTGTTTTCTGCATCTGAAGCAACTTATTATACAGTATATCATCATCATCATCATCACCATCACTATTATCATTATTATTATTTTTAACGTTACATCTGCACTGCAAAGTGCTGCATCAGTGGTTTGCACTGTCACCTCACAACACAAAGAAGGTTGTGGGTTTGATTCCCAGATCCATGCAGAAAGGTTGAATGAGAAGTGTATTGTTCCCCTGGATGACAGCCTTTATGTTAAATGAACTGGCATAACTCACATTGAACAAACATGAGTAGAAGTGTTTCTAATCTTTTGTATCCTAAAAAGTTCTACCTATCGAATGAATGAAAAAAAATATAAGAAAAAAAATTTGCCTTGACATTTCTGTGCAAGCGAAAGTGCGAAAAAATGAGTCTCGCTTTTTTGGCTTACGTGTGAGAGGCAGAGCGCTGAGAATTCCCACTTGTTTGTTCCTCGCTGTCACTGTTCTTGAAAAGATTTTGTGGGTGCCTTAGAAATAACAGTAATAATAATTTTAAAAAAATGTCACGTCACCTGCAGTGATGGCTTGACAAAAATTGAAGAAATGTTGAACAGCATTTGCTTTTCATATGACGTGACATTATAACTCTTGTCATGTGGTGTGAATTTCATGCCTCCTAGTTCCACTTTGTTTCTGTGAGTCGCTATCGAGAGGCTGATAACTCCTCAGCAGATGTCAGCTTTTCTGAATGTTCGCTGTCAGTAATTGTCAGTATTCCTGTTGACGGCGACGAGGAGTGAAAGGTCCAAGTCCCTTGTTTTGACAGCGCACAACAACGAGGACAATTTGCTGTGTTTCTGCAATTTTTACAATGTTGCCTGTCAAAATGATGGATGGGGAAAGACGGAAAAAGTTGAATGCAACGTCCGCTTCCGTATTAGTTTAATCCTGTTTGAAACGGTGCCAGTTGTTTGCACAGATGCGGTGCAGTGTGTTAAACCTGTTCGTAGAGAAATAATACCACCCCTGAGGACTCCCGTTGTGTTTGTAAAACCTTTTACATGTGAGGGTTTTTTTGAAAAAGAAAAAGAATCTTGTGTTTACAGCAGCAACTGCCAATTCAAATAAACTGGAAGATTTCTTTACTGAAATGCTGCAAATACAAGTTGATTCTTCTCAACTTAACATCTTTGTAGTTTTGCCATCCAACAGTACAATACCGATACATCTAGCAGAGGGAAAGTATTCATTAAAAAACGACTATAAGTCCCCTCCCACTGATCATTTATAACTTTGTTTCAATCTCTTCTTCCAAATGTCATCATTTTAAAAATAGGCTTTTCTTAGGCTGCTGTAAATAAATGTACAGTGATGCTAAAGGGCAAGTCTGTAGGGAAATAATAGATTGAAATTCTGTATAGAACATGTTGCTGGGCGTTAACCATGTCAGTGTGAATTGATATCGATCTGAATACAGCTGAGAAAGGGACGGAGTCTCTTTGCAGCAGCCGACACGACTCTGGGAGAAAATAAAGACGGTGTTCTTGTGATTTTCTGGACCACTTCAAGGTCGTCATATCCGTTACTACTGCCTGTCGTGCATGTTATGAATCATGACCCCACTCAAGGTTGCCCAACGTGTGTGTGTGTGTGTGTGTGTGTCCTCCACTACAGGACCTTTTCGCCGCTGGCGAGGCCAAGTTTGGAACTGACGAGGAAACATTCATCAACATTGTTGGCAACAGGAGCCCAGGGCACCTGAAGAAAGGCAAGTTTCTGACTTGACGGTTTGTCATTTGTCTGTCAATATGTGACACATCTGCCTCATATTGCCTCCGTGTAAACACATCAAGAGGTTTAACTGAAGCAAAACCGGTGAGGAAACTGCTATCAAAAGCTGGAAAGTGCTGGAGCTTATTCACCCAAGCAGTGATCAGTTTTGGCACTTGATTTTGAACATTTTTGGGACACTGAGTAACTTTGAAAGCTCGCTGAATAAAAGGCAGGTAACAATGATGTGAACTTCGTGAAGGTCATCAAGATGTAATCAACCACCTGAAGCCACAGCTCAGTGAAAATGACAGGAGTAATTGGGTTTGAGCAACAAAATCTGTTATTCTGTTCTTGGCCAGAATCACCGCAGTATCATCAGCGTAAAGCTTGAGCCACAGATCTGAGATTTACTAAAAAACAAAACAAAAACAAAAAAAAAAACACACACATAAGTGACTGGACAGAAGCAAGTATTTTGCAGGATGTTACTGATGTTTGTAGTATTTTTTGCGACTGGCTATTTTTTGAGGTGAAGAGATCAACCTTTCATATAATCACAAGCAGTTCCTTACTCTCTATTTTCAATTAGAGCTTCATTAGTTTTTGTTGTTTTTGTTTGTTTCTATTTTTTGTGTGTGTGCTCCACAGTGTTTGACGCCTACAGGAAGCTCTCTGGCTGTGATATCGAGGACAGCATTGAAGGGGAAACAAGTGGCAACCTGGAGAACCTGCTGCTGGCTGTAGGTAAGACTTAGTTAGTCATGACAGTGATTAAAAACATTCATAGGGCAAAGAGTTGAGCTTCCTCTGGTGGTACAGAGGAGTACCACGTCATACCCAGAAATCAAATCTGCCAAATCTTTACTTTTCATCTCAAGACTTGAATGATTCCTGCAAGAGAAATATTGGTTTGAGCTTCCTGCTAAAGACAACGCTGTGTTGGAATACTATATATTTCCATGAGGAGGTGGGGAGGGGCGAGGCAAACACCTGGCTATCAGTACCCTTTGTGACATCACAAGAGGCTGGTTCCCAAAGGCGAATGCTGTTTGTTATAGAAAAGGTCAGCGATGGAGAGAGGTCAAGGGTGAACATTTCTCATTTCACTGGCGTTTGCTTGCAGGATTGAGACACTGGTCATTGCTAGCAAACGTTCAAGTTAATTTTGTACAATGTGGGACCTTGAGAGGAAGCTCGCTGTTTTCCATTTTTCGCCAACCCTGTTTTCCCTTTCTCACCTCCAGTCAAATGTGTCCGGAATGTTCCGGACTATTTCGCCGGGCGCCTGTATAAATCCATGAGGGTACGTCGCAGCACCTCACACCGTTTGTCCTCCACACATGGTCCCGCTTAAAACATACCTCTGTGCACAGCGTGCTGGAACCGACGACAACACCCTGATGAGGGTCATGGTGTCGAGGAGCGAGGTGGACATGCTGGACATCAGGGCCAGCTTCCAGAAGAAGTACGGGACGTCTCTGTACACCACTATCCAGGTACCGTGCGACCCAAACGCAGAAAAATCAGCAAGTTCTCATAATTAACATGCACACCCTTCCTAAGACATTGCCACTTTGACGCCGGCGCCACACGCTGTCTGGGTCGGCGCTGACGGATGGCAGATTACTGACTTATCTCGAAATGCCTTGTTCAGTCAGATGAGGCTGCCTCCCTGCTTTTCACGCCGGCGCCGGAGTGAATTAATCTGCTCTCGGGGGGCCAGATGTTGAGGCAGACTTATTGCCATCCCTCACGTGGCCTCTATTGAATAGATAAATAAGTCATCATGAAATAACCCTTTGAATCCCAGAGGAAGGAAAGGGGGTTTATATGAACTAATATATATTTTTTCACAATCGTCTATAGAGTTCATTCATATTTGATTGAAGCGCTTATTCAAAGCCGCGCCCTTATCTTAGTAATACTTCTATTCAACGGTGGAACTATTTCCTGTAACTCTTTAAATCACGCAACTTAAATTTCACTGTCGATGTCAACAGTTTCAACTTGTTGATCGCAGACGTGTCAAACTGCGCAGGAATTTAAACGATCTGCTTTGCTCCTCTGTGATGTGCGTTAGCGTATTATTACTCACTCCCTTGTCGGTGTGTAATTTATAAGTCATAAATCTGAATTTTTATCCCACTTAAAGTGCCTGGAAAAAGGGGGAAAAAATAGTTCCGCCCACTGGCTGTCAGGCAGAAGTAGTATTTATCCCGCTTTATCTTCTCTTTACGCTGCACTGCCGGGTGCAGTCGCACTCGACCCTGCACTGTTTACCGGCCTGAATGCGCACTTTCAAATTGGATTAAAAACATAACGCAATGCAGAATGTATGCTTTGGAAAAATCTCTGTAATTTTCTCTGTTCATTTTCTGCAACCCCATCCACCAGCCAATTAGCACACTTATCAGGCAGCCTGCTCTTTGTGTTCTCGTCATATTGTGCAGATCAAAATTACAAGCTGTCCTCGGGTGAGGAGGGGGGAGTGAGTAAAAAAAAAAAAAAGTCTTGTTTCGGCGTTTCGCACTCAGCAAATAGAAAAGACCAGAGAGCGTTAGTGCAACTTTCTTTACAAAAGTACAACCTACTAAAAAAAAACCACCAAAGATGGACATAACATTGGATTTAGAGGCAGAACGCTTTACAACTCTGAGACACACCTGCATAAAGCGTCAATGCAAATACAGGTACTACCCGAAAAAATAGAATATCAAGTAAAAGTAAAAGTTTTATTTTGGCAATTTAACATAAAAGATGAAAGCAACAAAATTTTATTGAGCCATTACACGCATATTTTCATATCTCAAGCAGTTCCTTGTGGTAACTTTGCTGATTAAGATTTTCAGCTTATTAAAACCACAAACCCACAAACTCAGAAAATTATAACATTTGAGGGTTTTTTTTAAGCTGCAAGACCTGATCAGCAAAATCCAAAGAAATAAAAACTTGAAATATATTGATTTGCATATTATTTGTTTATATAATATGTCAAATTCACCTTTTAAGTTGAATTGCAGAAATACAACAACCTTTTCAGGATATTCTAATTTTCTGGGTAGTACCTGTCAATGAGACGGATTAAAGAGTGGATTTCTCATCACTGTTCCAGTGAGATGACGCTCTTTGACTTTGAGCCCTATGTCTTTATGTACTTGCAGGAGGACACTACCGGCGACTACCAGAAGGCTTTGCTGTACCTCTGCGGCGGCAGTGATTAATGGCCCTTGGTGACGCCTCCCTCAGCCGCCAGAGATCAGTCGCCAGCCTGTTGCCGCGAGACAAAGCTCCGCTTGAGATGAGGCTATTGATCCCGACTTCTCCATTCCCTCCCCCCTGACTTTTAGCTAGCTATTGATCAAATAACTGCGACTCGCCCACCTGCGCGGTCATTCCGACCCCATCCGCCGAGTCGAAGGCTTCAGCGCTACCGCTGGAAATAAAAGTTCCCGCTCGCTCTTCTGGCTAATGGCTGCGTGTTTTTTTCTGAGATATTGATCCTGATGTTTCAAAGCTATTAAAAATTTTTGGGGTTGCTGTTTTTCCAAACGGCCCACTTGTTGTCCTTCTCTCTTGTTTCTCATCCAATTAGCAGCCTGTTTTGGACCCAACGGCACGTGCTGAAATGCAGCTTGGGAAATACAATGCTGCTGCTCCCGCCGCCGCCGCCACTGCTAAATTATTAAACCGCTACATGCTGACAGCACGTCTGCCCTCGTTAATTAAAAATGAACGCCCTCGGTGATGAATAAATAACGGGACACTATTGGGCAGTTGTTGACTGATGTGCAGACACACACACATCCACACTCACTCACTCACTCACTACATGTTTGTTCATGAATGTCACCGATAGATCAGGTCGACCTTCGATCTGCCCACGGTAAATCGCTGAACTTTGCTGCTGCTTTGCCACAGGGTGGCAGCAAAGCCAGACCCCGGTGTAAGGTTTCTCTTCATCGATTCGTTCAGCGCCCTCAAGACATCCAAGATCAGGCCACAGACCAACAAACAATAGAAAGGAAAGCATGAAACATGAAGTACAGTCACGGCTGAGATTTAACCTTCATGTCTATGGTCTATTATAGCATCTACATAAATGTATTTGTAGTCTGGGAAAAGTTCCTGGAATTGTTGTTGTTGTTTGCTCATTACAATGTGATCCGTGACTCTAGCGATCAGTACAGGGAATTAAATTTACTGATGTCTGTCTCGCCCTGGAATGCTTTTCCGGCTAAATCCGTGTTCCCTGCAGAGAGAATTCACGCCGCGTGATTCTGCAGTTCTGCTCTGGAGTCGAACCCTGTGAGGTGGATTGCCGTGACTTCATTTCCCTCTTATCATCTCTTCTGACTCACGCTGCTCAAGAAATGAGGGAACAAAGGCAGTAAACCAACGACGGCAACAAGTGCTATTTTCAGCTCCGTTGTTACGGTGAAGCATCAGCATAAATAAGTTCAGCTGCTGTTTTTTCTTTAAAAAACAACAACAATGCAATAAAAATAAACACAGCATGCATCCGGCATGTATCCAATATAAAGTAGCCCCACAGGCCGCGCAAAGCTTCTGGCTGTTGTGTTGCCTTGAAAGGGTTGGAGGCATTCCAGTTGCAATTGGACTGCCAAATCGGACGCATTTCAGCAATTCTTTAATAAGGAAGTTAATCAGGACTGAGTCCAATTATTATTTTTTTTGTTTAGTATTATTATTGAAACCAGTGAAGCGTGCCAGGCGCCTCAGCGTGTACATCAGCCTGCTATAAACAAATACTGCATTGTTTCATTCCACACAGTCCTAGTGCTTTTAAACGCTGCGTGGATGGAGACATAATCGTTGTGTTTAGTTTGTGTTCTTTTATAGGCGCTGTTAATGTTCAGTGAGAATGATTCAGCGCTCGGCCGCTGCCAAATTGCGCCGTAAATCAAAGCTGCCCGTTGCTGGACTTTGGTTTCCCCGGCAGGAAGATGTGGTGGAAGACGATGCAGCAAGTGTCCCACCTGATTTACAACAGAGAGATATCATCCCAGTCCAGCGCTATGTGTTTAGCAGAGAGCTTTGCTGTAATTGAAATAAATAAATAATAAATCGTTATTATTTATTTATTCAATGCAAGTCGCTGATTTCCTCACTGCTGCCTCACACTGTTGGGCCCATTTCATTCACACTAACAATGTAATATTTGTCTGTTCAGTCCTCCGTAATCTCGGCTCCGCTGAGTTCTAAGCTCTTTATTAAGCCCAAATGCTCATTTACATGCATAAAAAGGGCTTTCATGGTCGTGGGTAAGCCGGCTTGCACACTCATGCATGCTTCTCTATCATTGTGAGGACTTTGTATTGATGGTCCAGTGTTCCTTTCTTTTCTGGACCCCAGTTCGGACTCTGACCTCTGACTTCAGCTCAACCTACACCTCATGCCTTCGATTATTTGAAACATTTAACCTAAAATTTGATGATGACACGGTGTGGACTGTAAACTTACTCCTAAACTTACACCGGTCCTCTCAAGAACACACACACACACACACACACACACACACACACACACACACACACACACACACACACACACACACACACTTCCTTATGTCCTCTTTGGGGGCACACACACACACACACACACACACACACACACACACACACACACACACACACACACACACACACACACACACACACAATCATGAATGTTTTTTCTTAGTTTAAAAAAATAATAAGGTAAATGCAGTAAATGAATAACAAGTAAATGGTGTCGTCTGTAAACAATACAAATGTTTAAAATATTTGATGTATTACATCAGTCTATATCATTATGTACTACATATACCATTAATATCAATAATGAACATTTGTTGCCCACACACTGATCCCTGTGGGACGCCCCAGGTAATGTCCAAACAAGAGGAACAACAATCTTCACAAATTTTGCTTGTTTTTCAATCAACTCTCAACCCAGGTTCAAACTATCACCCTGATGCCATAACGTTCCCGGTATTTTTAATTAATTGTGATTTACCATATTGAATGCTTTCTTGACATAAATAAGTAAAGCAACTGCATTTTTTTTGCTCAAAGCTGTTGATATTTTTGATTAAATCTTTCAATGTGGAAGTAAAAGAAAAAGAAAATTCATCCACAGTTCATGAATTTTTGTTATACATTATATTATCTGGTATTTCTATAATCCAGAATATAAGAACTACTTGTGTGTCAACTTCTGTTGAGGAGATTTGAAGCACCAATCTCCTTAACTGCACCCCTTCCTCCATCTGCCTGAGTCCATTTGCCCTGACAGGCTAATGTCTCCGTTTCATCTCTCATATCACTTGGCTTCACTCCTGCAATTCAACTGACCTCACCTCAACTTTGACTTTGTTTTAACACGGTGAACATGTGATGCATTATCGGCTCCACGCTGAGAGAACACGGCTCCAGCGGCCCATGAGTGCCAAAGTACGCAGCTCTGTTCTTTTCTCACGCACACATGCATGCGCACGGGCACGCCCGCACACACACACACACACACACACACACACACACACACACACACACACACACACACACACACACACACACACACACACACACACTTTTCTTCTTGAATTACTGCATCAATACACGAGATGCTGAGCTCTGAGCAAAGACATTTTCACAGGATGGTGCTCAACACTTCATCTATCTATCTAGCTAGATAGCTATTTGCTGCTGTTTCTGCTGAAAAGAAAACAGACAGATTAATATATCTATATATATATCAAAAGAAATTTTAATGGTGTTGAGAACAACGGTTATAAATGTAGAGAAAATGTGCAAAAGCATGTGAGAACAGATTCAGAGATTTTAAAGTAGAAGCGGTGTTGTGTGTTTAAGGTAGAGGGAACTGACAGAGTCTCTTCCCTCTCGTCAACAGTCATCACCTTGCACCATGGTAAAAAAGAAAATGCAAAAGCTGGACCAGGACTCGTTGCAGAACTCCTCGGCCCTCTTCTTGTTTTTACTGGGGCAGGTTGTGGCCCCTCCGAGGTCGGGCTGTGGCGTGGGGGATGCTGCAGTCACCGCCGCCGCAGCCGCCTTCCCCCGGTCACCTCGCAGTCTGAAGTGAGCGTCCCTGACGGCTCTCCTGCACATGCCCGCCTTGATCATCGCCCGGCGGTCCCGGCACAGGCTCTTCTGCTTCTTCAGGGCCCTGGCCATCTGCTTCCAGTACAGTCTGGCGTCAGAGGCGTACTGCGGGCAGGCGGACGGCCGGGCTTCGTACTCGCAGCCGAAGCTGGCGCCGCCCTTCTTGCAGGTGACCGCCAGGACGACGACGTCTTGGCCCGTCGCCGCCCACTGGCACTCGCCGTCGTCTTTGGTGACCGTCTTCCCCTTGAGGCTCTGCGGCGATTTTGCTTGGCGGGCCGCCTTCAAGGCCGGCTTGTCCCTGTGTTGGCCCCGCTCCGACCCTCGCCCCCTCCGCCCGGGGCTCTTCTGGCAGCTGATCGACGCCAGCTGATGGGAGATGCAACCCAGGAGCAGCAGGACGGTGAGGTTGGTGAGGAGTGCCATGAACACGTTTGCCTTTAAGTCGTCGAACTCTCTTATTGGATTCCTGTTATGGTTCACTGGAAACAGCAGTGGATGAGATTTCCCAGCTGCTTCTGCTCTATGAATAAAGGAAAAAAAAAAAAACTGTAGGAGACTGCAAAGCATTAAGAAAATGTGCAACTAAAACATAAAGCTATAAGAAAGTACACTGAATTTCTTATAAAAGACTGGAATCAAGCAGGATTAAAACAAGAGGGGAATTATTAAGTCAGAAGTAAGAAGAATTATACACGAATGACTGTGTTACAAATTCAAACTATCTTTAATTCTTCATTTAAATGAAAACCAAGAACCAAGCAGTCGTAAAGGATGTAAGGATGTGGTCCTTTAAAAAGGAAGACTTAACAATAACATTGTGGGGATTTATTAGAGAAACCTTTTTACTCACTGGCCGGATATTCCCTAACATTACGGCGTTATCCATAGAGGGGTACTTATGTAAGAAAAAAAAAAGCAATATATACACACACAGAAAGAAAATGAGAGAGGGATAATAAGAATATTGTAAATAGCAGATGAAGCAGAAACTACTCACCTGAAGTTTTCAGAATAAAGTGCCGATTTCCAGAGCGGAGACTTGTGAAGCCTTAACCTGAAGCCACAACTGTGCTGCTGTAGTATCAGCCCCTATCACTCACTCACTCACTCACTCACACACACACACACACACAGACGCACGCTTGCACGCTCGCACGCACACACACACACACACACACACACGGTACGCTCGCTGCATAATTGGAGGGCTTATAGTTTATTGGGTTCAACACTTGCGTTTTCAGAGGTATTTCGAGTGACTGCCTGCAGGGTCTGAGTGAGAAGTAGCGGCTGTAAAAAGTTTTAAAACAGCCAATAAAACGTGCAGAAACAGTGTGTAGTCAGTTTACAGTAAAAACAAAGGTGCAATGAAGGAAAGTTATGGGAATGTTGGTGTAATCAAACCAATTGAAACTGGAATTCAGATCTGAACCAAACAACTACCACAGTTTTTTCTTTCTTGTAGTAAAACATTTTCCTACGGAGCCCCAGAGGGGACATGAGGCAAAAAAATAAAATAAAGAGAGGTGGGGAAAAAAAGAGAGCACTTATCTCAGGATCCTGAGTTAACTATGTCGGGATCCTGAATTAAGTAAGTCAGGATCCCGACTTAGCTATCTCGGGATCCTGACTTGATTATCTCGGGATCCCGAGATAACTTTTTGAGGTCAATGTACTTCCGGAGCAGTTGGAGATCGATGCACTTCCAGATTAGTTCAGCAACCATCGGGATAGCTTTGCGACAATGTGGAAGCATGGAGGAGGATTTGGAGGACAACCTTCGCGCCATAGAGGTCTCACAGGAGAATATAGTGAGAATGACTGCTCCATTGTTGTTGTTCTTGTCTTCAATGACAATCTAACTGACCCGGAAGAACATTAACGTCACTACGGAGTCCTCGAGGGGACATTCAGATCAGGGAAAAAAAATATTAACTTATCTCGGTATGTCGCTAAGTCGGGATCCCGACATAGTTATCTCGGGATCCTGAGATAAGTGCTCTCTTTCCCCCCCCCCCCACCTCTTTTGATTTATTTTTTTGCCCTATGTCCCCTCTGGGGCTCCGTAATATTCAGACACCTTTGTGCTGGAAATTAGAAAAGTTTGTTTCAAGGCCAAAGAAATTTCAAAAAGCTACATTTTTCCTTCTGTAGTAATTCACACGCCGCTTGAAGCGGCCTCTTTAATTTAAGCAACAGTGACATCAAAAGGTTGAATGTAGTATTGCAGGTTTTTCCTTTTACCCCACCCACCCCATTTCATTAAAGTATTTCATCACAACTTCATGTGATATTGTATCCAGTCTGGTTTCAAGCGTTTCCATTTTTGTTGAGTGGGAGGGATGAAACATTTCATGACTGGAAGGAATATATTTATTCAGCCAAATCACTTTCACATCCAACAACAGGAAGAAAAAAAATATCAGCAAGGCTTAACACAAGAAATGAAAAGAATATCAGCATTGTCTTAAATAACAGTATTTCAACATAATATGTCATACAAAGTGGTTTAAGTATGAAACATGAAAAAAAAAAACATATTGAGAGTTATAACTGTAGTTGATATAGGTGATTTACAAAGTTAGTCAAGGTCAATTAAATTGTCATTGTGAGTAAAATATTGTGTTTAAACACAGTCAAGGCATGTGGGTGACTTTTTGAAAAATGCTTTTCAGTAAAGCTTCTGTGAGAAATCGTCCTTGGTTGTGACCACAGTGACCTCCTTCATCCTGCGGAGAGCGCTATACAGTCCTTCGGCCCTTTGGCGCGGAGCTTCCACTTCTAATGAGACATCAGAACCCGTCTTCCTCAGAATTGTAAATCTGTGAACACAGCCAACGAAGGGACGCACATTGTTTTTGAAATGCATTGTTATTGTTTTGCAAGTGAACACTGCAGGCGAACCACGCTGCTTTTCTGCGTCTTTGCTTAGTCATGAAACATATACAACAGTTGACTTACGGTTAGTGGCGGAACAGGCGGATGAAGAAGCCGCAGACGCCCTGCATGGACCTCCAGCAGTAGTAGCGGGCCAACCTGCTGGCGGTGCTCTCCGCGGGCGGCGTGCTGGGCTGCGGGCTCTCGGTGCCAGAGGTGGTCGGGGGCGCCGGGCTGCTCCGCGGCGGATCGCCCCACGAAAAGACGTTCCTGAAAGCTGTAGGTGGGTCCGAACGCGTCACGGGGCCGGACTCGGTCACGGCGGAGGCGTCCGCCTGCGAGAGCGAGGCCGACTGGAAGGACATCTGCGAGTCGTCGGGGGCTTTCTTGCACATGTGAGGCCTGAGGAGCCTGGGGCCCCGGCAGGCGTTGTGCAGCTTCCTGAGGGTCCACGTGATCTGGACGAAGAAGTGGCGGGGGTTCTTGTTGTAGGGGCGGCAGGTGTGAGGCATGCCCAGGTAATCGCACCAGTAGGCGTGCTCCGAGCCGTGGCAGGAGAGCCGCAGCTTGGTGTACTCGCCCTGGCCGGTGATGAGCATGCTGCACAGGTCGTCGCCCTTGGTTCTGAACTCGATGGGCTCGTCCCAGATGCTCTGGCCGTCGCCCCGGGCCACGGCGGCCCAGAGGAGGCAGTGGCAGAGCAGCAGGAGCGCCGAGCCGGCGGGAGCGCGCATGGCCCTCGCCGAGGTAGATGTGCCGAGCGTGAGGAGAAGAGGTGTGAGAGGTCGAGGTTGCCGTCCCGCCTTTTATTGGCGGGACGGCAGAAGGAGCTTAATTCAGGTCGGGGAGGAGAGAGAGAAAAACAAGGTAGTTAACATAGCTGTTAACACAGCTGAGAGGGAGGGAGGAGGAGAACAGTGATGACATCAGCAGGAACCGAGGGCCAGATGTGGACGCTCACGTTTTTGCTTAACCCAAATGTTAAGCAAAAACACAGAGCAGGTTCACATTAAAACGGGCTGAAGAATTTAAAGGCATAGTTTGCACTAACATAAAAAAAAAAAATTCACCTATTTTCTGCTGATCGCACATAAATGGAGGTTCACAGAGCCAATCAGAGGTGGCAAAAGTATTCACATTCATTCAAAAGTTTTTTGCCTGTCAGTATTTCAGTACTATGACAGGCGAATGTCAAGTTACTGTCGTTGCCGGAGGCTTTAAGCAATTATGAAAACAACTTCATTTAGAATTTGCCCGCCTGCTGCAGAGAACATCTCAATTAAAATGGAACTGCAGGATCTCTGAGGATGAACTGGCATCCCTGAAGCCCTCCAGTTGCAGCTTGCAGCCACAACAGCGTCTCCCGCCACCTCGCCTCCAAACCCCCGTCCAATCAAAAGTCATTAGTCGGCGGTCCGACTGCAAGGAAACGGGAGTCAAAATCGTTGACACGTGGCCGACTGAGCCTCGGCGCCATGTTTGCTCACGCCGCAGGCCAACAGGGTGCAAGAGATGCCTGGAAAGGACCAGAGGGGGGTTACATGGCTGTTAGGGCTTGGCTTAATGTTGGGTGGGGTGGGATTTGAAGTAAGAAGCTTTATTTTATAGCCATCTAATAAAAATGAATCTCGTCGCGGGTGACGTTGGACGAAAAAAAAAAAAAAAAATCAACACACCAGGAAAAGATTTCAGAGTAACGTGCTAGTAGTTACTGCTAGTAAGCAAAAAATGGGGGATTGCATTTGTTGTGAAAATGCGTGAAGAACACATTCAAACAAGCGCATTGTTTTGTCAACTTATCGATTAAAGAAAAAAAAAAAAGAGTTTACACCTTCTGTTTTGCTAGTTTTCTGTTGTTGCCGCAGCCAAGGCTGTGCATTGTAGCTGAGTTTGGCCTCCACTGCGCGCTGCATGAGATCCAGAAGAAGATAATAGCCTCCTGTTGAAAATAGCTGACCGGTAATGACCAAGTGGGCTGAAGCCAAGCGTGGCGCAGTCTCATAAAGCGTTTTGTGAGTTTTGCAGTTTTGTTTGGATTGCAGTGTAATAAAACTGCCAACAATACATTGCGTTATGTTCTATGTTGAGAACGGAAGCTATATTCAAATAACAGAAGCGGATCTGACCGTAGGAAAATTGTGTCTTCATCTCATTGTACATGCAAGCGTCAAAATGCATTCTAATATCTTCATATTCTAAAATATTTCATAAATATTCAACAATGCATCTATTTCACGATTCGTCTCGAAAATGTGCCCGTTTGCAAAGGGGGCGGGGCCTCTTCAGAGCAACCTTGAAGTTTGACAGGACAAACCTTATGTCTGTCACAGTTGAAAACAGCCAGTTAGAATCCTTCGGTGCCAATGGAGCCGTTTGGCAACAGCACAGACATTGACACTATTTCCAATCACCTTCGTTTTTTCTCCTGCGTCCCGCCCCCTTTTTGCCATTGGCTGTTTGGCAACGTGTTTGCAGAACACACTGAAACTGAAACAATAAGGATAAGAAAACAATCGATAATCAAGAAACTGTGGTTCCAGTTCATGTTTTATTCACAATTTTTACACTCTTCTCACCACCACTTAAAATGCTCTTCATGCACGGCTCCATCAGTGCCCAAGTGTGGAGTGTCACAATTCAAAATCAGTAGCCACACTGTGTCGATGGCACCCATTCAGTGTTTGGATACACAATCACCTCCTAAAACCGTGTGTTCAGCATTTCTTTCCTCCTTTCCTTCTTTCTCTTTCTCTCTCTTTTTATATAAAATAGCTCACATCCAGACTCTGGCAGGCGAGAACAGCAAATGATGGTCCTGCCAGTGAGAACACACAAGTAAAATATCCATCCGAGAAGAAGTTGGTTATCGACATGAAAGCTGAAAATCTCACTTTCTTCTAAAAGAAGGGCGGCATGTAGTTAGCGGAGACATTGAGATGCAGTCATTAACTCTACCTTGCCTTTTTAAAGTTGTCTCCTATGGATCCTGATGCTGTGTTTTTTTTTAGCTATTCTGTGAAAAATCTGACTTCACCCCCACCTGCGTGAACTGCAACGAGCTCGTAGGAATGTTTCACCTCCTACTGGATCCAAAGCACAGGAGTACATCATCCAGAGCTGTGCCGGATCCTCGACCACAACAAGCGGGTCGCTGCTCACAGAGACGGTTTCTCAACACCAGGGTGACGTTTGGAGCTTCCTGCTCCTCAACAGACGCATTTTATTTGATTGACCGAGCACGCTTGAGCCACCAACGGAATGTCTGATTGTCTACTATCACGAACACACTCGACAGTAGCTGCAAGTCTACGCTGTAAACATGGAGGCATGATAGGTGCGACTACTAGATTGGCATCCCCTAAACGTGTTAGTGTTCGGCATTTTTCTCCAGAAACACAAAGCAAACGTAGCCGCCGAATACATTCACTTGTTCGGTAGCTTCAAACTTATATCCGTAGCTAAGATAGCGCACATCTTCGAGAAAAACAAACAAACAATAGAAATGTTACTGATAAGCGCACTAATGACCTAAGTGGTACCTTAGAAAACAAGAACACAATTTGGCTTGAGAAAGAAGTTCTCCATTTTTGAATGATCATCATTAGAAAGCAAGAAAATATATTAAAAAAAATAGGTATAAAGCAAATGAAATTAGCACGATAACTTGCATGGTTAGTCAGTCACCTATTGAACAAAACTACGCTTTCTTAACAACGCTCTAACGTTAAGCATGTGGCTAAAGAAAAACATAAAAATCCAGCTAGACTTGTAGGTAAACTGGTGTTGTGTGGTTTTAGCTGGATACAGTTTCCTAACTTTTGCTTTTAATCCAGTGAGAGCCAATTGAAGAATGATTGGCGAGTCAACAAATGTTTTCTTTTTTACAAATAACATTGTCTACAATTTTCACAGCGAAAGCATTTCGTCCAATGAAATGGCGATTTAAACAGATTAAAATCATCCAAGGTGTTTTGAAAGAAGTTTGAACTGTCAAGTTTCTTGTAAAAACACGTCAACTAGAAAAACAGGGAATTTGTTGAGGCGACTTCACAGCACAATTCAACTGAACCTTGACACTTACTATCACAGATTTTAATTTATTCGATTAACTATGCCTGCTCTTGGATAACTTACTGCCACCTAGTGGTCTGGAGTGCTTGTTTCGAGATAATTTGTCGTACGGGATGAATGGAAAGGGAGGAAATAATCTATGAACCATGATAATAAAAATAAATCTGTGTACATCAGATTGCGGCCTTAATTAAAAAGATATGTGACCATATAAAAAGCATTAGTGGATTTTTCCTCTGAGAAGGAGCACATCTGTAAAACTGCCGAGCGGACAAATACATCTAAAAGGCAACCAATCAGAAGTGATTCCTCCTAATCCGGTAAGACTCTGCATCCCCTTCTTGAAATTGTAAACACTGTTTAAGTCAAGGTGAATTCATGCGAAGTTTCCTCGTGTTCATCACAAAAAAACATCTTGGGGATCAAGAGGATCCGTTTAAATCTCTGCCATTTGGTTCTGAATCCCACGCGTGACACATCCGCTCCACGTGCAGGAGGAAGGAGAAGAAGAAGACGAAGAAGGAGGAGGAGGGAAAAAAAATTCTTGCCGTGTCCTTACGGTCTTCTCCTCTCAAGCACCTTTTAAACGAGAAGGAGCCACAAAACATCGTCTGAGGTTTTTGTGTCCAAACCAGTGTAAACGCAGACACGGCCGTCCTCGTTTGGTAGAGGGGGGAAAAACATGAAAGAAATGAGAAGAAAAAGCAGAAGAAGCTTGGCTCAGACTGGTGCAGCGGCGGTTTTCATGTCCAGCAGATACAGAGAAGGTTGTGGAGCAGGTGAGTGTTGATGCCTCCGTCCCTCTTCCGGTGGAGGAAGGCCAGAGCACACCGAGCGTCTCCAGGTCCGTGTCCACAAACAGATCAGGAACAGAGCTGCGGAGAGAGTTGGCAGCAGTCAAGACAAAATGTTCAAAACGAAATTTTACAAGCATGCACATGAATTATTTCATAGATTTGTGGTGAAAACAGGAGAAAGAAGCAGGTTTTGGAAAAGGGAATCCGTTAAACTGACTGGATGAATCATCTTCCTGCTGCCAGTTAGATTTCTGCACTGGCGAGTTAGCCCAGTTAGCTTCTTCACTGGCGAGCTAGCCCAGTTAGCTTCTTCACTGCCGAGTTAGCCCAGTTAGCTTCTTCACTGGCGATGATCAGGACAGTCCCCAGTGCATTCTAATCTCCAAATTTGGATTTTCAACTGAATACTGGAGTCTCCTGCTCTTGTCTAAAAATTATATTTATTTATTTATTTATTTATTTATTTTTTCTAGTATCTTTGGCCAAACGATCCTTTTACATGGCTGTTTTATTACTGAGAGACACAAACCTGCTTGAACAATATTCTCATGGATTACCCCAAACATGTATTTTGACCAATACATTGATTTGAACAACATTGCACTTTTGACACAAATCATTTTTGCCTATTTCATTGACATCTACATCAGTTGCCTTCCATTTGAGAGTAAAATATTTCCAGGCTGAGTTGGAGACCTCCGGCAGACCTACCAGAGTGCATTACAATGTTAAATGGATTTAATGGTTGTTGTATTTCTAACTATTGATCAGGGGCCTTTTCTGCTTGGAGAGACAGTCAGCTACACAGCCATGTGCGGAGGGACACTTACCATGGCCAACTCTAGTTAGTGTTCCAGGGCACTGTGGAGTCGCATGTTTGGATTAAAAGAAAGAGGAGAAAAAACACCATTAACATTACTTTTATTGTTTAGTAAACACAGTTTTTCTTTTCTCTGTTTAAATGGCTTCAAAAAATATTGAATTCATTTTGAAATACAAGACATGAGAGGTTGGTGAAATCATTAGTAGTTCAGAATCAGTAGTTCTACAGAAAAACTGCCGGTGAGAAGACGTTTTGACAGCAATGATTGAAAATTCTGTTCATTAACTGGGTGACAGGATATTAAAGTTGAAATTTCCAAGCATCAGATTGAAAAATGTTCCAATATAGACAAAAACATTCCTGACTGCTCTATGAACAAGTCGGTTTTCAGCGACCATTTATCTTTTTCTTTTCTTTTCTTTTTTTAAATAAACCCCCAAAAGGACCTCAAAGGGAAATAAGTGCACTCGGATCCACTTTATTAAGTAGTGGGACACAAATGTAAAGACGATGACATTTATGGCTCGTTAGTGATTCCAAAATTAGCGGTTCTCACCGTGATGGATTTTTTTCCCCCCTGCAAAGTCACCGTGAGCAGAAAAGCACTAAAACAAGCTGTGAAGAGGCGTTAGAGGAGTGTCAGTGGCAGGGAGGAGGAGAGCAGGAGCAGAGGACACACATGCAAAACAACAGAGGCGAGCTCACCGCTGTTGGAAAAAAAGGAAAATTAAGTTTGGAGGAAAAGATTTAAAAGAAAAAAACAGACACGGAGGAAAAGGAACGGATCCGCGGCGTCGCTTCCCAGTACCTTTCAGGAGCCGGAACCACAGTGGGCTCCGCGTCACCAGTCGATGTGTCTCGGAGGAGCGGAGGCCCGCGGGAACCTGTTCATAGTTTCGTAGGTAGGGATGCTGGCAGTGCACGGACGCACACACACACAAACACACACGTGCACAACGTTAACATCACGGCACCAAACGGAGCCGCTCCTCCTCTGTTAGTCTCCGAGAGAAGAGGAGCAGCCTGGTGGTGAAGAGAGCAGAGCAGCCTGGCAACGCAGCTCTGGTGCTGCTGCTGTCACTGCTGCAACACCAGCTGTTCTGGTGCACACACTACCAGTCAAAAGTTTGGACACACCTTCTCATGCAACTTTTTTTTTTTTTTTTTTTATCTTTACAACTTTCTACACTGCAGACAGATACTGAAGACATCAACTATGAGTAAGATATATGTAATTATGCGGCAAAGAAAAACATGTTAATTTTTTCATTTATTTTCTTTACATCTTTTATCGTTTCCTACATTCCAAGTGTGTTCATACGTAGTTTTGATGCCTTCAGTGAGAAACTGCAATGTTCATGAGAATGAAAGACAGACATTAAAGTCATAGGGTGAGTCCAATCTTTTAACATCAGTTTCAAGAGCTGTGCATTTGCAGCTTTACTACAGTTACATTGATCAGTTTTTCCACATATGGCCTCAATAAAAGAATGAAGCAAAACTGGGCGATTTGGCCATTTAGCTGCTGTGCTCTCTTTTCTTTCACTGGTTGGTCCATCCAAGCGCGACTTAAAAAAAACAACATGCAGTTAGATTCATTGTTAGACCGACAACGTGGCTGAAACGTAAATCAAAAGAAGCCGCAGCAGCAGCAGCAGCAGCACACTGGAGCCGGACATGCTTGCCTCTCTCTGAACAAAATGATCAGGTGCACGTTGGTGGGACTTTGGCTGACTCTGAACGAGAGGGAAAGGGGAGATTTGCTTTTCAAACAGGTGCAGAGACGGAGAGCATGCAGGGTGTTAGTTTGAGATCCGGCTGCCTGAGGACCACACGGAGGCTTCGTCTGGCAAAATCATCAAAAGACTGAGAAGACAACGCTCAGTTTGGGGCATTTAAGCTTCATTTGAAGGACTGTTAGCTTAATTATTTTTGCTGTAACTGGCAATGAGCTCTAATCAAAGCCATCACTTCCTGACTGGGGATGAACAAAATCCAGCTTCAAAGTAGCAAACTGTGTTCATCCCAGTGTTAGCCCAGTTAGCTTCTTCACTGGCGATGCTCTGGACAGTCCCCAGTGCATTCTAATCTCACACTTTTCATTTTCAATTCAACATTGGAGACCATCTATTCTTTGCAGGGTTCATCTTCACGCTCAACACGCCCAGTCTGAGAGCGGTCTGCAAAACGTTGAGCAAAAAAAACACCCAAAACAAACTAAAACAATGCAGCGTCGAGGTTTCATTCAAAATCTCCTCCACGGAGCTCCGTGCTGTGCTTGAGTTTCCTGCAAACCCACCGGCTCCCAGCATGCACTGCTTCTCAACGTGTCATCGTGCTACAGAATAACAACTATGAGCATGCCTCCACCACCACCTCCACCACCCCTCACTGCATGCACAAGCAGGAGCGTCAGGACATTTACCTTGTCATCATGGGGTTGGGAATACCTGCTGATCGCTCGCTATGATAACCATTATTACCAATTTCCATACTGAAAACAAAACAATGTGTTGAACAAAAGGGATGGAAAATGTATCATGAGAGAGGTGGCATGCCGAGTCACTTTTTAGAGTAAAAAAAAAACGATGCAGTAAATCTTTTTTCCTCGAAGATACGCTTACTTCCCAATATAAACAGCAATGTTTTATTTACACTCTAGCTTACAAAAAAAAAAAAAAAACAGGTGGACTTTCTTCAATATATATATTTTTTTTAAGGTAATGATTGCAAGAGCCCTTGGTGATAGGTAAGGGACACTTTTTTTTCCCACAAGGTAGCACACCACAAGAAGCCACACCGTCCACCCAGTAGCAGAGCAAAGTCCAAGCGGCGAGAAACGGGAAAAAGATCACCAGCACCGAGAAGTTTTAGTAAACACTTTCTATTTACAGGATCCAGAGAGAAAAAAAAGCACAGAGTGACGGGTGTGGGTGAGAAGATGGAGCAGTGGCGAGGAGAAAGGCTTACGTTTTCATGGGAACTGTCTCAATGCTATGAAGGTACACACACACATACACACATACACACACACACACACACGAGACAAAACATAAAAAAAAGAGAACAGACAGTTATCCGAGTGAGCAGCGAACACAAACGCACCAGTTAAAAGCGGCTGCGGTCGGTCGGTCGGTCGCCGCCGCCGCCGCCCGACATTGTGCCAAGAGCGTGATGGAGTCACGGGACTCGCGATGGAAAAAGAGAAAACTGACAAATGAGTCAACGCCTCTTTGTAAAGTGCCGAGTGCTTGACAGAGAGGAAGGACGGCGGAAGAAAAGAATAAAGACTATGGGAGGATGGAAACAGTAGGAATGGTTATCACAAAGTAAAGTGCCAAGTCCCCGAAACGGAGGAACTGGGAGGAAGAGAGAAGAAGGAGGAGAAGATGAATCAGCAATAAGCCAAAAAATGTTGATTTAATTTTATGGCTGCTGGTTGGCTGAGTAAAACAGAAAACAGTGAAACAACTTTTTGCAGCAGGAAAAAGCAGAAGAGCAAAGGAAGTCCTGCAACCACTGGCAGAGTATTTTTCTCCAGATTTTTCTGGGCGTTGGCCATGAAAACTTCAGCCAGTGCGTTTAGACCAGGCACGGGCAAACTACGGTCTATGAAGGCCGTTAAGCTTTTTAATCCAGCCCTCTGAACTTTAAAAATTCATATTAATAGTCAGTAAGTCATAAACTTTGCTGGATTTCATCCATTTCTTCAGTGTTTTAAGAGTCATTTCAATAAAGATGTGAATACAAGACACTGACTTTGTTCAAACTTTGCTTCGGTTCATTTTTATTAATTGCCATTAAAGCTGTCTGAAGTGTTTTCTACTTATCCCTCATACATATTTATAGAGCCCTCTGTCAAATTTTAGTGACCCACTGTGGCCCGCCAGTCCAAAAGTTTGCCCAGCTCTGGTTCAGACAGAAGCAGTGGAGGGAGACTCACTCGTCGTAAACGTCCTCGGTGTCCATCCTGCGGTAGAACTTGGCCAGTTTCACCGCCAGGATGATGCTCGGCAGCAGGAAGAGAGTGCTGCAGCCCAGACCCATCCAGAACGTGTTCTGGAGTTTATTCAAAAGAAGGAGAAGAAGAGGAAAAGACAAAGAAAACAAGAAGTTGTGATGAACAGCTTTTGCGTTCATCATCATTTATATTTGCTCGTTTTTGAGGGCATTTTCCTGTCTTGTTCTTGTCATGATTTCCTTGAGAAAAAAGCCTTCAATCTTCTCAAAATGTTCTAATATCCACATCAAAATCATCCACGGTGCTGCATCTTCTATGACGTCTGAGGAAAAGATGGTTCAAGAAATTCTTTAGCTGTCTGTCCTCTCTGTCTCACAGTAACAAAAACTACGTGCACTTATTTTAATTTCCGCTTTTTCAATTATGTGCACATCAGAAAAAAAAACCCCAATAACAGCAAAGGTACATTGGTTGTCATTGTTGTTTTTGTTGTTTCCTGTCTCTGGATGGCAATGAAGGAAACAGCTCCTTTCCCAATTTTGCTTTTTACTATTTCAAAAGCAGTCAGTCAAGTCACAATACATCAAATTCAACTGTATTTCTATTCTATAATAAGGATGTTGATAAAGAGCAGATTTCACACAAGGAAAAATAAAACCTTGTTTCAAATATTCCGTCCTGTGATTGACGCAGGATTATTACCATGGAGTCCACGATGAAGCTGCAGGTGATGATCTCCACCGTGTCCAACATGTTGCTGAAGGGCTCGCATGGCGCCACCTCCAGGGCCAGCTGCAGAGAGCAAGATAGAGACGGTGAAACAGCCTCGGCGCTGCAGCTCCGGCTGCTTCCTGTCAGCTTCTTGTTCTCTGTTGTTGTGTGTTTGAGGTGAACAGCGGGGGCTTCTGTGGGGGCTTCTGTGGATTCCTACATTTTGCTTCAGCAGCAACCAAAAACCCCTCGGAGCGAAACTCCTCAGAGTTGTGGAGGTTGTTCTGACTTTATGTGTGCCATCTTCACGCTTGTCACGCAACAAACTGTGCACAGTGGAGCCCAGCGCTCTCGCTCTCTCTGTGTGAAGCCCCCTCTGGGATTTTAAAGAGGAGAGAATGTTGGAGAGAAAACAACAAACACTCACGGCTTTTTTGACCCACTCCACGTACTGCTGGAAGTAGCCGACGATGGTCGCTGAGAACTTCTGAGTCTCCTGCAGCAGAAAGAAAGGCAAAAATTACATGGGTGATAATAGCAATAATATTGATACCATTGATTGATATCAGGGAGATGAGATTGATGCTTCAGATTTGTATCTGGACATTGCATTTGTATATATTGATGAATATATTTACGTCTACTACAGGGTTGTTTATTAAGTTGTTTTATGTTTTACCTTGTAACATGATTGTGACAACAATCCCAGTAGAAATTGAATGGAGGGCAACAAGACTTTATGCTTCAAAGGTTGATTGAATTATGGGGACAACTATTTTCAATTTACCTTAAATGCCCAAATACTGCCCTGGGTATTAACTAATTAATAATCCATAGGGAAAAAAATCCAGAGAAAACTTAAAGGTGGTGAAAATACAGATCTGAAGCCGATTCTTACCGGTTGATTATGTGCGTTGCATTGTGGGAGATGAGGAACTGGGCGGCTTCGATGGCGTCGATGACCGCCAGGACTTTGTTCTGTGGAGGATAAATGAGATTTTGAGGCCAAACACGTGGCTCCAACTGGGACGTGGGGCGGACGGCCGGCTGGCTGGCTCACTCACCGGCAGGTCTGAGGCCGTTCTCTCCAGATACCTCATGCTCTGGTTCAGCGCACTCTAGGAAAGAAAAGGAGGGAGGCCGGTGTCAGCGATGACAGAAACGCTGGTGGACACAACTGGAGGTTTTAACGCCACTGAAGCACAGACGGAGGCCACGCACGAACAATGAAAAATGAAACCAAAACAAACCTACAAGCCACAGTCTCCAAACAATATTCTGCTTTTATTGATGATCATGCTGAGGAATAGTTGTTCCGAAATTAAATATCCACACGGTGGAAGAAATGAAGCGCTTCCTGCTGAAAGCCACAGGGCTTCTCCTCACCTGAACCACCGGAGCCGAGTCTCATTTCTTCTATTAACAATGGATATTTAATAACTTGGAACAAAATCCTTCACATTTCAACATCAGAGTGTGACACTTTTTTATTTATTTTTTTTTTTTTGGTGACAAGTGTGTTTAAAGATAACCACAAACACACACACACACACACATAGGCACGGCACTGTATAACACACCTAAACATCTGAACAAGTCGATAGGTTTCTTGTTTATCTGCCACTGATGGGAAAATGTCTACATGTTCTGCATGATGATGAGGACACTAATATGCACAGGACGGACACAGTTCTGCTTACCCGCGCTCTAACATATTTCTTCAAGGTGACAAAAAAAAACAAAAGCAAAAGGAAAAACATAAACAAAACTGCTTTAAAATCAGCTTTTCAGTAGAAGCGTGGAACCGTTGCCGTTGACAGGAGGAAGGAAAATTGGAATAAACCTGAAATGATCATTTTTGTTTTCACCTCACAAATGCCTGAGGGTTTAAACACATCCTGCTTCATTAACGCTGAATAAAGGAGGACCTTTCAAGGTCGACGCCCTGTTAAAACAGCTACTATGACAATTAAGGCTCAGGATGAAATATCACAGAGAGGAGCAGTTGAGTAAATTATCGCCATTTAGAAACCAGTGATGTGCTGTTGCAGACAGCCAGGTCTGCCCAGCCTGCCAAATGCTTGGCCAGAAAATGTTCTCTTTCGTTTCGTCGGGGGGAGGGAAATAATACGTGACCAACATTTTGGGATGTTTGCCCAAAAAAAGAACTGAGTTCAACCACAAAAAAAACAACACAACAGGCCCTGTGGCTGTTGTGTTGTGGTATCTATTTTTTTAATCACCAAACTTTGAACTTGGCTCTTTTTCTCCCCCCCAAGTTGTTGTTGTTGACAACAAGCAAAGAAAAACAGTGAACAAATGTTTGCCAAAAAAAAAAAAATAAATCATGTTTCTCTTTGTTTTCCAGGCAGTTTTTCTGGGCTGTGGTAGCATTAAAGCGAGAGCTCAGCATGGTGTGAATAATGCAGAGGGCGCACGACGGCGTTCTCACCATGGCCTGCTCCATGGGGATGATCTGCTGACTGTGGATCTGCCGCAGAGTCCCCGCGTGGCCTTTCAGAGCAGTCTGCAGGCCACCTCTGGGCTGCAAGAGAAAACAGAGCAGGTCGACGACCCTCAACCGCAGCTCCAAAGGAAAACAAAACTGAGACTTTACACTTTTTTTCATGAGCTTTGTTGTCATTCTTTATTCACGAGTTCAGAAGTTATTCCGCTCGCTGCAAACACATCAGTCTTGTTTTGACTCAAACCCTCAACCTTTTTTTTTTTCCCCCCAAGTATCTTGTGATTCATAAAATTCACAGCATTACGCAGAGAAATTGTTCCCGTCTGTGGCAAAAACACAACTTTTGGCTCTCTCAAATTCAAGCACGTTGTCTCAAACAAAAAAACTACTGTTTCACTCTCACGCTCTCTGCTTTTAAAGCAATAAAAAGTTTTTTTTCACGCAGGGTGCAAAGTCGTCACCGCCGCCGTGTCTCTCTCCGTCACCATGGAGACGGCCGGCTCCCGACGGCAGCGGAGGACGAGGGCGACCTCCGTCTCTCTGCACCTTTCACCTCGCGTCAGAAGTCCCTCCTCGGTTCTGAGGGGCGACTCGATTTGCGGCGACAGTCAGCGGGGAAGAAGGAAGTCGGCAACTCTGGGATTCTCTCTCTCGTTCAGGGTCGGGCGACCGTTTCAAACGGCGGAACTTTGCGAGGTTTTATTTTTAGAAGCCAAACGAGCTGCTCCTCAACTCACCATGAGGTCCGTCTGGGCCTCCAGGTCTCTGGCGAACGACAGCAGGTCCACCACGGTCACCCCTTTGTTGACCTGGAGACGAGCAGGTGGGCAGGGAGAGAGGGAACAAAATAGGTCAACTGGTTCAGATAAACAAATACGGAGAGAATTTCAACATGTAACCTAAAAATTTTATGGATAACATAAAAAATAAAATCTACTTTCCATCCATTTCCAGAGAGAACATTCAAACTCCACAAAGAAAGACCCCAGGCCCGGAATCAAACCAACAACCTTCTTTGTTGGGAGACCGCAGCGCTAACCACTGCGCCACCGTGTCGCCCAAAATCTGCTTTCATAATCATTGTTATTACCACAAGTCAACACGTCAACTGCCTGTTGCCTCATTTTCCGCCTGGTCTGCTCCGGTGTGGAGCAGCCGAGTGGATGCAACCCGTTGATGAGCCAATCAAAGACAAACCCTTGCGCGTCACGCATAATTATCCTTACATTGACTTTGTGCCACGACGGCGCCGGTCACGTTCCTGGCCACCTGAGTTCATGTCGGTGCTGCAGCGTTGCGTTGTTGTGTGTGTGACAACTTCCTTCGAGCTTCGTGCCCTCAGCCTTCACACTCACACACGGCTGTTTTACTTATTATTTGTACCTCTGCTTTTAAACAACCCTTCTAATTATTGCCTATGATGTATTTATATGCTGAATGATGGGACTTTCATTCTATCCTATTTGGTCTATGTTAAGCCCTATTTGTTATCTGCATTGCAGTTTAATTATGGCTGATAGCCACATGTACAATGGATGTATTTACACTGTTGTGTGATTTCTTCTTGTGTTGAGCTGCTTTCACACAAATCAAGTTCCTATTGTATGAATAAAGTTATTTGAATTGAATTGAAAGAAGATCACTTTCCCTTGACAGTGGGCCGTCCAACAGTTTTCAGATAGGAACGTGACTCCTGGATGTCTATGTGTGTGTGTGTGTGTGTGTGTGTGTGTGTGTTACATTGAATAGAACCAATTCAAGCTATATGTTTCTCCCACTCTCTCTCTCTCTCTCTCCCTGGGGAAATAACTGGGAGTGAACATGACAGGCAGAGTGGGAAAAGGCTCCACCTTCACCTCAGTGTGGTTGCATATTGTTAAGATCTCAGCCTGAACTCACTGCTCAAATGCCTTCAAGACAAGACCCATAAGAATTAAAAGTCAGTCTGCAGAGCGTTTCAGACCTGTTGGGTGTTTCATTATCTAGTTTGGTGTGTCAGTAAATGTGTGTCACTGTGTGTGTCTGTGTGTGCGTCTCACCTCCTCCAGGTAGTCTGCGTAGTTTATTTCTGCGAGCCCGGCTTCGGAAAAGTCCAACAGGTTCCGTTTGCCCTCGGCCTCCAGCAGGATGATGCCTCTCAGGTCGATCTTGACGCCGTCCAGCTGAGCCACGATGTCTTTGGTGAACTGTGCCCGCACACACACACACACACACACACACACACACACACACACACACACACACACACACACACACACACACACACAGGAAGAAGCTGTACTAAAGTGGCTGTACGTCGGTGTCCTCCACTAACTGCTGAGAAGCCTTGAGGCTGTCAGGGAAATTTCTGTGTTGTTTTCCTGCAGCCGGGTCCAGGTGCACTTCAGCCAGACGAGGCGTCAAACTTCTGATGACTTGAGAGACATTTTGCCGGCGTCAAATGAAGACAAATGACCCGGCCGCAAGAAGCAGACACACTGTCTGGCATTTCAGCTGAGACCCAGAGCAGTTTTGCCAGCTGGCAGGGGAAGTAACCGCTGAATGTGTCGCACATACAAACTTGCCGGGCTCGTCTTGGCCGTGAGAAAATGTCACTTTAAAAATGAGGATTCCTGAGACTCCATCACTCCTAGCTCGTGGGGATGTGTGCTAAAATTGCACCTCGTGTGTATATTTTTTTAACACGTCTTTAAAATGAAAATGAGCCAAAAGTAGTTTCGCAGTTTGAATCCTCTGGAGTTTGCACAAAAAGGAACTGAGAAAAAGGCAAAGCGTCGCAGAGATATTTTGTTCAGTCTGCTTTGAAGCAGCGCGAGGACTTTGGAAGCGCGATTAATTAGTTGTATAATAACATCACATTCTAACCTTGAGTTCATGAAGTGGAATAATTGTCTTGTTTTGTGAATATTATTTTGATGCGGGGTGGGGCGGGTGGGGTTTGCATGTCACTGCTGTTCAGCCGTGCAGGAACAGCAGCACAGCAATGAGATGAAAAGTGAGTCTGGACTTGACTGACCACCGTGGCGTTCAGGAAGGTGGAGACGTTGAAGACCTTGTCGAGTCGCAGCGCCGAGTAGATGCCTTTGTTCTCCTTGCAAGTGCTGAACAGAAGACACAGGCAGAGAAGGAGGCAGCGTTATTTTTAAAAGTCTTGAAGCAAAATGATTTGCTGCCCCCAAGTGACAGTGACTGGAAGTGCAAGAAACGCTGACGTCTCACAAACAACCTCTGCACCTGTTGGTCCTGCCTGACTAAAAAAAGAACCAGTAGCAACAACTGCAGTGACTTCAGAGGAGGCATAGGAATTGGAATCAGATTCAGGATGAGCTGATGGCCTCCAGAAAGGCCATCTGACAATAATGAGCAAAATGAGCAAATGAACAAATTACAAATTTGCATGTGAGAAGTCACATATCTGACCTGTTTCCACATCCTCTCATTCTGGTCCCAGTAGATCTCCAGAAAACAAAATTAGCCCTCTGTTGACAGCCAAACCCAAAGCAAGCAAAAACAGGGCAGGCTGAGTGAGGAAGAGGAGTTCATTCTGGGCTTTTCTCAGGAGGTAGAGTGGGTTGTCCAATGACCGAAAGGTTGGTAGTTCAAATCCCACTCCACACCAGTCTACCGTTGTGTCATTGGGCAAGACACTTAACCCACATTGCCTCGCACGAACGTGAGTGGATGTTGGTTGGTGGTCGGAGGCTGTTTGGTGCAGATTGGCTGCCAGGCTTCTGTCAGCCTGTCAGTCTGGCCCAGGGCTGCTGTGGCGACACATGGAGCTCACCACCACCACCAGTGTGAATGTGGTGTGAATGAATAATGGGTTCAATGTAAAGCGCTTTGGGTGCCTTGAAAAGTTCTATATAAATCCAATCCATTATTCTCATTTGTAAGGGAGTTTGCATGCACACAGATTGCTGTCAGAAAACTCTGGTAAATTGTAAATTCTGCACAATATGGAAGCTTTAATTATGAAGACATCGTTTTCTGCCCAAGGCGTTTAGGACGGCTTCAAGGCGGAGCAGAGCGAACGCGACACAATAACACTGGGACAAACTGGCGTAACGCACACACTATCAGCGCTGCTTGCTTTCTAGCGGGGCAGAGACGTGGCGGCTCTATTTGCAGATATAATGAACGAGGCTCCGCCGTTCCCGGTTACTCTGGATGAGCAGCGAAGATGATGAAAGCGGCAGCAACCGCCGAGTGAGGGAGGGAGTGAGGGAGGGATGGAGGGGCAAATCGGCACAGATAGCGGCAAAAAATGATGCCAATTAGCTACTCAAGGTTAATAGCTGCGCTCTCCCTTTCTCTCATTTGCATCCTTTGCATCTGCGGAAAGGCACTGCGTGATGCTGCGTGACGGATGCAGCAATCCGCAACAAAATTAAATAGAGTATGCTTGTCAGCGAATGAAAGGCGATTCTCTTTTGCTGCGGCGACGTCGGCGCAGTTCTGTAACCGGATGCAAATACAAAATGCAGATCAGACAGTCAGGCGGCGGCAGGAGGGTGCGAGGAGATTAATCATCCGCCAGAGCGCCGCGTCTCAAAGGTGTTCTCGCAAAACACAGTCACCCTAAATACATAAAGAATGAGTTTGCTTTGCCTGTAAAAGCTCTCTGCTGTCAGTTCCAGCTCAGAGTCGTTGTACAAGTAGCCCGGGATGAAGTTCTTCCACTCCGGGTTGACCAGGTAGGGGGTGTCTACCACCTGGGACATCAGAGAGGCAGAAAAAGGGATTCAAGGTAACCACAGACCAAAATACAGCAATCTTGCATAACACCAAATTGATATGTGGACTAAAGAAATGGCATTAAACATAGCTATGGAAAGAAAACATTAACATTATACAATGTAAACAACATGTAGCATTACTAATATTATGTTTTGGTGATGTGTGCAGACCAAGATCAAGGTCAAGATGATGTTTTCCATCATAACAACCTTGGTGCTGTTTGTTTCCTTATCAACATTTATTACATTAAGCACTTTTTGTTTGTAATGTGTGTGTGTGTGTGTTCATTTTTTTTTTTTTTTTAGCAAAATCTGCCACTAGATGGTGCTAAACTTTACACATTGGCCATTTAACTTCTACAAGATTCCTACTTAATGGGAAGAAAAAAAATCTCTTTTTAAAATGAACTTCAGCACCACGTCTTTAATAACTTGACCAGTTTAAACTCTGGATGTACTTGATATTTTTGTTGTCTGCGTGACCTCTGCCCTGACTTGCCTTGAAGACTTCCCTGGTGTGGTAAGGCTCACAGAAAATCTTCTCCATGTTTCCTCCCACCAGAAAGACGGTGGTCACCACCCCCATCAGCACCCAGGAGAAGATGAAGCTGAATCCGACGCCACTGTGGAAAACAGGCGCGGATGGACTCACACTCGCCACAGTTTGGAGCAGCGGCGGCAGATGCAGTGGCAGAAGGCCACGCTGACACTCACGCCATGAGCATGGTTCCTCCAGTGTTGGAGATGCAGCCCCGCGTCGTCGGGGAGGCGTGCTTGTCGTATCCCAGAGTGCCGCACAGCAGGCCCAGGTAGTTGAAGGCCAGGACCAGGACCACCATGCAGCAGAGGGCGATGCAGCCAATCCACCTGGAAGCAGCCGGCGAGAGGAGAGTTAGGCTGACTGGTATTCACGATACCAGACATGTGAGTTTCAGGATTGATTCACATGATAAAGTATCAACATCCCGGCACCACGCAGCTACAATGTAAATCATCCAGTTTTTAAAATTCTGTGTTTTTGGCATTTTGCTTCTTATTTTTTATGAGCATGGAACAAATAAAAATCTTGAATGTTAATAAAAAGAACTGCTTGGATTTCCCTCGGCTGCACTTTCTTTTTTTAAAGCTTGATTTAATATTGAAGCGACATGAATATTTCATGACTACCTGTCATTAGTGCAAGCCAACATTACTTTTAAGCAGCTAAAAAAAAAAAAAAAAAAAAAACCTGACAGAAAGAAGCTGGCTGCACTCACTCTGAAGTTTGAAGCGAGCTCCAGTATTGTTTTGTTTGGACGACGTACCTGTAGAAGTCTATTTTGTCGATCTCGGGGTAGTGGTCCTCGATCTTGGCGTGCGTGTGGCTGATGAAGATGGTGAAGTTGGACAGGCAGCTCTGCAAGGGGAACATCTTGGAAAAGCTGCTGATGTTTTTGCCGATGCCGTCCACCAGACCCTGGACGTCTAATGAGAGACAGACCTTGAGTTAACACGTCAAACTGGACTGAAAATCTCAATAATTTAACAGTATTTGTCAATTTTAGCAATTTGGATGTGACACACGGCCTAGATGTATGAATACCGACTTATATTTGTTTACTTGCAATCATAAAGCAAAACAAGAGGCAAAAACATTTTCAGACATTGTCCGTGGTCAGAGAAATGATTTCAATGCGTTCGCTGGAACCCTGGTGGTGCAGAACTTACTTTCCACGAGACTTCTGGTCTGTTCGATCACCATGTGTGGCGTGTCGTTCAAGGAGGAATATCCCTGCGAGGAGAAAGGGGCGGGTCAACTGGAGAGTGAGATCGACGACACGAGAATCGGCGCTTGATTGGCGCTCCGTGCTCACCCTCTGGACGATGGCGCTGAGGTCGGTTTTCATGACTTCGTTCACCTTGGCCTGCTGAGTTTTCACAGTAGGTAGCTGAAAAACAAACAGACTGTGAATCAAATGCAAAAAAAAAAAATCAGAGATAATTTTCTTATGAACAGCAAAAAATAAAACAAACAATAATTATAAGACTAGGAGTGGAGAATGCAAACAAAGTGTAATCAACACTCAAGCATTGCCAGGAAAAGGCAACCAAACTGGAAGAACTGTTCGGAAACAAACAAACAAAAAGCCACAAACTGTGGGATTTTCCACCACCTCATGGCCAGAAAGAATATTACACACAGTGTTTATATTAATTTCTGCTCTCTGAAGACCTGCTGTAGGAAATGTGGGACAACATAACTGCCTCTTCACAAGTAAATACAAAGACTTTCGATTGCCAAGCAAAAACAGAACAGTTATATTTAGGAACTTTAAAAAATTATTTTTTATTTACCACCATGCCATCAGATCCCTTTAAATGTCCCGCAAGGGGGCTGAAACCTGCAGGTGTCTGAACACAGTTTTCATCCGCGTGTGAGTGAATTAAAAATGTGTGTTCGCCGCCCTCACCCTGGTGAAGTTGGCGCTGATGTGCAGCTGCGACAGCGACTGGCGGATGTTGCGGCACAGCTGGGCGGAGGTGGCGTCCGACTCCTCGTCGTGGCAGCCCGGGTCGTTGAGCGTGCGCTGGATGCTGGTCCGGACCAGGCTCAGGTTGAAGTTGAGCTTCCCCGTTCCCTCCTTCAGCACCTCCAGACCCACGCTGGCGTTCTCCAGAGCATCTTTGGTCTCTCTCATGGCTGAGGAGTAGAGACCGGCGATGAGGGAGGACGGAAATAAGTTCTTCATTTAAGACTAATGTTTCCCTTTGACATATCTGGAAAGTGGACCAACAGAATTCTAAGCGATTACTGCAAGTTTGTGTTGTGAGCCCAGCAGCTGTCGACATTCGCTGATTCGACTCCACACTGAAAACCAATAAAATGTTCTTCTTGGCAAACTTTACTGCATAAATAGTTGCGATATCATTGAGTATTCTGTTGGGGAAGGAATCTTTTCAATATTATGAGGCTCAGCAGCTCTGCTGAAATATGGCTCATGAAGCCTCCTGAATATTTTATAAATAAAAAATCTCTCGGCTCTCTCCTCGGAGACTTATGAAGTTAAAAAGTGCTCACACTTAAAGTCAACATTTCAGGGGCAACTTCAAAATTTTATTTCAATTTGTTTTCTAGTCTAATGGCATATTTGCACATTGGTGTGCAAATGTGAATTAGTGGAGGAGTGGCCCTTTAATTGAACACACATTAATATATTAACAGCAAACAGACAGCGTGGAGAACCACCAAAAAGAACCACTGGCCTTGAATGTTCATCCTTTGAATGTTTGCATTAAATGTTAATGTAATTGTGTGTGTCTGAAAAGCAGAGGAGTTGTAATTCCCTGCCTTCATCACACACTGGCGCCCAGCTGAAGCCCAGCAGGGCAGTTTCAGCGCAACACATTCAACTTAGCGTAGCAACAACTGGTGGTTTGCTGTTTAGCCACTTGCACTGTTTTCTGTTGCACCAGAAGCCTTTCAATGAAGACATGACAAAAAAAAAAAAAAGACAAGTGAGGAGCTCATTCGCAAGGCAGTGTGCTGTAATTTAACAATTACAGAACTGGCTGGACAATCACATCACTTATCTATGTTCACGCCACTCTGGAGGGGGGGACACACAGTGGTTTTTGAGGGGAAACAGGAGGTTCACTTAAAACTGCACGAGGCAGGAATTTTTTTTTTTATCACGGCTTAAAGCATTAAAAAAGATTTTTCACAAAGTAAGATTGTCCTGTCTAGTGCTGAGCAGAGCCAAAACCCTGCACAGTGCAGTTTTAATGTTGCAGTCGCTCGTAATATGAAAGGGTCACCGGGGTAAGATTTGGACGTCAGGCAGTTCCAAGTGCAGGAGATCACAAGGAAGCAAGTCACAGGGTGGCACAGTCGGGGCTCAGGGGATTGCGGGGGAGCGGCCTCATTATTCTGAGTTTTATTACCTTTGACGGCTTTGTCGATTTTTACTTCATTTTAAGGAAGAAACATAAAAAATGTATATTTTAAGATAGATCTAAAACAGTTAGAGCAACACATTGGCTGTCACAAGGTTCAAGGCGGTCAAACAGTTTTAAACTCACACGGGGGAAAGATGGGGAGGATTTAAATGAGCAATTTAATCAACAAAATTTTAATAGAATTTAACAGAATTACAATATGTGAGGTTAAGTGGAGATGCAGAATAAATAGAACACGGTTGAGAATCTTAAATTAACGTAATGTTCCTTGGAAGACAGAGAGAGATCCAAATATCGACGGAGATGATCGACTGACGAGACTGATCAGTAGATTGACTGATTAAAATGATGATGAATGATAAAAGTATAATGTAGTGGACATTTACTTTCGTAAACAATGACAATTTTAAAATCTCATCATTATCATTGAATTTTCTCATCATAGCCTGCAAACCCTCGACATTCATTCATCATTTTAAATAAATGAAACAATCACACCTAAAATAAATAAATAATATTAGAGCTATTTATAGATATATATATATATATATATGTATATGCACAAGACATTGGCTTATCGGCTCTCCAAAAATCAGCCGTCCAACATCAGCTCCGCCTTCAGAAGTTTTAATCTGGGCAAAGGGGAAATGAGGGGTGTTTACTAGTGTCTGCACCTTCTATATCAGATTCACATCAGAACAAAGCAGGAAATGAAAGAAAACAAAAGAGAGAAAACATCCTGTACCTCCGGCCATGCTGAGCACACGGTCCAAGGCGGGGCGCACCTCCTTATCCAGCTGATCGTGTATCCTTCCGCCTAATAAAGGGCCTATGTCTGGAGGAGCAGAGCATCAGATGAGCAGAGGATCACAGCATCAGCGTCGGAGCCTCCACCTCCACCTTCATTATTATACACGCTGCCTAATGCTGCTCTTTGCCAGTCTAGACGTCGCGCAGCCTCGCGTGCTTTGGCAGGAGGGAAAAAGAACAAAATAGGATGGATACCTGAGGGATCCTCTACAGAAGTCTAACTAGGCCTAGTTATGTCATACATCTGTTGTGAAAACACGTCAGATCACAAGCACAACATATACACATGTGACCAAGAGCGAGAGCCTCGTGTCGGCTGCGGTCGCCATCACAGGTGCCGAGCAGGTCCACTTACTATCCAGGTCGTAGATGACTTTGTTCCTGGCGGTGGCGTATTGGGATATGAGGTAATCAATTTGCTGCAAAACAGGGAAGCACACCAGAGAGCAGAGCTGCGTTACGCACGGGGGATTGTCACAGGAAGTGACAGCCAGGCAGATGGTTTCAGAGGAGCTCGCACACCTTAAACTTGACATCAGAAACATTTTCTTTCTTTACTTTTGAAGCTAGTTTGTGGCTTCCTGCAAACACGGCTGGCTGCTGCTAGAGCGTTTTTGCAGAAGCATGTTACGTTTGCAAGTGCTGCAAAACCCCCTACGAGAGAGAAAAGCCCTGAAAGCCTCAACAAATGACTGGAGGTGAACAGACGTGGATTAGACCAGGCAGCTGCCGTGTTTCCTGAGTGGTGCCCCGTGTGAGGAGGAGAGAGAGTCGAACATTACTCTGTTTTTCACCTTGAAACGATTACATAAATAAGAGGCAGACTATATTCCACCTTTAATCCAGTTACCTAATTTAGAATTTATGTATATTTTAGCCAGTTTTAGCAAGTTGCCTTTCACTTAATCAGCTCACCTGACATCTTTTTTTTCCCCGAAGGATTGGCACACGACTTGATGCTTGCGATTACTTTCAATCAAACTCTTGCGAACACTTGCTCACAAGCAAACTAGTAGGAACTCACCATGGGCGTGTCATTGGCAAAGGTGTGCAGGTCCCGCATGTTGCTGTTGACCAGGCGGCGGATGTTCTTCACCTGCGAGCTCAGGTTCTGGTTGGCCGAGTACGAGCACAGCACTCCGATCCTGAAAGAGGGCAAAAAGGCACAAAAGCAGAGAGTGACTGACCCTGAAGCTGCCAGCCAGGGTTTCTGCCGAGCAGACAGCAGGGGTCAGTGTGCTCCAACACATTTATTCCACTTGGCACCTGTGGAGTGGTGCTGGAGAAAAAAAAAGATCCCTCAAAAGAATCACTGCCTACGATTGGTAACTGCCGAAGAAAACTGCATTTAGTGCAACATCTAATGATGATGTGCTAAATGTGATAGCAAACAAGTGCTAAAAGGTGCAGGGTTTCCTGCTTCATTCATTCTCTGCATGATTAAGACACTCAGAAATGAATTTGAGGTTTGAGATCTTACTCAGCATCATGCTACTTGTAAATCAGCTCAGTTGCGCCTACATTAAGCTTCGCCCCCACCGACCGAAGCCGCGCAATACGAGGGTCCCTGGGTTGTAAATATTCAAACGAGGCGGGAAAAACACAGAGTTGTGTGACGCGCACCATTGAAGTGAGGCCTCTTGCCGCACTTCAAACAGACCTGCAGCTCGGTGCGAAGGCTTAATTAGCTGCAGCAACATCAAGGGAGGAAGCGGCCCATGATGGGAAGCCTTTTCCGCGAGTCGCGCTCGTCCCAGCGGTATTTTATTTAATCTTTTTTTTGTGTATTTTTTTTTAACGCGTACGCAGACGCGAGCAGCGCGCTTGCCACTTTCAAGCGAGCAGCTTTTGGCTTTTGGACGAGCGGCAATAGTTGAAAAGCAGCCCGGTGCTGTTGTGTAAGCAGGTACAATCTCATCTTTAGTGAAGAGGCCTCAGCAGGAATGTAAGCAGCTTTCTGAATGATGCAAGACGACTGGTAGGAATGAGCAGCAGCCGCAGCCGCAGCAGCAGCAGCAGCAGGAAAGCACTGACTAACAAGTTACAGAGGTTTTAGATCAATGGAGATGAATCAGGCTGCCGTGACTCACTGTATAATAAGGCAGGGTAGGGGCTTGGGATGGGGTGTGTGTGTGTGTGTGTGTGTGTGTGTGTGTGTGTGTGTGTGTGTGTGTGTGTGGGGTGTGTGTGTCATGGATGTATTATAAAAACTGGATACCCGACTGGCAATATGGTGGCGTGCCGAATTTCCCAGTGGTCACTCGAGGTACTGCAGCAAAAGAAAATCCTTTGGGCCCATAAAGTATTTTTCCAACAGACCACAATAAAAAAATAAACACCTTTAAAACAGTGACCTGAAACATGATTCATAGCAAATCTCTGTGTGACAACAGCATCTCTGAGTTGAGCCGCTCCCAGTTTCCATCAGCAGCTCGGTTCAGTTTTCCTCATGAATGGAACGGCCGCTACACGTGAGAAGGAAACCTCAGGCAGAAGGACACAGAGACAGGAGGTCCGGCTCTCAGAGCTTTCAGGCCACTGAGATACGCTTCCCTTTGAGGTGAACGGCAATGACATTTGTCCCGGATCAGGAAAAAAAAAAAAGCTGACGGTGCAGAAAAATGGAGACTTGTTGAGAAACCTTGTCCAAAGACCCCGACCGGGCCACGGCGAAGAGGAAAGACCCAACAACGGCCACAACAAAAGCCTTTTGTGCAACACTTTGCTGCCCTTCTCTCCCTCTCTCTGTCTGCCTTTGTGTTTGTGTGTGTGTGTGTTTGTGTATCTCTCTCATACACTAGTTCTAGATACATGAGTTCTGTACACAAGGTGTCCTTTTCATTTGCACACAGCTAAATAAATCTCCCTCTGTCTCCGCTGGTCCGTCGCCAGCAGAGATGTTGGCTTTTTCCTCAATCAGTTCTTCAGGTTTGTCTCTACAAATCTCTTTCGCGCCCCCCCCCCCCCGAGCAGCTCTCCCGCAGTCACGTGGTGCCGATGATGCATGAGATGCATACGGAGGGGCAGGGAGGAGAGATCCGTTGTGGCAGACGGAGGAAAGTCCGTGTCTGGCAGGCGCCGGCGGAAGACGGAGGTAGAAAATCGCTGCACGTGTTGGCAGTTGACAGTAGGAGCTCAAACTGCCGAGCTGCTGTCCTCACACAACCTCACTGCTGACTGGTCAGCGACAAGGGTGATGAAACGAAAGGGCAGAAAAAAAAGAAAACCCTCATCCAATCATCAGCACTGCATGGAATGGACAACAGGTCCCACAACAACAACAGCAAGCTCATTATCTGTGTCTCTCAACACCGAAAAAGACAGAACAAGTTTAAGTGTGGAATATTTGGAGACTTTGAGGAAGAAACAACATCAGGTGGTTAAAGTTTTAGATTGAGCGTCTTTCGCTCTCTCTCCCCCTCCTGAGCTTGTTGGTGAACTACGGTGGCCCGCACACCTTCTTCTTCGTCGGTTTATTTAAAGACGCGAGCAGTCATCCTAATTACGGAACGCGCTGTCAGGCGAGCTGGACTGCCCACACCAGGCTTCCTTTAATCATGTGCAAGATGGCAGCTAACTGGGAGCAAGACTCTGATATTAGAACCGTTGTAAGGGTAAGAGAACCAAAGGAAGTGACGTGGAGCGGCAGCCCGGCCATGAGACCACCTCTCGCACTGCTCCACTTCTTCTCCGCCTCCTGCCTTCTTCTCTCTCACCACACAGTTCATTGTCTTCCTTTTTGTCCCACCCGCCTCCCTCCATCCACCTCCCTCCTCTCTCTTTTGTCTCCTCCCTCCCACTGCACTGCCAGTGTCCGGCAAGGTTGCTGGAATCCCCAGCAACACAGAGACGCTTTGAGAACTCTCGCACACACACACACACACTCACAAACACACACACAAAGCTTTCCACAAAGTCGGTGTAAAACACAACCGTCCACCTCACTTCACCACACAGGCTTCAGAAAACAGGAAGATGATGGGGTGGTGTAGTGTTGTAGTACTGGAGATTGGTCTTGGTCTCAAGACCACTTTTTAAGGGTCTCCGTCTCATCTCGGACTCTGAGGTATTTTTACTCAGTCGCGTCTCGGTCTCGGACTGGACGGACTCACGGTCGAGACTCACAGCCAGCAAGCCAGCCTTATTTTGACTTCATTTGTATTTTAATTTTACAAAACATATTTGTTTTGTTTTTTTGAAAATGTTTAAACACAGCTGGTAAAGCAGCATGTGACCTTGCTGAAAGGAAATGTTGCTGCTCCATTGACGAGGAAACAAACTTGAATCGAAAAAAAAAAGATACTGGTCATTTATTCTGTTTTGTTGTTATTTTTCTTTGATATATATATAAAGTCTTGGTCTTGTCTCGATCTCAATGCTCTCTAGTCTTGATAAAGTCTTGGTCTCGGTTTTGTGCAGTCGTGACTGCAATGCGAGGGTGGTGTGCGTTTGGATGGAAGGGAGGGAGGTTGGGCGCGTGGGGCAAAAACATCCTTATTTGTGTGCGGATACAAAATGATCAAACGCGCAGCAAACTTGTGATGACAAGCGAGGCAGAAAAGCGGGAGCGACGACGCAGCCGAACACAAAGCTGTCAGCGACGCCTGCGAGGCTCCGAACAAGTGAAGCAGCGTTCCTGGACGGAGGTGCAGACTCCTCGTTGCCTCACCTTCACCTTTAATTACACCTATTATATCAAACTATGAAGCGTTGCTTTCAGGTACATTCATCCCACTGACCTTTGTTTTTATGAGGAAAGGCATAAAAACTCTCTCGAACATAACACTCAGAGAGCCATAGGGGAAAAACAATTTGAACTTTGACTTTTACTCTCTCTCCCTCTGTCTCTCTCTCTCTCTCTCTCTCTCTCTCTCTCTCTCTCTCTCTCTCTCTCTCTCTCTCTCTCTCTCTCTCTCTCTCTCACACGCGCCCACAATGGTGCAATTTGACCTCGAAATGCAGCTGGATCGCCGAGATTTCGAGTCCTGCACATCCATCTTGGCGTTGTCCAATCAAAAATACACAACATAATCCAAAAAATGGAATCAATTCTAAATCATTGAAGGATGAATCAGCGTCCCCAGGAGTGATAGACTGATGCAAAGATCCTTGCTTTGGCTGAATAGGTCAGCGCGGAAGCTTCAGTGCTGCACTTTTTCAGGATTTCTAGGTGGCGCTTCCACATTCAGAGAACAAAGTGCAGCCCCGATGGATTTCTGAGAAAATCTTTTTTCAGATGTTCCTGGCTGCTCGCCAGATGCTGGACACAAACTAATAAACATCCCACCTAATATTTCAGCTGATTAGCATTCAGCACTGAGCTACCAGCGCCACCCGTCAACGCGCTACCTTCGGCAGCCTGGCGAGGGCGACTGCCGTCGTGCTGCGTCATCAACGCGCCCGCCGACTGCCGGCAGCGCGCTACGGCCGCGGCGGCAGAGGAAGATTCACCTCTGGCGACTTTTGCGTGAAGAAAAAAAAAAAGGAAAAAGAAAAAGCCTCCCATCCACGTTTGAGCGGAGGCCAAGTGACACATGAGGCTCCGCCGGCGGGAGGAATCCCCCCTCCGGCGAAGCAGCTGAGGAGGAGCGTGGAAGCGACGCAGCGTTCCCGGTATCTAGGCCAGGACTCGGGGCCGGCCAGCGAGTGTTACATGGTCTGGTGGCTCCGCGGCTTTTACAAACCCTCAACAATGGGCTGCATTCAGCGGGAGTGAGTGTAGCGGCTGGGGCTGGGGCAGCACCTCCCCTCCCGCCCCCCACACACACACACAGCTGAGAGCGGGCCTCTGTCGTATTCTCTCCACGCAAAGTGACAATTGTCCGCGCGGAGCAATGCGAAAATAAAAAGCACGGGACGGGACTTTTGTCCAAGGTCGCTGCGTTTGGATGTCGAACTCGAGACAACAGCAGTAGGACAGAGAATTCCAGATTGGAGTTTTCGGACGTGAAAGCTGTAGCTGCATCACAGTTTTTCTGCAAAATAAAAGCGATACTTCTAAAATTGCGACAATTTCGACGCAATATTTGCGAGAATTACATTTGCTTTATTCCCTCTCCTTCTCCGTCCAAACACAACGCAGCATTTTCACTTGAAACACTGCTTGTGCTGTCGCGTTCAGTCTGACCGCTGGCCCGCAGTCAGCACACAACTCAAGCGCGTTTGTGTGACGAGTCAATGTGCACTGAAAACGTCCAAACAGGAAGTTCAGTTCAGGAGGTTCAGTGGTTTCTCACAGCAGGTGAAACTCTGAATTGTTCGCTAGCTGAAAATAAGATTGCGTCGCTGGTCGCTCTGAAAAAGATGTTTTGCATCAAATGTTGGGTTCGATCAGTCACCTTCCAAGTTTCCAAGCAAAATGTTTTCTATGAAGTCCTCGTCGGATGCCGGACACGTGAAATAAATCTCTCAAATTTGGAAAAATGTGCCATCTAAAAAGTCAGTTGAATTCCAGCTATTCGTGCAATCTATATTTCAGTTTGTCTTGCTTCTCATGCTCTAAATCCAGTATCCCAGTTTGAGAGAAAACACAACATTTTTCAGAGAGACACGCTCTCTCACTCCTTCGCCTTAAAGTTGGATGGATTTATTCAACAGTTAGCAGACCCAGATGAGACATAAATACTGAACTGTGAGGCGGAAATGCTGGTCGAACTCTGTGTTCTCACGGCTGCATACTAGAGCACCGCAAAGCTCGCCCAAAAGATAAAAAAAAAGGCCGTGTGAAGTTTGTGGCGCGTCAAACAAGCAGAAATGATATAAGGCACAGCTGGAACCTTCATTCAGCGCATTCTAATCCAACGCAACAGATGGAACGTTTTTCAAATTTGCTGAAACGAGACGGAGACTGAAGGTGAGTTGACACGAACCGCTGCCTCTCACGGTCCAGTGCGATTCCGCCGCTGTCGCCACTCTGCCGCCTGTTGATCTCCAAATAAAAATGGGACGCGAGGGATCGACGCGCAGCTCGATCTGCATGAGAATCGCTGCTATTTCTGGACTGAAAATCCCCCTCGCCGGTCCTGCAGGCCCTCGGCCGTCACCGAGCTCTGCCAGCTCCGCCCTCTGGCATCCTCTCACATCCCTCCAGTGACGACGACAGTGCTCCTTATCGTCACAGCCGTGGCGAAGGACTGCGTAAGTGCTTCACATTGTTGTGATCATTATTGTGCATCAGCGGAAAGTGATGCGATTCCCGCTGGCAGGGGTTCTGGCGGCACTGGATCCCGAGAAGTGTGTAGGATCTCATGGTAAACGTCCTTAAGGCAGTCTGTGCAAGTGCAAGACGCTCCTCTACTGATGACCTTTAGCTTCTCATACATACCAGAGCGAATGCCATCAAAATTATTTGTCGACAATTGACCATAGGAATAAAGTTTGCTTTGTCAATCTGCATCAAAACCCACACACACATACTTAATATGTATTTTTTACTTTTACTTTTATTTGTTCTCCTATCACTGTGAATGGTTACATCACAGCGTATATTTCACTTTAAATGGTTCTATATGAATGAATGGTGAACCACAGACAGACTTATTAAAAAATGGCAGTATTGAATCTCCTCTTCTGACAGACTTATTACAGAACCTCTTCTGTGCCATTACAGAACGTTGCATTTTAATTGGGCAGAATGTGAGTTTGGTATTTGCATGTACTGCTGCCATTCCAGCAGCATTTGGCTTGTTTGCTTCATCTCGCTATTTGAACCGTTGCGACATTTAACGACAACTAAACTGTCTCCGGCAGACTTTGGCAAACGCACCCGCTTGGCGTTCCACATAAATAATTAATGGTCATGCTAAGTAAGTAGCTAAGTAAAGTTGTGAGGGCAGAGGCCAGATGCACGCCGAGCCCTGGGACGCTGCAGTGCAGAGGCTCAGTTTGCTGTCGCCTGCATTATCATTAATTAGACCCTAATATGATTAACATGAATTAGTGAGCCCATAATGTTGGGACCTTTCGTGTTAATAGTGTTAGACACCCAGGCGCCTGAAATAGACCGGCGAATTGCATTCTGGGAAGCTGCATGAGGTGAGGGTCTTCCGCTTGGCCGCTACGGACATGAGGGTCCGCTGTCTGTCTGTCTGTCTGTCTGTCTGTCTGTCTGTCTGTCTGTCTGTCACAGTGCGGTGATAAATCCTTGCAGAAGGCTGAAAGACTCACAGCTGATTAGTGGCGGCTGCAAAGATCTCCAGCTGTCTTTTCTTAATGGTGCTCAGTGAGAGTCGCCGATAGCTGGTCAGCGCCGCAGCAACCGATTCACTGTCACCACGTGTGTTCATGCATGAAGATGTGATACCTCCACGAACAACACAACACACATGGAGAGTCCAAGACACAGACCACCACGGCTCTGCTGTCATTTCCATCAGGATGAATACAATCTTATTTCAGTTCCTTGAAGAAAGGTTGAGAGCAACTCTGAAGGTTGTTCACGTTCAGCCTTCATTTCTCTTGATGGCGTCACTTTTCTGAGATTGTGAGCTAAAACATCCATCACCTTACTGATTGTTCTCCCAGGCTTTTGACCTCACCAACAATGACAAACATATGGAAGGTGGAACCGAGCATCAGTTTTAGCCAGAGGCTGTAAACAGAGGGCTTGAATGATTTCTGTAATAAATCAGAGGAGGCCGCTAAAATCTCATTATTCTTTTCCACCAAACATGTGAGAAACAGTCGTCTGGACATTTCTTTTTACGTCATCCATACTGTCCTGAATACTAATTTGACAAAAGGCCACGCTTCACATCCGTTCCATGAAATTCTCTCCCAAAAAAATCCTTAAGGTTCAGTTTAAAAGTCAACCGTGACAAGTTGGATGAGCTGTTTAGACGTGAGGACTCGTGCGGGACGGAGCAGCAGAGTCGCTGCAGTGGAACAGCGTGCGGCAACACGAGGGCACCATTAACCTTTATGAAACGGTGGCTGGAACGCAGCCATGCGATTGGTTCACAGTCGTGGAAATGATGAGTCTGTCCGACGGCGTTGACTTCCTTTGCGCAAATCTGCGTAAGTGGCAGCGTTTGTCATGTCGGCGTACGATCGAGACAGGAGAAGCCATGAAACCATGAGAACGACAACGAGCAACTTCAACGGGCGAGCGAGTGATTGTGTTGCACTGTAGCTGCTGACAGCAGGACGGATTTCTGCATTCCTAAACTGTGTCCTCGCTGATTCTTTTTCAGCACAAATCAAAACCCATCTCGTCAGCCAGGGTTTCAAATAAACATGAGCCTGAATTAACAAGCATGTATGACGTTGTCGCTGTGGGCATCTACAGCTGAGATAAACCCACCCTGGTTTCGGGTTTGAGAGAGGGGACGTCCACGAGTGACGTGCAGTAAAAAAGGCCCACTGACTCCACTGACGCTGTTATAATTAGACAAAGTGCAGCGGCAACACGGCTGCTGATGTTCATTAGTTGCAACCACATGGTTGCAAATTACGCTCCGACAATTGCATCTCATCATCAGGCCCCTAACCTCTCATGGAATTTGATCTATAACGCCGGGATGACTCGCTGACAACTCACCAACAGCCCCGCCCCCTCCTCCTCCATCTCCCACCAACAGCTCGCTCGTCTCGTCTCTCGTATATTTTCCCCAAGAAAAACCAACATAAAAAAAGTGCCTGATGCTTCTTAGATCGCGCGGCAATTTGCCGGCGAACCTGTTAATCCATTTACGCTCGTTTAGATTGCAGAGATTCGTTCACCTCTTTCAACTCCGGTGGACGTGCTAATGGGACTTGCCTCGCTTTCATCTCCTTCTGATGGAATTACCGCCGGTTGTGTTAATGTGATGATTAAATCTGCGTCAGATTCTGGGAGTTTCCGCCACGAACTCCCGGCGCTGCACCCCTGCTGCCTTCCGTGGATTTGACAGCAGCAGCAACAACAACGACAATCCTCCACTTTGTGTTACTCTGACAGCGTGTTTGTGTAGGTCTGTTGTTTGTTGTTGTTTTTTTTTTTTGCCATGACTGGCACGCGAGTGGATCCAAAGTGAACCAAATCCCCGCAGAGCTGCTCCCACCCAGCCAACGTCACTCACTCGCCCTTTACAGCAGCCGCTTTGGGACGTGGCCCTGTCACTTACAAAAGTGATGAGCCATGCAAAACAAAAATCCCATTTTTTGTGTCAGATTCTTTTTTCTTTTTCTTGCTTGTTTTGCTTCAACTTTCTTCTACTTACTTCTACTCAGAGGTGGGAAGAGTCAAAGAAGTCAAATCAGTACTTTTACAAGAGTATTTTTTTTTACACTAGTATCCATACTTTTACTTAAGTACAGAACGTGAATAATTTTGCCACTACTTTACTAGGTACTTTCTACTTGTACTTGTGATTTAACCAAACTGCAGAGGTGGAACTAAGACAGCACAGTAAGAGTGATGATATTAGTTAAATTAAGTAATGAGCAAATATCTTTGATGTGTACAGGATATCTTACTGAAGTTTAAGTTGACCTGTTAGGGCCCAAAAGTAAACTTTTTATATGTTTTAATTGTCCCACTGATATAATAGTCTAAAAAAAAAGATCTGATAACACTGTATAAACATTAAATTCTAGTGATTTTTGTCTAACCCAGCTTGACAAACATTATTTTTAATGGTTGTAAATTTGCCTTAGGACGTCCACTCTCACATCTTCAAGCATCTTATTGACTCCTCCAGCGCCTAATCCGATTCTGGCAGAGTAAACATCACCCCTGACACTTCCCTGTGCCGCACTGTCAGCTTCCCAGCGGCAGTCGGTGAAAAACACCGCCGTGCTACTCATCCCTCTCCCGTCTGTAATTGCTTCATTAGAGGCCGTGCAGGCTGGCGCAGCCTGGTAGCCGGGGGAGATTTAATAAGAGCGGCTAGGACGCTCTCAGACTGCGTCCGGGGCTCCGAGGATATTGCTGCGGAATTTCTAATAACCGGGGAGAAGACAGAAAGTCAAAGAAGATCAGACTAAGTAGACTCCTGGATGGAGGCGAGCGCGGCTCTCCTGAGCCTATTGTGCCGCGGCTCCGGCCCCGCCGGCGACAGAGTCTCCGGTGGCTGAGACTGTAAAACATCGCGGGGAGAGGATTTGGTTTCCCGCGCCGCTCCATTTGCACAGCGATGACTTGAGGCAAAGTGTAAAGAGAGTCAAAGGTAATTGGCCTCCAGGAGCAAACTTTGCGCTCTACACTCGGCTATTATCAGGCCATTTTTCGGCCCATATTTTTTCCATCTGTACGTGCGATTGAAGCTGGCGAAATTGCTCTAAGACATCGAGGAAGCTGACAGCGAGAGTGCGTGTTGGTGAAGGGAAGATTCTGGAAATATTTTGCTGACGAGGAGCTCAGGGATTGGAATGGGAAGAGAGAAAATTGCAGCGTTAACTCAGTCACTCAAATTCGCCTCGTCATTAATCATTAAAACAAGTTACAAAAAGAGGAGTGAGTCATCTGCATAAGGAGGTAGCCATTACGCTCCCAAAAAAGTGTCATGAACAAAATTCCTTATGCAATGATATATTTAATAATACATTTTTAAAATATAAAACTAGTATGAGTAAAGCATACATTAGTAAAAAGTAAAAAACGCAAACTGGAATGCAAAGTATTTGATGACGTCACAAAGCAGCGAATCACTTCCGGGAATTGCGGCAGTGACACTTTTTTCATCATTTTTCAGCTAATTATCAAAAGTTTGCTTCAAAGTCGCTCGACATTTCCCCGGAAAGGCAACAACCCTGTCGCCGTCACGCTTCAGTTGCTGAGTTTCACACGTGCAAACACGGCTCGAAGCGTTTCATTTACACTCTCTAGCCTGTTTTTCTCGACAACACGTTCTACCTCTACCACCCATCCACAGTGCATCCGGCCTCCCAGCCCGTCTTTCCCGCACTTCTTTCATCCTTCTGTCGGAGAGTAAACATGCCAGTGGGGTCACATGTGTTTGTTAGGGGAGATCTAAGTCAGGAAATGACCTTTGCCGGCAGCTGCAACCAACCTCACCGCCAAGATCGAGGGAAAACGATGAACGATATCATGCGTGTAGATCCAAGATGCGTGATGAAGAAAGGCACACTGGGGCTTCCTTGCTGACAGACAAGATGGTTGATGGTCTAAACCTGATGTTTGGGAGCTTCTGAGATTTCCCCTTTCCTGCTAAACGTCCCAGGAAATACGGTGAACGGGAGATTCGCTTTTTTAAAAAACCTCTTGAAGTCAATGCAACCTTCCACACCGGCAGCGAATTTCCACCGAGCGAATAAACGCCTGTTATTTTTTCGCTCGAATTTTGCGAAGGCGAAAAGCACGTTGGCATGTCGATGACGTCACATCAAAACTTTCCCGGCTGCAGTCCGAGTCTCTGCAAACGTGGAGCCAGTTGACGGAGCGGTCCTTCAAACGCTCAGGCGGACATTCTAAGGTACTGCTGAAATTTCACTGGGTAAAATCTGAGCTCCTGAAAATTCACATTTTTGCATCGTTTATTCGCGTTGTTTGGCCTATTGCTCGGTGTGTAAGGACCTTCCAGCTGCAGTCTGACTGCAGGGGCAGGGTGGGTAGGAGGGAGGGAGGGGAGTAATGCTCATATCGGAGTCACGTGCACTTCCGAAGATTTTCCGACACATTAAAGCCTTTGCCCCCCAGATTATAATGACCACTGCTTAGACCCAACGCAAGCATGACGGCTGCTGCCACACGAGTCCACAGCGCTTTACTATATATAGCAGAGCGGCGGAGGGGAGGCTCATGTGTGTGTGTGTGTGTGTATGTGTGCGTGCGCATGCAGAAATGACCATGAGGTGTGTGTGCGTCGTACACACGCATGACAACCCTGTATTAAAGCGCAAGCCTGCAACCCAAAACGCTTGCACGTTTTTTTGCGTGCTAATGAACGTGCACGCTCTGCCACGTCAGCCTCTGTGCGTGTGTGTGTGTGTGTGCGTGTGCAGGCAGGCGTCGCACTCACGTGATGACCAGCGAGGTGGAGAAGAGCAGCGTCCCCAGCAGGCCCCGGCGGCAGTCGGCGTTCTTCCTCTGGCGCTGGTGCATCTCGCCGCCGCAGTTGTCGCAGCAGCGGCACAGGCAGAAGAGGAGGCCGACCACGGGCACCAGGGCGGCGAAGAGCAGGCCCACCGCCGCGCACGCCAGGAAGCCGATCTCGTAATAGATGGCCTGGGGTGAGTCGGCGGGGAGGGGGAAGAGATGAGATGAACGCGGACGAAGGAGAGGCACAAACAGATCGGCCACAGCGAAGAGACGGGGAGAGGAAGGGAGGGAGAAGAGCGAGAGGTCATAATAGAGCGTAAAAATCTGAGATGGGGGAAGGATTAGGAGGGAAGATGAGTTTTGTTGGCGGGGGGATAGAAAGAGTGAACGGGAGAGCAGGGGAGGAAATCACATGCGGAGGGAGAGGGCAGATCTAAAAACATCTGGTTGGATATCAACAGCAGGGAATTCTCACACTCTGCTCCTCGCCCTGATCCACGAATAAGAATAAATACATCTTCTATTATTTGCTATTTGTAGATACATTTGTAAATGCATTGAATTATATACAATACAATCACATCAATTGTGATGAAGAGTTAAAAAGGGATAGGAATAAAAAAGTGTATACGTGTTTGTTTTTATCCGTTTCTATTTTTCTTGCCTTTTTTTGTCTTTGTAGCCATACATGTAAAATGAACAGATGTTTTAACATTATTTTAAACAATATTTTGTTTGTTTACTTTACTTTACGTTACACCCATTCCCAACATTTACTGCTGGTCTGAAAGACTGAAACTACTTTGACGACTGAGACCTCAACCTAACTGCCAATTGTCTAAACCAGGTGCACGAACTGAACCGGACGGACGAATCAGAACCTCTCCCGACTCGTCGTTTTAAAACGTGCCCTTGATCGAACATTTAATAGGCAGCAGCGCTGACAGGACGGCGGATAAACTGCACCAAAAGAGCTACGGCCCGGCGGCACAGTCGGGAGAAAGACGGCATTCCTGATGAAGAAGCCACTTCAGTGGGAATGGACTAGTGCTCCTTCTGGAGCAGTGCGTGCATTAAGCTCACACCGAGTCATTAAATGCAGATTTTTCCCTGCAAAAAAGGTAACAAATGAGACCCTGTGGTGGCGTGATTGCACTCCAGCCTTCTGTAATCGTTCCTTGGCCATTTCACTAAAGATGAAGGTGCATCATCAACCAGAGCAAGATTCTTTTTTATTTTTTTTTTTTTATATCAGCTGAAATAAGGAGAAAAGGTGAAGCGCACTTGAGATTAACTTCATCCTTGTATACTGCCTGAAGGTGCTGTATAGGTTTAAAGAAGAAAAAAGGAAACTCTGAGAAGAATCAGTCTTCAGAATTATAAGGCCTGATTTACTAAGCCAAGAAAAACAGGAGAGCACCGAGTCTGTGTGAGTCCATTATCGTCTCAGAGGCACAAATGTCAGCGCGGCCGTCCGGGATGTTGTGCAAATCTCAACGCTCGCATTGTCATTCCGCTCGCAGGCTCTGCTCGCGATTGGCTGAATCTTCATCTCTCCCCTCAAAGAAAAGAAGGTCAAAATTGTTGTCTGTGTTTTTTATTTCTTTTTTTTTTTACCACCACCACCACCACTCATCGCTCTTTCAAGCCCTTCAGCTCAGGCTATTTTTGGACCACAACTATTTGTCTTGGCAAGTGCCCAGAAGAAGGAGGTGCCCTTCCAAAAAACAGCAATCAGGATGATGGGGAGGCAGTTTTTTTCTAAAGGTAAATGTTAAGGAAAACTAAAATACAATAAAATAAAGTCGCTGGACAATGTGCGCCGTGCATCACTGATCTTGTCACAGAAATGAGCTTATTACAAACAAAATCATGTTTTTTGAGACTGAGCGAGATTTATTCGTTAAAATGACAAAAAAGAAATTTGCCGTTTTCTCACGCTGCTGTTTATCGTTCCCTCTTACACTGAATGTGAAAGAAAACCCTTTAAAGGAATTTTGGGTCTAAATGTATGTGAGCATCATTTAATACCAACTATTTATCTCCGAGTTAATAAGCTGATTGGGGATTCAATTTTCACTTCTGCTGTTGCACAACCAGCGCAGCTGGCACATTATTTAATTGTAAAGAGTGCAAATGAAAAAAAATAACTCTAATTTCCCCCCACAAATAATTTAATAAAGTACAATAAATATTAGAATAACGATGGCCAACTCTAATCTGATACAGGACAATAGGCAATAAATGTTTTTGCGCGCCAAGCACAATGAAAAAAGTTTCCAATCAGCTTCTTTTTTGATGGGAAAAGCACAGAGCGCTCAAAGCCACGACACTTCATCTAGACGTTAACTGGGTACAATGGTGAGCTAGGGTGGGACCACAGGGGTGACGGTGGGTGAGTGGTTTTAAACAGGAAGTGGTCGACTCTAAGGACGGTTAATTAGACACGGTGAGAGCAGGGAAGACTGTGGCGCCGCAGGTCCAGTGTGCAGAGTTTTACCTGGAGGGTCAGCACAATGTTCTCTGGCTGGAGGAGGCCAGAGAAGACCAGATCAGATGGAGAGTGCATGCATGCGGAAGATAAACAAATGACAAAAACAATAACAAAAGGAACATAAAGAAGAGGCGACGCAGCGTCAAAGGACGAGCAAAAGCCACAAAACACGGACACACAAAGTGAAGAGAAACGGAAGAATCGACGAGCGGCATGCACGTCCGACCCGGGGAGGGAGACACACATCCAGACAGAGGAAACGTCTGCGGCTATCACAGAAGAAGAAAACTGTGGATTCACAGGTGGCGCCGCAAGCCAGAAACATTTCTTTTCTGTCCGCGGTGTCACGGAGAAGACGGCCTCAGCTTGGCTGCCGCAGGCTGTTAACGTATTTCCTCTTTCATTCACATCATATAGCAAAGACAAACAGAAACTGCTGCGTCCAGTCAGGAAATCAACAAACAGGTCAATAAAAAACACACGACTCGTTACCTTTTGGTATTCCGTGTCCAGGGCTCCGAACCTGTCCTTCGCCACTTTGGCTAAGAGTTCTGCAAAAATACAGAAAGAAAAATACACAAAAGCAATGAGTTGTTTTTTTTAAATCCATTTCCTATTACCCATAGTTTATCAATTTCCAGATTTTAATTTTGCAAGTCTAGTCTTAGTCTTAGTTAGAGATTTTACACACTGGACCTTTAGTGGTAAAAATAAACAAACAGCATATTTAGCCCTCTGTTAACGGCCTCCTGTAAAAATTGAAGTTTTGTTGGACCTTCCACAAAGACAAAGCCATCACCTGGCTCGCGGAGCAAACACTGTTGGATAAAAGCAGGTGAGTTCTGTTGAAATGATTATGGGAATATTTGTTTATTTAATTATTTATCTACAAATGTTTTTTGTTGTTCTTTAGACTATTTACTGCCTCTTTAGGCCGTATCACTGCTCTGCACAAACGTCCCCGAGGCGTGCAAACCTCATGAATGAATTCAAAACACCAATTTCTTTTTTTAATATGCACATATTCTTTCCCATCCTTTTCCCAAGATTTAGTCATGTGCTTTTCGCCCCAAAGCAGAAATCTGCAGAATATCGTTAATGTTGGGGGAAAAAAAACAGAAAAACCCCGCTTCGTGTCAAGCTGACGGCAGAACGCCGACGTGTTTGACAGCATGTTGTCAGGAAATCCAGAGTCAAGCTCCGACACTTGCAGTGTCCCTTCGTGCCAGTCTTCCCACTGCGGGGGGAGTCTGACAGCGTAAAACACTCTCATTTCATTTATTTATGGCATCAAGTTGGGATGTTGGCGCCGCACTTGTTAATATTCAAACCACTTTCTGAAAAAGCTGTGGTGAGCTGTTCAACACCGTAAGTTAGAAACCTCAAGAGACAACAACAAGCTGCTGCATTTTTTTCTTCTTCTTTTTACACTTCAGTGTGTTTCTGTAAAAACGTATTTGCAGCAAGTTTAACATAAATTACCTCAGTTTTACTCTGAAATGATAACAGCAAAGACTAAAGTTGCTGAAAAAAGGCTGGAATTTCAAGTATTATTTATCAGATGATTATTTCTCATGATTGATTGATGCTTTTTTCAAAAAAATGGAAATTCACTGCATTTCTCTAGTAGGCCATATTTTTGGATTTGGGGATACATTTGAATCTGCATCTTGGGAAACACTGATTGTAACTGATATGCCTTATTGTGACAATATGTGACAGTTTGTTTTGGAATGGTTTAAAATACATGAAGTACCTCCACACTGATTATGAAAATATATTTTACGCCCAAAAAAAGTTGATAGTTGTAGTGATGTAAAACTATATTTATACAAGTGATTTGAAAATCCGCTCTGTGCAAGTCTAAAAAAATATAAAAAATAGGAGACATACAATCCAGATTTCTTTGTTTTTGTCTTGTGTTTGTGGTGAGGAACAAAACGAAACAACCCACAACGGAATTGTTTGCAGTCACCGTGTGATGACAAATGATATTTGTTCTCCGAGTTGCTCGGGGCTCATCGTTCACCTGCAACAACGGCTGCAGCTCATCTCCAACACGCCGACGCTAATTGCCCCTGTTTAAACACCGTTTAACGTCGGGCTGTGTTTCGCCGAGAGCGCGTCTCATTTGCTCTGCGCACACTCGACCTGCCTGATGCGTCTCCTCAGGTGTGAGCCGCTGGCAGAGTCGACGAGTGCCGCGACTCGGTCGCAGCCGGCGGCGACACGCGCGGTTCTCCTGCTACCGAACAAGCTAGCGAAACAAAAGACGGCGAACACATTCTCCAGGCTTCTGGGTCACGTCCGCCACCCACACAGTGCTGTTGTGAGTCACCATTGTGTGTTTCGGAGGTGAGGTGTTAAATGATCCACGGCAGAGGAGGTGGGGGGGCAGCAAAAGCACAAAGCGCAATGAAAGCTAGTTACTTTGCTTTTTCTAGCAAGCCCTTTCCTAGCTTGTGTTAGCTTTGTGAAAGGTTGTACTTTAGTAATGGTTTCATATGCTATCTATGTAGAATTTTTGTGATACACAAAAACAACAACTAAAAATACAGTTAAAATGTTAAATGGTAAAAGAAACTTAATGTTAATCTAACAAAAATATATTTGTATGTCAATTCATGGAAAGAAAGAACAAGACTACAGAATATTTATCACTTTTGTTTTTCTAAGGCATTCACAATTTGAATGAAAAATGAATGGTTGACTGAAAACAATAGAAGTGTCCAGTCACCACCGCCTGTCACGTCCTGTTTCTGTTTCATGTCAGAAAAATCAACAAGTGCAACCTCAATGAAGGGTTCCTTTCTCGGACACCACAAATGATTTTGCTGTTCGGCGGCCAAACGTGTTTTTCAACTCAGAAGACGCTAGCAGAATTAAAGAGGGATGAAGAGGAGAGAGGAGGAAAATAATAGAGGTGACGGGAAAGAGGAGCAGCGAGCGGCGAGGGCCGGATTAAATCCAGCCTCCGTTTCCACTAAAGGCGTCTAATCCCTCTCCATGAAGCAAGAAGCTCACTCCACGCTGCTTCCCAGCCATATTAACGCGGCTCCTTCACTCTCACCACTTACTCTCTCCAGTTTCAAGGCCTGAGATATTTACCGCAGTGCTGCCGCCTTCAAATCCTCACTCTCCCGTTGCTCCAGCCTTTATTGACAAAGTCTCAGTTTCAAAAAGAAAAGAACAAAACAAAACTGACACTCTTTATAATGGAAAATGTCAATTTTTAAATTCCGGGGGGATTTAATGCGCGTATAACGGCGAAGCTTCAGCGGCTTTCTAGCACTTTCAGAATCGAGGTGGAGGCTTTTACAGCAGATTTAATAAGGCTTTGCAGGGAGCAGGAGATAAAGCAGAACCTGGCGGGATGAATTTTTCATCACTTTCACAGGAGGCGAGTCGCCGGCACCGAGGGGTCCTGTTGTTCTCCATCTCAGTCGGAGGAAAAGGCCAGACTGAAGTGGCAGATAGGCTGAGTTAAAAGCTTTAGCTTTGTCTCCAAGAGCAATAAGACACTGCAACAGGCAACCTTGAGCCGTCGCAACCTGTGACCACGCTGCCTATGGGCTCTTTAGCAGACATTCATATGAAAGTCGGAAAGATCTCGAAGCCATTCAAATGTTCAAATTGTAAAAAAAAAACTCAAATTTTTGCACATGAATTTCAGGGTTCTGATTCTTATACATGCCAGCAGGCGTTTGCTCTTCAGTTCCCCAGGCAGCTGAAAAGTGTGTGTGTGTGTGTGTGTGTGTGTGAAAGCAAGAGGGTATCCTGCGGTTGTTAGGCGGGCAGAGCTGTGGAGATGAGCGACCTTTGTGAAGGCTGCGCTGAAAGCATTCAGAGATATCGTGTATCGCATGGAAAGCCCCTAAAGCCCTGAGAGATCAAAGCCTGTCTGCAGTAAGTGTCATCCAGCCTAAAGAGCAGGTGAATGTACCAAGTTATGGTGCGCACAATGGAATAATAATATATATTTTTATTAATAATAATAATAATAATAATAATAATAATAATAATGAAGAATAAAAAGAAAAAAAAATGCATTTTTCTCTATAAAGTAAAGGAATCGGGGAACAATAGAGGCACAGAGCACTTGACTGAAGTACCTTAAGGAAATTGGCTTGATTACAAGATGTATTGTGTATATACGAGTATGTCCGCTCAAGAGTCCAAACTGCAGTTGAAACATCAATCCCAGATTTTGCTGCCTGCAGAAATGGCAGATTTCTGCAGGCAGCAAAATGAGAAGCCAGACGTCACTAAAGCCTTGGCCACGGCCAGAAAATGAGTCTGGAGCAAAACTGAAGTCAGTCTCACTCTTCTGACCTGCCGGAGCTGCCGGAGACTCTGAATGTTCCCTGTGTAAGAATTATGGTTTATTAGAACTCTGGCTTAGGTTGCACTGGCGAGCACAACGTGTGAGTATCTAGGAGACGAAGTAAAAAAAAAAAAATCTGCTCAGCAGAGACAGCTGGACAAAGGGAGGAGAGGGAGCATAAAGAGGGTGGGGGGGGGGGGGGTGTGTGTGAAGAAAAGACGGTGTGGATGTGATGAAAAAAGAGACTGAAGGTGAAACTGATTGATGACATGATGATGAATCCTGTTGCAGGCTGGAGATGAGTTTTCTCTTTCCTGGGAGGATCACCGACGCGTTGGAGACACAGACTGTTCGAAAATACGGACAAAGTGAATTTTGTGTAGCGTGGACATTTAATGGCGGTTGTGGATCGCTGCACAAGAAGGAGAAATGTACATGAAGCGCATGGACGATGCGGGTGCGGGTGGGGGGGGGGGGGGTGTTGAGAAAAACCCAATCAACTCGCTGCGCAGCCACCAGTCCAATCGACAAAGAAAAAGAAAAAGAAACGACTACATTGCCGCTGCTAAGCCCCGGCAGTCGCCTCCAGTCGACTACAGCCGTTGCTAAAAGGTTTATCGGGAAGATAGATAGATAAATAAATAAATAAATAAATAAATAAACAAGCAAACAAACAGGCGAGGCGAGCCCGGCCACAAAGCGCCACAAGATTTGATTCAGCACTGCTCTGCTTGTGAAGGCAGACGGTGCCACAAAGGCAGACAGCTTGCAGGGAGTTTCTTTTTCCTTTCTTAGTGAGGCGGAGGGACGCCACCGCCGCTGCCGCCACTCCTGCTGCTGCCACGGATTCTCCCGCACGAACCTATCCGAGGACATCAAAGCACACAAAACTAGGCTCAAAGTCACAGTTTCCATTCAGCCTGAGCCGTAAACAGGCAGGAACCCACGCAGCGAGATGTGCTCGGCCTTTTCTGTCGCCGCACCGACACAAGAGCGACACTTTCTGTTTCTGATTGTTTTTGGGGTTGTTGTTTTTTTTTAACATCCTGCATCAAAGAAGAAAAACAAAGAACAAACAACAGTTGGTGCATTAAGGTAAAAAGCAATAATCAACAAAAAGCTTTTACCAAATTTAAAGCATTTGCGTCAAATTGTTTCAACTGGAGCCGAGATTGACCGGAGGTAACTCCGAAAAACACGAGGAAGAGCAAACATCTACAAAATTCAACTGAGGGAATTAAATTTCTCATATATTCCAGTTATTAAGTGGAACCGAGGCTGTCAAACTACTACCAAGCAAATAAATATTTGCAGCTTTTGTATTCTCAAGAGGAAATTTGTCGCGTGAAAAGATTCAATCGTGCCGACTTTCGCCGATGACTCACATCTCTGCGGTGCACTGAAAAGTGCAGATTACAAATGTAAAACGGGTTTATGTAAGAGGGACAAAACCGGAGGAAGGCCACTTCGAACATCAGCAGAGCCAAATGGGGAGAAGAAGAAATGATGACCGCAGTGGCTGCAATATATGGTTTGAAATCTGCTCCGACACTCGGGAGGCGTTGCTGAGCCATTGGCGGAGATCTGGCTTTGTCAAGGTGCCTTGGCGAGCACCTTGGATCAAGGGAGGCTATAAAGGGCGCGAGGAGCGTTCCTTCACTCCTGTTGCCACGCAACAACACAGCTTTTAGTATTTTTAGACGTATAATGGTGGAAAAATCTCAACACGGGCGGACTTAAAGGTTTAAGACAGGCAGCGAATTTGGAGGCTCGAGTTGTTTGCCTCTTCCCTCAGTAATGTATTCATCGTTAACCAGAGAGATGCGCCAAGGTATAGAATAGCTTTTCCGCAGGAGGCCCACTGACTCATCACCAGGAGCAGCACAGCACCTTGGGCAGATGCGAGCGTCTCCTCCACCAGGAGTTCGGTCGGCTCTGTAATAACCTGCGGGCTTCGGAGGGCGGCGATACATTTTTCAGCAGAGAGCCGGTGAGAGTTTTTCAAAGCCAGATAACCGGGGGCAGGCAGAGCCGGGGGAAGGCAACCCGTATCGATTTACTTCTTCCCTTTGTCTCAAGCTGTGAGTCAGCAGGAGTAGAAAGAGGAGCCCGAGAAGGTTTTTCGTGAAGTCAAGATAAGGAATCTCTGAAGGAGAAGAGGCGTCGCTGCCATCCACACGTTGACGGCAAACACGGACGAACGAAAAGAAAAAGACAAGGTGAAGTCTGAGACTCTTCTTGAAACTCTTGCTTCGCTCCAAAATTAGTTCCAAAAACAATGTAATTCATACGATTTACGCATTTGCACCTCGCCACTGTGTGGATTAAGGCTCAGGTGACATTTAGTAATCCACACACACTCTCGCTTTCACACACATTTGGGTTGAGCTGTTTCTCCACAGCGGATACATGGTAGAAAGAGTGGCCAGATCCTGACGAACAAGACGAACTACTTCTTTTAAATTCTTATATTCTACACATACAGGTCCCAGTTAATTGCTGCAAGATGGGTAAAAACTCAATCTCTATGTTAGCATAAACATCTTCACATTTCATTCGACAGCTGAACCTTAAGTTAAAGTGATGTTCGAGCGCTGCATGGAGACGGCAGAGATCAGCAGCAGTCGCTGGGTGGGCGCGCCTCGGAAGCGCTGTCGCACACGAAGCAACAGAAACACGATTTGAACGCCGATTTGTTGTTTGCTTTTTATTTTCTCTGATCCCATTTTCAGCCGAGAATCCTCGGGTGACTGCGAGCGCGAGCGAGTCGACGTTTTCCCTGAAAACACGAGCGCGAATCAAAAACACAAGAGCTAGCGTGTGTTCCTGGAGGTGAGTGAGTCCCAAAACACCTCGGCACGGAGTAAACACTCCGTCGCCACGGAGGCGGTAACCACAGAGAAAGAATCAAGATTAGCGTCACACTAGCGCGACGTTTACAACTTGAGGGTGAAAAAGGGGTTTAATAAGACTGCTAATATTTAACTTGGAAGACTTAGGATGGCGGCGACACGGTGGCACAGTGGTTAGCGCTGCCGCCTCACAGCAAGAAGGTCGTGGGTTCGATTCCGGGGCCCGGACCTGTGACCTTTCTGTGTGGAGTTTGCATGTTCTCCCCGTGTCTGCGTGGGTTCTCTCCGGGTTCTCCGGCTTCCTCCCACACTCCAAAAACATGCATGTGAGGTCAATTGAATATTCTAAATTGTCCGTAGGTGTGCATGTGAGTGTGAATGGTTGTTTGTCTCTATGTGGCCCTGCGATGAACTGGCGACTTGTCCAGGGTGTCACCCTGCCTTCGCCCTAAGACAGCTGGGATAGGCTCCAGCAGACCCCCGTGACCCTGAATTGGAATAAGCGGGTATAGAAGATGAATGAATGAATGACTTAGGATGGCGAGGGAAACACTCAGGGACAGGAAGCCAGTCAGTAGGCTGGGGCAACTAAATACAATGGCCCAATTTCATGAAAAATAATAATTCCTGAGGTCCTCCACTTTGTAAGATTTTCCACATTGAAGCAGCGGAAAAACCGCCGGGATGCTGTGTGGCGACGAGCTCTATCTAGTGAGTGTGTGGGTGTGCGGAAAGCGTCACGTCGGACGCTCCTCTGCCTCCATGTGACTCCATCTGACACGCCGCACACCGGATGAGCGCAGACGAGCGAGAGGGGACGACGTCTTCTCTGCTCACAGAGACGCACAGACACACACGGTTTTTTCCCAGACCTTTAGTTTTCCTTCCAAACTGGAATGGAGCGTCCTCGCTGGATTAATTATCTGAAAACTGCCTCTGTAGGTCTTCCCAAAGAAGAAAAAAAAAATGCACACACCTGTTTCTGTTCTCTATTTTTTCTCAGACCTCAAAGGGTTTTTTTTTTTTCCAGATGGCTGAAAAAAAGCAAATATTTCTCGCTTCCTGCTAAAACTGATGCCTTGCTGGACCTTCCACACACAAAAGGGCTAATGGATTAAAGGGCTACAGTATATGGCTAATGGATGAACCCCCTTTGGTTCACTAACAGGCCACTCCACTTCCCGGCAGTTTCCTGAAGAACAACCAGCTGGTATTTTCCCAACTTTTCACTATGATTTTCCCTGACAAACAAGTGCATTTTAATCCATGCATTTTATCATTTAATCCGTGGCTCTGTGCAAGAGTGGCTTGAAGTAAACCGAGCAGCCTGTGCTAGTCCAGCCAATAAAATCATGATGTGCCTACAGGCGTGTTGTCACAACCTGCATGCTAAGTAGTCTCTCTCTCTCTCCCCAGGGACAAAAGGACAAGACTAGGGCTGCAGTCGGGTCAGCATGTTGAGCGCTCGACAGACAGTCAAGAGGATTGTCTGTGCAGCCGGCCACAGGTAAACACCGTCCCAGATTACCCTCGGCTAATGAAGGCTGAGGCTGAGCTGGGAAGGTGACAGTGATGGACAGGAGCAGTGACCTAACGACCAGTCGGACCAGATAATACAGCGACTGGTTGGTAGGTTGCTGATGGCTAACGGTGGCAGGACGAGACGAGCATTGACATTACCTGGAGGAGAACTTCAATGTGCTCAATGTTGGGATTATACCAGAGTGGGACAGTTCAATATATATCGTATTGTATTATATTGTATCGTACCATATGTCTCAATTCAAACAGATCCATTCTGAAAAGCTTCAAACTCTACCGGCAGAACCTATGGCCAGGGTTTACAACCCTGACAAAAAAATTAAGCTACCACTAGTTTTTAAATTTTGCTGCGTTAGCCAAGTTTTATCAGAACCGGAAAAAGTCTCCTGGTGTTGTGACTGACAGAATTAAACTCTAAGCATGTGGGGTTTTAATCCCAAGAGGAGCGAGTCAAACTTTTTTAAAAGTATCAGTCCCCAAAGGCGGCACAGTTTGACAAACCCCTCGCAGCACTGGTATGAGGAATCAGTGAATCAGTGGGCGCCGAGATTGATCCTGAGCCGCCGCGACTGCAGACAGAAGGCGTTTAACATTATTTGCTGCGACGTGTCTCACTCTGGAGGAACTGAAGATGGCTGTGAGCATCCCGTTAAAGAAGCGCCGCGCCGAGTCTTCATCGACGAGGTCCCGTCTAGAGGAGTCGTCTGTGCCTACCCTTCCCTTCCCGTTACCACTCAGCGCGTCCCCGGAGTGGAATCGGCTCATAACGCGGCACCACTGCGGCCGCCAACCAAGCGGAAACCAACTCGGGAGCCGTGGATGCATGACTTGTCATCCATTCAGCAAAGCCTGACCCAAAAATAACCCGTCCGCCTTATGAGACACGGCGTGAGCAGCGGCGGATGACGGTTAGTCCGAACTCCAAACACACTCTGCTGGTTATTTCCCTTCTTTTCCCCTTCATGCGTCTGCGAATCTTCTCTTCCCCCATTTTTTTGACTTTCCTCCCACCTGTGCTTCCACTCTGCCAGTTGTTGAGGGCTTAAGCCAACGCCGGCATTATAATATTACCTCGAAATGTCTTGGCCATGAACTTATCTTAATGCCACAGCTTTTATCAGGTCCCTTTCCCGTCGCTGCTAATATGCCACAAAGACTTTCAAAAATGGGACGAATTAAGGTCCCTGGACTTGGCAGCCCACGGATTGCTCAGATTTCTCAATTGCCATTCGGGAAACAGGAAAATTAAAACCAAGAACAACTTGTTTTCTCTTTTGGGAATTCAAAAACAGAAAACGAAAGAACTACGCATTATCTGATTTTATTTGATGGTCGCAAAAAAGGAACCAAGTGAATTAAAACACCTTCATCATCCAGGCTACAATGGGAAATCAGGAAGAGATTGCTTAGTTGTCCTCACCAGTGCCTGTTTGCATATTCCTTTCTGACAAACAAACAGATAAACAAATCTGAATTTTATTTTAAACTTATTTGAAATCCTATTTTAAATTTTTACATTAAATATAATTAGAAACTGGATAGTTTTTGTTTTCTTCTTCATTTTTCTGTGTTTATAACTTCACAACACAATTTCTGATGGGTTATCCAAAAAGAGCTTGTTTCAAGTTAATGTTTGTCATTTCAAAACAAAAATCACACAGACCCATTGCTTCTCATTTTGACATTCCAGGAGCTGCTTGCCGTTTCTATTGATCTACCCCAAACACAGAGACTGGATGGCTCAGTGAATGGCCTTCCACCAGGAGATGCAGAAAATGTGTCGGAGCCATGCTGAGGTGGTTTAAATCAACAGTTTAACCCGGAACTCAGCCAGGAGCCGGATCCTCTAATTCTGGGGCTGTTTGTTTGAGAGGAAAGTGATGTGAAAGTTACTCAAGAGTAAACACACCGCTGTGTGACTGACGAGATTAATGCACAAAAGGTCTATTGTGAGTTATTCGGTGGTAAAAGAAGCTGTCAGGGTTTTTTTTTTCCTCTGTGCTAAATCTTTAGATTGAGGTCTCTTTGAAATAAAATGGAGGAGAAGGTTCAAACGGCTCCTGGACCATAGAATCTTTCAAAGTTTCCTTAAGATGGCAATGACCGATGTTAAGATGGTTGAGGTCAGACAAAGCAGATTCATACTGGAGGAAATCAATGAAGACGAGAGGTTCCAGCAAGTCACAAGTCAAGCAAAGACTCCAGCTACCAGTAGCATGTTAAAAACGGCCTGCGTAAAGTCGAATAGAGATAGTATTGTATTAGTAGCGAGACGTTGCCATGCAGGTGGCAGTTTATCCTCACTTTAATCAGATGAGGCTCATATTCGGAGTAAGCAGTAACTGCATTAAGACGTGTGGATTATGCCAACCTTAATTGGATTGGTGAGAGTTGGAAACGCCTCAAGAGCTATGAATATTTGCAAGGCATGCAGCAGGTAACAGCTGTCGTTTGTCATTTGTTTCTCAAGCGTCTCCTTGGAATTTCCCAGCGCTCCTGATCCTCCAGGTGAAGGAGATCGAGTGTTTTCATCACACTGCAATGCATAGGAGACAAAAAAACGACGTAATGCGATAAAAGTAAAATCGCGAGGATTGAGTTCCTCAGGTGGGACAAGAGTCTATGCTAGTCATGACCTGAGACACGACGCCAGGCCACCTACGGAATGACCACTCCACCACCAGCAGTGAACCTCTCTGGCTTATAGAATAGAATTCATTCATTCACAGAATTCATCGACTGGTCTGACGTAAAGACTTCGCAGTGCAGTATTAGTCATCAACTTACTGCTGAGTGCAAGACTTGGATTAAAAATGAGATGAGAATGAGGGCAGCATGAGGTTCTCTTTCATCTCCAGTTACTTCCTTTGATTTCCTCAAAGTTCTGAGGAGGAAGTCCTTCTTCTTTTTCTTCTTTTTTTTTTTAACTCAGCTATGATTGCTTAGGGTAAGAGGGTCATTTCCTGTTTTGGGCACCAACTGGGGTCGGATCCCCAACCGTCAATCCACCAAATCTGTAGTTTTCAAAGAGCTTGGCTGATGTTAAGCTGCAGCCCATCCGAAGCTCCTTGTCCTCCATTAAATCAATCTCCTTAAACACACACGCGTCTATTCGTCCGTGCTGAACCACCAAAAATCCACTCGCTGGTCACGTCTCTTCTACAATTCAGGTGCTTCTGTGATGAGGGGGAATTGCGGCGACTGTGGATTTGTCACATTTTAACGTCTCTGTGATAACTGTGAAATAGAGCCGTTCATTTGCAAACGGCCACCTCGGCTGACTGGCTGAGCTTTCGTAGGGAGACTAATCCCAGATTTGTGGATCCGTTTCGGGAGTGATGACAGGACCCGGAGCTGCAGGGCCAAAGAATTAAAGTGGCGTGCACTGTTAGTGCACTGTTACGTTTTTTGTGTTGTGATTACGCGGAGTGGCCGTCCGACACAAAGCCGGAGCCGGCAAACGCGCCGCTGCAGGAGGAGGCAGGACGTGGCGGAGCGATTTCACTCCAGGTCGTCGGGAAATCAGAGAGGAGTTGTCTCCTCCAACTGCTATAAACTGACAAATTCTGTCAGATTTTTTGTGGGATGGGTGCTCCAGCAGTAATTCAGAAGCGTCTTAATCAAGATAACGAAAGAATTTCGGTTCTCCACAGTGAAATGTTGAGTGCGACAGAAGGAATTTACATTCCGACAAGGAGCAACAGCACGGAATCAAGCTCGTTGTTGTTGTCACCAATCTATCAGTTCAAGTGTTGAACTATTGAATTAGTAATCATAATATATTAATAATTAATGTGATCTGAGAAGACAGCAGAGGAGATCTGTGCCAGTTTAAAACAAATCTGAAAAAAACAATGCAATATTTAATTTAAAACAAAGCGGAAATGTTTTTTGACATAAAGGTAGACAGGGGGCTAAATGATGATACTGTAAAGAAGAGGATGAAAAATATGTAAAAAATTATACAAATATATATATATGTATTTAATATATTTAATGAATTCAACAGCCTTTAAGTCTCTGTTTAAAATAAAAAAGTATCTGGGCGACAACTTGCAAAGCAAAGTGCAGCTCCAGGCTGCAATGTCCCACTTAATGTTTTAGCATGTTTAAAACATTAAGAGTGTCCTCAGGCACGCAGACTCCTGGCTCCTGAGACAAAGGAGGAAATGAAAAGCTGCAGCCAAACACCAGCAGCATTCCTAGTGAGGGTCTTTAAGAAATTAGCTTCGGGAGGGGGGGGGGGGTCAAAGGCAAACTAACACAACATCACCGAGGCCACGGTGAGACGAGACGCAACTGTTGCCAACTTTATTTCTTTGAACCTAGTTGAGGCGCAAAGTTGAGCATCATCTTGGAACTTCCTTGGTGGATCGTCGTCGTATCCAACACACGTTGTGACAACCTTTCATTTCCAACCAAAAGAATAAACTTGAGTTTCAGCTTCACGCTGACACTGTGAGAGGAGACAACCGGGATGCGAGCAGGTGCGTCAATCACAGAGACGTTCCTGGGGAGGTTTTGCCTCAGGCTGCAGATCCTTGCACAAACCCCCGCCAATCCGTCCCAACGGTCCATTCAGCGGAAAACACGCGGGAATGGTAAAACGTGTTTTACCTTATCTTCCTCCTCCTCCTCCTCCTCCTCCTCCTCAGCGTTGCCACGTCCTCTTACCGAGGAGCCAAAATCCCTTTGACCTTTAGCTCTTTTAGCACACTTTATCTGCTGCTGAGTTTCATGAAATTTCATGAGAGCATCCAGATGCCGAGAGCGTAGCGCTTGAATCTTTAACTCAGCCCAGTTGGGGAGGAGGAGGAGCAGCAGCAGCTGCAGCAGCGGCGGCAGCAGCAGCAGCAGCGGCAGCAGCGGCAGGGTGAAATCCTAATGACAAGGAATGCACCCATGTCGAATTTCCAAGAAAATACAGTTTTCTTCTTTTCTCTGACTCACTTCAAGAACTCCTTTCCATCTTGGTCAATACGCCACAATACAGAACATAAAATCTGTCTAAACTAAAACAAATAAATAAATAACTGAATCTTGTGTGTTTGCGTGTGTTCTTTGGCCTCCTTTAGCACTGTGCTAACCGTGACATGCCACCTCTGGCCATGTAGCTGATTGCTACGCCGCCGGCGAGTGCAACGAGTGTGTCCTGCAGCGTCGCCGTGTCAACGGCCATCAGCGTCAGCGCGGTGACACGAGAGCGTGCCGCAGAAGGGAGAAAACACTGCAGAGGAGCGCCGTCGATTTCCCAGCGAGTCCAGGTCAAGCGAGTGGGAAGACTTCCTCACTGGGTGGAGGACGAGACTTGGAAGGAGACGTAAGGTCCGAATGATTTCTCAGTTTCCTCTCTGTCGGTGTCACAGAGGGTAAAAGAAAAAAATTCAGTTTCAAGTAAAATTTTGATGGGTAATAATTAAAAAGAATTAAAAATAAAACAAACAACTGAGAAAGAAATATAATTAATAATTTTTATAATAAATCTCTCTGGGACAAAAACGCCATTTTACGGTAGCTTAGTAAGAAGTAAAAGTGTTAAAAGTAGTAAATGTTCAACACTACTGATACAACAACAACAACAACAACAACTCGACTCTGTTTAAGACAACAGCTTCATTTCAATGGTAACAACTGATGATTCAGTCTTAAACAGTCTGATCATTACAAGTGAAATCCTAAAAACACAGCTGGGGTGATCTGAGATGTTTCACTCTGTTTTTCCCCCCAACACCGATGATTCAAATCGGGCAACACGTCACGACTGCAAAATTTAAATCCATCGGGAGATGGATGGCGGCGGCGGCGTCTAATGATAATCTCCACAGATGCTGAAGAAAATCCCTAATTAGAAAATGCCGGCTGGGGGTAAAAACAAGAAAGAAAAAAACAAAAACGGATGAAAAATAACGAGTCGCGACGCCGTCTCCCCTCCTTGACACGCAGCGAACGCCGGCGGCGGCGAGGTTTGTCTTTGCGAGTCGCCCTCCTCTGCCGAAAATGCTAAAAGCGCGGGGTCAGCTCAAGACTAAGGCTCGCTCAGTTGCTCAAGGACACTTCAGCAGAGCAGATGCTGCCTGTCACGACGCTCCAAGTCGCGACCTCTCCGCGTGAAGGACGTTCGCTTTAATCCCCTTTTGCGGGCAGCTGTGTCGACCAGCAGACACCCGACACCAGCTCGCAGTGGCGGCCTGGAAACACTCGCATGTCATTAACTTGAAATTGTCGTCTTTCTGGCCCAGTCTGATTCAACTGACTTGAAACACCAGCACCGGACCTGAGATGAGTCCAGTTTTGATTGTTTGGATGCGACACTGCTTTTTATTTGCTTCTTCGATGGTGACAACAATGCTAAAATATTTTGCTTTGATTATCTTTTACATGTGTTTTGAATGTGCTTAGCTGGGGTCGGATTCTTAACTGTCTGGTGGGGGGGAGGAAAGAGATTCCCAACAGTACAACTAAGCATCAGTTTTAGTTGGAAGGTGTAGTTCAGTGTTTTTTGCAGGAGGATGTAAACAGAGGGCTAAATATGCTATTTTTATCCCAAGACCTGCTCATGTTAATCAAACGCAGCCCATCGCTCGGCAGCAGAATGGTTGCTACATCACAGTTTGTTTAGCAAAACACAAAAAACTACATCAACCTGTCGTTGCTGTTTCCTTGAATTTTCTAATGCAGCTTCCTTCAAAATGTGCACTGAAAGGTTTTATAGAAACACAACCACTGCAGCTCCCACCAGATCCCTGTGGTATTCCTTTTAGAAATGAACACATATTTATTTGGGCTCATATGTTTCTAACACAACGTGTGTCCATTCAGCAGGTCAAAGGTCGCAACACGCTCCGTCTCAGTGGACGTGATAGTGGTATCGAGAAAGAAATTGAACACTCACAAGCAAAAACACTGCAGGTCAAAGTCCAGCCAGTGAAACCATGCTGAATATTCATCAGCTGGACCTTTGCTCACCACGAAAGTTGAGAATTAAGAGTATTTATCTGCTTAAAAAAAAGAATCTCATATTCTCCATCAGCCATTCGGTCTAAGAAAAACATATAAATTAAAAAAAGATACAGGAGCGTCTTCCACTCTTGCACGGCCAAATCTTTGATGATGCGCATCACGGAGCGCTCCGATCTCTCGCCTTGTCCTTGGTTTTAAAAAAGACCCCCCAAAAAAAAGAAAACCTTTTGAAGTCTTTCTTTCATCTGCACATTCTTCACCGAAACGTCCCCGGTTGTCTCCCGAGTGACGAGAGCAACCCTACGTGACCCCCCCCCCCGACCCACCGCCTTCTCTTCAGGGAGGCGTTAAAACAAACACGTCTGGAGGCGTCGCCTCATCCGAGTGAATCTGCCTCGTCGAAACTGTGCCGCGTTGCCGCACGTCGCACACGTGAGGAAGTGAGGTGAAACTAAACCGCCGCAGCCGGAGTCAGGGGGGGGAGGAGGGAGGAGGGAGGAGGTAGGGAGGTTTCCCCGGCAACTGTTGCCAGTCAGAATTTTTCCTCCTCGTGTATCTAAATTGGACCAGGGTGCGGCGTCCCCAGGAGCGGGAACGCAGATCCCTGATGAGAGATCCTGTCCTACTGGGATCTCACCGCACGCCGACGGCGCCGACGCTCGGCCCGCTCCAGGCTCCAGACGACGCAGGGCCGAGACTGCGGAGGGAGCCTGACGCGTCTCTGCTCTCCGGAGACGGCCGCCTCGCGCTCCAAAGTAATTAAAAGCCAGGGAAACACAAAGGAATGTAGATTCAGGGAGAGCTAAAAAAATAAAATAAAATAAAAATATAAAGATGAAAGTGAAGGACTTCGCCAGCTGTCAAACCTGGCACGGCAGAAGGAAGCGTTCTGCCTTTGGATTGGATCTACGCAGCGCATCCATCTGGTTGAGAGCCCAGAAAAAGAAATCTCGACAAACCTTCCTGCTATTCAGACCAGTAGCTTTTGTAACTGCTAGCCTAGCCTAGCCGGGGAGCTACTGCTCAATGCTATTGGCGTGTGGAACGACGTTAGCCAACAGGTGCACTACAGTCCACTCTCGGTGTTGACTTTTTTTTAGTATCTTTAAAGGTTAAGTTTGTCAAATTGGGAGATTTTGAGAAGAAGCATCGACAACAAGTGGTTACATTTTAGATTGCAGCGCTCGCCCTCTGACCCTCCTGTTACAAAGCCCAGGTTGTTTCCACCACGGCTTCCCTGTTTGTGAAATGCTGGACTCTGTTTAAACAAAATTCAAAAAATTTTAAGTTTCATTCATTTTAAAAAGCAGTTTTTCCTCCTTTGCCGTGACGAGCGAATAAGATTCATTAAACTCACTCAGCCACGTGTGCCGGATACTGCGGGCATCTCCCTTCTTATCTCTCGTACCTTCACCCGTAGGAAATATGAAGGTGAATAATGAATCCAGAGAATCAGGTAAGCAAGACTAAAAAACACGCAAACACGGCTTTAATATTCAGGCAGCAGACGATTCTCCCTGCGAGGGGGGAAAACAGAGCAGCTTGCTGTGCTTATTAATTTAGTCTCTGACAGCAAAACAAATGCTGATAGCTCAGCGTGATGCTGAGGAGAGATAGCAGGACAGAAGCTCCTTTCACGCAGTTAAACTTTTCAACTCTCACAGGTCATAGGCGCCAAATCCCTGATTACCATACAAGTTTTAATGTCCTTAGAGTAAAAATGAGCCTGATAAGAAAACAACAATGTGTTTTTGTGGCTCAGTTCTTGTAAACAGGAAGCAGGTGCAGGAAGCACATTTGTCCAGCTGACTGTACTTCACTGTGTGAAGAATTGAAGAGATCACGTCACATAATAGTAATGCCGCTTTAGCAGTGGGCTCCACTCAACGGTTAGAGGGACCTGGAGAAACCTGAAGTCCACTCAAGCTTTTAGACCAAGAGAGAGGAAGGAGCAACATTTCTTCCCGTCTTCCTGACACTGAATGTTAGGAGAGTCAATGCATATGCATGATGTGTTCAGCCTCGGCTACCATCTGTGCAGAGGCAGGATTATATAACTGATCAGATATTCCCGACCACCTCTATTTTCATGCAAATACAACAGAACTGCTGCCATCGATGTTTGTTACAGAAATATAAAATATACACACACATACAATAGAAATTACACACATTTTTTTTTTACAAACACGCAAGCACACATACACACAATCCTCTATTTAGGTATTTTTGGTTATCTGGGGCCGTTTGATCGGAACTGGGCAACATCTCCAGATCTCAAGTTAAAGTCTGATCTTCTCTTTAATGGCTTTGGCAGTTAAAAACACTGCAGCTCACCATCTTTCTATCCAACCAAAAGACAAGAAATCTGATCTTTCATGTTAGATAGAAAGTTTGTCCAATCTTCCCATTACTGAACACTTCCTGCGGGAGCTTTAATAAAAGAAAACGTGAGAACTTGCGACATAATTAGCCAATAGACTTACAAATACTGAACCGACAAACTGGCATCGACAGACCGTCTACTGAAATCTGAGACCAGCCGACGAGAGCGCGACGCTGCTGCCAAATAATTAAGGCGAAAATCAAAATCCGGCCCTGACAACAATGCTATAATCCTGCGTATCAGCCCCCCCAGTTTGGCAGCGGGCCGCGGTTTGCTGATGAGAGTGACATTTCCACGGAGGCAGGGACGAGCCATTAGAGCAGTTCCGGGAAATGTGTCACTGCTCGCTCGCTTTTGTGTAGGTGTCAACTGATGGACGTTTGTTGCTTTTTGGTTATTTGTTTTTTTTTTCCCCGTTAAGATAAAACAGATTAATAACGCCTCCTCCGAACTCCGAAACGACGCCACACTATGGAGAGACAGGAGCTGTCAGGCCACTGAATGAGACTGCGAAGACGCTTTCATGTGAGTGTTGATGAGGGGGTCCCTAATAACACAGCAGCATGCTTTTAATCAGTGAATAATCGGGCAAGTGACGAGCGATCACTAAATACCTGCAATTGAAGGCCACAGAACGCAGTCCAAGTTTATTCTTATGAATTAAGTGGGGTTTTTTTTTGTTTGTTTTCTAAAAGTGTAATTATCTGCAGTAGCTCCCTCCAGTGGCAAATGGAAGAATGTCAGAATGTTCAAAACAAAAAAACAAAAAAACAAAAAATAAAAGCAACGATGGTGCATTCAGTCTCCTTCCCTACTTACCGAGTAGGTCAACTTCCAGAACCACAGCACTAAAGCTGAAACTGATGCATACTAACGTTTTTTAAACGAAAGTGGGCAAAATGTTAGCCGCCCCCTAGTGGCATCTCCTAATCAGTCTTAATAACGGAATGTAAAACGATTAGCAAAGCCACAATTTCATGAATCTTTCCCATTGATTTCATATCTTTTGAAAGGCCTCTAGGGCATACATTAGAAAATTGTTCTGTATTTTTGTGTTTTACAAATAACTGTTTATGTATTTTCTTTCTTTTTTTTTTGGTTAACGCTATAAAGAAGCCAATCCTCCTCTGTGGGATATTTTGGCCTAGTTTTGCGGCTATAAGAAGTGTAGACGTGTCATCCGTCTTCATTTACATAATATGCTGGACTATCTAGGCTAGAGCGCCTACATTTAATTTGGACAACGAGAGATTTCAAAAATACAAGGCACGGAACCCAAGCAGCCAAAAGCTCTTTGGCTGCTGAAAATTAAGCTTGTATTTCTGTGGCGGGTCTGTGGTTCCAGAGTAACAGCCCCTCTTCACAACACCTGATGTAATATGCATCTGTAATAGCATTGGATATGTTTTGTTGTCTACAAAGGCAGGCTGACACTCTGGCTCTCTGAGGGATGAAACGGAGAGAAACCAACATCCTCCCGATCTGAACACAGCTCCGCTCTGACATCCTCGCTGCCTCCAGTCACAAACAACTGGAGTGGAAACCACTTGCACATTTTCATTACCCCCCTTATAGATTTTAAAAGGTCCCATTTCCAAGTCTTTACTTTTCATCTGGAATCCAATGAAGCAACTGCACACAATTGATTATCTGGGGCACTCCACTGGACCAGAACACAGCATGTTTAGCCCTCTGTTTACAGCCCTCCTGCCAAAAATGATGCTTTGTTGGACCTTCCACACGTCTGGCAGGAGCCAAAAACAAGAGACAGAGCCAACACCTGGCTGGCACCAACCAGGAAAGGGTATCAGCAAGTACCCTTTATGACATCACAAATGGAGTTATAGAGCAGTTCTTTTTAGCACATAGTTACTGACTAGGGGAAGAAACAGAGGAGTCAAGGAGGGACTTTCCTCCATTCTGTTGCACAATGGACTCAACCAATTGCTGGAAAACGTGAGTAGGGATGTTTAAAAGTTTTCAAACTGATGTTACAGCACAGAAGGGCATTTAATCTTCACAGCAAATGTAGGTCTGACCAAGGGGTCCTTGCAGCAAATCCATGCATGTTCTTTTAATGAGCAGAAGGACTTTTGGGAGACTTTGGCAAACCCTAAAAAAAAGGAGATAATAATGAGCCCCTCTGTCCTCTGTCACTTCTGGGCCTCGTTTGCCGAACTGCTGAACCCGGCAACCTTCCGCATGACTTCCGTCCACTCTTCCGGTGGCCGAGCTCTCATCCTGGCCGAGCGGTGGTCTGCTCCTTCCAGTCCGCGGGATTAGACCTCGAGACCCGGGGGCGGCTGGTGACAAACTGGAAACTGTTCAAAAGGCCCAAGAGCATATGGCGCGGGGGGCTTATGGGATTACCCAATTAACAAGGTGACTCAGAGATCTGTTAATCTGACCAGTGTTCCTTCCACCGGAGTGCGGAGACGGGCTGTGACGTATAGCGGTGGCAGTGGTGTTGGGGGTAGTGGGGTTACGTGGCTTTACGGCACCCCGGACCCAATTAAACACGCACACAAACATGCGTCTCATATGCGAGAGGTTTAGCAGCTAATTCCATTAAAATAAAGCCTAGAGTGCAGCGCCCGCTGGGTGGTTGGACACCCATTCATTCATGACAAACACGGTGCGTGCAGGGAAGCTACAGAGCACGACATCCGGTCAGCACGGAGTTAGTTATCGCAACGAGAGGTTCGTCCTGAAGGTCGAAAAGAGACCAGTAGCGGCGCCACAAATGTTTCCTTGGGGTGGCCACAGGGTGAGACCATGACTCACATAGTGGCGGAAAAAAGTAGAAACCTGGAATGACCACATGACCTTTAATTATTCTAACTCTTACTATAGTTTTTTGTATTTATTAAATGTTTTCAGGGTGATCTTCTGACAGTCAGCCCTGTCACCATTCTCATGAATCAGAGGTCAGCAAATCTTCACCAATGTGAATATTAGTAGTAATAAATCTATATCAACTTGTTCCTGCTGTCCTCGGAATAAGGTCAATGTTAAATTAAATGTCTTTTTGGAGTGTCTTGTTTCCACATAGAACAAAATACAGGCCAATCATCCAGTCAGAAATACATGACACATATCCAATACTTATATATATTATTATATAATTATATAGGATTTAAAAAAAAAAAAGATACTATACATCAGGGGTCACCAACGTGGTGCCCGCGGGACCTCATGAGTAGCCCGCAGACCCGTTCAAAAAAATTGCACAGCTCGGTGAGCTGCGTCTAAAATTCAATTTTATCCAACCTTGTAAAGTCATTTTTGATAATTATTGAGAACTCATGAGCTTGATAAGTGTCTTCACATAGATAAGTATCATTAATAATAATATATAACTCAGAGAGTTTGTTATTTCAGGAGAGTCTAGCAAACTGGTAGCCCTTCACACGGCTCAGGACCCATGAAGTACGGTAGCTCTCAGTGCCAAAAAGGTTGGTGACCCCTGCTGTACATCAATCTACAAAGATTCGACTTGAGACGCTGCGGAGGAATTTTCTCAAATAGTTCCCCCCCTCCGCCGACTGGCCACCACGTAGCTCCGCCCCTGAACGAGACCGTGCGTGTGCGCTCCGATCAAACAGCGCGCGCGGCACAGGAAGGGCGTGATGGGCACATGCGCTGACAAATCAGTGTGACGGACGCATTTTCACGCCACGACAAGTGCGGTGTCTGGGTTTAAAATTGCAGAAGGTCGATTCGCAGTCACGGTGTAAACTAAAAACCAAAGCAAACATCGAGCTCGTAAACAACAGAGTTACGCAAGACACGCAGGAGCGAGAGGTGACCCGAAAAACCAAAGATCTGCCGTGAAAACAACAAAAATTCGATGTCTGGTCCAAACTTGTACCTAAAACCCGGACAAGGTTAAACCGGGTCATCATGGGTCGGGGTTTCGGGGGGGGGGGCCTTACCTTGCGGGAAAGCGTTGGGCTGCACGACGAAGAGGAACGCCTGCACCAGGTGGAAGAGGATCCCGATGGGTCCCGGCTCGAAGTGGGCCACCGTCTCGTAAACTCCCGCGGGCACATAACCGAAATCCAACTTTCCCGGGGGCGGCAGCCTCCGCGGCTCCGTCTCCAGCTGGAGTTCCCCGGACGCAGCGAGCGCCGAGAGCAGCAGGGCGACCCCGGTCCTCCACATCGCACCGGACCGTCAAAACTCGGGCTTAAACAGGGCACGAAACTGGTGCAAGAGGGGGGGAGGGGGGGATAAAGGTGGAAGGAGGCGGATTCTTATCGGAGGACGAGCTGAGGAAATCAAAAATAAACAAGCACAAGCTAGAAAAATCTAGAAAAAAAAGTGTCCGGATGGATGGAGCGCAGCTTTTCAAGTCCTGCCGACCGCGGACGCGCTCGTCCTGGGCATGGTTCCGTGTGAGCCGGCCGATGGCTCCCTCTGGGCTCCTCTGGGCTCCTCTGGGCTCCTCTGGGCTCCTCTGGGCTCCTCTTGGCTCCTCTTGGCTCCTGGTTCCGCGGAGTCCCACCGAGATGAGCGCGCCTGCCGCTTCAGCTCGAGCAGCATCTGCGAGCAAGTGAGCACGCGGGGATGCGCTGCGTCACGGCTGCGCGAGGGGAGGGCGCGCGCCGCCGTTGCCATCCGCGGAGACAGGAGGAAGCGGACTCGGCCCGGAGGGGGAAGCGCGCCTCCTGTCGGTGAGAGGAGGACGAAGTGCACAATAGATGGTAATATGGATGGTGTGTGTATATATATATATATATATATGTGTGTATATATATATATATATATATATATTATATATATATATATGTGTGTGTGTATATATATATATATATATATATATATATATATATGTGTGTGTGTGTGTGTGTATATATATATATATATATATATATATATATATATATATATATATATATATATATATATATATATGCTTCTTCAGGAAAATGCTAGCATTTTCAGAAACTTTTTTTTTTTTTTTCCCCCTGCCGACTTGTCCGGGAAGCTCTCAAGGGAGGAGGAAGGGACAAAAAAAAAAAAAAAAAATAAACCCATTCAATTCTAATAGTATTTCACAAAATGCAGAATGTATTTTCCAAAAATCTGATAACAAACGCCACTCTCTTCACCGTTCAGGTGAGTTTTGAGTGATGGGTGAAAGTGCCGGAACACATTCGCCACATGAAACTGGAAGCTCTTTGTCCAGCTCTCCACCTGCTGACAGGTGCTCTCTGTCCCTTTGACCACTGACCCGTTCTCCCCCCACGGGGCAGACAGAGGATACCTGGGTGCACAGCCAGCGAGGGGACATGATTGGTGCGTGGCCTTCAGGTGGGCTGGGCTTTTGTCTCCCTGCACAATGACATCTTTGTCCTCTGTGCGGGACGCACCGAGGCCCCCCCCCCCCGGCTGCTGAAGACAAGGAGGAGACTTGTCTGAAAACCCTCCATAGTTTGTTGTGAGCACTTTTTCTCGCCAATCACACGTTCATTAGAACTCTGGAAGGGCAGATGAGGCACAGAGGAGAACATTCATCGCTCAGATGGAGCAAACATACTTTTCTGTTTTGTTTTTTTTTAGCAAATCTATGCTAAAAAAAAAAAAAAAAAATGTTGCAAAATCTAATTTTCCCTATCGATCAAAAGTCAACACTACACTACCAGCCAAAGGTTTGGACACACCTGTTTCTTCTTTACCATCTGCACTGTAGATACATAGTGTTGCCAACTTTCATTCAAAAGAAATAAAGGAGGCCTCCCACATCAATCAATACAGTGCAGGATGGATGGCTTTCTCAAGGCAACTCAGAAATGAGGATCAAACACCGTCCTGTATCGTTTCAAAATGGGACGCAACACTTCATTGTCAAATACGGGACAATTCTGTATTTTCAGGGACGGCTGGCAACTCCATAGATACATACAGATGACATCAAATATATGACCAAGATATGTGGATTAATGCGGCAAAAGAAAAACATATTAAATACCTAAATGTTATGTTATATATATTTTATATGCAGGGTGGCTATTCTAGATCATCTAAAATATAAAACTTGTTTCAGTCATTTCACACTTTTTTGTTTAATACATCTTCCATATGTGTTCATTCATAGTTTTGGTGCCTTGAGTGACAATCTACTCTAATGTAGATAGTCGTGAAAATGACAGAAAAACCATTGAATCAGAAGTATGTGTCCAAACGTTCGACTGCTGGTGTGCTTTGGATGTTTTTCCGTTCACCGACTTCCTACTCTGGATTCCCCTCCAAACATGACTGCTGTTTACCTTCTCTTTAAGAGTTCTAGTTACTAGAAAGGCAGCCGAGGCTCTTCTCAGCCCCAGTTGTATAAGGGGATTAGCCCTGCACGAGTGTCCGCCGCAGATTTATTCTGCATGACCTCACCTCCTCAACAGACGGCGAGTCTCAGGCCTCTGGACAGGTGAAGTCGTCAGCGACGCAAGTTTCACTGCAAACACTGGAAGACGGTTTCTTCTCTTTCCTCTATCAGTGAACACACCGTTATATTCTGCATGCCGCCGAGAAAATAGAGAAAATTTAGAAAACAGGGTTAAACAAACGTTTATTCATAAAAAAAAAAAAAAAATATGGGATTTTGGAAAATGGGATTTTTCAGACAATATCGAGGTAGGACTCAAAGAAACCCAAAACTGATGGATTGTGAAGCAGGCAGTGCAGTGGCATCATCACAGCTTGCATAAGAACACTTGTGCCGCGTCTCCGTCAGCCCGGCTGGAGCCCAGCTGTGGATTCTGCTCTTTGGCAGACTGGGAGCAGCGATGCCCGGCCAACTGGCAGCAGGCGGTACCGATCCGAGGCCAACTGTAGACGTGACGTTTCATCCAGAACCACAACCAACAATCACACTTCGCACAGTCACGAAGGGCGGCTCCAGAAGCAGAACAGTGGTCCCCCTTTTCACCTGTGTCTCTATGACAGATGGGGGTAAATCAATGTTGACATTTCTTTTACACTTTACTGTCTGTGTAAGATCAAAACTCCAACAGACTTTCAACATTTTACTGCTTTTCATCAGAACATGGCAGTAAATCTACACAATAAATAAGATAACATAGATTTGAAAACATTTTAATTAGTTACAACAGTAGCGCGTACCATTTTTCTTTTTAAATAAATACATTTTCCTTTCTTTTCCAAAGGTGTAATAGTCGGGTAATATTTTTCCAGTATAATTTAACTGAAGCTGCTGAGCTTCCAGCGCATAAATGCTGTGGAGCAGCGACATGGATTTAACAACTTTGTAAAGAAACTACTACAAAGTGCATCTTGTACCATAAAGTTTTCACTCTAAATGAATTGGAGCAGCAAATATTTGGCTGATTGTTTTCTTTCTTTCTGAATGTCCAGGCACTGAACTGCAGACAGCTCTCACAGGATTCTACATCACGCTGTTCCCTAAGAAAGAGGATTAGGGCCACAAGAAGAGAAAAAATATAACTGGAAGGAGATTTTATTGAAGTTTTCATTTCGAGTTTTAAGTTGAAATTTTGTGAATGTCAAAATTTCTTGAGAAAAGTCGACGTTAAAAAAAGTGGAAATTTCGAGATGTTGGATTAACCCAGTAACCCACAGTTAAAAGTAACCTGCCGAAAACAGGTGTGTACAAGGTTCACCCACAGTAATCAGGAAGTTGCATGGTAGACTTGCATGCAGAGCCTTTGCACTTCATTGTCGACATTTTGACTTACTTCACATTGATTTTATTCACGAAATTTCTTCTTCTTTTTTTACGTCAACTTTATCCTAGAAATTTTGACTTTAATCACAAAATTTCAACTTTATTCTGGAATTGAAAAAAAAAAAAATCCTATCTTAATTTTTTTTTCTCTTCTTGTGGCCCTAATCCTCTTCCGTAGTTACTTGAGACAACAGGAAAACAAAAAGTTAACAGCCGTGAGCTGGTGTGAACTGAATGAACAGATTATTTGTTGCAATAAAAGAAAAAAAGAAGTCTTGGCGCACTACTCGCAAGTCCTGGTCAAATGTAAAACACGCACGTGCGTTTAAAAAAAGGCATTCTGCTGTGTCGAGATATCGCTGCTATTTTCTAAAATGTAAACATCAGAACGTCATTTGAGATCCGATCAGTAAAAAAAAACAAAAAAACAAAAACAAACATGCGTTTGAGCTGGGTACGATCAAGACCAGGATTGAAAATGGACGACAATGCGCAACACTTGTTTTTTTCATATATATATATAATAAAATGATTCCCATGTTTTCAAAAAGACAAAAAAAAAAAAGACGAAGATCAGTGGTCAGGTCACGCGTATCCGGTTCCCCCAAAACATTGTCAATCATGTAAGAAAAACACTCCGAAATCACGACGAAGCTCACACAATGTTTCCTCTTCTTCGCTTCCTTCCGGTATTTCGTGAACCGACGGGAAGCTCGGCTCCGCCGGAATCAGCAGCTTTGGCGTCAGCGGCCGACAGCTCGCGTTAATGTCGCGCTGACAGGCTGCTTTTTAATGAGACGTCGCCCTGCAGCCCGGGGCGCCGAGGACTTTATCTGTCCGTGGGCTCGGTCAAACTGACGAGGCTTCTCGGCAGCGGCGCCGACCGACGCTTGCTGTGAACCCACCAAAGGCCGCTAAACGGAGCTGGAAAACTGCGCGACGCTACAAGAACGCTGCGTTTTGAAATTTTATCTTGTCGATATTGTTGTGCAAACCATCGTGAAACCATTTCAATCTCATCCTCTCACATTAAGGCCGTCAAGTTTGAGACGCGCCGTCTCTCGTCGAAGCGCAGCGAAGGTAACTTTTGCTTTTCTTCAACGTGACGCGCTGGCAACTGATTGCAATTTAAATTATAATAACTCAATAAATCAAGTGTTGTTGAGGAAAAAACAAACAAACAATCAAACCAAAGGAAAAACACCTGAAGCGGTGAAAGATTCATTCGCAAAAGAGTCTGGAAGTTTCTTCTCTGGCTGCTGGGCCAGCTGAGAAATATCTGGTCCCAGTGCTGCTCAGACGCCAAGTGCCTGTGTGCCCTCACACACTCACGCACGCACGCACACACACACACACACACACACACACACCTCAACAGCTCATCATAACGACAAAGCTGCTAAACTCACAGCTTTCTTTTCACGCCCCCTGCTGTTTATTAGCGGAAGTTTTCTTCGTCGAGCTTCCTCTTCTCGGGGCCTTCGCCCGAAAAGTTGCCGACGCTTCCTGTTGGTACGACAGGCCGGCTTTGCTTTAATAAATACTTGGACAGGAGCTACTGGGGGTCTGGCCCCGCCCCCTTTCCTCCCGCCTTTTCCTGAGTTTAAGGTCGAGCGGCCGCGTCGCCGCTCGTCAGTCGATGCGGTTGCCGCACAGAGTGAAGCGGTCGATCTCCAGCAGCGTCCTGTGCTTCGTCTCCTTGGCGCCACCCTCCTCTTCCTCCTCCTCGCCGCCGCCGCCGGAGGGCGAAGGTTTAGGTTTGTCGGCGTCGGGCGGCGGTGGAGGAGGAGGGCCAGAAGGCGGGTCGCTGCCGGCTGCAGCTGCTGGGAGGTTCTGAGGGGTCCGGTGGAGGAGCGGGTCGGTCCTGGGGGTCGGCTGGCTGGTCACGGAGGAAGAGGAAGAGGAAGAGGAAGAGGAAGAGGGAGGGAACGGCTGCGGGCTGCAGGGCGTGGCCGTAATCTGCTCCACCTCGGACTCGTCTGCGAGGAGACAGCAAGAGAGCGATGAGTTGAAATTAGGGGGAAACGCAGTTTTGCTTTGACAAGATGATCCGCTTTGAGCCTTTTTAGCATCAGCTGGGGAAGAAGCTGGCGGGTTTAGTTTGAGACAGACGCCTTGAAGCCATGGAGAGCCCTGCAAAGCAGCCGCATCTCTGGGATTTCAGGTTTGCTGAATCGGCCGGACTCAATATTCACCGATGTTTGTGACAAAAAAAGATGACAGGGGCAGCAGCGAGTCTGTAAATGATGGCTGCCGGCTGGGGAGGTTTAGGCCGGATGCTGCAACGGAAGCAGTTTTCTCAGGTCTGGACAGTGAAAGAGCGACGCCAGAGGCTTCGCTCTCCCACTGACTCGCTTCAGAGACGCTTCAAGTCCTCACCACTGAACAGAGATACGCATCAAGAGCAACAATCAAGCTGCTGTAAACTCCCTGCAGTATGAAAATATGATTTGTCCCACCTTGAAAGTGGCAGACAATATGCACACCAACATGTTCTTCTTTACAGAAAATGGCAGGAAAAAAATGGGACCTGTGACGGTTTTCTATCCAAATGAGTCTGGCTAGGCTGAAACTGTGTGGTGAAAGAGGCTTCAGCTGGTCACACAGTTCTTGCACCTCCTCTGTTGCATTATGTTGAGTAAATGTCAGGGATTTTTATTTCTTAAATAATTTTGAGCACACAGCGCACAACATTAGGCAAACCAACCAAACAGAATAATTCATGGTGTTATGGAGAATCGGGCAGAGCTGCTCGTCCGCTGAGACGAGCGTCTCGCCTCTGGCTACCTGCAGCGCTCTCCCGGTTCTGACTGCAGTCGGAGGGGGAGCCCAACCCACGGCGTACAGCGCAGACCTGCGTCGAGCCTGCCGAGAGCCGCGGCATTTGCATTACACGCTCGCTTTAGAATACAGATGATGCTTTTTTCTTCTTCTATCGTCTTGCAGCAGATGCATTTGGACGTACATTCGGTTGGTTGGGCGACCTTCAATGTCCGAGTCAGCGCACAGGATTTTAAAAACGAGTCCTTTTATTCCAATCGGTCGACGCTGGAGTTGCAGTGCAAGAAATGTAAGCTTTGATGAAAGTTAAAGCGCCATATGGAGGCAGAGAGGAGCGAACGAGGAGCGGCTCATTAGCCCTTTCTGCCCCGCGGACAGGAACATGCAGCGCGTACAGATGGTCCACGTGGATGCATGTGGGTTTACATCGCTGGAAAGACAAAGACTCGCACATGCATGAGGCCGTGCGGCGGAGCCGCTGGAGCAGCAGGTGATGCGCCGCCCCCCTGGGGAGGTTGCTGGTCCAAATCCCCTGAGATCAGGAGCCAGAGGAGGAGCCATGCTTCTCTGCAGGTTGAGGTTTGATATTATTCACCATCAGTGTCTTTAATAAGGCAGCCCGACTCTCTGGGGCTGTTATTTTAATGAGTGAAACATGTATGGATGCAAATTACTTTCACCCTTTGTTTACTTTAATATAATAAAATAAAAACAGCCGTCAGCTCAAGACAGCTGGGATAGGGGCCAGAACAGGCTTGGGCAAACTGTGGTCTGGGGGCCATATGTGGCCCGTTAAACTTTCTAATCCGGCCTGTCGAACTTGAAGAAATTTTATTAATAGTAAGTTTAGTAAGTGATGAAATAGCTGTATTTCATCCATTTTTCCAGTGTTTGAAGAGTCATTTCAAAAGAGCTAAATACCGTTGGGCTTCTAAGACAGATATTTGGTTGTAACGCTTCCATTATTTCTATTTCTATTATGTTCATTATTTCATTGACATTAAAGCAACATGTTTTCGTGATATATTTTTTTCTCCGATGAGAAAAAGGCCCCTCTGTGAAACTTTGGAACAAATTGTGGCCCCCCGAGTCAGAAATTTTGTCCACCAGCTACGTATTAGCGTGAAACTGCATCGCAGAGACGGCCGCTCACCTGAAGTTGCCCACTGGCCAAGACCGTCGTCCGCTCTCTCCGGCTCTTTGTGGGAGGAGGTTGCCGGGGTGGCGGCGGCGGTGGCGGCGGCGGCGGCGGCGTCAGGCCTCTGGAACAGCTGGTCCTCCATCTTCGCCCTCTTGATGTAAACGCACGACTTGCCGAGCAGCACGATGCTGTTGAGCAGCTTGAGGGAGACCAGCCTGAGGAGGGAGACACCTGAGTCACTGTCCGCTGTACCTGAACCAGACTAATGGGCACGACGGGCGCAGAGCAGCGCATGTAAACTTGTTAACCACTGCGCTGATTCCTGAAAATTGAATCTGGGAATATTTCAGTGTTCAAGTTATAAAGTCACCCAGCTGAGATGCTGAAATTAGCTTTCGGCTTCACAGCTTCATTTAGGTCTCTGTTTAAAGGTCATCTATGAATAAAATTGTCATTGTTAATTTTCATCACAGACTTTACAGGACAAAAGAAACAGTGATCTCCAGAAAACAGCATATTTAGCCCTCTGTTTAAAGCCTGCTGCTAAAAGGCTGTTTTTTAGCTTCATGCTAAAAGTGACTGACTTTGCTGGAAGGGGACAAAAACAACGCAGCCTCAGAGGGCGGAGTCCACGCTTGGCTGAGGGTGTGGTCGGGTACACGGGTAAGGTATCAATTCCCTTTGTGATGTCACAAGCGAGCAGTCGTGTAGAATGCAAGGAGGTGATCATTTCATTTCATTTTACAAAGACCAAAGACGGACTGCAATGTTGTTCAGAGCTTTAGTGCTAAAGCTGGGAGCACCTCAGCCAGCTGTTTTTACACCAATGCCTTTTAAAGTCCGTGGCTAACATAGCTAATGTGGCTAACGCGGCTAAAGTAGCTAATGTGGCGTTTGTTGAGGATGTCAGGTGGTGGTGATACGCTCAGTTTCACATTCCTCTCAATGTGAACAAGAACGTGATCAGCATTAGTGCAGAAGGAAGCAAATCTCATTCCCTGGCTGTTAGAAAACCAGGCTATGGTGAATTCTGCACACTGCTGGGACCCTTAAAGAGAAAGCATTGACCGTTTGGAAGTTCAGCTTAGCGGCAGACCCAGCAGCCTCTCCGGACTTATCGCGGCGCCGTCTTGAGCCGAAGCGCGACTCCAATAAATCTCCTCCGCCATCTGGCGCAGATCGCAGCCGATCACATCCTCGCACAGCAGGACCTTCTTACGCTCCGCCAATGTGTTTCTCCGCCGTGGCCTGTGACACTGCGACGGGAGGCATTTGGGTCTGTGGACCACTGGTCGCTGTGACAAGAGCACAAGAGCTCGTGCTATTTATAGACCGGAGTGGGGGGTGGTGGTGGGGGGCGGGAAGGCCAGAGATGGTACTGGAGATGACAACACTGTATTCTTCACCCTGAGGGGAACTCTTCAATAGCACAAGGCCGATGGGATCTGGCAAATGAGTACGAGCGAGGCAATCAGCGGCTCGGCAGCGCAGGGAGAACATGAGGCCACAGTGCTGGCGCTTACGTAACGTGTGTTTAAGGACGGAGCCCTCGCGCCTCACTGTGTGTTCGGGCTCTGTGCACAACACGAGAGAGTCTGAGCGTTTCTGGTATTTCTTTATTTATCCATTTATTACGGAAGCGCATTGCTGCCAACATAGAAAAAAAAAAATACACAGCTCAGTATCACGTTATAACGTGAAACTATCATGTTATAATGTGAAACGTGATAGTTTCATGTGCACATGATTCGTGTACGCTGAGCGGTTTTCTAATTATTACGATAAGAAAACAGCATTAAAAAAAAAAAACCCCAGTAATTTAAGGTTTGGATATTCCTTCGTGTTTTCCTAATTATAAAACTAGGTCACAGAGAAGAAATTAGCCAACCAGCAACTGAGAACGGTAAATATAAAACATAAAATATAGAAAAGATCAACCAAACCACAAAAAATATAGATAATGAAAATGGAAACCAAGAACTCAGAGAAACCATGTCAGAAACCATGTATAAAATCTACCCTTTGTGATGTCACCAAGGGCACTGATAACTTTACCAGGTTACTGGCAGCACCCTGTGCCCTCCAAGCGCACCTAGTAGCAATACGGGACCTTCAAGATGAAGCACACAACGGTAAGAAGCTGAGGAGGACCTACCCGAGGTAAAAGAGGAAGACGCAGGTGTACGACAGAGCTCCCTGGATCTTCACCGAGTTCATCAGCACTCTGATGAGCTGACGGAACACAAAGCAAACAGCAGGGATGCACAGGCTGAATGAATCACCCTGAGTGGAAGGCGGCTCGGCCGTGACTAACGCTCCTGTGGTATTTAGCAGCAGGACGCTAGCGGAGTTCAGAGGCTCTCACCAGAACAGCAACAGGCAGAGGGATGAAGCCCATCCTGCGGGCCACTGAGTCACTGTAGTCTGTGCAGGCCTGCGCACAAACACACACACGCACGCACAACAGATCAGAGCATCCGTAAAGCTGCGCAGGATTGAACGCTTGCAGTCGCGCCGCTTACGTTCTTCTGCCGGCTGCTGACGAGGTCGAAGGCCAAACTGGCTCGGTACTCGATGTACACCTGAGAGTAATCGGAGGAAATATTGTGTAGAGGTGTTATGACAACAAATGTCACTGCTAAGTAAGACAGAAAATGAATACTGAAAACACATTAAAAAATGTTGGGCTGTCAAACGATTCATTTCCTTAATTGCAGTGAAGCGCCATTAATCATCTTTTAATTTGCATGTTTGAAATTCTGTTGTTTTGCATTTCAAGTTTTTATGCCTTGTATTGAATCTCATCATGATGAGCAAGTTAACTGTGACACACATGAAAATAAATGAATATATAAATATATTAATGATGAGGAGAATGAGGTGGAGAAGCACGAGGAGGGAGACGTCTCCTTCAGCACTCACGTCTGCGGGGATTTCGTTGAATTTGGTGATGAAGGCGTGCTTAATGACGTCCACGACGACTTCGGAGATGATGACCACGACGACGTCGGGCAGCAACGCCCACATGTAGTCTGAAGGGACGAGAGAAGAAAAGAGTAAAACGTCACAGTTTTCTTGCACCTGTAGCATTTTTACGCCGCCATTTCTGCCGCAGTATCGCGCTTAACGATATAAATACTGTAGAGAATCGCATGCACTGCAGCCACATGTAATCAATGTACCGTTAATGTACTTATATTTGGCAAATCAGTCAGAGCCTTCCAGGCCTGGATGACTTAACAGTCATTAAAACGTTCTCCAGTCTCGTAATGCAAAATCTTGTTATTTTCTCATGCGGCCATTAGCCAAACTATTTATTTATGGCAAAAGCAAATCCATTAACATCTATTCAGACACAAGAGTCCAGGCTGATTCAAGGCACGTATCAACACTCCCACTTTGGAAAAAGCCAACCATCTACATATAAATCTAAACAGCAAATAGAGGGGATAAAATAACAATAAAAAATAAAATAAAAGCACATATTTTTTACAATCAGAATCAGTTTCAGTTTTAAATGAATTGAAACACAGGCAGATCCTGCAGAAAGGACCCTGTTACTTTCACCCAAGCTGAGTGCTGATGGCATGTTATACTACCACACAGTCAAATGCATGAGTTTGCATCCCTGTTTCTCTGCAGCCACACGTCTACGCTGTGCGTCACACCCTGGTGTCTGAGAGCGGAGGGCGGACAACGTTCGGCCGTCGAGGCCTCAGAGCAGAAACATTTCTTCAGAGCCGTGGCTTTGGCAAGAATTAGCACATCAGTGTTATGATTTCAGCTGACAAGCCGCGTCTGTCAGCTACTGTTTGCCCGGCTTTGAGACTGGCAGCCTGAGCCGACTGTTTTCAGAGGGCTGTCGCACGCTGCGGCCGTCACTCACTGGGCTCCGTCTGGGAGCTTCGCCGTGTGAGAGCCACACAGCGGGTCAGCGGGAGGAACCGCACACACAGGGGAGGAAAAATGAGCTGTTTGGTTTCTTTGATGAATTATAAAGCCCCCTGGAGGTGGCGAAAGTATTCACTTTTTTTTTATCTCAGTAAAAGTACGGATACTTTGTGACAAAAATAAGCCGGTGAAAGTAAAAGTATATTCCACTACGAATGAATGAATACATTTGTTGCTAAGCCGAGTTGAAGTACGCAAAAACACAGTTCAAATAGCTCCACTTCAAGCAACATATAGCAACAACTATAGTTATAAGTCAATTACATGCAACAGAATTTGTATATTTGCATGTTGAATCTAAATACTAAATGTACAGAAAGCAGCATGTTCAGCCCTGTGGCACTGATCTCGGGGAGGTGTCAGCGCCCTTTGTGATGTCAAAAAGAGCAGTGGGTTTTTGGTCTGCATTTTCAGAGAAGTGCACCTTCAGATAAAATTCTACTGAACTGGACGCTGGGGGGCTCACCTGGCTTCCATGCAAACTGTTCAAGATTCCTGACGCAGACAACGAGCAGCAGGATGTGGTTGGTGAATCGCTCCTTGATATCTGCGGGAATCAAAGAACAAATGAGTGGTTTCAATCTCTCAAAAGTCTTGGAAAAAAAAGTGAGAAGGGCATCAACACAAAGAAGAAGAAGAAGAAGAAGAAGAAGAAAGGAGATTGCACATCTAACAAGGTTCACCGTCTCAACGGTGGCTTGACGTCTCGTCTCAGAAACAATCTGTCGCTCGTCCGTCTGCCAACAATCTGCAGACGGAGTCTTCAGAAGCGGCCGCCGTCTCTGTTGACAACGCCGCCGCCGCCGCGCTAATTAAGACTCTGCTCAGCGCCGCGAGCTCGCAATCTAACACGGCGACAGCCGACAAAGGAGGGGTGGTGGGACGGAGGGGGGGGGGCAGCGGATTGTCTTCTGCCGTCGCTGCTCAATGAGAGTGACTGAGACGAGGTGATCAGAGGAGGTCGGCGCCTTGCATTCAGTATCTCCAACTGAAAGTGATTCATCGCTGGCTTCCACATCCAAGGATATTAACTTCTTTTGTCACATATATTCAAATAACAGGACGTCAATGTGGCGATGCTATCGGCTCAGAGACACCTGCCTGAATGCAAATACCACAAAAAAAAACAAAAAAAAAAACACTATGCAATTTTCAGGTAAATACAGACTTCCAACTTTTCAACAGCAAGTCTGTGGCTGTATTGAGCCGTAAACTCATTGGCTTTGATTTGCTGCGTGTGTCTACCACCTGTCAGCAGGCCCGTCCCGTTGATTCATTCCCCCCCTCTGGATGAATAAAAGATGTCTTTTGGGGCTCAAAAACAGGAAATTTCTTACCGCTATTGGACATCTGGAACAAGTTGTTCTTCCCAAACTTCTTGAACACGCTCCCTTTGATCTCGATGAACTGCGTTTGGGAGGAGAGGAGAGAGAATTCCGACATGAGAGGCGACGTTGCGGCCGCGCCGACGGCTGTTTCATCATGGCCGCGCCGCGCAAAGCCGCGTTTTCTGGGGAGGTTGCATCAACGCAAATTCAATTGTCGAAGTCAGCGGCTCTCAACTGGTGGAGTCTCAGGACTCACATTTTCTTTTTCCTTATGATAAAGTCGCGGCCCAAATCCATTTCTAAAAAAATAAAAACACTAACCCACATTCTATTCGTCCATTCTATCATCTCTCGTGAATAAATGATTGAAATTATTGAATTGAATTGTGTGTCCTGGAAAATAATGTGAAGTTTTTCTCTCGCTCTTGCTGCTGTTAGACATCGGTCATCCTCGTGTGTGTGTGTGTGTGTGTGTGTGTGTGTGTGTGCGCTTCCACTGACGTTGCTGGACATCATGATGGTGAGCAGGGACTTGTTGTGCGAGTTGAAGGCGACGTTGAGGGTGGAGGCCTGGATCATGATGAGGATGGAGTGGCAGACTGACAGGCAGCCGCTGAGGAAAACAACTCCAGCGCGTTTACCACGGATAACACGTCATCATTATTGATAATGTAAAAAAAATAAAAAATAAAAAGATAGAGAACGTTGGAGAGTTCACACGAAAAAAAAAAACAACCAAACAAAAAATACACAGTAGCCTGGTCCAAGTCAGGCTGACTTAGTCATGGATGGACAAACATCAAACCCCAGAAAACGCTATTAAAAACTCAACACTGCACTCATCCTTGCTGCCTCCCTCACTCTGACTCACATCGTGTTCTGCCATTTAGGCCTGAACAATACAAAACAGATGCTTGTCATCCTTCCTGCTTTGGAGGTCAGACAAGCACAAGCATTCGTCTAAAGGTCATCTCTGGAGGAAAGGTTTTCCTTTCCTTTCTGTTCTAAAAGAACAACTTTCAGAAAATTGACGCAGCTCTTTCAGCTCGAGCAGGATACAGACGTAGATGACAGCCATGAAGAAGTGGGGGATGACGCCGATGCTGTCTCTTTTCCTTTCTTTGGGTTCTGTGGCTGTCCAGTAGAGAGCGTCCAGGATGTCTTGACCAAAGGAGGAGAAGAGCCGATCAGCCACCTGACAGAGGGTGGAGGAAAATCATGACAAGCATAGTTTGATTTTCATCATTTGATAATTCTCCTCATCAGGGTTGCAGGAAACCACTCTTTAGTTCAGCAGTGCAAATAATCTCCAGCTCCTCGCTTTGTTTTTTTTGTGCCTTGTCAAACAGTTGCGTTACCTCCAGCATGTTGTAGATGATGTAGAGTTTGATGACGGACTGGCCTCTGATCAGGTGGTACATCATGGCGTAGTCCAGGTAATGTGTCATGGAGAAGGACAGCAGCAGGATGAGGGCCTTCAGGATGTCGCACACATGCGCTGGCTGCAGCAGCCGAGACCCACTGAACACACACACACACACACACACACACCCACACACACACACACACACAGAAAGAACAATGTAAAGCCAACCACGTTACCCAGTGTTTTAGTCTGACAGGGAAGTATTTGATTTCATTTCCTGTTGCATGGATTTAAAATTGGACATCACTTCTCGTCTACTGTTGTAGTTGTGAACGTTTGTGATTGTTGTTTTGTTATATTAAGACTTATTGCTGCTGAGGACAGCAGAGTGTCAACAGAATGGCAGCTGACATGCAACACGGCAGGCAGATACGTTAGTGTTTGTACCCTGACGTGACAAACATCATCCTTGACAATCACGCACAGAAATGATCATGACCGAATGAAAACAAACAAATTTGCACAACATGAAGATTTTTTTGTTTGTTTTTTTTATTCACTTGACATCAGCAGCAGCTGTTCTGTCACACTGTGCAATCTGGAGGCAAACTTTTTCAAATCTTGCACAGCCGACTGACTTGGAGCAGCTGAAGAATCCCAATTTAACCACAGCCTACCAGCAGCTTCCTCTGCGGGAGGAAGCCTGTCAGGGACACTACCAGTGACGATGCACTGACACATCAGATGGATTTTTCTCATTTATTTTGCCCAGTCTGTTTGAATCTGGGGGACTCTCACCGATCCAGCTGCCATGCAGGGTCACATGCACCGGTAAACACTGGTGGCATCAGGAAGACATGAAACACACAAACTAGGGTTGCCAGACTAAAACTTTTCAGAGTTTCTTTTTCTTAATATAAATGTGTGAAGATTACACATTGGAGAGACATCTCCTCCCGGCTTGGCACGCGCGCAGAATAAACAGAAGCCGCCGTCACGATAATAGTTTGAAAATATTCACCAAACGCCTAGAACACAGCGCGCAGAAGGGGCAGCTGTGCCACAAACAAAACGTTGTGTAACCACAACAAGAAAGTGACAAGAAGAAAGCCACTTAAGCCTGTTGATTTATCCTCTTCACTGGCGCGCCACCTGCAACCACATCACAGGGGAGCCACTGATTTCCAACGATCACAGGCCCATTAAATGACTTGTTCACGGGTAAATAAAGTCTGTTCAACAGGAGATGCAGCACACAAAACAACAGCAAATAGTCTGATTGATAGATATTTCAGCTGTAACCTATCTCATTTTTATGATCATGATTCAGTCCCTTAAATAAGATTGTCTCCCTCCTGTTAGTGAGACTGATTGCACCGCATAAATAAAAGAGGTTTAGTCATCCCACCTTTTTGGATAGATTCTCAGCGTCATTACCAGAATAGCTGCAACAAAAAAAAAAACGGTCTGGTGCGCCAAGAACGGCACGACATCCTTAAAAATGTGTTTCAAACGATGCGTTTCCAACGTGTGAAGCTCTTAACGGCGCCGGCTGTCAGCGGCAGCCTTGGGAAGATGCTAATAGGGAGGCTGTCAAATCCATAGGGCCAGTTATTTGGTATTAACTGAGAGAGCCAGACAAGAAAAAGCAGAGAGAGAGGGAGAGGCGGCTTAATTGTAGGACATCTGGCGCATTCTGCACGTCGGCTGAGTGACACGTTTAGACATCCACGACCGCCGCCAAGACGTATACGTTTCATCTATTCACAAACTGGTGTCAGAGAGCATTTCTGAGCATGTGCGCGCAGCAGAACCCAGCGTAATTGCGCCAAGTCGCTGTGAGACACTCGGGCTAACAGCAGAGAAAAAAGGGTGGTGGGAGGAGGAGGGGGCAGCTACTATAAAAGCCTTCATTACCTTAATCAACTTAAGGGCGCCTCGATCAATCTTGCAACCCCAAATACAGCACAGCTCCCTCCCGCAGCATTCGAGCAATTTGAAAGATGAGAGAGGGGAACGAGAAAGTCGTGCCTGTTGAGAAAGCGGAAGCGCGTGTGAGGTGCGAAGGAGATCTCAGCTAATTCAGGGCGAATTCAACCACTGCAGAACACCTGAGGAGGGAGTGCGAATGCGTTTTACACCCGCTGATGACGACAAACGAGCTTCCCCCCAAAAGGAACACAGCCGCTCCAAAGTTCGGCTGGCAATGTGATCGCGCAAAAAGACCAAAGATCCCCTCTGTTGTTTTGACCGGCTGCATCCAGTTGTGATTTAAGGCTGGGAAGCGCCGTCTCGGCTCCCTCCGCCCGAGGCTGCAACTCCACCCAGAGCTGATCAATATGAATGAGGCCTGGGCGAGAATGATAAGTCGCAGCTTTTCCCGAAAAACATGTTTTGATAAAAAGCAGATTTGGTATTCAGGTGGTTGAAGACGGCCGATGCATCTCATTCTTATCCACGCAGCAGCAGCAGCACGTGCGACTGTGCGGCAGGTTGAGGCTGCTGCAGTGCACTATCTCTGTTGCACAGGCATTATTTCCCCATGTCTCTCTCTCTCTCTCTCTCTCTCACTCACAAATACACACACACACACGTGCAAATTATGTACGTCTGACTACAGTCGCTTTTGCATTCCATGGCGCCGTGGCTGCTTGCTGTTTGTAAATTATCGCAGTGGGTATTAAGAGCCTGTCGGGGAAAATGAGGGAAAAAGGTTGATTTGTGTGAGCGAATCAGCATTTTGGTTAAAAAAGTACTTTTGCTTTGGAGGAGAATATTTGTGGATTTCTGCCCTGTACGGGTAAACAAGACTTAACCTGATTCAGCATCTGTCCACATAGTTGGTGAGGGGTTTAGGAGGGGGGACGTTACATTAAAAGGCAACGACCACTAGATGTGCAATTTGCAATACATAAAAATATTGAATTGATTGAAAACCAAAGCCCTTAATAATACAGCGTCAGAGCCTTAATGCGTTTGATTCGCTGCTCATGTGGAGCCCTAGAGGTGCGAGTTAGCCATGCAGACATTAATATATATGATTATTTCCAATTGCGGGGACATGGTTTTACTGAGAGAAACTGTCTCGCTGACATTTATCCACGGTGAGCCGCTGCCCGGCAGTATAGATGCTGGAACGCAGGACATCTTCTAACGCACGCCAAACACATTTTCTTTGCTCGCGCTTCAAGTCGCTGCTCTCCAAGCGTCTCTGGAAGCCATCGAAGTGGTCGTGCAAGGAATAAACTGATGCTCCGCTGAAAATAACTCAGTGCTGTCGTCGAGGTCCTTTGCAACACGCACACTGCACGTGTTGACCATGTGACGACTATATGTCGTGCAGCCGTCACGGCGGCTGATCAGTGTGCGATGAAAAGTGTAAAATGTGTGCTGAAGTGAAGTCAGGCAGACTGACAATGTCCTCTACAAGGCCCCTGTGGTTGCACGTATAGAACAGCAGCAGCCCACATATGACTCCTGCTGGACAAATTTGGTTCTGCGGGCACACATGCACAAACGTGCACTGCATGGGTTCACTAATGAGTTACTGTGGCCAGAGCAGACTGGGAAAAGCTGCAAAGTTCAGGCCATCGGTGAACTTATGCCCAGACCTGTGGTTCAAGTATGCAGCTTCATCGAAACCTCACAACATGAACTGTGATGAGAGTGAACATGCACGCGTCTCCCTTGCAATCAACGCGGCTGCTCCGAAAGCTGCAGCGACAGAGCTGCCGAATGTATTGACAGACAAGATGGAGATGGGGAGAAACCGGTGGATGATGAATGTGCACCATACAATATTAATAATAGTAAATATTCATCAGCGTTCTGATAATGCGTACCTGCTTCTCCTGCAGTAGGGGCATGTGTGTGTTCTGCAGGGCAGAGGAAGGCAAGCAAAGAACCACAGTGAACGATAGGCTGTCAGTGACCACCAGGGGGCGCCGGTTACATATGGCTTCAAAATGCTAATTTCTAGCGCTGGCTACTTTCTGGTTTCCAAGTTGGAGTAGCAGTGGGATAAATCACAATATCTCAAATATTTGTCTGGATGCAGCTAATCCATAAACCATAGCTGCTACGCGCACATTCTGCCGAGGATTAAACTTCCTGTCACCCATTTTTATTTATTTATTTATTTTTAAGTTGGATTTCAAAATTTTAAGAGACCTTTCGGCTTGACTGCTCCTCTTTGCAAATAATGCTAATGTAACTAGCAGAACCGTGTCAAGTGGACCATGTGCGTGAAGCTGCCCTGCTGCGGTGGGATCCTTTCCCCGTCTAACAAGGAACGCAGGCTTATTTTAAGTCTGTACCTCCTGTCTTTTTTCTTTTTTCTTCAATGTGCGCAGGTGTGTGCAAGGTTATGGCTCTAGCAGTCTCGAAACGAGGCTCCTACCTGAAGCCGCAGCATGGCAGAGTGAGGAGGCGCAGCACTGCCAGAAGCACCCTGAGCGGCAGCAGCGTGAAGACGTACAGGAAGGCGTCCAGGCACAGGAAGAAGCCAAAGATCATCAGCTACGAAGGAAAGTCACACAGCAACACCTTTATAACTCAAACAACAGCGCATTAAAAAAAACACACCTCAAAATGACATATTGACCAGTGGGACTGGTTACATGTTGGAATAACAAAAGTATTTCAGAGAGCAAACGTGTTACATTCCTACTGAATGGAAAACACATGGCTGTAAGCAGAATACAACTGCGACTCATCGGTTTGTTGTAGCGGCTGATTCAGGCGAATCGGTTTCATGGTTAAACACTGCCACCTGGTGGTTATTGGGAGAGATTAAAGAAGGAGTATATTGGCGTTCAACGCTGGAGATAGTTATAACTATTAATTGGAGAGCACTGCCACCTGCTGGCATTAAATAATTTCGTGCACCACAGCGATTCCTACTTATCAAAACGTTTTTTTTGTTTTTTTTTTTTTTTTATAGCTTGTGTTCGTGCTTCAGGAAATGTAATGATCAGCTTTGGATTGTAATAGTCATTCCATTAAGAATTATTCTGATTAAAGTGAATCACTTGATGTTCAGAAAGCAGCATGCAAGGATGCAGTGTCAGCCATCCTCAAAACAAATAAATCAGATAATACGTGTTAAAAACTTTAGCATAGCATAGCACAAAAGCCGCACATTTGCTGGAGAGACGTGAATGACGCTCACTCAGCTACGTGCCAGTTACATGGCCTATTTGTGTGTGAACAGCAGAAAGATGGAGATGAATGAGGGAAAACCCGGCAGCCGAGTTCTGGGTTATTGTGCGGCACCTTCTCCAGCTCCTTGGGAATGCGCATGAACGTGTAAACGCGGTCCCGGCGCTCCTTGTATTTGGCCTCATTGTGTTCCAGGAAGTAGCCCCTGGTGAGCTCTGCGGCAACGAAGCGCGGCAGGGACAGATCTGGAACAATGTCAGAACATCGGCGTTACAACAGCGGCAACAATCCTCATGCCCACACACACACAGCAACCCACAATGCACACAGCCATCAACACAATGATGGTGTTCATCAAAGACAAAGAGGAAGCAACCGCTCTGTCTTCCGTGGGAATACGGCTGCACCCTGGTGTATTCCGCTGAGTCACTAGAACTGTCAAAAATGAGTATATCGTAATTTGGGTGTGTAAAAGGTGTCAGTTAAAGTTTACATTGATTTAAATTCAGATGGCATCTTCCTCCAAAACACCAAGATTTCAAAACCATTATTACAGTGTGAAAATGGTGAAGAATTTAGCATTTTCTCAAGTCTGGTGTCTTTATGTTTACATTTGAAAATGTTAGAAACTAGTTAGTTTTAAAGAATCTTTCCTTATGAGCAAATTTAACTATGACTTTTTTTTTTCCTGTCCAATATTGACTCTCCAGTGTGGACTAACAGCTCCTGGGCCAAATGCACATGATCAAATAAGGATGTGGATCAGATTAAACAGTGCAGAATGTGGACGGTTCTGCTACAGGCCACAGCAGATAAAACGGTAAAGTCTGACAAAGTCCAGGACGCCGGAGACGTCTCTCATGCCTTATCTCGACTCCAGTGTTTGACACAGAACATGACAGAACTGTCCTAGTAGTGAGGCCGCGACTACAATTTAATTCCTGAGCGTTTGCTGCACTGGCACAAAACAGCCGATGATAGAACTGGATAAGTCGTGAGAGCCGTCCACTGTTCTGCTTCAACAAAGCGACAGTTAAAGAGCTCTGGCAGTACCCTGGCCGCTGTCAGTCATAGGGAGCACAGCAGCAGCGGTGGCGGCGGCTCTGGTCAGGAATACAGAGGAGGCAGCGGTGTTCCACGGAACACCGACCTTTCACAACCAGCACACCGTTGCTCTGCTGCTGTTTCATTGATCAGACTTTAATCTTAGTGATGATCCCTGACCTTTAAAGGCCGAGCTTGCAACGTTATAAAAGGGATCGACCGGCCTTAAATGACATAAAAGTTACACACCACAGAAGTTGCATTGTGTCATCTAAATCTGTGGTGGTAAGCATTTTTATTTAGGTGAAGTGCACCGTGTACAACAACTCTGATGTCAAATCGTGTACATTAAAAAAAAACTAAAACAAAAAAAACCCCAAAATGTACATTATTTATATAACCTATGCAGTGGAATTGGGGATGCAAGTTATCAATTAACTCTTTGTTAGTTGATTGACCTTATTGATCGATTAATGATCAATTGATAAGCAGCGATTTTTCCTGAGAACCTAAATTTCACGTTGAAAAATGTGTGAGGAACACATTATTTAACCCTTAAATAATGCTCAGGGTCCAATGTGACCCATCTTTACATTAGAGAACAGCAAAAACACCCTAAACATGTATCCTCTCACTTTAAGTTGACTTCTAATGGGTCACACTTTCCTTTCTTTCTTTTCTTTTTTTTTTTTTTTGAAAGTTGTTTAAAAGTAACTTGTTCCAGGTATATTATGACCATCACAGTATCTACAGGTGAATTGCTCTTTCCTGCCACTACAATGTTATAATATTAATTACCCGTGTAAAAAATGTTAAATTAATTGCGACTAAATTAATTTAATCAATTAAATTCTTAATTGATTAATTGTTAACATACTGGCTTTTGTTATTCATTTTAATCATTGAAGTTGTAGTTTACTCGACATCAGTCAAACCTTAAAGGTAAAGTGAGGAGAGCAAAAGGGAATCGAACTGAATTGAAATGCAGACACTTCCGTGTTGCCAAAGTTCGTTTAATAAATACCCACAGAAGTTTGTCGTGACGCCATACTAACTAAATTGATTATGTATCGGGTAACTTGAGGCGGGTTAAAAACCAAAAAACATAAAAACAAAACTAAACGGACCATAACCTCTCAGTCATAGACGTAAATTTAGGTAAAAGTGGCCTTAAATTTGGGCGACACTCTTATTGGCAACCATGACTTGACTGGTCATCGAGCTAGAACTACTGAGGGCGACAGTGTGACACAACGACACATAGCGTCGCTGATTGGTCCAGATGTTGCTTAACGACCAAGCCTCCATAACAACATTTTACAATTAAAATGACAGTGGCTGCCTCTAAAGTTTGCGGATTTTCTGTGCAGTGACAACACTCGGTTCACTCCACTGCTCTTGTCATCCAGCCGACGCCGTGACGTTATTTACGGCCGAGAGAGGTGGGGGTCCGTCCGTCAACGTTTACCTGCGGATTGCTCCTGATGCTCTCTCCGGACGGCGTCGATGTCGTAAAACCCCAGCGTTTCCGGCAGCGTCGCGGTGAGGCCGATCTTCCCCGACATATGCAAGTCGCCCCACGGTCTCCTCTGCCTGGCGCTCGGCTCGGGTTCGCCTCGTTTCTCCTCGGACAGCTGGCTCCCCGACAGCTCCGCCATCTTCGCTGTGGCCGCGGCCGCTGCTGTCAGCACCGCCGCGTCGCTCTGTCGACGTCATCGAAAACAACCGACGTCATAGACACGTGACGGCAATCGCGCCCTTCGCATCTCGGAATTAGCTTAATGCTTTCGCCGAAGCCTTTGACTTATTGAAAGTTAATAAAACAATGTTTATTTGTTTCTTTATGTTGTTGTTTTTATAAAATGGATTTGTCTCCTTTAAAGTAGTAGGTTTTGTCGCTGTTATTTAATATAAGTTGAAGGCCATCAAGGAAAATGTTGAAATAACAACAGCATAATTAGAGTGATAACACAACATATCAATATAATACTACAATGGGAAACAAATCTAAAATAAAATAAAATATAAAACGACCCAAACAAAACCAAAACACTTAATGTAATACCAAAACTTGTCCACTTGGTGTCGACAAAGGCCCACCAACAACACCGTTTGTCATCTGCTGTTTTCAATGACCTTTCAATGGAGCCCTGCTTGAAGGACCATAGTTAATGTTTTAAGTGGCTTACATTTTCATACTAAAGTACAGCTCTAAATAAAAGGCTGAATAAAGATTTATAATTCAATTATTTAGTACAACATAGCCGTCAAATTAAACATAGATCAAAAAATTATTTTTAGTGCGGGTGCAAAACACATTTCAGAGGAAATATAAAACTAATTTTGAGTGAAACGTTAACCCATGATTAAATGTAAGATGGTGTTGTGTATAAATAAACAAATACGAGGTGAGGTGTATGATGATCCCCATGTTTCAAATATTTTCTTTCTAATGTTACTGCCAGATAAGATAAATAAAGAAAGAAAGAAACAGTAGCAGCCACCTAAAACCACATGAAGCTCATTTTAAGCACGGTTTATTGGCACACATAATGATAAAGCATACATACCAGACATCAGATATGACACTGAACACCTCTGCTATATAATGTACAAATGGTGTCTAATAATACTAAGCTCAAACATATTTAGAAATGTGTTAGCTTCCTTACAAATGCACAAATAAATACCCATAAGATCCAATTGTATAAAGACATTTGTCGTCATCGTCTCGCCCATTCTTAAAGAAAAGTCTAACGGAAAGAGATCAGGGACATAATACCAATTCAAGATTAAAGAACAATTGTGAGCACAAAAACAAGGGTATTAAACTATTTCTGCGGGGTGGATGGGATTTCACCTGTGTGTGGCTTAAAAAAACAACTGTTGAACTCAAAATTTGTAATTTTTAGCTCCATTTTATTCCCCGCCTGCTTTGCAGATTATAATAGAAATTAGATTACGTGACTTTTAACTTTGTGGCTTTGGTTGTGCACTAGCTAAAGAAGTTGGGGGGAATATTAAAGTTAGAGGCAAACTGGCATCCATCCAAACCACCCTACAGAAATCAGAACCTCATGTACAAAACAAAACAGCTGCCATATCCAAACTGGTTTCAGTGGCTGATTTACAGTGGACAAAATAGATTCCACCTCTATTTACAGAGCTACAAACCTTGTGACAGTGTTCCCAAACTGATGAACCCCAAAAAGGTAAATCAGACGGATGTGTTTCAAAAAAGTACACATATTAAACGAAAAATAAAAATCCTATAAAAATCATGCAGGATAAAAGCTTTAGTATCAGTTTGGGAGTAGGTCATTAAAGGGAAAGAAGTCCAATTTTTTTTTTCCTTTTCAAAGAGGAGAGAAAAAAAGGGGGGAAAGGAACATTAACGCGTCAATGCATGTCGGCACATACTGATCGGCAAAAATTACAACGTGATTGCAAAGGATTGTGTGAGAAGCAAGAAAAAAATTATCAATACTACAAACACAATCAAATTGGTTTGCATGAAATCACAATCTGTGACGACTGCAGATAAGTGGGGAGAAAAAAAAATCTCAAAAACAATCCGAGGACGCCGTTTTTCCTCGCGTTGGAAGGAGTCCGTGGTGGTGAAGGAACTTTGATATTTCCTTCCTTAATTGGAAATGGAAATAAACAGCGATGGGGGTGGAGGGGTAACATCCCACTGAAATTTCAAAAAGAAAAAATACAATTGCTTCAAACAAACGTTTCATTCGTCCCCAGCACAGTTTCTGCTCCCCTTTTGGCTGCTGTGTCTGGGAAAAGAAGAACAAGTTTCCGCCTCCCCCAAACTGAATTTCCAGGATTTTCTGTGACACTTTGTTTGTTGTTTCTATTCTTCTTCTTCTTCTTCTTCCACGCCGTCCCCCACCCGCCACACTGTCTACTGTCAGCGTGATGACTTGTGACCCGCGGGGCCAACCAATCACAGCGGTACTTTTCCAGAAGATGAGAGGTTTGTGTCTTGCAGGTCCAAGGTAGGAAGGAGATTTGATATGCGGCTTTCTGATGCATTCTTTAACAAAAAACAAAAACAAAAAAAAAAACATCCTGATGCTATTGATAAACATTTATTCATTAATTTTTATTTTATTTTTACATGACTGTTGCATTTTGACGTGGATGCGTTTTCTTTTGCTTTTTTTTCCCTTTCTTGAAGTGTCTTTGAAATGTGGATATTGCTGTGCAATGCTGCCATTTTTTTTTTCTTTCTTTCTTTCTTTCTTTCTTTATTATAATCAGTGTTGTCCGAGATGCTGCAGTGATTCGGAGAGGAAGAAAATATCCAGACTGACGTGTGTTTGGCTGTGAGTTTGCAGTCAGAGTGTCTTGGGGTGGGGGGTGCGGGTGCGTTGGGGAGGCCGTCTGGTTCAGTACAAGTGTGGGGGAGGGGCGGCGGGGGGAGGGGCGGTGGATCAAAAGTCCAGTCTGCATGAAGCCGAGAAACGTTCTTATTCTCCTTTTCTTCTTCCTTTTTCTTCTCTTCCTCCTCCTGCTGCTGCTGTCTTACTGCGACGGCTGCGGCGCCGTGCTCTCGGCCTTGCTGTCCTGACCGGTGGGGGGTTTGCTGCTCCAGGGGGCGCTGTTGCCCAGAGCCGGGGAGCTGTTGAAGTCGTCCTCGTCGTCCAGGCCGTTGGTGGCGTCGTACTGCGTGTTCTCCAGGCGGGTGATCAGACGCTCGTCCTCGTCCCCGAACTCGCCGCCCATCAGGGTCGGCTCGCCCACCACCATCACGTCCTGGGCAGACAAATCAAGGGCAGATTAGGTGCCGGTACATGCGTCATGTTGCTCAATTAGAAATTAGAAAAGAATAGAAAAATGAAAATTCCTAGATTGATTTAAACTAAGGATTGAAAAAACTGTGTTACATAAAAGTGTTACTCCTGAAAAATCTCCTGACAGATCTTGATATTTTACGTACGTACGTATGTATGTATGTGTGTATGTATTTTTGCGTCCTATGACAACCACTGCTCATATCCAGACATTGCCTAGTGATATTTCACTTGATTTTGCGTATCTATTTAGTAATAGGGGCAATACAAATAAATGGACATATACTGTATGCAGCAATATATGGAAAATTAACATAAACAGCTTATAGGTCACGGCTAATTTCTGTGATAATTGATAAATAATTGATAATGTCCATACAAGCATATTTAGCCCTCTGTTTATTGAGAAGGAAACTCCAGTGAAGTGAATCCTGCTCCGAGTGAGACTTTGAATATTAAGCTGCAGGACGCCTCCACATTAGCATGACGGCCTGAGTCACAGAGTAAAATAGATGCATATTTGTTTCATCAGAGGCCAGCGAGCCATCGGAAAAGCATGTGTTTCAAATGCGGCCAAACAGAACAGACGTCTCAATTGTTCTAGATTTCAGCCAAAACATTCAAATTAGGTGCTCTGTGTGTGTGTGTGTGTGTGTGTGTGTGTGTGTGTGTGTGTGCTGGACAGAAGTGGCTGTATCCAGTTGACCCCTCTTTGCAAATGAAAGCAGAACTCCCCCGGCGCTCTGCACCGCCCCAATCAATACTCATCATAGTGTAAGACATATTTCACAAAGGTGTCCCGCTCTCGTCGCAGGTCAGACGGAGGCGAGGCCGCGGATTAATCTGTTAGCGCGCCGCCATCTGCGACTTGTTGCCGCGCGAAGGAATCCCCACGACCGGGGGAAGCACCTGCGCGCAAAACTCCTCCCCTGCACCTCTCGAGCGACGGAAATCAGATTTTGTGGGGCAAATAATCACCGGCGGGTGCGATTTGTGAAGTCAAACACTGATCAATGAGGCTCGCAATCTTTTTTGCAGCATTTGCTTGTGTGTTGTTTGTGTCGACTGTGTACACGTATGTGTAGATGTGTGTGCGTGTGAGTGTGTGTGCGTTCCTTTCAATAGCTGAGCATCTCTCCCTGTTGCAGAGCCGCCATGCAGCGCCCACACACACACACACACACACACACACACACACACACACACACACACACACACACACACACACACACACACACACACACACACACAGCAACCTGGGAGGAAGCTGTGCAGTAAAATGGAGCGCACGCTTCACTGGCCATGTGTGTCAACGCCGTTCGGCTCGGGAGATCTTCTCATCCGTCCTCACTGCAGCGAGCGCACATACACACACACACACACACACGGGAAGAGACAAGGACACACACACACACACACACACGCAGGCACGCACAAACTGGCACACAAACCCAGATTAGCTTAGTGTGCAATCGCATGGTAACACACCTGGACAGACAAAAGCACTCCGACTAAGACGAGCCAACCCACAACAAACAGGAAACATCTCCCCGCTCGAGTCGTAGCGGCAAATATCCCACAGAGATAGAAGCGCTGACGTGCGCAGAACAAACATACATGATCATTCATACATGTAAGTAAACAAAAGCGACTAATCGCACCACACACACACACACACACACACACACACGCGTGCGAGCACACACAAACAAAACAAGCCCATCCACACACTTGGATGAGGGGCATGAATGGATCGAGGCTGTTTATTTATCCAAAGATGCCGCCGCCCCCCTAGCGACTACTTCTACACCCCACTATGCCTTAATCAGGCTAATTAATTTAGGTGAGCTTTTCAGCTAAATGACAATATCCACACTGATTTGTCAATTTGCATAGCTAATTAAGTCATTAGCTAAAAGAAAACGTGCTGATTGCCAACAAGCCTTGCATTCACCATCTGTTCCTCGCGAGCGGGCCTGTCAACCTACCTCTGGCCAAATTTAGGACCCCAAATAATAATAAAGAGGGGGCCAACACAAAAAAAAGAGAAAAAAGAGAAAGAAAATCCCCCAGACGACAACAGCTGGTGGCTGGTCTGAGGCTGGGGAAGCGCTAATTGTCAGCTAATTAATACTGAGCACTCATCTCGTTAAGAGCTAGCGCCGGCGCTAGCTCTGGCTAGCCTGAGAGCCGCTCTGAATGGGCGATGAACGCCTCGGCGTTGGCTCCACCAGCTGTCATCAGCATATTTAAAGATTACGGGAGACAACAAGTGGGAATATCACAAGGACGTGGTGGGACTGAGATAAAAAAGGGGCCGCAGAGAATAAAAATAGCTGAAAATGGGGGGAGCGGAGGGGGTTAGATGACTGGGCACACACCACACTGTCAGCTCACTAAAGAAGAGACGATGGAAGAAGGTTGAGATGAACTCAGAGAGACCGTGTTGTGTTTTTTTTTTTATCACTCTGGAGACCAGCCGAGCAACCGTGAACCAGTAATGATCTAAAACACAAAATCCAAACCCATCCACTTTTCTAGATAATAAAAAAAAAAGCCTATTTAGCCCTCTGTTTACAGCCACCATCTAAAAACCGGAGGGTTGTTGGATGTCCGTACGTTCGAAAGAGAACAAAAACAAGGCCGTTCCAGAGGGCAGAGCCGACACTGGTAGTGATATCCTTGCCCTTTGTGACATCACAAAGGGAATTCTTTTTCACCACTATGATTATTTTTAGCATCTTTTCTGAAAAGCGGAGAAACACAAAGCAAACTATGGCCCTCTTTCATTTCTGCAAAGATGATGGCAAGATGACCTTTGTTTGACGCTGGTTCAGTGAATTTTGCATAATGTTGCGCCTTCAACAGGCGAAACAAAACAAAGCCAGTGACAAGTTTGAATACATTCATTCATTCATTCATCTTCTATACCCGCTTATTCCAATTCAGGGTCACGGGGGCAAGTTTGAATATTTTTTTTTAAATATTTCTTTGCCTTCTGCAACCAACGTCCAACGACAGCTTTTGTTCTGAGGGCGTAAAACCCCACTTCACATAATCCACTGATGACACATTCAAACTCAGCGCCTGAGGTCGCGAGCGTTCAACCACGTTCTTAAAGAGCCGGCGTCGCGTTCAGCTTCACATCTGAGCCACTGGAGGTCAGTGTTGCACATCTTATAAATGGTCCCCTCCAACACCTCCTCCATCTCCCACCACCTCCTCCACCACCTCCTTTCTGATAGCACCACCATCTCCTCCTCCTCCTCCTCCTCCTCCTCCTCCTCCTCCAGCAGCAGCAGCACCCTCCCCACCGCCGTCCACTCCTCATTGTCATTGGGCTCACGTAGGCTTGGTGCTCAGCCACGAACGAACAACTTCTCAGACAAAGACGGCAGGCAAGCAACATATGTAAGCAGCATGTTACCAGCCAGGCTGCCAGTCTGTAAGAGGCGCGCAAATGCAAAAGCAGGAGTGCTGCGGGTGGCGTGTGCATGTGTGTGTGTGCGTGTGGGTGGGGGGGGGGGGAGGAGGAGGAGGAGGAGGAGGGTGGTGTAACGGTGAAGAGCGACTGTGTGCACGTGACTGAGGGAAAGGGGCTGCGGGAGGACAGTGTATACAGATATCGGTGATAATGAGAGCTGGCACACAGCCAAGCTGCCTACTGGAGAGAAAACAATTGTGCATGCTGTGTACGTGCGTGTGTGTGTGTGTGTGCGTGTGCGTGTGCGCGAGCATGTGTCAGTCAGTGTGCATAATGTGCATTACGTTTGTGTGACATGGAGGGAAGAGCTGATGAGACAGCGAAGCACCATGTCCGAAAAAAATAAATAGCTAAATTGGGTGACAGTGAAGTGTGTGTGTGTGTGTGTGTGTGTGTGTGTGTGTGTGTGTGCATGTTTGTGTGTGCTTTTTTTTTTGTTCCCAAAATGCTGCTGAAAACGGCAAATTCTAATGATGAATAGAAGTTTGCCAACAATTAAATGCCACGCGGATGATGAATTGCGACGGGATCCGCTCATTATTTAAAGTTACGTTGTGTCCACAGTGGACAGAAATAGCTTTTGGAAAGTTTTATGATCTTTCTGACTCGTGTGGTCCAGGCCCAAGCACGAGTAGAGGGAAATGATGGTGATTGTGCTGTCTTTTCTTATCTTTCCGCCACATAATTTATGAACAAGCCCCTAAAAATCTGAAGACATTAGCTGTGTCTTTTTGTCTGTGTAAACTGCATGTGAAGGTGTTGATTGAAATGACTGAAAATAGTTGGCAAAGCAGCAAAATGTGAAAGAAAATTATTAAAAGATACCTTGCTGAAAAGAAATGTTGCTGTTTTAGAAGCAAACTTGAATAAAAAAAAAGATATTGGTCATTTTTTTCTGTTTTGTTGTTATTTTTCTTTGATATATAAAGTCTAGGTCTGGTCTGGATCTCGATGCTCTCCAGTCTTGGTCTCAGTTGTTGCGGTCTCGACTACAACACTTTGGCTTCGGCGCACTCGGAATGACCCGAGATCTGCCGCGCGTTCAGCGTGGCTGCAGCGCAGTAAACAGCAGGCTGCCATGTAAACATAATACATACAGGCTGCGCGCGTGTGACGGAGGATGTATGGAAGAGAAAATAGAAGAAAAAAAAAACGCAGGCCACGCAGGGAACACAGTGACAGCAGCCTCCAATCCTCCAGGGGACCTGTGGCGTAATACTCAACTGTTTAAGAGGCCGTTTAACCTCCATCTGTGTCGAGAGGGCTGCTATTGAGACATGCAGAAGATAAATAAATAAATCAGATGCTGGGATGCTGGGAGGGCCCAGAGGTTTCATCCGGCAGCCTGCTGGTTAGAAACGTCATCCAGGTTCCCGCCACAATTGCCACAATCGCTGTTTGTGTTTTTAAAAATCACACATTCTTAGATTATTTTCAAATATTTGAAGCAGCTGTTTCAAACCAGTCTGGGTCTGATTTGCATTCTGCATGGGCAGCTGAGCGGATAACATTTTGAATGATGTGATTGGAAATGGAAAAGAAGTTTTAGATGGCGCAATGGTATATATGTATATGTGTATATAAATGTATATATAGATATGTAAATATGTGTGTGTATTAGGTATAAATGTATATATGTATATATATATATATTTTCTTTTTAAGTAATTAACAACTAAGTAACAAAAACACTTTTTATTTAAACTTTAGGACTAAAACGTGTCTTGATGCTTCTTCTAAAAAAAATGAATTTCTGCTTCCATAATTGGATCCTATAGAATTTAATGGGTAAGAGCTGAACAGCAGAACAGGAAGTGTGTTGGTTCCCTCTCACAGCAGCTTGATGTGGGCAGAGTCTCGCGTCTTTGTATTATCACGCTTGCACCAATAGAAAGCCTTCTCCTGTGACTGATTGTAATTAAGGGTTTGTTGGGAATTGCGCCACCTGGTGGCATGTCAGGTTGTTGGAAGGATTTTGTCTTTGACTACTTTTGATATTGTTTGCATCGTTATATGACGTCTGATGTCTTTTCTTTAGTATTGGCTGAAACATTTAGACAAACACCCTGAGGTTTCTCTGTCTCTCTCCACAGGGTTGGGCTTCCATTGTCAACCCTCTGATTAATTATTCTGCTTTAAATTAAAAAGCTTTGGCGCTAGGCTAGTAATATTTCCTGCCTTTGTTCATCCCTGCAGGCATGCATGCAGAGACAAAAAACAATACTTAAAAAAAAAAAAATGATAAAGTGACATAATAAGAGGAGGCAAACCGAGTGGAGCTGATGCTTACAGGTACCTGACTGGAGAGGCTGAAGTTGGTGGCCGGGCTGCGCTTTTTGCCGGCGGCGGTGCCCACGCTGCTGTTGGCGCTGCTGGCCGAGTTCTTCCGTTTCCTCCTCTTGGTGGTGGTCTGTCGGGCGGGCTCAGCTTTGGCGCGACCAGCAAAGACAAACAGAGGCAATGCCAAGAACATAACGCATACAGACAGAGACAGGGTGTGGGACCGTCGGCGTGTGCGTGCGTGCGCGCGCGTTCGTCAGCGACGGCGTGCGTGTACGTGGACTTCAGCATCTCGGTTGTCGTCCAAAAATGATTTTTCATTTCCAGAGTTTGGACACCGGGATGAGCCCCTGATTCCAGTTTGGAGGGGGAAAAAAACTATTTTGTTTGTTTCTTTGCATGTTTTCATAACTGGAAAATATCCCACATTTATAATTTTGCCCCAGAAATATAACATTTTCAATTTTCAATGTTTCAATGTTCAATATTAAGTGTACTAACAAGTTCACATGAGGCACTCACGGAAGACAGTGAGGTGTTTGAGTCATTTGGGTCACTGAACTGAGTCAGTCACCCAGCGTATCCAGACAAGCTTAAAGGCCCATTGTGTAAAATTTGGCTTGATTTATGATTTTCATATTGGTAAAAGCCTAACATGCTGTCCACACATACATTAATGAAATTGTATATTTGCAGTGCAATACAAGTAATTTGGTCTTTCTACCCTTAGTGCAGTTCTCATATAAATATATAAGAACATACATAGGACAATCGTCCTGGTCCTAGTTAGCTGACATCTTGTGCCGCCATAAGGTTAAAAATTTGACAAACTGGACCTTGAAGGTTTGCTCCAAGAGTGACTGAGTGATTCGTTTGTTCACAGCTCACTGTCGCAGCAGGATGCTGAGCGGAAACATGAACCCGGAGACGCCGCTCTTCCCACAGGGCAGATTCAGCCATTAGCATGATGTGTTTGTACAAAACAGCAGAAGCCGAAATGAGTCATCAAACGAGCTGACGGACAGATTTGCGACTCACAAGTCAGTAAAACGACTTAATTTTCAATGACTCGTGGAGGGCTCACATCACCAGTTCCAATGTTTGTCAGTTTAACTTCCGCATTTTGTGCTGTACAGAAAAAGAAAAATAACAACAGCACAAACAAGATGCGGAAATCAGAAACTGGGGAAGTAATATTCCTCCAGTTTTCCAGGGATATGAAAATCCGCCTTTCCTCGCATGCACGCCGCAAATTAAAATGATCCAAAGCGGGATAAAGGCTCATAACTGAAGTCCACGTGTGAACGCCGTCAGTGCGGAGGAGCAGGCGAGACGCTAATGCATGCTGACAAGACGCGTGCAATACTCTCCCAGTATGAGCGTTGCATGCAACCGGAGCGCAGACAAACACGCAGAAACACACACAGCAGGCGCGTTAGAGAGACAAAAGCGACAAGTCGACAATAATCCATGCTTTGTTGTTTTCTGCAGAGGTGAAACCACAAGAGCGGCAACATCTCCCCAGACAAGCACTCGTAAGAAAGAGCTTCATTTGCATAAACGCTCCACAATGGACTCTGGCGCTCGACGTCGCGCACATTCGCTAATGATTTGCTGTGATTGTGGCCTAAAAAAAGTGTTAAAAGCGCCGGCGGGGTTTTGGGGGACATGCAGGCAAACAGGCACGGCAGCGAGCGAGCGAGCGAGCGAGCGAGTCACGGGACAGCTGGCGGTTGTAAGAGAGAGGATACCTTTTTTGTGATTCGTGGGGAATATTTCCGTTTTGAAGTTCTGCGGGTGTCCAGCTGCAAAAACATCTCAGTTTTAGTCGCGTGTGCAGAGATTTAGATCATCGCCTTCATCATGAGGAAAATAAGGGAAACTATAGGAGGCCTGAGGTGGCAAACTGAGAAAAAGAGGAGAAATAATCGAGCATTCAGAGCCGCGCGGACGTTACTTAACGGCAACTTATGGTAGGAGATCTTCTCATAACTAGTTCATCGCTATACATAATTCCTCAAGGTGCAATTAAAAAGCGCTGGAGTGAAATTATCGCTGAAGAGATGCGAGGGGCGCTGAGACAGGTTAAACGCACAAGTTGCTTCCTCTCCCACTTCTCGCAAAAAACACAAAACGAAAACAATTTGTGTTGGGGCATAATTTACAGATGCAGGGTTTCTTTTTTTCCCTGTCTTTGTGAAATCTGCCAACATTTGTTAGAGCACAGCGTCTCTTTTTTTTAATCTCCAGAGGGAGACACAGGAGAGGCACGGCTGTGATCTTCAAACAGATGCCTGGAAATGACACAGGCTTCTTCTTTTTTTTTTTTTTGACACATACAAGTTTCTTGCTAATCACACCGAGGGAGATGCTTTCATGTTGATGTTACAACAAACCAGCGACCAGCCCATGAAACAAGCAACACTAGTGTATCAAGAGCCAACACAATGAGGGCAGTTTTGTTCTCTTTATCAATATCTGTTTTCTTCTTCTTCTTCTTCTTCTTCTTCTTCTTTTCATTTCTGAATTTTGACAGACGTCTGCGGAGCGACAGAGAGAAAGAAAGAACGAAAAAAAAAGGCAGCTCCATTGTCACGGACAATCATTTCTGTTTTCCAGCCGGTTTCCTTCGATGGCGAACCGGTGACGCACTGAAATCACTTCCATTTCCACCAGAAGGACTTATCGGAGCAGAAATGCGCTCGCGACTTCCTTCCTGGCTGAAGCACCAACCAGTTTTCAAACTGGAGAAGAATCGCAGGAAAAGAGGAGGGGTGGAGGGGTGGGGGTGGGGTGGGGGTTGAGTGGTGACACAGCGCTAATAAAGAAAACTGGGATTCCAGCTGAGCTGCAAAGTTCATGTCAAAATATAGACGAATGGCATCAAATTCCCAGAAAAAAAACAAAAAAGGAAAAAAACAAAAACAAAACAAGCCTTTTTTTTTTTTTTGAAAAAGCAAAAACAAGAGAATCACATCTGGCCTCCAGATTAATTGTGCTGTATTGAAATGTTAACGCTTTCTCCCAGTGGCACTTTTTTTTAGATCTTTATTTCTCATCCCTGACACCAATGAGAGTCTTAAATCTCTTAAACTGCTAAAGTAAGACACAAAAAAACTACATATTTAACCCTCTGTTTACAGCCTTTTGTCAAAATGTTGGGTTTTGGTGACCTAAGGAGCCAAAAACAAGGTGGTCTCAGAGAGAGGGGCCAACAGCTGGCTGGGAGAGGTACTGGTGCCCTTTATGACATCACAAAGGGGTTGATTTCCAGGATTTTAGCACTCACCTTTTGTTGTCCATTGACAGTTTTTAATTTCTAATCCAAAAGCTGCACGACCATCCTGACAGCATTGCACACATTTCTCACGAGTCTCAGTGTCACCATTCAATTTCTGGTTGCGTTCTCTTTCCAAGAAGTTTTTTTTTTTTCTTTTTACTTTCACCCACCCTGAAAAACAGACTTTAAATTCATAAAACACTTTCCCTGTTGCTCTTTCTTCATCTTCTTTTTTTTTCTCCCTTTTTTACTCTCTCCCCCTTTTCTTTGAAGAGCCTCGCCGACACTGGGGAGCCGGCGGCCGAGGGGGAGCTGGATCCAGCAGTCTGATTACACTCGGCACTCTTAATTAAAGTTACACAGGTCTGAGTCAAAGGCTTTTTGACTGGTGTTGGTTTTTTAAAGAGATCTCGTCATGCCTCGCTAGGCATTGCCGTTAATTTGCAGCCACTCTGATGTGTCCGAAAAGAAAAGGAAAAAAAAAGAAACGGGGGAAAAAAAACAAAACACAAAACCCTCACGCCAGACATCGGCTTCGTCTGTCTCCTCAGCTGCTTAAGAGCCAACAGCCAATTTAAGTCTCCCACTTTGCAGAAAGCGTTCCTTAAAATATCAATCATAGCAGAGCGCGAGTCCGGCTGGGACTGAGGAGGCCGAGTTTCCATCCTGAGGATGAATCATCTCACACACCTGGCAGGTGGGATGTATATTTAGCGGATTATTGTGTATCATGGCACATTCGGAAAATGTGATGAAAACATTCAATGTTCAAAAAAGGGAAAATGTAAAAATAATATGTGTATATATATGAAGAAGACATTGTCCCTTTAAGGTGAAGGACAGCAGCTCGTTATCTGGCAGCGCATGCACAGACTGTACAGACTGTATAGTGCGGTTCTGCCTGGCAACCTTTTACGGGTTGTGCGACTCACTGGTATGTCTGTAACTAAGAACAGTGCCCAACACTGGCAGCCAAGTCGTGGCTATATATAGCAAGCTTGCTAACAAGCTAAGCTAGCTGCCCTGCCGAGGCCAGTCTGAAGCTGCATCGTCCACTTTTTAAATCCAACGCGCTTCTGTTCCTTTTTAATAACAGACGTTCTCCAGGTCCACTGTTGAGATGTTGCCGAGAAAGAGACGGGAATGACGGGAGATGAGTCACTCTTTCGCTACTACTGTCGTCACATTAAGGAGGAAGGGTGTTCAGTTTAGCGCCATGGTGTGAAATAACTTGTCAATGACAACGCCGAAGCAATCCAGTCGTTGATAATTGTCGACTAATTAATTATCAGACTGCTAACAGGTAAAGCAGGAAGTGGCTGGAAAACTAAAACAGCTCTCTTCAAATTCTACAGCCAATGTATTTTTGCTACATTTGAATATAGTAAAAAAGATAAAATAAAAAGTGTGAACTCCATTAGAGGTGACTGTGCAGTTCCACATAGACAAACAACTTTCAGTAATCAGGCGTTATCAGTCAAACGTACTGAGGTCTGGAATGAGATTCCAGCTCCAATAAGAGACACATTTAACACTTTAAAGTTAATCTAAAATAGTGACTAAAAAGAAAACCAGATCTGTCAGCACTCATTTTAAATGCAAGCTTTTATGTATCCTCTGAGTGTTCTTTGTTCCTTTGTTAGAGTCAGTTGTCCAATTCTTCTATCATAGTTTTTATTCTTTGTATTTGTCGTTGTAATGCTATTTCGTCTGACCTGCCAGGGACTGCAGATGGAAAGTAGCATTTGGATAATTCTGGCATATTTACATTTACATGTTCATTAATGTGCACCGTCCCTTTTGATAAAAAACAAAAAAAACAAAGAAACCCTCAGAAGGGCTTCCTGTGGTTGGTGACAGTGTGTGTGGGGAGGTAGTTACCTGGTGGGGCTACCATTCTCTGCCATTTCTGGAACAGGCATGTCTTGAGACAGTCCCGCGGGCTGAGGTTGTAGGTCTTGTGCCTTGACATGAGCTCCTGCATGGGCTCCAGAATGACACACAACTGCAGACATGACAGAGACACACACACACACACACACACACACACACACACACACACGCACACCCCACATGGTCAGTCAAAGCAGATTTATTGAACATTTGACAAGGGAGCTGTGTCACGTCTGCCTCTTATCAAGGTGAAGCACAAAAAAAAAAACACAACCCCCCCATAAAAACTTCTTTGTTGACCAGTTAATCAGCCACACTCTGACGCTGAGTGATTAACTGCGCAGTAAATCTACCTTTTTGTGCCGTGCGTTAATAAAGTGCCTTTAAATAGCGCCGGGTTTTACGGTCAAGGGCTATAAAGCGCAGCTGAAGAAGACGGAGATGATGACGAGCAGGGGGTGCGGTTTTTTTTTTTTTTTGCTTGAAGTATATTTTTTTTGTGCCCCTCCGACCTGTTAAAACACACACATGGACACGTTTTTATCAGACTTCAGTTTCCTGCCAGGACACAAACTAGTGGCACTTTCCCACAGTTGGGAGGAATATTTCCCAGTCAGAGACGAGGTTGGCTGTGGAGAAACCTGCAGGTCTGTGGTGGAGGAGGCAGAGGTCAGCCCGTCATCCTCAATACCTTCGGCTTAGCCCGGCCACATGGCATCTGGTTAGTATTACAGGCAACCCAAATGCCAGGAGACTGTGAGTTTATGACCACGGTCACATGACAGCGGTGGGATCAAACGGCCGCTAACCTCGGCGACTTGATGAAAATGGTTTCTTTTCATTGCGGACTTTATTTATCTATTTATCCTAAAGGTTCTACTGCATAAAACACAATTTCAGTGCAATTTAAACATCCTTTTTTCCTTTTTTATGGTGCTGCATCTGTAGCATGTAGGAAACTTATATAAGACAGAATTTCTCACATTATCAAGTGTGAAATCTTCCACCGCATATTTCATTTTCAGACCATAAACGTCACCCCACACGACTCAAGTTGGCGCGACTGCGACGAAGCCTCGCTCATAACCTCTAGAGTTACAGTACGGATGTGTGTTTTTTTATTTTTTTTTTCTCCCCACCCTAACTTGCTCAAGGGCACTTTGACAGCCTTTACGAAGCGAAAGCGGACCGTTAATCATTCCCTGCATGCTCAAATGATCTCATCTGACCTTCACCGTCGCACCGTCCCGACATTTCTGATGTCGGTTCCTCATCGACATGCTCGCGCCGTCACTCACCACCCCGTAACAGAGAAAGAACCCGGAAGAGTGCCGCCTGGTGGCCGAGAGGGCCTTGCAACGCGGCAAAAAACAAACAAAACAACAACAAAACAAAGCAAAACAAAAATTGCACCTGAACTGTTTGAAACAAAACGAACACTGAGGAGAAGGAAGTTCAGCCGGGGGCAAAAACAGGAAGCTGCTGCTAACTGGCTTTGGACGCAGAAGAAGAAGCCTTGTTCTGCTACCAGCTTACTTGAATAAATCTCACTGGGCCACCTTGAAGATGACAGACAGGAGGTTCGCCCAATCACGATCCAGGCTTCTCAAAATGCTGTCTGCGGGCTCTCTCCCGGATGGACGCGCGCACCCTCAACCCGCTCAACCGAGCGCATCCACGAAACGCTTCGTCTGGTCGCCGTCTGGTCGGCGTCCCCCTCCGTGTCACCTCTAAATGCACTCGAATGCCAAAATTGCCCACGAACGCGGCAACGTCTGTCGCTGCTGGTCGCACTTTTGACGCGGCGGCGGCGGCGGCGGCGGCGCTTGAGGTAAAGTGAACATCCCTGTAGCAGACTAATCCCTTGTTCTCCTCTGATAGTTCCCTCCTGACACAGTAATATCCCTCCTCGGCTCAGCCAACAAGCCCTGGCTCTCCGCCTGAAAACAGGGGCTATTTTCAGGCTGAATAGTAGGAAGCTGGCAGCCCCGTGTTCGTGGAAAAGGCTTGAATACTACAAATGAACTAAAAAAAAAAAAAAAAAAAGGAAAAGCAACTACGTGTTTGCGCCAGTAAAAGAAAGGCCGGTTGTAACCCCTTGAGCCAGGAAACTGTCCGTCTCTCATGGACGGGCTGATAAACGCCAGACGTGCATTATTCTGGTCTAATAGAAGGAAAGGGTGGAATTACTTTGACATCCTTGGATAACAGTGAAAGAAAATATTTTTTGATGAATGTTGTGATATGACATAAAAAGGGAGAAATTGTGTATAGTTTCCAACTGGCTGATGCGGCCAATGGGATCAATCTAGTGCATTAGTAAAAAAAGTTTTTTTTTGTTCTAGTAAAGAAGAAATGACGGATGAAAAGTTGATATTTTTTGAATCCATTAGATTAATTCCATTTGTCCATCAAAGCCAATTAGGAATTAAAAATAGGAAGGGGAGTAAAAACATACTGTCATATTCTGGGGAAGCTAATTACGTTTCTTTACTCATATACAAGTGCACTGGTAGCAAGCGAGGCTTCCTCGTGCGCGACGACACTTGACACACATCATCAGCCGTGGCCTGCTGCGATGCTCGCTGATGTTTAATTAAACTCAGTCCCGAACCGGTCAGACGCAGAGAGAAAAAAAAAAAAGCTTTCTTCCAGCGTCGATCTTTGCGTCTTTTCCATGGATGAAACGTTGCCTGGTTCTAATAAAAGGCGTCCGCACTGCACCACGATTTGCAGGAAACACCTGCAAATCACAATTGTACTTTGTCGAAATTTTAGAAATATCGCTTTTATTTTGCGAAAAACTGTAATGGAAATGCAGCTCATGTCGTCCGGGAAGCTCACTGATACAACAGTTTTGGGCAGCCGAGAATTACAAACTCCCTCCCTAGGAAAACCTCCTAAAATCCCAACTCCTCCCGAAAACAAGGACGGAGAGAGAGATAATTCTGACGCGTGCGATTACAGGTGCCTTCTTTTCTCTCTGATTTATTATCGTGGCTGTAATTCTCTGTACAGAAAGTCATTGTTATGCGAAAACAAAAACATTCATCCTGCCGCCGCCGCCGCTCTCTGCCTCTCCGCGCGCCTTTCTTCGCCCGCTTATTACATGCAGCCGAGGTGCCGTTTCCTAGATCCGCGCGCCATTTCACAATTATGAGTCTCAACAGGGAGCGTTCATTAATGTTATGCTAATTTTCTGTATCCAATTAATTCTCCCCTCTTCCCGCTCGCTCTTGTTCTCCCATTTGGAAATCGTGGCTGTCAGTCAACCGCGGCGTTTTGTGTGTGTGTGTGTGTGTGTAGGGGGGGGGTTTAAAAAAAACCTCACAAAACCCTGTGAAGTAATCACTAATGTATTCGGCCCCGCTTACGCCTGCTTATTCCTATTTCTGGAAATGATATTACAGTGGTCAAGTAGAAAAGCAGGTATATGCAGAGGATAAAGGACAAAACAAGTGATAATGCATTTATTTTTTATATTTCTTTCTCCGTCTTGATGCCTTGAAATTATACACTCAGTCCTGAAAATGCCTCAGAGTCATAAAAAAAAAACACCTTTATCCCATAAATAAGAGCGTAAGCTTTAGTCAAGGGCACATATGAGACTGTTGGTAGAAAAAAACAGGTGGAAAAAATGAAACATGAACCGTAACTTTATCGCTCATTAGACCAGGAAATGTAAAACGGAAGACATTCAGAAAAAAAAAATCGAGATGATAAAAAGACGTGGCTGAGCTATTGAGACACAGTCTCAGCAACAGCAACATGGATTAGTGCACTTCATAATACGGACGGGCGTTTGTTCCCCAGTGTGCATTAGAGTGCGAGAGGAACAAAAACAAAAGCTGCGTATGACAGTTCCAGACACTGTCTCACACACACACACACACACACACGCACGCACGCACACACACACACACACACACACACACACACACACACACACACACACACTGGAACAATAGATCACGCTCTTACCCTGAGGTAGTTGAGGGTGAAGTTGGTCAAGCCCATGCGAGTGATGTTTTTGGACAGTTGCTCCAGCACCTGAGGGTCTTGTGCCTAACGTTGTCAGAAGCAGAGAGATGACAATGAAGAAGGGAAAAAAATAAGAACACACAAAAAAAGAAAAGAAAAGAGAGAAATGCCTCCACAGGCTAACGCGCTGCGCGGCTATTCCCATGATGCCCTTTGCGTTTGCATTCAACATGCTGCGGATAAACTAATTAACTACGGCCAATTAAGCTAATTCACATCAATATGCACATATGCGCATTGAACACAATTTGCACCCCGGAGCCATAAATGCAGGGACTTAACACACTGCAGTTATGACGTAGGGCCGCTATCAGGACGCCGTTCCACACCAGCATCAGACTGGGTGCCAGTTTATCAACAGTATTCTGTCTGGACATTTAGGCGCCCACATGTTTATTCATTTAATTAAAAAAAATTTTTTAAAAAAAATAAAATATATATATAAAATACATATGCATATTTTCTATTTATATATGCACATTTGTTACTTTTTATGCATTTTATTCTTTACTCTCACCTTTTTCTCTGTTCTTTTCATGTTGATATAATAACAGTCAATCACTACGCACAGGGCAACAAGGAGAGAATGACATGAATGCTGATTGCATTTACGTTTATGAATAAATGTTGTTAAAAAACTACTGCATGGTGCCTGTATCTTAAATGCGCTCTGCACTCTATTATTACAGCTGAGGTTCATTTAAAAGGACCTATTAGCATGGTTTAACGTGGATATGCTTTATAGTCTGGTCAGGGGAGCAAAAATACATAAATCCACCCCCAAATAATTCCTATTTAGACTGAGGTGGCGCCACCTGTGAGGAACCACCAGGCATGTCCATCTACAGTGGGCCAGAATGTGGATCTGGCTGAGAGTTTTTACCATGACATCGACGGAAGATAGGACAGAATAATCAATGTTTGCAGTGCACATTATTACCCCTAGAGGCTGTTAAAACTTTACACTGGGATCTTTAAATATAAATGTCTGCAGTAAAAGAAGTAACCGTACCGCACGAACTGACCGAGCGGCAATTATCATCTGCCGAAACAAACACGAATTTGATAGCATCTGCAGGCATTAGGCCCATTTGTTTGTCTGTTTTATTTTTTATTTTTTGTTTCACTTGCCAAAGCAGATTGCACACAGATATTGGCCAGTCAGATAAGGCCAAAATGCCAAAAAAAAAATCTGATTACCCGATGACTCACTGCACCCTTTAGTCGCTCTCGTCATCCACGCGGAATGTTTAAGAGTTGCCAACACATTCTGAAGTGTATCTGAAACATCTCGCGCTGAATAAAATGCAGCGGCAAGCCCCTCTGATTACGCCGCGAGTGTAGGAGTAAAGAATAAATCCCACGTTAAGAACAAAGCGACAAAGGGAGAAGCCAGGGTAGCAATTATGGGCTGACATCTGATTGTTGAAAAGAAAAGGAATCTCATGAAGACGCATGATTTATTTCCCCGGGCTTGTTTTGCCGAGACAAGAATAAGCAGTCAAATCATAAAAAAAAAAAAAGAAAAGGAAAAAAAAGTTGTTAGGTATTGACAGAGCAAAACATAGCCCAGACCGAGGAGGAGCAGCCGGCGCGCTCGCGTTCGGCACCTCATGAAAAATGCATAATTCTATCTCCAGTCGCATCTCTGTGTCGGAGGAGGTGGAAAGAAAAGTCAAGAGGGAGGGAAGAGGGGAGAGAGCGCTGGTGTGCCGTCAGCAGACCGCTGTGAGTGACAGTGGGGGAATCAGCGGGCAATTTTGGGTTTTTTTTTCCTTTGGAACGCCGTCAGAACGACAGCCAATGCGCTCAACAGGTACGACAGCTATTCAACGGACTGAGCAGGGAAGAAATTCCAGGAGTCAGAGAGGAATTCCGGAGGAACGATGATCTCGATTTAGGATTGACACGTGGTCATCGGAGCTATTTTTATGTCTTAACATCAACCCCAACAACAACAACAACAAAAAAACAAACACTTGAGTTGTATTTTCTTGCTGGCATGTGTTAATAAAAAGTGCTCAGGTCTGAAAAAATCTGTGACCTCACAAAGGGCATCAATACTTCTCCCAAGTTAATCCAACAGTCAGGTGTTGCTCAAGTCCCAGAATGTTCTGCTGGTATTTCAGACTATTTACTCTACCAGACTGTAATTCATGTTTTCTTTTCCTTGCTACTCCAAGGCATGGGGCCTGAATAGTTGCACCTTCATTGAAGGATATTATTATGACTTCATTGGTTTATTATTGTTATTTTAATTTTAAATGTATGATTAGCCCATGGAAAATGGTTCCAGTTGAAATTTAAATCAGAAGGCTGCAAATAAAAATGAGGCATGCAATTTTTATTCACATTTAATTTATTTCAATGTGTGTTTTTTAATTTGAAATTGGATTTTGCAAGTGTGAAATATGAAGTTATTTATTGTACAGTATTAAGCGTTGCTTGTTTGTGTCCATAAGAGAAGGTTCACTGTTCTATCTGGAGGAAGATTTGTTCAAAAATGTCGGCCAGCTACTTTTTCCAAGTTTTAAATTATGTTCCACTGTGTATTTGAGTTTGACACCCATGACAAAGAATCTTTCACTTTTTGCAGGAAGCTGTAAACAGGAGGCTAAACAGGTTGTTTTTCCAGAGACCTGCTGCTCCACTGGAGTCAGTGATGATTAACAAAGATCTAAACGTGGGTCCGAGCATTGGGCCTTTATTGCTGTCATTTATCTTGGCAGTGTCATTAAATGAGTAAACACAGAAAATTTAAAGGGCAAATACCACTTTTAAAATATTTACTGTTATGTTACTTATATGTATTCAGGTTTTATAAATTACTGTTACTGTTGACTGAAATAACATTTTTAAGACTTAGACCCTTTTTCAAGTTTATTCATCTTGCAGAAAACATGTGTTCAAACTATAATTAATAACACACACACACACACACACACACACACACACACACACACATATATATGTATACAGTAAATATGTGTACAAAAGAAAACACAACTATCCTGGACACAGATGGTAGGATGTGATCCAGGATCACCCGCGACACAGCAGCAAAATGATTATTTCCACATTATGCATCATTAATAATGATAAAGTGTCATTTATGGAGCGACGGCGGCGCCGGTATTTATTTGCGCGGCGGCGTCTTCACCGTGTTTTACAGCGGACGCCTCGGCGCTGCGCTGGCTGCCATTAATTTTAATTTATCTTTGTGTTCCCGTTTAAAGTCGACGCGGCGACTTTGGCAGCTGAGCGCCAACAGGAGGAGACTCGCCGTCTGAGTGGGAGGGAGGAGGCGCAGCAGATGTTTGGGAGGAGACGCAGCGCTTCTGTATGTTTTTGATGCCCTTGTGCACGAGCAACATAAATAAAAGTTTGCTTTTTTTCAGCCGGAGCTTTAAGGAGGTATTCAACACGTACTTTTTAATGAAACAAAATCAAATGAACACAGGTTAGAAAAGTGAGAGACTTTGCAATTGTGGATTTTGAAAGCATAATTGAGCTTTTTTTCTCTTTTGTTTCATACTTTTAACCACCATATGATTTTGAAAACGAATGCAAACATTGTAAAATTAAAAAAAAAGACTTTGACCCCTCAAACCTTTCATTTACTTTTGCAACTGAAATAATATAAATTTGTTAAATTACAGGCATCATAACAATAAGCCCATTGCAAATCAACCTGAAAGACCAGTATTTGAGGTCAGCATCTAGTGGGCATTTCAGGAACTGCAGGTGTGAGGGGAAACAATTGCACAAGTGACTTTTTTTTCCCCCATCTGAAAAAAATTTTTAGACCATATTTTGAAAATTCCTGTCATCATCTCATGAATTTCTTTTCCCCTCCGTCTTTTTATGCCTCCGTTCCCTCACTGTTTATCTTCATCGCACTTCACGAGCGGTTATTCTAATAAAAAACTCCTCAGAGGCAGCGGGGAGGCTCCTCTTGAGAGACAGGAAGTGGAGAATTTCATGATCCCACATCAAACCCCGGGACCTTCCTCCTTCCTGCGCCGCTATCTTCACCCCACCTGTTTCCTCGGTCCCACGCGTCCGTATCTGCTTTCATTAGTTCAGCCGACGATCAAAAGAGTGAGCCTCGCATTCGCACACCAATCACCGGAGAAGCGGCCCGGACCCACAATACCGCACAATATCCCAGCACTCTCCAGGAATTAGAGAGAATGCCCACAGGGGCCAATTTATTGGTGGGAGAAAATTCATATGAAGATTTGCCCCCCCCCCCACCACCATAGAAAAACCAGGAGAAAAAAATTCAAGCGGGGCTGTTGAGGCGAAACTGACTCTTAACACAAACCTCCAGGTCGATGGGGTTAAATAGATGCTGTGAGTAAATCGTGTTTTATTTATTAGCCAAATGGGAACTGCTTGCATTGTATATCACGGCTGGAAATGGGGGGATTTTATTTATTATGACGGATTGAAATCGATGCCTCTCTGCTCGTTCCTCGCAGGTTTAGTGGAAAAGCGCAATATTTGGCCCGTCGCACCAACGGAGGGCAGTTGCCATCAGTGCTCTGAAGTCATTCTAAATGATGTCGCTGGAGTCTCTAGACGTGACTTCAGTTGTCTGACGGGCTGAATGTCACCGGCGGGCAAAACTCTTCCCGGTTCATTGGCTCATTATTTGTTCATTGCGGTGAACTGCTCGGCAGATTTTCACGCAGGGATTTATTTGCGGCCGCTCAAATGTTAGTCACCTCCATTATTTAAGACTAACTAGGCTTCTCTGTTCAAATCTACTGGAGGGAAGTTGTAAGTGGAACAATGAAGTCCATATATGATGAATATTTTCAGATGCTTATTTTTTTGATGCTGGACTAGAGTGGAATAAGTCTGAGCAGTTAATGCAGAGTTTGGCTTTTGTTCAATTTGGGTTGTTGTCCTATTTTGAATGTTGTTGAGCTGCAAATTCCAGGATTTTTTTTGGAACCAAAAATAAATACATGCATTAATTCCTGCCTGATACAAAAGCTCTATCTCTCCTTCTCGTTGAATGATTAATTACAAACTGGGGCCAATCAGATTTTTTTTGGGACCAGTGCAATATACGTACGCCACTGGCCTACAGTGAGTCACTATGTGTCTTTGACACCTCCAATGCTCCTTCCATTTTCAGCCCATGACTTTCATAGCAGACTCCAGCTGAGCAGCCTTGCATGATTAATTATGCATGAAAGCCTCCAGATCTCCAGGAAAAGGCACATTTAGCCCTCTGTTTACAGCCTCCTGCTAGAACTGATGCTATGTTGGACTCTCCACATGTCGTTGCACAATTTTTCTGAAAAAGCAAAGCCAGCAAACGACACAAAGGAGAAACTTTTCTGGCAGGTTGGCGAAGAGAATTTAGGAATTTTGTTAGGAGGAGGCAGAAACTCAGGACTGGTTGAGTTTCGGCTCCATCAGACTCGACACTGTCCTACTTTCCCAAACTCGCTTCTCTCCTACTTTAGCAGCAGCTTCAGCTTGAAAAACTTGAAAACCGACGACCTTCTGCCTCCTCCTGCTGCTGCACTTCACAGCTCCGGTGACTAAACGTGTGTTACACTTAGTAGAATTAAGGAGATTATTCATTTGACCTTGTTTCTTTTCCCCTCGCTCTCTACGTCTTTTTTTTTTTTTTTGAAGACAAGGGGCCTTTTTTTTATCCTCTGTGGCCTTTGAAGTCTGCAAATAAATTGGTTCGGAAAAAAAAGAAAAGAAAAAAGAAAAAAACCTTCCAAACTGCTTTGTTGGCATTTAAAATTCAAATGCTTGTGAATACATTCTTTTTTTTTAAAAAAAAAAGTGTCTTGTGCCGAGTGCAGAGGCCCTTGTTAGGGGTTCAAAAAGAAGTGACACTTTTAAACAGTTTGAATTTTTTTTTTTTGAGTCTTCCTGTTTGTTCCACGTTAAAAAAACAAGCAACGACAGCGGCGGCGGACTCACGTGCATGGCCAGGATGCTGCGGGGGATGAGCTCTCTGTACTGCCGGATGGTGAAGTGCCACGTCTTGATCCTCATCAGGTCGTCGAAGGCGAACTCCAGTATCAAACGGCCCTCCGTGCAAACCTGGACACAGATCACATGAGTTAGCGCTTGTCCCCCTTCCCTCCATCCTTACGTCCATCCCTCCCTCCATCCCTCCCTCCATCCCTTTTGCAGCTCGTAGCAGCTCGCAGACGAGCTGGCGGGCGGCCACCGGCTGACGGGAAGGCGGCATTTATTTGGAACGTATCGAACAGGCGCACTTTTGATTTTTTTTTTTTTTGGGGGGGGGGTAAATAAATTAATAAATGAATGAACAAATCAAAACTGAGAAGGTTTTTTTTATGTCTGTTTTGGAATTAGCTCAAGCATTTTTGAGACACGGACGCAGCTATTGTGGTCTCGATATTTACTCCTCTCGCTTCCCTCAATCAGAGCATCCTTGCCCCGCCCCCGACCCTCCTCCACCACCCACCCTTCCTGAAACCCCCCCACGCCCCACCCACAACCTTTCAGCTATTGCTAAAATGTGAAAATAAATGTAATCGGGAGAAGAGGGTGTGTTTAGACCAGAGACAAAGGAACTCCAGGTCAGAGAGAGTTGCCAATTAGGATGGGGAGGATGAGGAGGAGGAGGAAGAGGAAGAGGCGGAGGGGTAAGGGAGGTGGAGGGGGGAGGGAGAGAGGGAACGGTGGGGGAGTGGAGGAACATTTTTCTGGCCCCTTTAAAGCTGAAATCCGGCGCTCGGCGAGGCCTTCGCGCTTCGCCCGTATCCCGTTGCTGTGACAACCGGCGAGGAGAGAAGCGGAGAGAGACAGACAGAGGGGAAGGTGGAGGAGAGCGAGAGAGAGAGAGAGAGAGAGGGAGGGAGGGAGGGAGGGAGACTGAGCGGTGAGGGAGGGAGGGGGGGAATCAGCTGATTAGTTGGCATGGCAACGGCAAAGATGTAATCCCAGCAGACACACTCTAATCAATGCCCACAGCGCAGATGGTCTCCTGAGGATCAGCACAGAAAGAGGCTAGCGGCCACGCTAGGGCCCCCCCACCCCCATCCCTCACCCCGACTGCACCCCCCCGACCCCCCCCACCTAACCAACACACACCCACCCTCTCCTCACCCACACACACACACTTCTCACCCACTCACCCACCCCGGCGACTCACATGCTGCGCGGACAACTCCAACACGCAAAAAAGCAGCGGCAGAAGGAGGAGGAGGAGAAGAAGAAGGAGGAAGAGGAGAAGGACGAGGAGGAGGAGAAGAAGAGGGAGAAAGAAGAAGCAGGAGGTGCAGGAGGAAGAGGAGGACAAGGAAGAGGAGGAGGAGGACGAGAAGGAGGAGTAGGAGAAGAAGAAGGAGGTGGAGGAGAAACTGAGGTCTAACGTGGCTGCTGGGTTGTTTATGTTTATATGGCAATAAGCACATTTAGCAGGAGCTGACGACAAGAAGATCAAGAGCCTTTTGTTGAATTTATTGTTGCTATTACTACTAACTTTTTGTAATAATAATCACAGTTTAAATTTAACTGTATTCGTTGGTGATTCTGGTCAGATGTTTCTCTCAAACTGCTGCATCACAGTCATGGCAGCCTTGGACATCACTTTGCAACTTCGGATCATCTAAAATTACACAACGTCTCATAAAAGCCGAGCGTAACTGACAGGCGTCACGGTCTGTCGCCGAGGTTTTAAGAGCGTTTCACATCTCCATGGCGGCATAATGGATGTCTGGGGCCGGATTAGACTGAAGCGACATCAGGAAAATAATCCCGGCCGCGCGGTGGACTTTATTTTATGTTGTTGTTGTTGTTGTTGTTGTCACTGTTGTCGACTGTGATTGTGGCATCAGTCGCAAACTGACGTCAGGGTTGGGAGGGTTAGGGTTAAAAAATGAATTCTCATGCGGAGAGAAAACAGCGATTCCATCTGAATAATTCCAACCAGTTGAAACACAGTGGTACGGACGAATGAATAAAAGACTAGTGGCGATGCATTGGAAGTGCAGAAGTTTCAACAAAAAAATGTTTCACCAAACCTACTGTGCACGTTTAGCCAACAAGAGACGCTACAAAACTCTCAAATTTTCTGAAAAATTGACAAATCATGTCGATCTCATTGTATTTCCGAAATGTTTTGAAGATTTATGTTTCCTCAGCCAGCAGCGGTGCAACCTTGCTGAGAGCGAGCTCCTTCTGATTCTTCCCAGGTGCTCTCGCCTACAGTTAAACAATGCTGCACTATTGATCCCCCCCCTCCTCCATACTGCCAACTCTACTGTGCATTTAGCATCGGCTGCACCGCTGCTGCACCGCCGCTGCACTGCTGCTGCACCCCTCGCAGACCCTCACCGTCTCTGAAATCCATGAATTAAATTGGCAAAGCGGCTAAATCACAAGGAGCATAAGAATGGCATTAATTGCAGACTTGAATTAAATATGCAGGAATTTGCCTCATTTGGTGCAGAGACTCACAGAACGCAACCGCTTGAAGCCCCTGGCGTGGATTTTATCATTCACGGCCCAAATCTCACCTTTCTAACTTTACATGATCTCGCTTTTTTTTTTTTTTTTTTTTTCTAGGTAATGGTGTTTCTTCATGAAAACTGAAACGGGGAACAATCGCCTTGAATTAAAGATTGGCCCGTTTTAACGGTACAGCCCTTCACGTTGCGTCCCCATTGATTTAGGAGCAAGGTCATAAATCTTGCACACAGCGGGGGCTGAGATCATGGGATCTCCAGCTCCGAGGAGCCCAGAAAGAATAACGACGTCCCGCCGCTGAAACACCATTCGATACTGTAGCCCGACGTGATGATCAATTAATAACGGGGGAGTGTCTCCAGCCGCTGGCGGCGAGAGTTAGCGGGGGAAGGGGGGGACGGAGGGGGACCCTAAATATGCTCGATAATAGCCGCCGCCTCCTTAGAGAGAGCCAGATGTGCCGAGGCCTTCGCAGAACGCCTGTTTATGTGATGCGCGTGTAGTTAATATGTGTCAGGGAGTTGATGGGCGAGAAGATTAGTCGGTTACGCGGCGAACGGATTATTAATCATTCATTTAACTCCAAACAGAAAAAAAAAAAAAATCACACGACGGCTGAGGTGACAAAAGTGAGAATTAGGAACAAATTAAAGCGTCAGTAATTGATAATAAAAAGAAGCGTCAAGTTTTATGGACCAACAAAAGTGCGAGTAGAAACACACCGGCTGCTGTTGTAGTGAAATAAAGGGGTGTTACAGGCTATAATAAAATGCGCTCACTATTCCAGTTCTGACCGAATCGGGATTAACGTGTTCACATGCGCGTTTCTAAAGATCTGCAATCACAGCGCAAACTGGAGCAGCATTTTGCAAAAAACGACAAATGACAGCGACGCTGCTTATTGTGGGTTCAGCTCGAATAAATACACACTCAAGTGTTGTCGGCGAGCATTTCAATCGAAAGACGAGAGAGTGTGTGTGTGTGTGTGTTGGTCACTGGATGTTTGTTTTGTCGCTGTGCCACGTGGCTGAGGCCACGTGCATGTCCACACAGTCAGCATTCCATTTTGGTTTGGAATCAATGTTTCTCAAAATCCAATATCTGAAACTGTAAAAATGACGTGCACAGAGGTGGAATACCTTAAAAAAAAAAAAAAAAAAAACCTGATCGCAACTCAGATGTTGCAGTGGAGGGAAACACAGTCATAGTAAGCCTGAAACATCCAATTAATCCTCATTGTCCTTTTTGTTTGTCATTTTAATCCCCGGCATTGTGAGCTCTTAAGAGACGTTAATGAAGGTTGATGAGCGCGTCGCTCGTGGAAATTCCGCTCGTCAAATTCATAAGGTTGAGAGAGTGGTAGTAAGAGCGCGGCGCAATCATAAAAACAACAGACAACAATAATAAAAAAGACAAAAAGCAAAGGCTTGTAAGGCATCCAAGAGTCAATTTGTTTAAAAAAAAATCAAAGGAAGGAAGGTTAAAAAAAAAAATCCACTCTGGGAATTAAATTTACTGTAACTGAGTCCACTGTGTCACTAGCTCCACCTTTTGCTCTTTGCTCACCTCCCAGCATGCAGAAACCCCCGACCGGGCACCGGTAACAAGGGCCGTGCCCTCACAGCCAACACACGCCGGCCCGCCGAGAGGGAAGCCTGCTGGGCAGCAGTGAACAGAGGCGGCCGGGGAGGCGCTAGGCCACGCGGTCAAATTGGCACCCGGTGTCACCCTGTCAACACCTCCTCGGCCCCGCCGGAAAAACCTGCGCATGCCGACGCCAATTATGCTCCCCCGAGCCCTGTCGAGGCGGCGGCCGCTTTGTTCGTCTCCGGAGAGGCAGACGGAGGATAATTTCTCTTTATTCCAATCTCCTTGTTGCACCGCGGGGGTCAAATCGCTGTGTTTTAAACCAGTGTTAAATGTGAAGTAGTGTTGTACAGCTGGAGATTGGTCTCGGTCTCCAGACCATTTTTTAAGGGTCTCGGTCGTCTCAGAGTCGGAGGCATTTTTACTGGGTCTTGTCTTGGTCTTGGACTGGACGGACTCGGGATTTTTGATCAAGACCGGTCAAGACTCCAACAGCCAACACCACAATGACAGATAATACGGGAAAATAATCCAGCTGCTGCCATTCAAAATAGTTGGCAAAGCACAAAATGTTAAAGAAAATGATTAAAAGATACCTCGCTGAAAAGAGTTGCTGCTGTTCGATCTAGAAGCAAACTTGAAATGAAAAAAAATTCTGGTAATTTTTTCTGTTTTGTTGTTATTTTTCTTTGATATACAAAGTTTTGATCCCAGTCTTTATAATGTCTTGGTCTCGGCTGGTGCGGCCTTGACCACAATACAAACTTGAAACAATTGCAGAGTGTTTATTGGACGGATGAGAGACTCAAATCTAAATCCACTCCAGTGGCAGGATGCAAAAAAAGTCTGACCTTGAACCAGGAAAGGACCTGGACTTCATGTTAACTTTTATTTTTAAAAGGTTCCGTATTGCGAAAAACGAGGGTTGGGGGGGTGGAGGGCGGAGGGGGTTGCGTTATGAAGCCGGGGCGATCTTTGCCGGAGCGACCGCGTTAATAAAATCACATATGAAATTTAAAAAAAAAATAAAATTGGGGGGCGAGGGGGAGGCGGAGATGCAGAGGAGGGGAGGGGAGGAGAGGGGGAGGGGAGGGAGAGAGGAAGAGAGCGGCGGAGAGAAAGTGGGAGAGCAGCAGAACGGGGCTGGGAGCCGGGGATGATTTCTCCCGGGGATGAGGGATGCGTTTGTGTGTGCGTGCGTGCGTGTGTGTGTGTGTGTGTGTGTGTGTGTGTGTGTGTGTGTGTGTGTGTGAGGGTGCAGGGAGGAAGGGGAGGGGAAGGGGAGTTGAGAAGGAGGAGGAGGAGGAGGAGGGAGGAGGGGGGAGAGTACAGAGCGAGGGGAGAATGAGCGAGCGAGCGAGCGAGCGAGCGTGGGGGGATGAGAGAGCGGTGGTGGAGGGGGAGGGGAGGTGGGGGTGGATGAGGGGATGTGGAGGGGGGATGGAGGGAGGGAGGGAGGAAAGTGAGGCGAGGCAGAGCTGATTGAGATTCGGGGCCTCCAGAGCTGCAGGCTCGCCGAGAGCTCGGGGAGAACACGCTCAGTTATTGGAATTCTTTTTCTCTCCTCCTCCACCCCCCCCCTCCTTTTTTTTCTAATGAATTAATTCTTCTCATCCAATTTAGGTGAAGATGAAAAGAGAGCAGCGCTGCAAGCATCAAATTTAGCTTCTTTTTTTTTATTATTATTATTTTGTTGACCGGGGCTGTTTCTGTTCTGTACACTTCATTTTTGTAATTCATTGTTTTCTTTTTTTTTTTTCTTCAGTTGTTGTTGTTCTCTTGTTTACAAAAAATATGTATTAAAAAAATAAAAGTAATAATGACCAACAGCCACATGAAAGAGTGTTTTTTTTTTGGGGCAAATTCATTTACTGATATGCCGAAAACAAAGAGCGCCACCCCTCCCGTCCGACAGCAACAGTAACAGCCATTCACCGATACGCAACACAGCCAACCGCCACATGCATACAAATCACACCACCGCTGGAAATACGGAGGAAAACCAGAGTGACCTTAAAAATACCCTCCACGTGACACCAGGCCTCACGTCAAGCGGCAGCCAGCAGAGCAAAAAACACAAACGAGGTAAACAACAGGTTCTGAACTTCACTGGCGCTGCAGCGCTGTCGACTGGCTGGCGGGAATCAAAACTTGGGTTGAAATGCATCAAGATGAAGGATTGAGGAAAGAAACAAGTGAATTACTGCGTATTGAAAACAGGGTCCCAACTCCTATCAATAATCTACTGAGTGAAAAAACCTTTGGGCTTTTGCTCACTGCACTTTCAGAAAGTGTTTGCCAAAGTACAAGTGTTTGGAAAGCAGCCCTTACTGATGTCACAAAGGGTAGCGTTATAACCCCCAGTGTCTGTGATCACGCCTCCAACCGGGTGTTGGCTCCGCCCTTTAGGGCGGCCTCAGTTTCTCCTCCTTGCAAACATAGAAGTTCCAACAAAGTATCAGTTTTAGCTGGAGGCTGTAAACACAGGGCTAAATATCAGTTTTTAATATAATGTGTTTTTGGTGATAACTAATCCTTCACCATCATTGGACGGTGACGTGCATGAAATGTTGCCACTCTCTGACCAATTGGAAGCCTCTGCCCTGTGAGCAACTGGCTGCCTCTATGAAAAAAACAATGCTAATTTAGAGTTAAAAGATTTGACAGGGCTTCGCCATCCTAAACATTCGCTGAGGCTTCTTTCTGAGATAGTCAAGCGAAATAAACCCGAGTAAAATCAAAGCAGTGATGTCAATAATAATCAACACTGCCTTGAGATTTTGTATCGAAAGTATCTCACCTTCATTATTTCACAGTGTTTACAATTCTTTTGTTTTCTTATTTTTTGCAACTCTGAGATTCTGAGAGTTCTAACCGCACACACCCGCAGACCGACGGCTGGCGCCATTTAATGTCAGAGCAAGCGGCCGTGCGGCACTGCAGCCCCGGGTTCACGGTACAGGGAACATGGAATCCCTCCGGCTGGCAACGCTGACGAGGTATCCGGCCTCGCACAAGACATTAAGAGGAAGCGAGCCGTCCGGATCAGACGGCGTACGGCGGAGTACATATTCACTCCGGATCGCTGGACGATTCTTTTCTCTCTCTCTCTCTCTCTCTCTCTCTCTCTCTCTCTCGCTTTCTCTCTTTCCCCAAAGACGAAAGGAGATGAGCTCAGCCTCGGAGCTCTCCCCAAGACCTCGGTGTCAGGCCGGGATTATCTCACAGGTGCAATCTGTGTTTCCTCTGCTTCTCCTCAAAAGATCTTGTTCACGTCCTCCTAGCAGAGTTTTCAGCAACACCTGAGGGGTCGTGGATCGAGTCGAGGTCTAACAACCCCAAAACACTGAAAAAATGTGGGCAAATGTGTTTTAATTCTAAAGTTCAAAAATAAGACGACTAGAAAGAATATGTTATATGTGTCATTATCTGCCCAGAATAGCATTTAGGGCCTTATGAGTCATACACTTTTTTAAGGAGACAAAATTTGCAGTCAAAATTAAATCCTGACTTAAACATATTTTTAGTACAATAATATGTGTGTGTCAAAAAATGACTCACTATTGACTAAAGTGTTCAAAAACTGTAACATCTTGCATTACAATTTTGAGATTAAATCTTTCTTTGTCCTCATATTAAAACTAATACAGGACAAGATGGAGCAAATAATAGCATATTTGTTGGATTTGTGCAGTTGCAAAACAGTTCTATGGTGCTGTTTTATCACGTCAACAGTGCTCACAGTAATTCACATTTATTTTGCCATAATAAAGGTTGAGGTATTTTTCTTTTGTTGCAGAAGAAATGAATCTAGCATCACTTTAAGACAGTTGTTTTATGTCTGCACTGCTCCAGGGCAAAACAAGCGTGTGCAGTGTTCACGTGATGACACTGTGTTTTAATTCCACTACAGGGTTGAGTGTCGAGCGTCTCTGCAATCACGTGTAGTTGGAAACTACTGGTAGTTCTACCGGCCGTTGACCAGATACTGTATTGGCAGCAACGCATTTAAATAAAATATTTAAAGAACCCAAGTGGATGATTTACTGCCATCTAATGGTCAGGAAGTAGCTTAGCTTTGCTACAATGTGGTCAGACACCGAGATCAGACTTGTGGTCTGGACTCAAACCTACTTACTTATGGGTGTAAATATAAAGGTTTAAATGTTGCACTGGACCTTCACATTTTTACTCAACTGTGCTTTAGACATTTTGGATTATTTAGGGAATTAAGCGTCACCCAGCTTCATACCTGATTTCTTCTTCTTCATCTTCTTCTTCCATAAATTATTCATCAAGTACAAAAGGACCTGGTACTTTGTGACAGAAAGGCCACCCCGTGTCACTTGACAACAACATGAAAACAACGAGGACAGGAGGGGGAAACGGGGGAATCAAAGGCTTGGAGTGGATTTGATCTTTAACCAGTTAAACACCTTGCCTGGTCCATTATGACGGCCTGTGATCTATTATTCATGGCGGGAATGAGCTGGGGGAGGGACTTGGGAGGGCTATGGGGGGGTCAGACATTACCTTTGTAAACATGGGCTTCCCGTGCTGGGTGACCATGGTGCACTGATCACAGTCCAGGGTGATGCAGGAGTTGTGGAAGGACTCCTTGGAGTGCTTGAGGATGTAGTGGAGCTCGGTGACGCCACCCTCGAACACCGTGCTGAAGTAGCGGGGGATCAGCGTCCGGCCGATGGCTGCAGGGGGGAGACAGAAAGAAGGTCGACAGCTTTCACACACAGGCCGCAAACACGGTGCTAATGGAGCGACCAAGGCGAGGCCTTCACCGCTGCTCACACGGTCGTTTCTACGACGTCCGCAGGAAAAGTCACCAGCGAGCGCAGCCCAGTTTACGCCGGGCATTCTAAGAGGGTATTTAAAGGTACGGCGACGCGTTGCGACCTTTTGAGTTAAAGGAGGATTGAAAACAGTTGCAAGCATGTGTTTGGAATACTGATGAAAACACACACAAAAAACACAGTTTCAATTTTCAGGCACATTCAACTGTCTTAAAAACAAACAGTCATGAAGTAAGCAATGAAATCTATAAACTATACATAAATAAATAGTTTTTGCAGGTTCTCTATGGTTGGATATTTCATTCACTGTACAGTTTACTACTGGTACAGAAAATTATTTCTAGAAAACGGAAAAGAATCTTAAAATAAAGCCTTGAGAAAGAATACTGCAAATGTATTAAAGATATTTAAGATTGTACACATTTGAATGTTCGATGAAGCTGAGATTATACACATTAAAATACATAGAAAATTCGATACTAGACGTGATTGAATTTCTTTAAAAAGTTTCTTGGGAGAGAAAAAAAGTGGGCAGATTTTCTTAAAAAGGCGACGGAAGAATCGATTTAACAGCTGAGAACCAACAACACCCTAAACTCCTGACAAGATCCACACACACTGATGAACGTTGTCCTTGCATAAATATCAAACCCATCTCTCTGAAGTTCTGCCTGTTGTCTCATGTTGCAGGAATCTCTGAGGAGTGTTGTGTGAGTTCGTCCTGGACGATGTCTTCAAAAACAAAACAAAACAAAACAAAACAAAAGCAAAAAAAGAAAAACGCAAGCAACCAGACGAGAATCTGACTAAAAGCCGCCTCAGACTTTCAAGCTGCAGCTGTTTCTCCTGATTGCGGCTGGGCTCGGCGTGCAAAGACGCTGCTGCTGCTGCTGCTGCTGACAGCGATGCTAGAAGACGGAGAGCGCAGCGCCGCTCGGCCAGAACCTGTTTGCCATCCAAGAAACACTCGAATCAAACTCAACACCAAAATGCAGTTTGATTCTTCTTTTTTTTTTTCCCTCGCCCTGAAGCGAGTCTCAGATAAATGTTCCAGAGCACAAATCTTTGCCGCACATCCAGTGATTAAAGGTTTTTCCTTTGAAACAATATCATGAATTCTGGACCTTTTTTGTTCCCTCCTTTCTCTTTCCTCGCCGGATGCCACATAATATAAAACGCAAATGCTGGAATATTCCTAGAAAGTCTGAAACAAAAGAGCTAAAAGGAAAAAAAAAAAAAAAAAAAAAGCAAGGAGGGGAGAATATTTTCACATATTGTTTTCTGCGGCAATACGACCGCACGAGCGCAAACTCAATAATTGAGACGGACGAGTTGGTTTTTTTTTGCCTTTTTTTTCCTCAGTGCAAACTTTTTGCAGGAGCCTAAAGAGACGAGGAGCGGGCTGCATGATAAAAAACTGAAAGAGGAGGGGGAGGAGGAGTCAGAAAAAGGAGAGAAAGACTTTTTTTTTTTTTTTTTTTTAGCCCTCAGGCTCTGTCTGGTTTCCAACCCTGTGTTCATCTTCACCGCCGAACGAGAAGAATGGATGAGGGAGAGAGAGAGAGAGAGAGAGAGAGAGAGAGAGAGAGAGCCGTTATATCAAGGGATGCGGCAGCCAGCCGGCTGCAGAAACTTGGATGTGTTCATGCGCTAGAACGCCTTTCTCTGCTCACGACCGACCGCAGATATTCAGCCTATTTCTTTGTTAATAGCTGACTTTTTTTCCTCCCTCAACGCCGTGCTCAGTCGAGCTGGGATCCCTCCGAGGAGCCCCGTCCTCACCTCACTTCTCCCCCCCCCGGCCCCCCCCTCTCTCCTGAGAAAGAGAGACGCAGAAGAGAACAGAGCAGCGTCTTTAGCAGCAACGCCGTCGCACCTAAACTTCAGCTTTTCCGCAGCTCTGGACTTTGTCTTTTTGTCTTAAAGCGTCTCTGCCGCTCTATCTGGGCGAAAATCCCCAAAATCCTGCGACACGACTTCTATTCACCGGACCAGAGTGCAGCGAGTCCGCTGGGTCCTTGTTGTTCAGGCTCCAGCTCATCTTTGACGCAGGCCAAAAAAAAAAAACAAACATCAAATAATATAAGAATAAAATAAATTATAATGATAAAAAAGTTTACATTGTCATATAAAGAGGGTTCACTAGCAGTCGTTTCATCTGTTCCAACAAGATTATTAAATATCAGAAACAAGCTAATTTATTAAACCCTGATTTATGGAGACAAGTTGCTTTAAAGAATGGAATTAATTGGATTAGCAGTTTCCAATAATAACAATAACAGCAGGATTTATTTTTTGCACTCACCAAAAAAGGTTAGAAACAGCTACAAAATGATTTAATACCGCTTATAATTAACAATTCAAATAATTTCATAGTAATACAAATGTAATTCTGAAGTAATAGTATAAAGAGAAAAAAAAGCGAGCTAAATGAAACATAAAATAAAATAAATCTATATCTATAAAGATGAGACTCAGAGGCAACATTTATGACTGTCGTGAGAGCACTTTTTATGTTCATTTTTATTTTAATAGATCTCACAACATACAGATTTTCTGATATTTATTTAAACCCCAGACTCCAGTGAGACGCTTCACATAATCAATTATCCATCAAGAAACATTTAGCCCTCTGTTTACAGCCTCCTGCAGTAAATCGATGTGTTTCCATGCCAAAACTGACTTGCTTTGCTGGACCTTCCACATGATCAGAATGGAACAAAAACAGGGCCTTCGGAGGGGGCGGAGCTAATGCCTGGCTGGGGGTGTGGTCTCAAACCTGGGAGACATGCCACAGCCCCTTGTGACATCACACAAAAGCAGACGTGAATCACGCTGGCGACACAGATTAACGTCAGAAAACAATGGTAGGTGGAAAATTTCCATTTTACGGGACCTTGAATAAAAGCTGGAACCGGAATTTCATGGGCCGCTCTGTGGTCGTGACCCTGTCTGTCTGTGTGGTTAAATAACAGCCAAAGCAGAAACAAGCCTCAAATCCTGACGCTGGGATTAGGAAGTGAGTGAGGGATTTCCCCCGCAGCGTCTCGCCAGTGCGGATTCTGCATCCTGGCGTCCTGCTGCCCAGCAAACCATCAGAGCTTCCCAAGAAGAAAGTTAAAAAAGAAATGAAGAAAAGAACCAGGAATCATTTGGTGGTGGTGGTGGTGGTGGTGGTGTGTGTGTGTGTGTGTGTGTGTGTGTGTGTGTGTGTGTGTGTGTGGAGGGGCTGGAGGTCAAACCTGGGAGGTGGGGGAGGCAGGGGAGGAGAGCGATGCTGGCAGGGACAGTTAGCGGGGCAGAAGGGGAAAGAGAGGAAGGGGAGGGGGGAGGGCAGGAAGAGATATGGGGGGGTCGCACCCGTGACTGGCATGTTTTTCCGAATTCGATAAAGTCAGCCGCGACTAAATAACGCATAAAATGTTTGGCGTGGCGAGCGGCCGCCCGGGCTGCAGGCTCCTCCGCTCGGCCGCAAGCGTAAGCGGAGCTCGCTCGCCCTCCCTCCCTCCCTCTCCCTCCCTCGCTCGCACAGCGCCCCCCCCACTCCCCCCACCCACCACCACCGCCGCCAACCCACCCTCCCCCTCCCTGTATCTTGTTCAGCCTCCACCGCGGTTGAAAAACAAAGTACGCCTCGGAGTGGAGCTGACTGCTAATGCCGAGGCGGCGCTCCGAGAAGGTGGGGGGGGAGAGAGAGAGAGAGAGAGAGAGAGAGGATTGAAGGAATAAAAATGAGGAGGGGCTGGACTGGGTGAGGGAGCGCTGGTGGTGGTGCTGGTGTGTGTGTGTGTGTGTGTGTGTGTGTGTGTGTGTGCACGTGGAATGAGTCGCTCGCTCAGGTGATGTGCAGACCTGCCTGTCAACCCCCCCACCCCCACCACCACCACCACCACCAGCACCACCACCTCACCGTCGTCGTCCTCTCAGCCAAAACTGTCCTAATAAAAGCCTCCTCGTGCTCCACAGCTGCTCTCAGCAGGTCAGCCATCATTCCGGGGGGGGGGGGTGTGGGGCCCTCACCCCCACCTCCACCCCCCGCCACCCTCCCCGACGTGGCATTTACAACAGAGGCCCGATCAAGAGCGGAGCTGTGCTGGAGCTGGCACGCTGTGGCCAGCGTTGCCCGGCGGCCGGTTCAGACTTTTTACCCCCCTCTGGAGGAAACAAGCGGAACCCGAGTCGCGTTCAGCGGTCACAGGTTCTTCTCGGTCCAATCATTGGCCACGACCCCACGTGAGGTCGCAGGTCACCGAGGATGCGAGGCGAGAGCGCCGCCTGAAGGGGGCAAGGCGCTGCTGCGGTCGGTTTACATCATGGATGCATTAAAAGAACGAGATACCGGACTGGCGATGATTTTTTTTCCAGTGGCCACTCGAGGTACTGCAGCAAAACAAATCCGGTAGACCCAAAAATTATTTTTCCCATAGACTGCATTAAAAAAATAAACGCATCTAAAACGGTGAATTGTGTCATCCTATTGGTCAACACTTCAGAACGCATCACGTAAATGAATTAAAAAAAAAAAAATTCCAACACTTGACACTTTTTGTCAAGGTGCCTAGATGTAACATCGCTGCAAACATCGCTGCACAGCCTTTTCAGTTTTCCCTGACGTTAATAAGCAGCTTTGTTGGCAGCGGCCAAACTGTGATGATGGGCCCGGCTTTGTGTAGCTTGATCCCCGACTAACTTTGACTCCTCTGCTCTGCTCCCTCAGATCAGCAGTGATGAAACAAAGGAGCAGCTTTCTTTGTGAGCACACACACACACACACGCTTGATTTACGTTTTCCAATTTTCATGTAAAAAAAAAATGGCAGTCCTATCCTAAAGAAAGTCATTTAGTTCGCGGTCGCGTACTCACTCGCTGATCAACGGTTCAGTCAGCTGGTGCACAGCTAGTGGAAATACGCAGGAGACAAAGTGTTTGAAAGATGTCACGATAAGCAACATTTGAACGCTGATGTTTTCAGGGACCTCGTTTTAAGATAAAAGAAACTACTCAACCTAAACACAACAGTGGCCTGTTTTTATTAGTGCTCCCCCTGTAGGTCACATCTATCTATCTATCTATCTATCTATCTATCTATCTATGGGCAGAAGGGCCTCTAATTGGCACGACAAACAGATCTGTTGCTTGCGGCGGGGAACGGCCTCGAGCCGAACGCCGCCAACGTTTATCTTTTGATAGACATTCAGATTAAACAGTGGGGGCGCGTTGGCAGCAGACGGACCCCCACGCCGCCGCCCCGTGTCAGCGCGGGCTATCACTTATCTTTTAATGGAAAGCCAGATTACACACTCACCGACGGCGCGCCAGACAAACAACAAACTTCAGACAAACAAGTGCACAACGCCAGGCAAAAAACAGAGGAGAGGGAAAACAAAAACAAAATTGGCGCAGGCTGCACATGATTAAACAACTTTTTCTTCTTCTTCTCCTCCGCCCCCTCCCGTGCAGGCTGGCCCGCCCTCAGATTGCCGAGGCACTCCACAGCCAGATTAGCAGGCACTTGTTTTGGGTTGAACACGACCAGCAACATATGCCTCTCAACTAGCGCGTTATACCCAAACATGCAATTTACAAATAATTAACGCCGTGTTAATTAGTCGCATTAATTCATGCCACTTTGTTAGGATGGCCCCCCCATGCCCCTCCACTCCCTACACCCCCTGCAGCCCACCCGCCCGCCCACACCCCCACCTCACCCTCTGCCGCCCACCCGTCCCCCTCCCTCCCCCTCCCCGCCGGTCCTCAGGAGTCGTGCCAGCAGCATCAGCCAGCGAGACGGCGGCTGGGATTTTTTATATTTTTTTTCTCTCCCTGCTCTGAAGCGAAAGCAGGGGGTGTCAGAAGGAGGCAAGACGGGTCGCTGGCTGTGCTCGCACGCACGCGCAATTTTGCAGATAAATACTGACCCCTTTTTCGCATTTGAATTTAAAGACGGTTCACGTCGACCCTCCCTCACTCACTCAGTCCCTCCCAAACGGAAAAATCATCAGCGGCAAAAAATAAATAAACAAATAGCCGTGATGATAAGTGATAATTGAGAATAAAGATAGTAACACAAATCCTCTCTTCTGGGGGTGTTTAATGAGAATTTGCGAAACAAGCGTTGAGCAAGCAAGCTAATAAAAATAGCTTCGTCGACTCCCCCCCCGCCTTTTTTTTTAATCCAGTTTCCATTTTCTCAGTCACTCAGCGCCGACTGCAGACTGCAGACTGAGCGCCGGAGCTGACAGAGAAAGACAACTGTGGCAAAGTAAAACATGAATGAATAAATAATTGAACATTAGCTTTGATTTAATTTGTTGTTTTCACACAACTCCAAAAGGTTTGACTTTCTGATTTTTCCAAAAACAAACAACAAAGACACAAGCAAAGGGATGTAAAAACAACACCGCGCACGCTGCAAACATGTAAAGAGGGCAGTGAACAGTGCAGGAATGTTTGCAGCATGTCACAAAAACACGGCAGGATGATGTAAACGCGGCTCAGATTGGAAACAAACCTCCTGCGTTTCCCCTTTTTTTTTGTGTCTTTTCACCCGTTTCTCCATGGCGGCTTGACGACTCTCGGATGTCGTGACAACACCAGCGTGCCACAGTTTATATTCTGCATTACGCTTAAAGGATTCACGCGCACTCCCGTGAACAGCTTCAGCTGTGTGTGTTTGTGTGTGTGTGTGTGTGTGTGTGTGTGTGTGCGTGCTTGTGTGTGTGTGTCATATTTCAATTGCCATCCGCGGTGCGCAGGAGATCGATTAGATCCGAATGCTGTGATTTGGCTGAATATGTGCTGTGCAATCTAACACTGGCACATGCACATGCATGCACTTTCCCTCTCGTACACACGTACACACGTACACACACACACACACACACACACACAGATATATAAGCGCAGATATGGCAGAGTGTGCGTGCAGTAATGATGCGCCGAGGGAACGCGGAGGCAGCAAGGTAAACAGCGAGCGCACACCCACTTGCATGAACAACGGAGAAAAAAAAAAAAGGAAATACAGAAATGGCGGCGGAAATACGAGCTGAACTGAAGCGCTGCCCAGACTGGCGGTTTATTTTTCTTTCCTTTTTTTTTGTTCCTTTATGATTCCTCTACTGAGTTAAATGCAAGTATTCGAAAAGGTAAAGTGTAATTATGAAGTCATGAGCGTAACTGGGGAGGGTTGGGGTTTAGCGCAGGGGCCCAGCGGGAGGCAGCGGGAGTGCATGTATGTGCTGCAGGGAGGGAGGAGGGGGGAGGAGGATGGTGGGGGAGGGAGAACATGGTAGCTCCGAAACTGCTGAGGCCGTCTCATTCAGAATGTGCATGTGTGTCCTCCGTGTGTGCTTTTTACACGAACGTCTTTACTTTTTTTTTTTAAAAATTGTGACTTTAGTTTAATTTTTTGCTCTCTGTTCGTAACTGCGGCAACAAAGGTCAAATCCGAGTGAACACAAAAAAAAAAAAAGTTTTTTTTTTTCCCCTTACTCACTGTAAGTATGCCAGCCGCAGTCTTACGCACCTTAAATATTTGATCTCTGACACTTGGAACCTGCGCTCGGAGGTTCACGCGCGGCAGCAAAGCAAACAGCTCTTAAGTCGGAGCCGAGAGAGAGAGAGAGAGAAGGAACGCTCACGCCGAATCAATCGGCGAGTCTCTGTAGCGAGTCTTTCTGTTTTATGAGGTGGAGGGTAAGCGGCTGGAACCGCCTCGCCTAGTTCTGAAAAAAAGCAATAACTTCCAAAGGAGACGCTGTCACTTGGCGCCCCCGTCTGCGTGGCTGCAAAACGCGAGAGGAGAAGCCGTGGAAGAGTTTTTGATTTTCATTCTCCCGTATTTGCAAAATGGAAGCGGCCTGTTTTGAGCGCTCAAAGGATAAATGGCTGTTTATCTGTTTGTCAGTTTGGGTGGAGGCTGGTCAAACTTCAGCTTCACTCTGTCAGTGGATCACATGGACCTGCTCCAATAGCTCATGGTTTAAAATCCCCTCAAAATAAAACATTTTTTTATTTAAAAATGGTGCAAATTAAAACACAGGAGGGGCGAAAAGGAGGCAAGAAAGTCTGTAGATCCTCGCCGGGCGATTATGCAGCAAAGCACGCAGCTCTCTGCACTGCAGAATAGGAGTGGGGTGAAAATAAGCAGGAGAGGAGAAAGAGAGGAGGAGGAGGAGGAGGAGGAGGAGGAGGAGGAGAGCGGCTGGTCCAGAACCATCTGAGCTCCGCCAGGTGGAGGTCAACGGACAGAGCAGGTCAGAGATCCAATACTTTGGGCTGTAATCGACCATAAATCAGGCAGAAGTGCTTCCCCTCTCTGACTATCGAGGATTTGGGGGGCACAGACAACATTGACAGAAGGTGTCATCGATTATCGGAGGGGCTCACCCAGCGAAAATAAAGGGTTTCTACTTGCATCTAACAGCAGCTGACCGGCATGATTTTCAAAACCAAAAACAGACAAAATCAACACACCGGCGTGCGAAACGCCCAATACAGTTAACGCGGACGTTTTAAATAATGAAAAGCCACGCGTGACCCCGCGAGACGAGTCAAACCGACACGTCAGGTTTTTTCAGACTGACTCTGCACCGCCGCCACCTGTCACGTCACGTCGCGTCACGTCAGGTGATTCGAGCGAAGAGCAGACGTGTGCGATTACCGGCATCAGCGTTTTGAAGCGCATGTTTTCCCAGCGGACTGCTTCCATTCTAAACACGCTTTATTTCTTCTTTTTTTCCCATTTAAAACCCCTTGGGGGATTCCAGTGCCAAGTGGTTAAAATGAGTGAGTGGGGGGATTTAGCGTCCCTCCTGAGGATAATCTCTCATTGGCAGAGGTGGGAAGTAACGAAGTACAAATATTCCCCTACTGTACTCAAGTAGATTAAAGTATCTGTACTTAAATGAGTCTTTCTTTTTCGGGCAACTTTTTATTTACTCTCACTACATTTGTACACAAGTATTTGTACTTACTACTCCTTAAATTGTGTTTCAAACATACAAATTCTGTTGAAAGTAATTCACTTATTTTTCATAGTTGTTATGGCTTGAAGTGGAGCTGTTTGAACTATGCTGTAGTTAAGTATAAAAGTGGATCATATTGGGGTTACATAGATACAACTTGTGAATACATAAGCCACCATCACATGACCTTAGCAGAGACATCTTCAGAGACCAAAGAGCAGCTGTTATTATTTTAAACACATATATATACAGTTAAACTACATATATGTGAGTATATCTTTTCCAGCCTGTCAGATGTGAACAATCCGGCGATTTGCTTCGATCTCCTGTGTCGCTTTAATCACGGAGCAAAGCTAAAAATACCATTAAAATCAATTATTCCCCCCCACCACCCCTCAAGTTCGAGGGATGGCTGTTGATCTGCCGGAGGAGGGATACATGGATGGAAACCAAGCCGGCGTATTGATCGGCGAGGGCGGATCGATGGCTGCGGAGAGGCCGCGCTACTCGGCAAACAAATGTCTGTCTTCATCGACTCATATCTCGATCTAAATACGCATCATGAGATGCCGTTACTGGGTCAGCGGGGAGGGGTATTAGATCACGCCGGCATTAGATCATTGGCAAACTGATTAAGTTCGCCGCTTGTCCAGCTCCAGACGAGCTTGACTGTCGCAAAAGAGCCTCTGGCGCGGGCGGAGGCGGCTAGCAAAAAAGGGGATAGCGCGCATGATATATTTTTTTGGCAGCAATTTTTTAGCTTTATTTCACGCCGTCGCCTGGCACAGAGAACATTGAAAATATAATTTCCCGGTGGCCACCTGTGGTATTGCAGAGGATTTTCCCAGAGATTACAACACAAAAATTGACCTTGACCTCTTTACATTGTATGTTTTTTTTTTTTAAGTCTTTTAATCTTTCTAAAATCTTTCAAGGTCAGAAAATGCTTTATTCCAAGCCTGACGTCACAGCTTCTGTCCTGCTGTGTCTTCTGATTGGCTGATGCGGTCTGATGCATCGTATGAGTTATTGACGCATGCTGGGAAGTAACATTACTGCGCATGCTCTATGGGTTGCATAACGCAGAAGTCAATCTTTTAAAATATCTAACAGAACCCTGGTGGTGGTCAGGGGGATTGCACATGCTGCAAGTCACCGCCACTGTGTTGAAATGAACTCTTTTTAATGCCACTGGAGGGGAGCCTTTAACGAGGGACTTTGCTCTTATTTATGTCCCGTTCTGATAAAAGACTGGCAAGCAGCGTCCTCTGGGGCCTTTCTGTGTGAAGTTTTGCATGTTGTCCCCGTGTCATTATGGGTTTCCTCTTGGTGCTCCACTTTTGAAGAAAACAAGAAGAGGATGGGTCACGTTCACTGGACGAAGAGAATCAAAAATCCAAGCTTGCCGTTCACTTTGTGTTTGTGTCACAGCTAAAACCTGCTGCTGCTGCTGCTGCTGCTGCCTCTTTGTCCTGGAAGGATGAAGACTTTGATCATATGGGAACGACTCGGATCGGATCTGCCAGAATTCAGACTAGAAATCTCAGCAAACCAGCTGCCTTGCAAAGTTAAGTCCACTGTGAAGAAATCTGCAGTCTGCACAAGTTACACTCGCAACTCGTCTTTAAGCTCTCGGAGCTGAAAGCAGGATTTGTGCACCTGCATGAGAATGCAGCCTCGTCCCAAACCTGCAGCACATAATAAATAAATAAATACATAAAATACCCTGCTGGCAATGTAAACTTCTCTGTTGATTGACAAACCGACTGCCCGCCATACGTGCCGTCCACGATGCGATGCGATGTGATGGAAAACCTGTGTATATTTGCATGCAACGCAATTTACGGCTTGTTTAGTACGTGGTCACCGCAGAGGAAGGGTTAAAAACCTGCCGATATCTTGCAGCCGCGCCAACACATACTGTGGCCTGCACTCAAATTTGTACACACACAAGCGCGCGCGCGCACACACACGCATACACGCACACTCAAAGGCACACAAGAATGTGGGAATCACTGCCCAGAACATGAAATATTCATCAGTCATAAAACTTTAATTCAATCTCCCTCTCTCTCTCTCTTTGTGTGTGTGTGTGTGTGTGTGAGAGGGCGAGAGAGAGAGAGAGAGAGAGAGAGAGAGAGAGAGAGAGAGAGAGAGAGAGAGAGAGAGAGAGAGAGAGAGAGAGAGAGAGAGAGTGTTTCCTGTCTTTTTTTTTTGGGGGGGGGTTGGAATATTCTGTTATGTGAGCTAAGCAACCCCCCCCCACCCCACCGCCTCCCACTGTGACTACAATGCAAAAAAAAACGGGGGAAAAAACAGACAAAACAAAAACACAAAAAAACAACCAATAATAAATTTCATTAAAAAAAACCTTTTTGCACAATTGTGCCGCTGCAAGAGCCAAAAACACATCATTAGGACGCCGCCGCCATCCAGATCAGGAAACTGACGTTTTGCACGGTTACCGATCACATTCTAAATTGAAAACAAACAAACAAAAAACAAACAAACAAACAGACAAACGATAGAAGTGCTTTGCATTTAATGCCGGGAGAGTTTTGGTGGTTCAGTGTTTGCTGCCGTGATGTCGCAGAATAAAGTCTAGTGTAAAGCGGTGGAGTGACGCCCCTCCCCCTTCTGTAAATAATGTGGCAATAAATCACCTAAAGGTCTCATATCACACACATTCTCAAATATTTTTTATTATTTTTTTTAAATCCTGCACTGGACTGGTCTGTGTGTTCTCTGATTAATTACCCTCCACCCAAACAAGAAAAACGCTTTCTACCTGCTAAAAACGGACGCTGCTGCTGTCACTTTGGGAAAAGGACAAGAGCAAGGTGGGCTCAGAGGGGCGGAGCCAAAACCACACCTGGTGAGTTCCATCCAAGAACCCCAGGATCCAAAATGGCGGCTATATTCATTTTAAACGTAGTCGCTCACACAGCGCGTACGCCGAAAACGTTTTTGGCTCCAGCATTATGCGGCCCACAGCGCGAGCGCACTTTACATGCATTGTCAGGCTGCATCAGCCAATCAGAACGAGCCGAGAGACAGCTCACTCTTTTCAGGCCATTTTCTGGCCTTTCTGATTTTTTTTTTTGAAAGATGAAAAGTCCATGACTTAAAAATCTACAGCAGAAAAATTCATCATGACCCGCGTTGCAGGTCGCAGTTGTCCTGTCAACTGTTTCACATGTGTGTGCATTCTTAAAGCCATGGATCAACCAACCTGTGAGAGGCGTGTTTTCAGGAGTGGCGACGTCTGTGGTAAAAAATTGGTACTGCATTAAACATAGGAGGAGCATTTCAGCTGAAGGGGCTGCGAGTGAATGAGATGGATTGTTTTGGGAGTCTAAAGGGAGAAATGAGAACCCAATAGGGACTTTTGATAGTGACGGTGTTTATGTCACTTACGGTATCATGTTTTATATCATATTTTCTGTTGAGTTCAGTCTTCCTTTATACGTCCAACAGCGACCCGTCCGTCCTGGCAGTTGTGAGTGAGGTGGACCTTTGGTCTGAGACCAGAGACTAAAAAACTCCCAGCAAACAGAACCCAGACAGCTGCAGCAGGGATTTCTGGCAGTTTTTGTGGGGGAAAAATCTGCAGATTTTCTTTTCATCTTGCCTGTAAAACATGACGTCTAGTGTCTTTAACAGCGAGAGATTTTAGCGTTGTGACGCACCCAAGTGTCTCAGCGCAGAAAACCACACTGCAGCAGACTTTAGGGGTTTTTAAGGCGTAAAAATTAAACCAAAGAAGGGAAGCAGAGGAAATATCAGCACAGCTTTTGGGAGCGGGCGAGAAAGAGGAAAGCGAGACACCGCAAGCCTTTTGTCTCGTTTTCTCAACATCTGCAGACCAGTTTCGGCTGAACGGACCTCTATCACATTGCCGTGCCCAGCAGAGAAATCTGTACGGGGGGGGGGAGAGCGGGAGGAATGGAAGGATGGAGGGGGGGAGGGAAGGATGGAGGGAGGGAGGGAGGAGGGGGGAATGATAAGGACGAAAAGTGTAACAAGGGAGGAAGGAGAGAAAAAAGAGAGAGAGAGAGAGAGAGAGAGAGAGAGAGAGAGAGAGAGAGAGAGAGAGAGAGAGAGAGAGAGAGAGAGAGAGGGAGAGAGAGAGAGCATCTCCAGTCACCCTCATCCAGATCCAGCGCCGCCACGGGTGGATGGCGACTGTTTGGTCAGGGAGGGGGTGGGGGGGTGGATGGAGGGGGTGAGTCGGAAGTGTTGGGGGTGGGAGGTGGGGGTGTGGGGGGATGGGAGGGTTGGGGGAGGGGGGCGGCTATGTCCCCTCGAGGCCAGCCCTCATTCCCTCTTCACCTCCATCCATAATTCAACAGCAAACCCCCCCAAACACACACACACACACTGTACACCACACGCACACACACACACACACACACACACACACACACACACCCACCACCCCCAGGGTGCAGCAGCTCCGCAGAGAGGACACACCAGGCAGAGGAGGAAAAAAAAAAGACAAAGACAGTCCTCGCCGCACACACACACACACATGAACACACCCACACACGCGCACACACACACACACAGCAGGCAGGGAGGCAGATAGTTTAACACTGGAAAAAGACAAATCGCATTACTTTTCACTTAATCACGAGTTTGAAAGTGGACGATTGTCGACAGCTGCCAAACACTCGATCACAGGCTTGCGCGGCAGACGCACAAACGCACGCACACGCACAGACGCACACTGTGCACACTCGCAGCCAGTGTGACTAAGGCGAGATCGATGGTAATGAGCGTCGGTTTGCTTGTTTGGCCTCTGATAATCGAGTTGTGATCTAAAAACGGCAGCGATGCCTCACAGACTTTCTCTGCTTAAAAAAATCATTTCTGGTTATTATGTGTGTGCGCGTGTATGTGTGTTTGTGTGTTTGTGTGTTTGTGTGTGTGTGTATGGAGACGTGACAGACGTGGAAATGCAGCTTCTGCACTTCAAATTTTATTCCGCATAAATCAATTGATTGATGGCTGAACAACTGCAAGTGGCCGTACTGGGTGGCAGCAAGTGCACGCTGCCTAATTTCAAAGGGTTCACCGGGCGCGTGCGGTGAGCTGGCAGACTACTCCCCGACCCCCCGCCCACCACGAAACACGTGCAAAAATAAACCTGCGGCCGCAGAAGACAAGATCCACACAATGCAGCCGTGCAATCAACAGGCAGCAGCTTGGCGTCCCGCTGAAGGACACTTCAGCAGGAGCCCACGATCAAATGGCCGACAGGACAATTAGCCAAGAACTGAACCTACCTATTGAGCGACAGCTGCCCTTGCTGGATTAAACCAGGCGGTAACTAACTGTTGCTGCTGCCGTGCAGCCTGGCGCAACAGACGGAAAAAAGTCCTGGTTCAAGTTCTGATAAAAGCACCGCTGCTAATTTCTTTGAGCAGCAGTTTCTACTTCTGACGGAAGTGCATTTGCTGCCATCCTAGACAAAAAAATGACTCAGTATAATGTGAATAACGTTATTACGTGAAACTATCACATTTTGATGTGAAAATTATCACTAAATAACGTGATAGTTTCACGTTACAACATGATCATTTTCACGTTTTTTTGTGAAAGTTTCAGGTTACCACGTAAAAACGAGAAACGTTATTTCCTGATAATTTTCACGTAAACCCGTGAATCTATAAAATTATTTCGTGAAAATGTTCATGTTATAACGTGACACTGAGCACTGTTTTTTTCTAGTGTGGCAGCATACTACGGAAGCGCATCAACTCGAGTAGATTGAAAAGGAACCCACAATAGGACAGCGAAGGATTTTTCAATCGCATGACTAGAGATGTCCACACAAAATTTGGTGATGATTGATTGCTGTTTTCGGTCATTAAGATATGTTAAGCTTTTTACGTTAAGCGTTTTAGAATGTCCCCTCAGTATCGATGTTATGTTGTGAAAATGATCACAAAATAGCGTGATAGTTTCATGTTATAATGTGATAGTGAGCTCTGTTTTGTTTCTAGGGTGGCAGCAACTTCTAGATCTTCCTCTGTGGTTTATTTTAAAGCAGCAGCATGGAGAAATGGACACTGGCTGGATAATTCTACTTGGGGAAAAAAAGAAGTGGTGGAAAATGTTTTCTATCAGAGGTTGGCAAGATGGATGAGCACTTTTCATTTTTATATATTTATTTTCACAATTCAAATCTCAGCCTGCGGCAGGAGGTGAATTTCCTCTCTGGCGCAATAAGAAAAAAATGGATGTGCAAAACAGAAAAGTGGGAAAAAAAATCAATCTACTGTAGTTTGGGTTTGGGAGCGCCTCCACCTGGTGCGGGGAGCTGTCGGTGGCACAGCCAGTCCAAAGACGAGTTATTGAGGGATGAGAAAGCAGCACATAAAGATTTAATAGCGTAAAGTAAAGCAGCGCAGAGCCTTTCACCGGCTGCGGAGACTGATGGATCTCCAGCACACTGTATAATATATAAATATGGATTTCTCCACGTGTCAATAACTTTGCACTAGTGTGTTCCAAGTGCGTGTTTGCGCGCGTGTGCGTGTGTGTCAGTAGCAATTTACTGCTGCCTCTTTGTTTTGTGCCCTCAACTTTGTGATGTTGCGTTAGAGGCCCGACTCTTGCTTGTGTGTTTCATACGCCGCGCGTATGTGTATGAGCGCATGAGCGCGTGTGCGTTCCAATGCACGCACGCACGTGTGTGTGTGTGTGTGTGTGTGTGCGCGCGGCACGGTTTTCATACGCTGCGCACTTTCCTGGTGGAAATCTCCGAGTCTCCGGTGTGCCCGATGAAAATGCTATTCATTATTGATAAAACTTCTCCCCCTCTTTCTCCCGCAGCCCGTCTTGTTGACCTTTCCGGAATATTCCGCTGTTAAAAGCCCCGTGTTGCACTCCGCTCCGCTCTTCATTTTTTCATGAACTGCGTGTTTGTCGTCGGGGTCTCGTAGCAAACATTCACAAATTCCTTCGCCGGCGCAACAAATCGCCGGCGTGTCGTGTCGTGTCAGAGGCCTCGTGGGAAGACACCCACTCCCACAGAAACCCCCCATCGCTTTCAGCAAGAGGCTGCAAACAGAGGGCTAAATGTGACGTTTGCTGCAGATTTTTGCAGACAGTTGAAAGTGAAAAAATTGGAATAATGTGTAATTTGATGGGTACACAGAGATTTCCCATCAAAGAAGGAAATGCTTAGCATTTTCTTCACATTTTCATGAAAAGAGAAGCAACTGTGATATCGAGAGGGATATCGAGGGATATCGAGAGGGAAGGAGAAAAGAAAATGCAAAATCGGGGGGAAAAAAAAGTGAACATTTCAGCGGAAAAGAAGCAGAAAAAGAACCAAAGACAGCGGACCACCTGCCCAGAGTCGCTTCTCCCACTTCAAGAATTCCTCTCACTGCATTGGCTGAATGACTGAATGAAAAAAAAAAGGGAAAGGGAAAGTGTGTGTCCGCGGGGTGAAGAGGGAAAGATGATGGACGTGGCGGCGTGACGGATGTTTGCGGGCGTCTATTGTTCCTTGCGCTGGAAGGGGAAGCGCTCTCTGTTTTGCTCCAGGGCTGCGCTGAGCGTTGAGAAACAGGAAGCCAGGCGACCGGCCCATCCTCGCGGATAGCTGGTGCCCTCCGATAGCCGTTCCCCGTCTTCCTGTTAGCGCGGCACAATGGTTCCCACCCTGATCCAGGCCACCTGGAAAAACCGGCCCTGCCAAGCACTCTCCTCGCTGGACTGGAAGGTCTTTTTTTTATTTTTTTTAAATCCCTCTTCAGCGTGTCGTGGCTGTGCTGATTGTCTTACCCAGGCATGGGCAACCTACGGCCCGGGGGCCATATGCGGGCTGTTAAGCTTTTTAATACGGCCCGCCAAACCTGAATAAATTATATCAATAGTAGTAAGTGATAAAATCGCTGTATTTCATCCATTTTTTAAGTGTTTTAAGAGTCTTTTTAATAAAGAGCTAAATACCATGGGGACCCAAATATTCAAAAATCATTTCAAAATATTTAGTTGTTGACACTAAAGCACTATAAAGCACTATATATATATATATATACCCACCATATATATATATGACCCACCAAAACATTCCACTCCATTTTATTTATGTATTTATAGAGTGCGTTAAACTTTTACCAATATAAAAATAAAAAAAGCCAAATTTTACACACTGGACCTTTAAAAGAGACCATAAACGTGGATGGAAATCACTCACACTAACAAAATTGCTTTGAAGAAAGTGGTAAAAAAAAAAAAAAAAAAAAAAATTAACAAGACAGAGGCACTAAAATGCTGCTGCACTGATCTAATGGTGGTCGCCATGGGCAAACTACGGCCCGGGGGCCATATGCAGCCGGTTAAGCTGTTTAATCCAGCCCGCAAAATTGAAGAAATCATTTTAATAGGAAGTGAGTCATTAAATAGCTGTACTTCATCCAGCTGTGCACTTTTTCAGTGTTTAAAGAGTCATTTCAATAAAGAGCTAAATACTGTGGGGCTTCAAAGACACATATTGAGTTGTTGACATTCAAGCACACGTTTTCTACATATCCGATGATAAATATTTTTTCTCCTATGAGTGTGGGTGACCCGCCAAATCACTCCATCCATCTGCTCCTGCTCCGGCCACTCTGTCAGATTTTAGAACCCACTGTGGTCCACCAGTCAAAAAGTTTGCCCACCCATGGTCTAACTGGTATTACCTGGACTGTGGGACACAATCCCATTTTTCTCCCAAATGTGTAGCTTTTGCATCAAATAAACTCAATCTGCTGTGTGTTGGGACAGTGACCTAAATTCTGTTTCCCAAACTACATATTGCCGTAATGTTTTTCTTGGCCAATTCCTCGATCTCAACTGAGTGATTGAGGAAACCACAGGGTTTCCTGGCTGGAGTAATAAACAAAGTACTTTTTTATACATTTGCATTTACAACTTGACATTACACAACAAGTAAGAGATCCCCAATGTAGTACAAAAACATATTGTTTTTTGCGAAATGTTGATTTAGACCTCTCTGGTATCCAGTAACTAGTAGTAGGAGTTCCATGATCAATCATGGGGCCTTCTGGCAGCAGCTAGCGGTCGCAGAAAAAGGTGCTTTATTCCGGTGTTACTATTAGACAAAATTTTCTTGTTGCAGAAAATAATGAAAATTCAGAACCGGAGAAACTTTGCAGATCATTTGGATTTTATTGTACTTTACTCCAAACACTTGTGCAACTTTAGGTTCTGATCCCTGCAGACCTCCTGCCCCACTAATGTTTAATTTGTCCTTCTTGTCCTTTGTTGTCTGCACTTTGTGCAAAAGCACTCAAACGGAATTGCGTCGGCGCGAGTACACACACGCGCACACACACACACACACACACACACACACACAAAAAAAATCCCCAGTTTGTGTAGAAAAATCATAATTAAAAAAAAAAAGCACTGTAGGTAATGTGCTTCACACTCATGCCAGCCAGCTTTTTGTGAGGGAGTGGGCGTCAATTATTCCAGATATTGGATATTGTTTTAGAATGAAAAGGCTAAGATTCCCGGCAGCTGCCGAAGAAGCCCATTATGCCTTTTAAAAAGCCCTATCTCTTTCTTCTCCGGTCAAACAGTCTAAAGAAACAACTTCTCGTGTCTCCCGCTGTAAATTTTCATCAGGCTCAAACAGAATGCACGCTGCGTCTGCCCACGGACTCACAGGGCATTAAGGGAAAAAAAGGAGGAAAAATCGACAGGAGAATGAGAGAGGTAAAAGAGTGGATCCTGACGAATGAAGCCTGCGCGGCGCTAAATTGGCGCAACCGCAAAATGTCGATTTTGGAAAAGATAATAGCGAGGTTTCGTTGATTCACACTGTTGTCACAACTATATGGGTGATTTATTCTTGTCTTCTTCTTTTTTTTTTTTTTAATTTAACATGATGAGTCAGAGCTGTACTTGCAGATGGTCTGTTAGTTGTTTATGCGCTGCAGGCAGGAGGAGAATTACAAGGCGGGCGGCTCAGAATTAAGATCGTTGTCGAATGATTGTTGTTGAATGTCGAATGATGCGCTCTTTGTTTTTCAGAGGCTTCGATCGCGCAGCACCGCGATTGAATATGCGTGTGTTGTGAAGACTGGCGTGACTGACCGGCAAGCTAACAAAATGAAAATGCAGCCCGGGTTAGCATTTTGCTGAGCAAATTGGCTTTTCCGCCAACTGAGGTTTCTCCAACTGGTCAAAACCCTCAAGTACAGGACATTCTTATCTGCACAATTTTAGAACTTTTTGAAAACAATACTTTTTGCTGGTTTAGCTAGCAAAAAATAAACGGCGAGCTAGTGCAGCCAGTTGGCTAACCTAGCTCGCGGCGCCACATGTTCACCTGTTATCTGAGCTTGGAGGACCAAGAGTGGAAGTAAAAATGTAAATTTAAAGGTCCAGTGTGTAAAATTTTTAAGGAAGCCTGCCTGAGAGCGCGTTTGGTATTTAGGGCACTGTAAGGCGGGCTTCCTTAGATGCAGCTAACTAGGAGCAAGACCCTTGTTCCATGTATATTCCTATACATATGAGAACCATTCTAAGGGTAGGAAAACCAAATGACTTTAATTGTACTGCGAGTATACATTTTTATTAATGTATTTCTGGGCAGTATGTCAAGACAGATTATAAACATGGGTAAAACTAAACTCTAAGAAAATTGCTAATAAGAAAGAAGTAAAAAAAAAAATGAACAAGACAAAGGCACGAAAATGTCGCAACATTCATCTAATGTTTGTTCGCCAGTGACCAACAGTCCTCAATAACGAGCTTCTGTTCTGACCTGTCAACACCACGGCACCGAAGTAACTATTTGAAAATTCCCATCATCATCATCATCATAATTCTTAATATACGGCGCCACATCGTTAACAGCACAACTTCACTCGTGGCTAATTACTGGGCTTCAGACATATGCTGGCGATGCGTCGGCACAGCGCACCGCAGTTTTTGTCGACTTTATTCTTTCCCTATTTTTTTTCCGTCCCACCACAAAACACACGTTGCGGGCAGCAGCTACACAGAAAATGGAAAAAAAAGCAAAAGAAAAATTGTACAACAGGAAAACATCCAACGTAGGAGAGAGAGAGAGAGAGGGAGAGAGAGAGGGAGAGAGAGGGAGAGAGAGGGAGAGAGAGAGAGAGACTCAGGTGGTTGCGGGGCTCCGTGGGGACCAGTATAACTACCTTGCCAGAGGAATCGACTGTAATGGCTTTAGATAATCACTGTTGCCTTTTAAAAACGAGCCGTCCGCACTCGGGCAGAGGACACCGTGCGGGGACTGATTAATCATCTTTCAACCCGAGGAGTCCGAAACAAACATCCCCGGCTACGTTTCTGGGCCTGGCTGCGGCCGCTCCGTCCAATCAGAAGGCGGCGCTGGGGGGGGAATGCCGAGGTGGAGGGGAGGGGGGGCTGCGGGAGGCAACATTAACAAGCTCGCCGTCTCCGTTACCACCGGGCAGCCTTTCCAGCAGGAATGTGCAGCCGGTCTGGCATTGTCTCCCTGCTTCTTTTCATTCCCACATTTTAATGGGGGGTGGAGAGAGAGAGAGAGAGAGAGAGAGAGAGAGAGAGAGAGAGAGAAATCAACAACAACAGCCGTATTTTTCTTATCAATTAGAAGAAACGTGTAGAAAATGGCTCCTCCTCAGAGTCATCAGAGGGAGGAGCAGGTGGAGACGCATTAGAGCGGGAGAAGATAGCCGTATTGATCTGAGCAGCGCAAACAAGAGCACTTGCATTTCTTAGAGATATAATTTATTTACTGAGTCCAGCAAGTTGCAACGGGGCGGAAGTGTAGGTCTCTAAAAACAACAACAACAAAACGACAAACTGTTAATAATTGCAATTTGAATGATGAAATGTGCAGTTAGGCAGCAGCTAAAGGAATAAAGTGCCTCTAAAGTTAATGAGTTATTGCGGAAACGGGAAAAGGATCCAGAAATCTGCTGCGACACGCGAACACACAAAGAAAAGCAAAAACAAAAGAAGAGAATCATTTGTTTCATTTGTCCAAGACGGTCGAGCAGGAAAAAAAAAAACTTTGACGTGTCTCCTCGGAAGGATCTCAAGAGTTCTGGAAGTCTGACAGTCTGACCACCAGCACTGAGATTCAGTTCAGGTGATTTAGGGAAAACAAAGCAGAGACGGAATAAAAGCATTTATTCATGGTGGAGACGGCGATGAAAAGGAGGATTCCAGCGCAACACGTCGTTTCCATGTTGAAGGTGACGGAAACGGCAGTTTTTTAAGGTTTGGAATCTCGCGCTGAAAAAATAATTAATTCAATTGAATATGACAAGTTGTGTGTGTTTAACGAGAGTTTCTCAAATTCTTTTATCCTCCACCGCTTTTTTTTAATGCAAAAACATACACATCCCATTTCTACATATCCCATGACATATGTTTCCTCCAATGAGGTGGCTCACAGAAACACTCCGTCCATCTGCTGCTGCTCCGGCCCATTGTGGCCCCACCAGTCAAGAAGTTTGCCCACCACTGGTCTAGAACCTTCTTCCACCCCCTCCCTAAAAAATAAACAAAAAAAACAACCCTTTTTTCACAACAGATGGAAGCAGTGTCGAACTTTTCAAAAATCTCTATATATAAATACATACATTTTCTTTTTTTTCTTTTTTTTTTAAATCTGTCATTCCTCCTCTTCCTCCTCCTCCTCCGTCTCCTCTTTGAGGCCGATCCGTTCCCAGGCTCTGCTCGGCTCGGCTCGGCTCGGCTCACAGGGTGTCAATCAGCAGGCAGCCTACATCTCGGCCGCCGCCGCAGCAGCAGCAGCAGCAGCAGCAGCAGCAGCTGAGCCAGGGCCGCATCATCCCGCCTGCCAATCAACGCCCGCCGCACCTTCAATCCATCCCATCCATCTCTCTGTAAAGCAGCGACGCTCCCTCCACCTCCCTCCCTCCCTTCCCCCACCCGCCTCCTCCACAGAAGCTCCTTTAACTCTCACAACCGACACACACACACGCGCACACACACACCTGCACGGCAAAAAACGCGGACAAAACGCAGCGGCGAGCCGACGCAGATGCCGTGGAGATGCGTGGAAGGCGGAGGAGAAGAAGAAGAAGAAAAAGAAGAAAAAAAAACAAGCTGCCCCCCCCCTCCTTCCTTCTCGCCGACACAAGATTCAATAAAAAGGAAGAAGAAGAAAAAAAAAAAAAAGCTGCCGCTGCCGCGCTGCCGCCGCTGCCGCCGTCAATCTTTTTATTCAGCAGAAAGACGTCTCGGCAGACAGACTCGCTCCCGCCGCTCGCACTCACGCAGGTAACGCAGTGTGTTTTTAACACGCCGGTGGCCGGCGCCGAGGTCTCCAGCTTAAAATAATCTAATCATGCAGAACGGAACGCGGCGCGACATCTCGCCCCCTGAAAAAAGGTCATGATGCAACCGAACGCAATCCTCGACACCTGCCGTGGCGGCTCTTTAGCCTCCTTCACGTCCAGCATGTTTTCCCGGATGATTTGTGACGTGTTCTGTGGCTCAAGGTGCTTTTTATACGCCTTTAACGGTTTGCAGCAGGTGGCGCTGTATATCAGGTTAGTGTTGCCTGTTATGCCACAAGACAAGTTTGACATTTTTTTTTTAAATCTGGCACATCCATCTTAACAACTTTGGACCTGAATCGGTTTCCCTCTGTCAGAATGCAAACCGGACCAATCAGCATCAAGCCGGAGCCGCTACGCTAACACCAGCTAGCTCAGGTCAATGGTCTGGTGTTGTTATTGAGCAGATGAGGATAAGAAAAAAAACATGATATGTCGCTGATGATGATGATGATGATGATGATATGGATGTGACAGCAACAGCAAAAAAAAGTTGTTTAAATTTGTTGTTGTCATAGTTTTTAAATTGGTACTGAACATTTCCTGGCACTGTAAGTCATGGCGCGCTGGTTAACTCAACTGGATCCCTGGCTGTCCATCAAAGTGCCTGTGAACAAACTTGAGCCGTCCAGCAGAATGCCAAAATAAGTCATAAAAACAAAACACTGCAAGTGACAAAAATAACAGGAGGCATTTACAGCAGCGCTTTGGCTGTGCATGCAGGATTCTCCCTGCAGTCTTCCAAGCAAAGTCTGGTTAAATATAATGAGAAAGAGTTTTTTTTTTAACTCACATTTACTCTGAACTACAGGCTGTTAAAAAGTGCTAATTATCATGTGTGTATATAAAACTGACCTTTCCTACCAATATTGCCACATTTCCATGTCGTTTTTGGCCTTGCCACAGATTAAAATCTTGACTTTTAATTAAAACACCTCGCGAGTCGCTCATTAAGCAGACTTCACGGCGGAACCGGTGCCGGTTTGTTCCTTCAACTCCCCTGTTTTTTTTTTTCTCTTCCTTTCTTTCTTTCTTTCTTTCTTCCCCTCTTCCTCATTATGTCCCCCCGCCTGCCTAAAGATTATTAGCCGCGGCCACTGCGTCGCCGCAATTATTGCGTGCCGCGACGCAAGAATAACCGGATGAATTGAACGAATAAAACGTGTTGTGACTCGCTTTCCCCCCTCGAATCAGCCCCCGCTAAACACCAGGAGTTTCCACCGTGCTCTTGTTTGAACTACTTCTGAAACCAAGCCTTGCTCTTTGATTGCATCATGGCGCGCGGCTTTCATCAGATGGCTCCGAGATTGCGGAGCCAGGCAAGGTGGTGGGAGTGAAACGCTGAGGCCGCCGCAATCGGCGCAAGATTGTAATTAGGCGAAGTTTGCCGTCGTTTGGGTTTTTCTGTGAGGCCGTAATCGGCCTCCGTCCGTGGCGAACTGTTTCACGCTGTACACAATGACGTCGGTGAAGGGCGGAGAAAACGCCACTTGTGAAAAAAGGGGGGAAACTCTTATCAAAGACACGTGGAGTTGCTTGCTCGTATAAAAACTTTGATTTGCTGAGGCGCAGACTGCAAATTCTCACTCTAGAGCCGCAGCGCAGCGCCAAAAAATAAATAATGCAGCACCCTGATAAGGTGTTTATGTTGTGGGTGGATGGAAAAAAAAATGCTTAGCCCTCTGTTTGCAGCCTATCAGCCAAAAAAATATAAAAGATAAACTACACTCATTTCTGGGGAGCTTGTTGACATGACAGAAACATGGCGGAAAACACTGCTGGAGCGAGTTGAGTGTAATATGCGGCGTTCAATTATTTAACTTACAACATGATAAATAAGCAAAGAGAGCAAAAATCCTCTCTTCTTAAAAGTTATAATCTGCCACTCGCTTGAAAGGTTTCGGCTCGAATGACACGATAAAATTTTACCTATTTGAGATTTTGATGGAATCATCTGAAGCCTAAAAAATAAAAATAAATACAAACCAGGAGGCTGCATGATCATGATGCAAAACTACTGCCTGCCTGGAAAGAGCAGCGGCAGATTCCTTGTATTCCCGTTGCGTTTGCTTGAATTGAGAGCCCAAATGGTGAAAGCACTGAAAGTGGAAAATCGCTCTTTTAATCATGATATCGTCAGAAAGAAGAAATAAATGATTTTTTTTTTTTTTCTGGGGGTGGGTCGAAGACTGAGCTGCTCATGTATGACACGTTAGCGTTTCCAACTACGGCAATTAACACACGCAGACTTTTTGCAATTTGATGTATTTCCTCTGAGAGGTGGCGGTTGAACACCAGCTGGAGACGAGTTACAAAACACCTCGACGCAGGTCCACGCAAGGAGAGAGAGAGGGTGGGAGAGAGTCAGAGAGAGGGAGAGAGAGAGAGAGAGAGAGAGAGAGAGAGAGCGAGGGAGGGAAAAACAGATTAGCTAAATTGGCTTTTCTAATTTTTCCTCCGGTGAATGTTATGAAATTAGAGCACCTCAGACTGGAGAGAAATGATTGTTTCCATGTAATTATCAAATAAGGTGCTGTAGGATTTAAAAACAATTCATCTTTAACAAGGACCAGGAGTTCTTCTGCTCTTCCACATCTCGCACCACAATAATTTCCAGGAAAATAGTAAATATGTTATAGCTGTTTTCAACCCAACACAAGACAAACCTTTAAGCTGAATTAATGCGGACGTGTGTGAGTGTGTGTGTGTGTGTGTGTGTGTTTGTGTGTATCTGTGTCTATGTTTTAACAACATGGTTCTCTCTGTTTGTTTGATCTAATAAATTACATAGAGGACAAAAACAAGAAGTATTTTTCTTCAGCGTCAGAACAAGTGAATGGAAATGCGACAGAAAAATAAGAAGACACAACCTTGGCTCGTATGTTCTGCAGAACCAGACCTCAGAGGACCAGGTGGCCGGTGGTCACGTTTTAAAAAAAAGGCTAAAATGAAGTCAAGGCTTCCAACTCTGAAATGCACACGTGCACACACACACACACACACACACACACACACACACACACACACACACACAAAAAGGCGCAAACAAAGTATGTAGGAGAGCAAAGAAGTCCTGATAGCAGGCGCAGAAAGGGAGGAGTTGCAGTGATTTGAGGGAAAGAAAAAGGGAGAAAAAGGTTAAAAGGATGATGTTTTTTCCAGCAGAAGCACTGAGATATTTACTGAGCCGCACATTACTACAGCCACAATTGCGCACATTATTTTCCAGCGTACATCGACGTGCTACTATTAGATATCTGCAAAAAAAAAAAAAAAGGTTGGGGGTAGGAGGGTAGAGAAAAAGGGAAGCCTTGCAGCTAATGGTGCATTATTTTTAGATTGCATCATATTGTGTTTTGTGCACCTTGGACTTTGCAGGAGAAACTTTGTCTACTTATTTATCTATTTATTCTAAAGTGAACTTAACAAGTTCCAGTTTTCTCCTCTCTTCACAGAAAGGACGCGTCACGAATTTTAAGTATTGCATCAAACACATCAAACACCAGCATGGCTCACTGAGCGACTCTCAGATTTGCCGTCGCCCGAATCGTTTTCTCGGTGACGTCATGCATGTTTCTTTTCTGTTATATTTATTTCTTTATTTTTTTTTAATTAAAAACACATTTGGCGGGACGAGTCTTTTGACACGCTTGCGTTACATGTTGTGCGTGCGTGCGTTCGTGCGTGTGCGTATCCGGGGTGCCGAGGCTGTGAATGGACGGAGGCTCGAGAGTGGCGGTGAGTCATCGTCGCCATGGCGTTAAGCTTCCCATCGCCGCGGGAACAGGGTCTCTGCACCCCGGGGACTTTTTTTTTCATTTATATATATTTTTTTTTTTTACATATGAAAAGCAAACTAGATTCCTGGTTCGCAACAATCCTTCGCCCCATACACACACACACACACACACACACACACACACACGTCTCTCTCTGTCTGTCTCTCCGTCACTGAGCTGAGTCACACACACACACACACACGGGGGAACGCAAACACACACACACACACACACACACACACACACACAGTGCTCATTGCTGCACCACTTCCTTATCTGAGTCTGTGTGATATTCAATATGCTTCAAATATCAAAACACAGACCTATGCAGATGAGACGGGGATGGGGCGGGAGGGGTGTGTGTGTGTGTGTGTGAGAGAGTAGTGGGGTGTGGGTAGGGTTGGGGTGGCGTGGACGGGGACGACAATATCGCAAACTCAATAACATCCTCTCCGCTCTGACGTTGGCGCCACGCCGAATCAAACGTGCACGACGTTGGACGCCCTCCTTGAAATTCAGGCTCTCAGGTGAAGCCTGAGAGAAAACAAACAGATCCTCCTCATCCATCACTTCTTTATGGGATAACGCATAACTTTGCCACGCTTCTCTCAATTGCATAGACGCTCTCAGTTAATTAGCGTTGAACCAAGGTGCCACCCCCCGACTGCAACGACGCGACGTAGCCTCGGCCAGGAGGTCCGCTAAATAAATAATGGCGCAAAAACAGGTCAGTCTGGTGCGACAGATGGACCGTTTTTCTGAGTCCTTTGGGTTTCTCTCGAGTGTCCGTTGGGCCAAGAGCCCAAGAAGAAAAGCTTCTGGAGGGGACACGTTGGGGGAGAGCCGCCAGGTCAGTTCCCGCTAGTTAGCCAGAGGTGCTAACAGGCTCCAGTTAGCCACACGTCGCCGTTAGCCAGTTGGTTGGACGCAGGAAATAAGTGTCAGAGGACAAAGAGGACAGGAAATAGCGGCGGCAATAAAAACAAAGGCAATGAATACTGTAGTGCTTTCAGATAATTAAGTAGCCGCAAATTTAACGCAGTTTAAGACCAATTAAAAAACATTTTTATTGAATGCCGGCAGTGCTGGATGATTTTTGTCTTCAGAACAGAGTGATCCTGCTCATAAATGACAAATGACAAAAAAAAAAGATCGACTTCCACAAGCCACTTTCAATGATGTGAAAGGAGCTCAGCGCACGCGCTATCAAGCTCACGTCCCCACCTATACTGACACCTGCTGGTGGGGATGACCGTTTAAAATCTCCATCAACGACACAGCTTGCAGAAATGACACGCGTGTTGCGATCATCCACGGAAGCAGATGTGCTCCGACAAAGCTGACAATTCACCCTTCCAGAAACCGCAAGGTTTAACATTATCATCTTTATTTAAAAAGCCCAGACCGCGGCAGTGACAATAATCTACAAACGCACTCATGCGAACGAAAAAAAGGCTGTTGTTAAGATAGAAGCGATAGAATAACGTTTTTTTTTTTCCTTTCCCGCATCCCCAATTGACGTGGAGCCGAGCGAAATGCGCCGCCGTTTGACAGCAGTACAAATCGTTTCTCTCGAGGCAAAACCCCCGTTTTTCTTCTAAGTGCTATTTAAAGGCACAAAGGGGAAACGTCGGCGCCCAATAACTTAACCTCCCAATCAGGGTCTCTGCGTGCTCCCGTTTCAACCCGCAGACAGCCAATCGCTACGATACGAGGAGGTTGCTAAAGGTTGTAAAAAAAAAAAAGCTCAGAGAGGAGCGTTGAGAAAAAAGTCAGAACTCACTGTATCTCTTTGGTCCGTCCTCCAGGCAGAAGGAGAGCGTCAGCGTGGCGTCCTCCTCGAAAAACTCTGTTGCAAAGGCGTCCCACCACAGGCTGTCGCTTTCCTGTGAATGCAGGCAAACACAACAGTTAGTCAACGGATGCTAACAAACGCAAGTCCGTCTATCCATCCGTTTCCAATACCCGCTTGCTCCTGCACTCAGGGTCACGGGGGTCTGCTGGAGCCTCTCCCAGCTGTCATGGGGCAAACGCAGGGTGACACCCTGGACAAGTGGCCAGTTTGTTGCAGGGCCACCAAATGTCATTGTCTTTATTGTCTCCTATTATCAAGTAACTGCAGGTAGCTGGTTTTTTTTTTCTTTCTTGAGTTAGTACATAAATAGGGCGACACAGTGGTGCAGTGGTTTAACTCTGTCGCCTCAATGCAAGAAGGTCATGGGTTCGCTCATGGATCAGGGGCCTTTCTGTGTGGAGTTTGCATGTTCTCCCCGTGTCTGCGTGGGTTCTCTCCAGGTTCTCTGTCTCCTCCCACAGTCCAAAAACATGAATGTGGAGCAAATTGGAAACTCTAAATTAAACTCTAATTTTACTAGCCTGAATTACAAACGGAGGTCCGACTTTTTACAATCGGGTGACGATTTGTCTCGGCATGCGTTGTCTTTCATCACAATCATCGCCCAAACTTTTTTTTTCTTCTATTTCTGGCAAACCGTGGTGGCAGTGAATCGGAGGGCGGGCAGTTGGGGATTGCGTTGAAGTTGGAAATAGATAGATAGATAGATAGATAGATAGATAGTAAATGTCAGGTAAAATGACCAGAATTTGAACAAAAGAGAGCAAAAAAAAAGCCTCTGTTAAGTTGAGTGACAAGGTTGACACCAGCAGGATGAATGTAGCACATACATTAGTATCAGCCACTTTGATTGGCAGCTCCATCCACCACCACCACCACCACCAACAACAACACAATGAAACAAGGAAAGTTCTGTGGTGAAGCGTCGCGTCACTGTGAATCTCTTGGCCCTGCAATTACTCCTCATTAACCCTGCAAGCCCTCCCCCGAACAAGCCCCCCACCCCCCAACACACACACACACTGGAGTGACCCCTCCCAGCCACCCACCCCCCTCGCCCTCACCTCTACACCTCGCCATGTTTGACTGATGCTAATTTTCCCCGACACGTTATGACAGACCGCCAGGTTTCACTGGGCGCCGGCGCCGAGAGATGGCAAGCACCCACCAGATGTTGACAATTAGCGTTGTCACTATCAAGCAGCGTCAAGCCTTGACGAGCAGCGACCGGAGCGCCCCCCGCAGGTCATCGCGTCTCTGGCTCCGGGAGTCTGACAAAGCCGATGCGGCAGATGTAGTTTTGGGAAGATCTACTGGGATCTTCATCATGAAGGTCAATTGACAGCTGATCAGGAATCACTGGTGATATTTTTAGACTTCCCTTTCTGTTTACGTAGAAAGACCCATTGTCAGAAACTTGTTCATAAGCAAATGATAGCACAGTTTAATAAAATCCAATAGTATATTTTAGTCGAAAATTGAGGCAAAAAAATGTTGCAGAGCTGAACTATGTACATTTTCACACTGGCAAACCTTTAATAACCAAAATCAATACTTTGGTTTAGTCAGAAAAAACGAGCAAACCCAAAACCGTTTGTTTGAACAGACATCGCTCACCACGGATGATACCAACGGCGCTTTTGAAGCGCATCATCAATCAAACCAAGTCTGCAAATAATTACTGACTCTGCCGTCAATTAACTTCTCAATCATCTGTTTCATTATTTGGTCTGGAAAGTTTCTGAAGAAAAAAACATCGGCAATCATCATGTCCCTACATTTTTGTTTTTGTTTTTGAATTTGTTCCTTTTTTGTCGGTGGAAATATGGGAAATACTGTCCTCCATCTTTGCATTTTAAACGCTCGCAGCGTCGATAAACCCCCTTTGGAAACATAATAAAACACCATACGAGTGACACGTGTGTTATTTTGCTCCCATGATAAAGAACCAGTGTCGACGGTGAGCCCGCCGGCATGCTGTCCGCCGGGAACCCACCGACTGCATGAGCTGCCATGTGTGGCTGCTGCGTGTCTGTCCGACTGCCTGTTTGACTGACTGTGTCATTCCGTGAGACGCAGCAGGCACGTGTGCCGCGTTCTTTGGTGTGCGCTAACATCTCTATCAGCGAGACGGACAGACGGACAGACAGGAGGCGGGAGTGTGTGGGGGGGGTGACACGTCAGGATCAGCGCCGCCGCTAAATCTGCATTCGGACTCAGACTTGAGCGCATAATCCAGCGGCGGGAGGGGCGGAAACTCTGGGGATTGACAGTCAAGCTACGGGTCAACGAGACAGGCAAACAGGCACGTGCATGCTCGAAGTGCACGGACACACACACACAAGCAGAGCCGAGGCAATAGCTCGCTGTGGTTGGGCTTTGCGGCTGCAGATGAGTGGTGCTTTGTCCAGACGCAGGGATGCCTTTTTTTTTCTTCCAACATTTTTTTCTTCATTAGAACAAAATGATGCAGCAAATTAGACAAATTGTCCTGTAATGTATCAAGTTTAATTCCCGGTTAGACGCAGCAGATTTTATTTTCACACATCCGCCTGAGAAAGAGCCCACAGATACAAGTTAAGAATGTCGAGGCCCCACTAAAAAAATAACCAATGCCAGTATATTGTCACCTACATTTTTGTTCTTGCGTAAATCCTGGAATTTTCAGTGTGACAACTGTTTTCATGGCCCCTGGCATGAACATTTCCTGGAACGCAACGTTTTCACTTCAATTTGTGCGACTGTAACCACATGAGACAAGGCAAAACAGGAAATGACGGCAAAGCATGAGCAACACAACATCATCTATTCATTCATTCATTCATTCAGCAGCACTAAGAGGAGGCCAAAAGGATTTTTTTTCTACCATTAGGGTCAGATGAACAGCTTCCTATTGGTCACTTCTCACTTGTCGTCCAATGAAACCCCCAACCATAGGTAACTTCCATTTCCTCCTAGAAAGAAGGCCGACAGGTTTGGTACATATTCCAAGACCACCATCATTTCCTCACAATTTATTTTTGTTTTCTAAACCCAAACAGTTCTAAAAATCACTTAATCACCTTGAAACATTTATCATATAATATTATATATACTCTTTTTTCTTTTTTTGATGCAGGGAAGTGTGGTTGTGTGTGTGTGTGTGTGTGCGTGTGGCATTAACTTATAATAACTCACAGCGCCAGTGTTCATTGTAATAAAGCAAGCCGTCACCCTGTGCAATAGTGTGTCTGATTTATGCTCCGGCATCTCCAACAGCTTCAAGGATGAATAAAAGCACTTCAGCGGCCAGATTGCAGCCGTGCGAGCACGTCCGCGGACGGCAGGGGCACAAAAAGCAGGGAGAAAAAAAATAAACACAATTCACTCACTGTGCATAAACACATAATCTACATTTTAGATGAAAACTCAGCAGGTTCCGTTGTACTTTACCACGTGAGGTTTTTTTTTTGGTTGTTTTGTTTTGTGCACTGATAAAGGAGTTAAAACATGTTTATATTGTGCTATTCCGATGCAGGGCTTTTTACATCTTTTCTTACCGCTATCCATCACACAGGCAGCAGAGCCTAATATGAGGCGCTCCGATGCATTTGAGAAAGAAGATAACAGTTTTTTTTGGTGTTTTTTTGTTTTACTCATTTGTTTCTTTATGCTGCAAACAACGAAAACATCGGTATGTGACGTTTGGCTAGGCTGTTAAATTCAGTTGCAGCCAAAATAGATGACAGCCACGACAAAGGACAAACTGCCTGGATTTAGTGTCAGATATCCATGCAAACACACACACACACACACACACACAAATATATATATATATAAAATGTGAGCACAGTCATTCTGAGGGCTCACCTCTGTTTTATAGTCTCTGGTGTTCATTAAACTTCCTCTCACTATTTAAATGAAAATGTTTTGCTTCCCGCTGCCATGTTGTACAGAATTCTGTCTTCATTAAATTCATTTATATTTTAAATCACAAGATAACGGTTCGTTCACATCCACATTTAAAGTGATTTTAAGTCCTTCACCAGCTGGAGAGACCTCTGTTCCCTGCTCTGTTTAATTCACTTTTCAATTTTGTTTCTGTTTTTTTTTTTTCTCCAAAAATTTAAACTCTTCCTGGTACACAAAGCTAGAACTTCACCAATACAGACATGTTCCATGACGAGATTCTTCAGCTGGGGCTCCAACCGCAGATGATGGGATTAGGAAAGAGGGTCGGACCCTGACCACACAAGCCTCCAGCCACATGAGCTATTTGTTTTTTCAGTATCCGTTAGTTACAATGCTCTTCTGGACACTTTTTTTGTGTGTGTGTGTGTGTGGGGGGTTTGCAAATAGTATATTAATATAAATAGTAATAGCATAAAGGGAACTCCTGCTTATAATCAGTCACAAATTATCCCCCCAAAATCTGAAGCCACATTTTTTAAATTAATTATCATTATTATAATTTTTTTTTTTTTACATTTTGGCCATGGTTTGGCCAAATTTTCAGAGCGAGGCTGGCTGAGCCGGGCTGGTTTGGCCCGCATGGAAAGACGGGACAGAACTTGGAAGTGAGCCACAGCTGAAGCCCCTGCTGGTGGACACCAGAGAGAATCTCTTCAAATTCAACATCCCCCAACCCAAATAAACCCCCCAAAGAAACAAAATAAAACTAAAAAAAACCAAAAATGTTCTGGGCTTCTCATTGGCAACAAATAATGAACTTACTGCAGTTAGTGAAAGTACAATGCGTTGTTTATTGCTCAGTTAACTCACCAATCTTCCCCCCTCACACATTTTCCTCTACTTTGCATCTGGTTCCCCCCGCTGCCATCCGCGCTAACTGACACTCGACATCGTCCCGTCATACAGCCCCGACCGAACCATGCGGCGTGACGGTGTTTGTTGTCAAGCTCTGCCAATACAGGCCTAAAGAGAAGCCGAGCGGTCGCCGCAGTGACGGCTGTCGGCTGATGCCGGCACTATTGATTCCAATGGATCCGATGGTGCTGCTGCTGCTGCGCCTGCTGCTGCTGCAGCTGCTGCAGCTGCTGCTTCTGGGGTTTTATCAATGTGTCAATTGCCCACTAGCCGACCGCAAATCACCTGCACTGGCCAGGACCCCAGGGATTTGCTGGAAATCCGGCAGGATTGGAGGGACAGCAGGGGGAGTATCCTCGGTAAATGGCAATGGAACTCAAGGTTAAGTCCATACATATAAAAATGTACTAAGAGGAGAGTCAGATGACAGAGTGCAGGGAAGGATCGGAGGTAGATCAGTTTAAAGGTTATTGAGATTCAAAATTCACTTTAGCAGTGGTTCCTAGCAGTAATCTGCGTGTCCCCATCAAAATAATCCCAAATAATCTGCTCATTTTATATAAAGTTGTATAGAGTGACGTATTCCCTTTTTTTTTGCCTGAGGGATTTTGTGTACTAGACGTTGCATTGGCCATATTGGTTCTGAGAGTCTGAAAGTGCCATAAACTCCACCAATAAACACAAACAGCTCCATTAAAGGACCCACATCTACTTGTTTCATGGTTTCTGACAACATCCCTGACTCCTTTCAAAGACTTTGTCTGCTTGCTCGCTCAACCTGTCAGAGAGTCTGTAACCAAAACGCTCGGTTCTGAAACACCAGCACTTGATGCTGTTGCATGGGGCACTAATGTCTTTCTAATGTCCCTCCCAGGTCTGTCCTCTGAGACCGCCTTGCTTCTGTCCCTTTCTAAACATCGGGAAGGTCCAAAAAAGTCTCGATTTTAGCAGGAGGCTGCAAACAGAGGACTAGCAAAATAAATGTTTTCTTTTTCTGCCTTTCTGAGAGCACAATGAAAAATAAAACTTCAATAACAATGATACAAGATAACATCCGCGAAATCAAGATATCCCTTTGCACGACAGGTCGCGTCACCATCCCTGTGCTTTCTCTGTCTTTCTCTCACTATTCTATTTATCTCACACCCAGTCACAAAAAAAAAGACGACGGCTCCTTTCCATCTCTTGCTCTAATCCAGCGGCCCATGAAGCGTCAAACATGTCTATGTTTCAAATGAACCCCCTCCTCTCGCAACCTTTCTCGCTCGTCTGTATTTTTGTAGCCTGCTTGTGTGAGCCTCTGGCGGCTAAAAAAGCCTCCAAGAGTGTAGGCGTGTCTGGGGCCCGACCTTGGAGAATTACCAATGTCTGAAACCCCATTCAGCTGCTGAATAGCGGCGGGCCCGAGCTGGCAGGAGGGAGCTGGGGAAGTTTTACTCTTGTCAAAGATTCAAACAGCCTCAGGTTATTGGGGAGCACAAACAACTTAACAGAAGCAAAGGATCTCTGGGTGTTTCAAAGGGAGCTTTAGCGAAAGGTAGCGTTTTGTTTGATTGTGTGTTGAAGGCCACTGACAGATGCAGCGTTTTTATCACACGTCCAGAGGGTTTTTTTTCCACCCCTCCCAAAAGACAGAGATTCATGCTTCCTTTCCAAGACCAATATCATTTGGATTTTGAAGGACAAACCTGCTTTATGTCCGGGTATTTTGGAGAATATTCACATTTTCAAGGTAGAGCCAAGTTCACTTTGACAGAGCTTTAAAAAAGGAAATTCTTTAATGTTTGATTGGTGAAAGAATTAGTTTCATTGACTGAGGAGCCAATGTAGCAAGGCTGATTCAGATCTTAAATTCATTCATAAACAAAGAAATTGCTGTAGACATTAAAGTCCCAGTCCCAAGAACCGAAAGTTGCTCATGAAGGCGAAAAAACACATTTTATGTTGTTGAAAAAAAAATCTCACCTTTCATCTGGTAAAAAAGGGAAGTCACTTTCCTTGAACAGCCACCGCACACTCACCACAAGTGAACTTCCCCCCAACAAATGAAGTCGCCGAAGAAGTTCCCTGTGCACGTCGAGCAGCGTGGCTGCCAATTTCCCTGGGCACAGTTCCAATTCTCTGGAGTCGGAAATTACAGGCGGCAGTCAGAAAACTAAGGCTCGCGCTCTGCTGCTCTACGTAGGAGATGGCGAGGCACCGGACGGAGGTCCACAACAGCAAGTAACACTGTCCCGCCAAAGGACAAGATCGCGGTAAACACTGGCAGAGTGAGAAGTGGTGCAAGGCTTCTTGGAAGCAAATATCAGCGACACGCAAAGTTGTTGCTAAAACTGAAAAAGAAAAACTTGGGGCCCGATAAAACGACTATAGCCTTGGATCGCTCCAATTTCAAGTCTGCTCAGTTTTAAAATCTCACTAGGCTCCATCAGCTACCTTCCTCTAACCAGCAGCCTATACAGACAGTAATGTGGAAGATAAAATAAAGGGAAGCAGTTGAGTCAAGCTGTTATTCTTTGCAACAGAGTACAGCAGTGGGTCACTGCTGCTCCTACTTGACTCTCGTCAGGTTGGGAGTTTAAGTTAGATAGCGTTATAGTGAGTGTAGGGTTATAGGTGGTCAATCAGAAACAAGTAGAGGTGGGTCTTACTGACATCTGTTTGAGAGAAAAGGCTTCCAAGCCCCTCCACAAAACCACAGGGAGAGACAGTTAACCCAATTTCCTTCCAGTTCAACCTGCTCTTCCAAATGCTTCCTACTGACACTGTCTAATACAGCTGTGTCATAAATATAGAGAATTAAGGAAACATTTTCAAAACATAACAAACACTTTTGCTCACATTGGAAAGGCTTTCAATCATTTCTTTCAAAAACTTTCAATAGTCAGCCGAGCAGCGTGAAACAAGTCTCAGCCAAACAGAGACGAAGCAAGATAGATCAATATCAGAGGCACACAGAACACCAAGAGTGACGCTAACTAACGACTACGAAGAGAACAAAAACATGCCCCAATGACAAAGAAAGAAAACAGAGTGTGAATTATTTATCAAGACCCCCCCCCCTTGGAGAAATTAACGCCAAGGAAGGACGGGGAATTAGGGTTTTGACTTGGACTCGCCGCCAATCAAGCTATGGGATTCTCCGCCGCTGAGCTAATTAGCCCAATGAACAAACAAAAACCGCAGACTTTCACACGCAGCTTCGACGAGAAAAACTCGATCGATAGTGGATTTCATCGGATATTCTTCCGCTTCAGCGTTGCTACGGTTAGCTGCTATTTTAACTGTTTCCCGGAAAGCTCTGCCGTTGTGTCAAACTCAGACGCTGCAGCAGCTACTTCACTG